>JAKGUB010000557.1:28525000-29125000 GCA_026261675.1 Hippocampus mohnikei
TTTGATGACTGAATTAGAGCACCAGAAGGGCAGTAAATGCACACGGGGGGTGCGGATCTGGGAGGCTGTCGGCTGCAGGTATCAAAGGCAGCTAATATTCAGAGGGCTAAAGTTAAAGTGCACTGTGAAAGCCAGAATGGCTCTCATCAGAGAGGAGAAGATTAAAATCAGTGGGACATCACAGCAAAGCAATATGAAGCCGGAATTAGAGCAAATCTTTCTCCCCCTCACACACACACATGATTCATATATATATATATATATGGATGTGTGTGCTTGTGTGTGTGTGTGTTTAAACACATATTCTAAGGATGATTTCAGAAAGTGACATGGATACGAAAAGGTCGACATATAAACCTACCCATAGAAGGAGCCAGTATGGATATTTTGCCAGGAACGCTGATGGAAATACTAAATAATCACATAAGGGGGTCCACGGTTTATGGTGGAGTATATATATATATATATATATATATATATATATATATATATATATATATATATATATATATATATATATATTAGAGCTGTCAGTTTAGCGCGTTTTTATCGACATTAATTTAAATGAATTTTATCGGGATCAAAAATTTTCGCGAGATTAACGCGCAGACGTCACAGCGGATGTGACGTTGCTCTATAAATAAACCAGAAACAAAACATCAAGCGCGCTGCACAAGTCCACGACGCTTGTTTTGCCAGCCACGGCAGCGCGAGACACAACGGATATTTAAATAGTTTATGAATGGAAAGTTTACTTTTAAAAAGTTGTCAGATTGTTCCACTGACAAGACCAAAATGACCTGGATGTTTTGCAGTCGTAAACTGAGCTATCATCATAGCACGTCGAGTCTGAAATACCACTTAATTAATGGCCAAGCACACCGCTGACGTCAGTAGTCCGCCCCCCTCGTCTCAGACAGACGGCTATGGATCATTTCAAAGCGAAGAAAATGGATGACACGACAAAGAACAAAGTTGCTGAAGCAATCGGCAATTTAAACAGCGTGGGCTAAAATGTTGCTAGAACAGGGGTGTCTTTATTTAGCTCATTTGTGCATAGTTGTCATGTTTGTCCGTCTGCAATCTGACGTTTAAAGAAGTAAATTGCGTTGCAGCCGGCGCTCCACTTCCGGGTTGGACCTTTGGGACTTGTAGTTCTTTTGTTCGATTCGACTTGATATGTTCATGCCGCGCTCCACTTCGGGATTGAGTATTGGGACTTGTAGTTCTTTTGTTCGATTCGACTTTATGTTTGTGTTGAATGGTTTCTTACGTTTAAAACAATGAATAATGATGACGATAATGATACATAGTGAAATCAGGGTTGATTACATTATTTATTAAACGTATTGTTAAATAAAGGTATTCATTAATGTCAATTATATACATATTTACATTGCGATGCAGAAAGATAGATATATTAATTTTTTACTGCATTTATGTGTAGTTTAGGTTATTACCTGCTTCTGATACTTCTGTTACAACTACTACTACTCCTACTTCTGCTGCAAAGTGCTCCAATAAATGATCCAAAAGTACAGAACGAGAGATCCTTCCATGCTGACCGACAATCCCTAACTGAACAACCATTACTGATTGCCAGCGAGCCTCCATTACAAGAATCCGAAATGATGTCGACACAAAACCGTAGAGAGACTTCCGAGCAAGAAGGACCAACAGAATCAGCATAGCCTGACTGCTGTGTTCAAAGCAAATTTGAGAAAACGAAGTATGCAACCATGGCTTAAATCCATTATAGGCTGAGTACTAGTTTACCTTAGATGTGCACTTTATAATGTTATATTGCGCTGTTTTGATTCCTAAATAAAGCTGTTCAAGCAGCTGTTGTGTGACAAAATATTGTTTTCACTGTTGTTGATGGACAGTAATATTGTGTGAGAGATAATGTGTGAATAACTGCTCCAAGTGAAAAATGTTCATGTAAAATTGAAAATCAAAATTGTTATTTCAGTAAATATTTGCATTTTGCACATAGAAAACTGATTCATGATTTCATGTTGATGAGAGCATTAAAATGGGGAAAATAGGACAAAAATATAAAAGGAAATTCAGAAACGATAAAAATGAGTGAGCAATCATGATTAATTTTTGTTAATTTGAGTTAATTATGACAGTTGAGTTTTTAATTAGATTAAAAATTTTAATTGTTTGACAGCTCTAATATATATATATATATATATATATATATATATATATATATATATATATATATATATATATATGTGTGTGTGTGTGTGTGTGTGTGTGTGTGTGTGTGTGTGGTGTGTGTGTGTGTGTGTGTGTGTGGTGGTGGGTGTGTGTGTGTGTGTGTGTGTGTGTGTGTGTGTGTGTGGGTGCGTGTGCACAAGGCAATTACTGTACTTATTAATATTTAAGAGTCCATTCCCCATTCATATGTGAGATAGATGAGCAGGGTTGAGAACTGACTGTTGAGATGATCGCAGTGGGCCAAACAGAGAGAAACGAGGCTGTTTTGTGTTTTATTGAGACAAATGTACCCTGCCTGTGCCTGCAATTAATGGCCTCTTGTCCAAAATGAGGAAAATGCTACCATTTGGACCGTTTGTTTGTTTAAATGAGATAAACCTACAAAGTATTAAGCCATCTTGAAATAACAATGGGCATTTAATCCGAACTCTGTAATTTACTAGTTGGAATCAAGGTCTTAAGCCATCAAAATAATTAAGCAAAGGAAATGGGGGCTATCCTTCAGCGACAATACGAGACACTTGACAGGATGAGTATGTGGGAAAATGCCAATTGTGGTCACATTTGTGGGGAACGGATGTTAAACAATGAGCTGGACAGAAAGTGGCCATTTCTCTTGAAAAGAAGCTGGCCCGGGATTGTCATGGATGTCATGTCCAAAAGAGTTTGGCGTCACTGACAAAATGACACAGGAGGCCTTATTTTTAATATATCACTGCAATTAAACAACATACTTTTTCTAAAATGCTTCTCCCCAAAGTGAACTCCCAAATCGCATTTCTAAGTTACCTAATTGGGTGGGAGGGTGTTGGGGGGCATTTCTAGAACATATTTATTCTTATTTATCCAAGGCTCAGAGATAAACCTCTTCATATTCAACTTGGTCGGCATCTTGAACTGCCCATGTCGCCATCTTAAAGAATTGAATGCCTTGCACTCCAGCGGTTGCATGAATATGTGGTATTCTGCGGGACAGCACAATCGAACCTCGTTACAGCATACCTCGAGGTACATAACGAATCTGTCGTTATAACGGTAGTTTGTTGTAACCATTTCCAATAAAATGTCCACCAACTACAAAGTATAATACAGTATGAACATTTATAAATGTAAAAACACGAACATGTAATCCAGTGTAAACATGTCAATTACAAATATGTGTATATAAAGAAAAAAAAAGATTTTCAGCTCTGAAGACATTCAGTCAGCAAATGTTACCCGTCATCGGCAACTGCCAGTTCCGCTGACTAAGCCAATTTTCGTCAATTTACGGAGTCTCGGCTGAGTTTCCTTTCGAAAGTGAGAGACAATTTCAGCCTTCACAGACAGCGAGATTCGCTTAAGTTTACAAGACATGTTTCCAGACAATGTGCTCAGGACCGCGCTACGCACCGAGTCGATCAGTAGCATTGCTATGCAACAGAGGGGAATACCGCACTGCACGATTTGAATTATTGTTTATCTTGCCGCAGAGTGTGGCATGTCCTATATTGTACTACGACTGGTGTCTCGGCGTTGACCAGTAGTCAGATGACGCAAAACGTCCTTCCCTCCTGACCAGCGTGGTCTAGCTCTTTTCTGCCCAAGTTATCTCGCGAGAAACAAGTGCAGGTTCAAAAAGGTCTTATGTCCATGTGGTTACCCCTGAAAAAAAAAAATGCTATCTCCTGCCACAGGATCTCACACACATTGAGTGAAAGCGATGCAACATTATTATTATTATTTCTTTAACTCGTTTAATGCCAAGGATGTTTTCCCACGTTTTCCTAATAATCTAGGCCTGCAATCCCAGGTACAACTTCAAGTATTTTTAAACATTTTTCACATCGTAAAGAAGAGTCTGAAAAAGGCCGACCGACACTGAAAGAGTTAAAGATAAAAAGTGCACTTTTGCGTTCATTGATTTTCCATTTATAAACAAAGGTTTATACAAAAAAGTGCTTGCATTAAATGATCGATAGCTGAGTGGAAAAGCAAAAGAAAAGAAAGTATTCACGCTCACACATTCAGTCGTAGACTCGATATGCGTTTAAGACCACTCACGCAGTAGGACATCTCAAATGAAAATCCAAAACATCATTTATTGAGCAAAAGAGCAATGACGAGTAGGCGCGCACATTGTAGGGGGTACGCAGAAACATTTCATAAAGTGTTTGCCAGATCAATAACTCCCGGCACAGATGTTTCATTAAAGCTTTGATGACCGATGAAAAGAAATGAAATCTGCTATAGCGAGTGTGAATCTTATTAATTCTCAGTGTTTTGTTCCTGATGTTTAAATCTTATATACCTGTTGACAGGGAACTTATTCAAACCAGCTCCAATTTCTTGGGTGGTAAATGTTATAAGTTATACATAACAAATACAGGTGTATTCTTCATTTTGATTGTTATTGTTTTTTGCATAGTACTTATTTTCAAGGCAGCATATACACACGCCCAAAAAGGGTAGGAACCACTGCTTAAACGCTTGATTCCGATGAAAGAAATGGCAAGCTCGGTGTATATTTCACACCAATTGAATGCGTACTGCAAGCGAATGATTCTGCCAAAAGAGATGGAACACGATGCACGTTTGAATTTGTGACAACAGAGCTTTGAGAGGCAAGTGAGGAGGCAGGAGTGCCATACGCTCTTGTAAAAGGCAAAGGCTTTTCTGTTGGCGCAGGCGAACATCACACGTCATCCCGCCGTCGCAAACCACCCCCGCCACCCCAACCCATCCGTCCCTGCAAATGTTTTTAGTCTGCTGTTGTGTTCCACTGTAGAGAGTGCCGAGCCTGGATTGCATGCCCTACGCTCTTTGTTCCGACAGGAGCCGAGCTCCTGCACTTGTTTCCTGCATGCCCACAAACAGTTTCCCTGCTGCCTCGTTTTTGAGTCCCACCTCAGTGAGTGCCTTTGCCGCCAGACTATGATATTGGCGGCAGCACACATTTGAGTCTTTAATAAAGTTTAACATTCATCTTCTCGGAATGTAGGAGAACGCTGGACCACCACGACCAGAAAAAAAACCCTGTGCAAGTATGAGAAGAACATGTAAACATCACACCAGTAGGCCGGAGCCAAGATTCAAGTCAGAGCTCTCAGCTGTGAGAAACACATGCTAACAATACGCCACCATGTACCGTACACTGTTAAAAAAAAGTTGGAGAATTGAAGCAACAGAGTTTACAGAACTGGTGTCCTTTGTGTTGTTCCCCCCTCACAACTTAAGGATGATACAAGGAAAAACAACTGTTTTGGAGTCAACAACTCGTTTGCTTTATTGTGCTAACATTGTTGCCATGAATGTCAATAAATCATATTTTTAAGTTGTTCCAACTCTAACGACTGTTTTACCTGCAAATAAAATGCAAGTTGATGGGTTTTTTTTTGTTTTTTTAGAGTGGCGTTATAACCTGCAACCATTGTCATGTCATGTTTCAATTTCAATGGCAGCCTGTTATGGCACCCAAATAGTTAGGTTTGAATTAATAGTGCTCTCGCTGCCAAGTCATGCAATCTATCACTGGCTTCACTTTCAACATGTAGCGAGTGAACAGCACAACCTTATGAACACTGAATGCTTGATCACGCTGGTTTGTCACAATCAAAAATGAAAGGATTTATTATAGCCACCCCTAATAGATGTAATAGGGTAATTGTCACAATGTGGGCTGTAAACTAAAGAGACATAAACCTGCCAGTTCCCAAGCACAACAATGAATGAACTACATGAGGCTGTCTGCGAGCACAGCTGTTTAGTGTCTGGAGAATTTACAGCTACGTGGGAGCGGATTAATGATGTTTGCAAGAGGAAGGGGAAGAATACAAACAGTCTGGTGTTGGCACTGTGTGGGTGGGGCTTAATGATAAGAAGAAATACCCAAACAAGACAAGGAAAGGAGAGGCAGCAAAGACATTGGTGACCTCTGACGAAGAAATATGCGACAGCGGCTTAAGTTGAGCTTGTTTACACAAGCACAATTCATGACGGGCCTCCCACAAGTCCGGCAAACCAAAGTGAGTATTTCAAGCAGGTGAGATGGCATCTGACAAGGGCACTCTCGTGCCCTCCATGAATTATGCATCATCAAAGGTGAAGGGAGGAAAGGATGAGATGTGCCTCGCAACATCAATGAGCCCCCATAATGAAGGCTTAAAGTCTGATGGGATGTATTTATGGCTATAACCTGACCGGCATCCCCAAAACCTCGTTTGTAATCAATACTCATTATTGTCAAAGACGCATAATGGATACACGAGGCGTAATGCGGGGGGGATTTCATCTTCAATCTGTCACAACATTGTATAAGGGAGCCATGTCCATCAGCCGTTGATGTGAGGCAACGGAGGAAACATTTTGGGGCCTGCCAAGTTTACCGGCATTCATCTTATTCCAAATTGAAGTGCAAAAGTTCCAGCTGAATGGATTGCCTGTCAAATGCAGCGGACCACGGCAACACACGTTCAATCCTGGAGTGAATCTGATTCGATCCCGAGAGCGGCACAAAGGCAAAACCCACTGATTGATAAAGCCAAGCCAAGTCGGAATGGATTGGGGGGGAGTCAATGAAATGAAGAAGAAGAGTGTTAAGAGGGAAAGCAATGTGGGCGAGGGAGAAAAGAAGCATAAAAAAGAGATAGAAAGCAAGAGTAACAAACTCTTTCAATAAGACAGAGCCAGGTTGTTCTCAAAGGACCATTTCATGTGTTGCACAAAGGTTGAAAAGATGAGAGCAAATAGAGATGAGGGGCTCTGATAATGTACCGTGGGTCGGCGGTCACAATTTTTCGATCTCGGAGCATTTGAAGGTGTCAAAGGTGACATTACATTCTACGGTCTTTAAAAAAGGAAGACATTCGCCTATTGGCATTAACTCGAAAGGTTAGCACAGGTCCAGCTCACCTGGGACGAATGGATGGACATTTGATGATAAGTAATTGCAACATTAGCTAATTCATATTAATGAAAATCATAAATGACATCCCCCCCACCTCCCCAATTGATTTTGGCATTTTTAAAAGGGAAGAAAATGATCCATTTTGATACAGACACTCCCGAGTTATGAACATCCGAGTTACGAACAAACGGTACATACGAACATTTTCACGGGTCTGTCGAAAAAGAAAAAAAAAAGTTAGATTTTGTATTGCGCGCCTTTTTCCGAGTGCCGAACGAGGCGGAGGAGGACGGCGGAGGACGGCGGAGGCGGCGGCGGTGACGTTCGGCGGCCGAGGGAGAGGCGTGGGGGGGCGGGCGTGTGACGGTGGAACGGGCAGGGAGGCGTACGGCGCGCCGGTCGACGACCGGTCGTCTACTCTCCCCCGCTGAAGCCGCTGCTAGTTTATCGGGCAGCTAACCCTCGAGCACTGAAGAACGTGACGAAAAGCTCTCTCCCCGTTATATGGATGTCAATATAAGCCTTAAACATACATTCCAGACAAAATATAGCACTGAAGCAACTTACGAACGAATTCACCTTATGAACGATCGTCTGGAACGTAACTCGTTCGTAACCTGGGGAGCGTCTGTATTTTAGCTTAATCGGATCAATTCCACTTCTTGAAAGTGAGAGACAAAAAAAAAAATGGGTTGTTTTTTGGGGGGAGTTATTGAAGACCTCTACTCACAATAAAGATGAGAAAAACTCAGGATTGCCGTTGTGTTTGTTTCATTCCTTTGTATTGTAACCCTTAGAAATGTGGCTTCAACAGATGCTTTTATGCACCATTTACGGAGGCCAGCTCTGCAGGGAATGCATTTCCACCTGCTTGCCTCAGCCTTTGTGATACACAGAGACACACACCGATTGGGCATGAAGAGCTACACCTCTAAGATCACACAAGTTTTTTTTCCTTGTTTTTTTTTTTTTACATGAATTGTTTATCCTAAGGATCCAACCGTGAAGTCTGCTTTTAAACTTTTGAATCAGCAGAAAGACGATGCTTGCACGAGGCTGAGGTTACAATAAGAGCCTCGTATGCCACACATCGTGACACATTTTCAGCATTTTCCACACAAAGCCACCCTGGCTGGCTCCACCGCCTCTTGAGTGGGCCCCCTTATCAAACATTAAACAGCATTTTTCATTCATGCCAAAATCATGTTCTGTTTTAACAATCCTGGCATGAGAGCTGATGCAGGGAAGTTGCTGCAGGGGTAATTGATAGGGATCCAGCAAAGAGTAACGCACAGGGGAATCACTGGATCGTAAATTATTACTCTGCCTGCGGGAATAGGGTCTACCTATGGCGCTTTTTTTAAGCCCCAAGGGGAGGACGAGAATTTTAATAAATATTATACCAGGTCATTTAAAGTAAAATTGAGATGATGATTCCACATTGAGGGGCGGCCCAGTAGTCCAGTGGTTAGCACGTCGACTTCACAGTTCAGAGGTACCGGGTTCAATTCCAGCTCCGGCCTCCCTCTGTAGAGTTTGCATGTTCTCCCCGGGCCTGCGTGGGTTTTCTCCGGTTTCCTCCCACATTCCGAAAACATGCATGGCAGGCTGATTGTTCACTCTAAATTGTCCCTCGGTGTGAGTGTGGGCGTGCATGGTTGTTCGTCTCTGTGTGCCCTGCGATTGGCTGGCGACCAATTCGGGATGTCCCCGCCTACTGCCCACAGACAGCTGGGATAGGCTCCAGCACCCAGCGCGACCCTAGTGCGGATAAAGCGGTTCGGAAGATGAATGAATGAATTCCATATTGAGCTGTAGTAGTCCGAATTTTTTTTTTTTTTTTTGCTGGTTCGTTTGTTAGTTTCTGCAACAAAACCTGGTGAAGAATTGAGGCAACGGCCAAGAACCAATTAGGTTGATTCACATACATCCATCCACTCGCTAATACGCTTAACCTTACATGGATCGTGGGCAAGCTGGCTCCCTGCTATCTCGGGCCAGTGGGTTACACCCTGACTAGGTTGCCAGCCAATTGCAGGTTTATCAACATTTATATATATATAATGTTGATGTATATGATATATTTATATATATATAATGTTGATAAACATTATATATATATATATATATGCGATTTTAACTGACTTACCAGGTTTGTCGACCTTTGTAATGTAGTCGGATAAAAATCTCAGTTCAAGTCCGTTTTCCTCAAGCCATGACCACTTGAACGTGTTCCTAACACTCGCGTCTTGCACGTATGTCAGCTTGCCTGTCTAACCTGTTTAAAAATTGCGCTGGGGCCGTACCTGGCATAAATTAGTTTTCACAAAACACTATTCAAATACTCGACATTCAATGATTAATCTGCCTTTTGTGTGCACACGTGCACCCTTTGTGACTTCTGTTCTCACCGAAATTGCAAAATCTCTGAAATATGGCGAGGCCATGAGAATGCGAGGGGAGGGGTGTTACTGTTACTAGTGTTAGTGCCTCAACATGGCTACGCTCATGAAAGCAAAACAACGAACTCAAACGCGTGTTCGTTGAATTTTGTCAACGAATATCCAGCTTAATTTTAGGCAATTTTTCCTCAATTTCCCGGAGGAAATTTCATGGAAATTTGAAAATCCGGAATTCCGGGAAAATCCAGAGGACTTTCATCACTAATCGAGTAACCAAACACTCACAAGCATCAGGAAAACATCCAAACTCCACACAAAAAGGCCCGAGTTGAGATTTGAACCCAAAAACTCCAACCGTGAGGCACACACACTAACCACTAGGCTGCCGTGCTGCCACTAAAAATATTTTGTTTGTTTTATCTGAAATGTCCTAAATTGTAAAGAAAACAAATTGCAAGAAGATATCTACAGGTATGCAGTCGATTGTCAGTTTCAGAAAGAAAGGTTTCTGACAGATAACCTCAAGTGAAATATGGCCAGTGAGCTTGTCCCTGCCACTTTATTAAGCCTTGGTACAGCCTACTCACTTTTCATCCATATTATGTCAGGAAATCACCTTGCGGCTATCGAAGCAAAATGCCTATTTATTTCAGAGATGTATAGAAAAAAAAAAGATTAATCAGCTTTGGGTGAAAACCCGGAGGCTGTAAGAAAGCTATTGGTGTCCAAACAGACGTTGAGTGTATGGCTCGGCTGAAGGATTGGGTATAGTTATGTCCACATAGCCTGACAAAGCTGACATTTGACTGCTCAGCACTTGACAGGGCTTGAACTTCTCTCTCCACCACTGCTAGCGGGGTGAACTACACAAACACACACTGTCAAATAGGGGATCACACATCACATCACCATGAAAGCAAAGTGCTTCCACATACACAATTCCATACATAAATAAAGCCTTGTTGTACAGTTTTTTTTACTATCCATCCGCATGTTAGGAAGCCTTAAAAAAACAAAAAATGAATCAGAGCAGCATACGTCCCAGAGCGAAAAAAACCAACAAGAACAAAAAAACATCTTCAATGGATGATTGGCTTGCTGGACTAAGAAGGGCAAGGAACAAACCAAACATAGCTCTTCTCGGGTCAAACATCCCTTTTGTCTGCCCACACAGAATGCTGATGGGAAAAATGATCCTCGAAGATAGAACGAACAAATACAACGCGCATTGAGAGAAAACATATATTAACACCCTGCAGCAGGAGCGTTGCTAGCCTTAATTGGTACAATGATGAGAATTAAGGACAAACTGACTGCTGTAATTAATATTTCAGGAAAAAAAACTGTCATGGGATTAAAGTGGCTAGACAGAGATGCTAAATGAAGTGCACGAGGAGATTAATTAAGCAAGGAGGGCCATGTATGTGGGGGCTGGGGAGAAGCGAAAAGGTGAGACAGCGCCTCCTTTCTTACCTTTGCTCTGTGACGAGAAACAGTGGGAGAGCTGAACAAACAGGTCGGGATTCTCAAACTTCTCCTCTTTCACTTTGATCCAGATGCAATTCTCCGCCATTTCCTGCGGCACTATCTGAAGTAACACAAGGATTCCATTATCAGCCCAATCGGAGAACACATAAAAGTGCCACTCAAAAAAAGTCTCACTGGATAGGATGTGTGTTTTCGCAGTGTGCGCACACACACACACACACACACACACACACACACACACACACACACACACACACACACACACACACACACACGCAGTCACCCATGTCCTTGTTTTTGACTGGAGTCACTCTGCAGGAACAAATGCCCAGTGGCTATATCTGACTTTTGTGGCTGTGTATTTAACGTATGTGTCATTGCCTATATCCAGTAAGATGGGGTTGACACTGATTGAACATATGAAATAAGCATGTGCAGACGCCCAAATTGCTTGTAAATCATTAGTGTTCATATTGGGCCTTGATTCAGAACGTGGCATTTGTTATTTGTTGATAAAATTTAACTTTTTTTTGGGGTGCTCAGGCCAAAGCCCTGTCTAAAATACAGCAACATATCATACTGCTTCAGCACCATCTTGTGGGATCTTGTTGCCAAGGAACTATTTTGAAGAGATGGGAGGGGTTTCATTTTCATACGCTGATTACAAGACCCCCAAAAAAAAAAAAAAAAACGGAGCATCTTTAGACAGATTTTCCAAATGTGTGGCTGGGCTTGATCCCGATCCCCTGCCAACAGTAGGGGAACACTCTAAACCTGAATGCATTCAAATGTTACACATTATGTAGCCTTTAGTTGGCCAAGTCTTCCCCTTACCTACCTTTGATTTCAAGGCTAACTGCATTACTGCATGATTTAATTGTCTCCACTTATGTTGTAATCAAGATTGACGGTGGGAGTTATTTAATGTGTGTATTTGTGTTGATGACTGACCTTTATATCATTGTTTATCTCTATGAGATCAAGATGGGATTTGCAGGGAATTTCCTATCTCTGAGTTGAGGCTGCTTTTTGAATTCGCCAATATTAAAATGTCACATCTGTATCCAAATTTTGAAGAGACCTCATTCAGATTGAAAGAGATCTGATTCTATTCATCCATTCACTTTAGTGCTTGGCCTCATTAGGCAGCTGGAACTAAGCTATAGCAATTTGAGCAAATTTATGATTTCAGAAGTGTGTATCAAACAGGTAGTAACCCCTTAGATTGATCAGTACCCAAGAAGGAGTTCTCTGGTTTAAAAAAAAAAAAAACATATTCAAATCATGTCACCCTTTTTATTTTTTATTTTTTCCTGAATTTTGTCAGTGCAACCAGTGGCATTAATCCAGCCTTAAGTATCGTATGGGGAAACAGAAATGGTCAGGGAAGAAAAAATAAATTGTAAAGTTTGTTCGTAATCAAAACAAAATGGTAAAAATAAAATGGCTACCACAAGCAAGATGGAGATGGCTAAATCACCGATTTCACCTTAGCATTTCTGGTACTGTAATTTGGAGTAACACAAGACCATGTTTAATTGAACCTTTTTCATTTTGTGGAAGAAATCACAGTAGTGAATGTGAAATCGTGTGCATCAGCAAGGAATTTAAGTAAAACTCATTTCTTTTAAAGCACCCCAAAAAATTGCTTCAATAAGAATAGAAAAATAATTGTCAGAATTCTGGATAAGAGGTCCATATCTCAGCACATTAAGCTCATAGCATTATTTGCCATGATAGAACTCCTCATTTTTGGAAATGTGTTCCGAAAGTAAGAATAAAAGCCAGTACCATATCAGAACAAAAACAAGCACAGACCCCTTGTTTCAAGGTATTTTATCTTGTTGATGTTTACATTTTTGCAGCGTACGTACCACTGATGTTTGCCCAAAGGGTGCATATCATATGGTGTTACAATATTGATGGAAATAGAAGCTTGTGAGAAAAACAACCAAAAAAGCCTAAAGGGTAGCAACTTCACTACTGAAAATTTCTAACAGATATATGGTAGAGTTTCAAACAAACCGTGTTTAAAAAAAAAAAAAAAGCGCGCAATGGCATGCGACACTATTTTCTTTTTCTTCTCACTCCAATTACTTGTGACCGGTAAGGCAGTGCCCCCACATCCCGACAAACTGGAAGGCATATCCAAATTATGTGGAGACAAATGTGTACAATTAAATCAATTTCTGATGTCAGCAGCTTTGTCACTTTAACTATTGTAACTACTCACGGGCTCTACTATACTACATTCTATGCGGAGCTATGATTTAGTAATTGCCTCAAACTTATTTTGCGAAGTTGTTTGTTTCATCCTCTGGCAGGACAAACTGTGGATGGAACTGCGATGAAAAATAACTACAACTTTATCCAACTAATTCACATTTGCCGCCGGCACCGTGCACTTCAAATCAATGAAGGCAGGAGACTGTTTTGCCTGTCAAAACAATAGATTGTTTGTCCTCCGGTGCTTATGAATTTCATTTGCATCACCAAACCACTCTTCCTGCAAAGCAAAGATATTTTTCAATGCGCACCACAACTCCGGAACGTGAACTAATCACAGTGACGCAATCATAAATATATGTAACTTTATACATAAGATTTAGCTGAAAAGGCAAAATGGCAAATGTTCTATCGCTGACACCATAAAACATCCGCTTGTTAGTGCATGTAGAGGAAGCCAAAATACAGTACATTTGCATATATGGCTTTTTAAAAAGGTCAATTTAACTGTGTCAGAATGCAACACTGGCCAAAAGTTTAAAATGGTTATTCCGATGAGGTGGCATGGAAGTATAACTGTTTTGATTCAGTTATCATCACAATTACCGCATCATGCTGCTTGTCGCATCGCTGTATTTCCAGTTAAATGCTTATCATCACACTGATCCTTCCCCTTTGTCATCGCTTGTAACGTTCTGTGGCGTGCTGGTGGCAGCCCCCCCCCCTCAAAAACCCCCCCCCCAAAAAATAGTAAACCAAAGGTGTGGAGTTAATGCGTTAGATGCTCAATGAGTTGGATATTTTCAACATACTCTACAAGCTTTCAGGTGATTGAATTGAGGTGATACAACTCCAGCTTCTATTATTCATGATTTAAGGTGCAGTGAGTTTAGTCTCAGCGTACCTTGTTCCAGTTGACTCTCTTCATCACCGTGTCGGGCTTGTAAACCTTCTTGGGCTGAAGTCCATACGGCAGTTTGAGGACAGGAATCGAAGGAGGTGGAGGAGGCCCACCCCGGCCCCCAAAGAAAGGCGGAGGGGGTGGGGGCCCGCACCCGGGCGGCGGCGGTGGAGGTGGTGGCCCCCCACCCGGAGGAGGAGGTGGCGGTGGAGCGCTGGCATGGCCGGGCAGAGGAGGCGGCGGCGGTGGAGGACAGCCGCCCGGGGGAGGTGGTGGAGGAGGAGGCGGCGGTGCCGCGGCGCCTCCCGGTTGTGGTGGCGGAGGTGGTGCCCCGGGCACAGCTGGAACAGCTGCAATCTGTGAGAAGACATGGATGCCGTTTTTTGTTTGTTTGTTTGTTTTAATCACGGTGCTAAAGAACGTTCTTTTACCTGCTACGAGGCTTTATTATGTTGCCAAGAATATTTAAAGACTTACATCTTTGTTTTCTTTGGGAAAGCGGAGGGGGTTTCAACTCTGCCTGTGCAGCCTTAAAATATGCAATTACTGGACCTCACCACTGCAGCTGAGACTGAGGAGGGGTAACGCAGTCCCTCAGCATGACTCCACTGACACTTTCACCACATAAACACCGCAAGTCTGAGTCAAAATGCCAATCGGAAAAAAAAAAAAAAAAAAAAAAATGCAAATTTGGCAATTATGGGTACCCAAACGTGGGCATGGTGTCAGCTTATTAGATGTGTGCTTTGCCCAAAACCAACACACCTTTATGAGCATCCTCCAAAGCCACTTTGCTTTGAATGTGATTGGCATCTTTTTTTTTTCACATGTTGTTGTGATTACATCATGACTGATTGTTTATTAGGGCTAGAATTAGAGCTCCTCTCTGTGACAATACAGATTTGACGATGATGTGTCTGTCAATCTCAAACCCTCTGTGGCCCATTTCCTCTTCCAGTGCTGATATAAGCAAATTGAAGGAAATTAACTGCTAAATTAAGAGTGTGGTCGCGTTCCATATTGATGGTGCGTTTATATGAAAGGGGTCTGGATTCATACTGTCGACTCAATGAGGAGGTCAGCGTGGCAGCTAATTAACTCTGAATGCTATGTGATTCAATATTTTGTCCCAATCTCATATCAGAGTGTCAAATCAACAGCAAGGTAATTACTAATGAAAATTGCACTCCACAAGCAGGAAATGTGAGAGGGTAAAAACAGTGCAGCCAGTTAGCAATTGCATTTGATTCTGGTTTATCGACAATCCTATATCTGCAAAAACAGAGGGTTCGACAGTCCTGTCAGATGAAGTTAAAAAAACGAGGTACAGTGTAAGAATCTGTTCATGCAGCACAAGAAATCAATCTCAGTTTTCGCTGCTGGACTTGCTGTTCTTCCATTTGATTGTATCATGTTCATGACTTAAAAGTGTTTTTTCCCTTACACATACTACTACAGTACTATAATTATGAGTTGACTACTAGGTTAACATATTTAGTGTTTGGCTTCCATACAAACTTTGGTTATGTGGTTAGTTTAGGAAGGAAACTCCACCATAAACCGGAGACTCCTTGATGTGAATACAGTAGATAGTATTTCCATCAGCGTTGCTGGCAAAATGTCTATACCGGCTCCTTCTATGGGTATGTTAATGTGACGACCTTTTCACATGCATGTCAATTTCACGAACATCCTTTCAACTTTTTGATGAGTGCTGCCATTTTGTAAGTGTAGTGATGCTAGGTTTAGAGAGTTTTGTAATATGGACCCGATTAATGACAACAACGTACAACGGCGGTTGTCGATACCGAATGTGTCTCCTCAAACTTCTGCACGTGCAGAAATGCATCTTCAATCCCTATTCCGTCACAGGCAGCGCAACAGAAGTTGTGTGCAATGAAAGCCACACAATACTATGGCGTCTTCATACCTCAGATCCACGGCAAACTCAGGAACGATAAGTGATGACTCAATAAGTGATGAAGAATTCATTGGAGCCGAACACAGTTACCTCCCGAAAAGTGAATGAACAAAATGATGGTGGGATGGCCCAAGATGGCGCCTAGGTCTGCATCATCTCAACCAACTGAGGCTCCTTCTCGTTCTTATTTCTGTTATTATCAAAAACGTGTCCATATTAAGTCCCATTTTAGGTGCCTTTGAGATTCAGTTTTCAAATATTGGTTTTTAGGCTCCAAAAAACACAATTGACCAGCCAAAATGGCAAACGTCTCAAAGACAGCCCAGCCCAGTCTGTCTCACATCACGTTTCTTCATCACAGTCCGCAATATTTTTTACCCCGACCCCTCCAGACTGTATATTGTTAAAAGCTTTAATCTGATATATGATTATGACAATAGTAAACAAACGAAGGGGTGGATGCATTTTTAGAGCCACATGTGCAGCGAAGACACCCACCTTGGCTTCAGATTCCCCGATGAGTCTCTGAGCCTCTTTGAGCTTGTCACTTTCAATAGTTAACTGCAGATACCAAGCACACATACACATACACTCAGGAATACACACACACATAAGTCACAGCACAAATATGAGGTAGCAAACAGAGGCCCACACATGGGGAAGGAGGGTTAGCGAGACAGAGAAGACTCATATGCGACACACTGTATGACACATACAATACACCGAGCAGACAAGCATTAAAGTTGCGAGCGGGGTCAAAGAGGTCACAGCTTAAACAGTACCAGTGCATCACACATCCCTTGTTTCCCCTCAATGAACTTGTTTGATGTGCGAGAGACACACTGTGATGTATCTTTATGGCTCCCCCCCCCAAAAAAACCCAAAAAAACAGCCGTAATACATCCTGTCATTGACAGTATCTTCAAAGGAAAATCACCACGAAAAAAGCAAAAGATCCATTGATGCTCCAACACACTTCTTCCATTTGCTTTTTGTTCTCTTAGTGCCTTTGAGAAATACATTTCAATGTTCTTAGATGCGTGACAGTCATTTTTGTATGTTTGAAGATGTACCCCTGGGACCCATGTGTTGTTTAAGAACACCGGTCCATGGATGTGTCGATCATATGTTTATTGATCGTGTTACAAATAAACACCAGCAAAGTATTTATATTGTTCTTCCACTTTGGACTGGTCTCGTGTTTTCAATTCGACCTGCCCCTGAACCTGCTCCCTCGGTCTTTTATTTGTAATCACTTGAGCCTTCTGTCCCTGACAGACTTCCATCCACCTAACTGTCACTTAATGTTTGCCTGTCCCCTTGGCTGTTTGGTGTTGTGTTGCAACATTGCAGTGTTGTGGTGCCAGCGGAGTATGGAACAGTACATGTCCTGGCCCTGTTTCCTGAGTCAACGGAGACGCTTGGTCTACATGTGTATTTGAAGGCAGGAGAGTGGCGGAACTGTGTGCAGCACCCCATAATCTGATAATTTGATGAAATCAGTCACAGTGTCTGTCCAGTGTTATGTATAAACCAGTGGTCTGAAAACAACTCATTTTAACACAACAGGATGAGAGAAACTGACAATAAAACACCACTCCCTATCCTATCAAAATGACTAGTGACGTACGACTTCTAATTGTTCATGTATTTATTTATTTTTATCCTCTCCCCACAGGTGCCATGCCACCTCTGTTAAGGCTCTCACGCTCCCACACTATGCTCTTCACACTACCAGTCAGTGTAGTTTATATAAAATATTGAATTACGGCAAATGCATCCTGACTTTTAAAAGGCAGTGTGAGGGGGGCATGAGAATTCCGTCTCTACAGTAAGAGACACAGGATATTTCTACAAGACTGTTTGGATCTAAATATTGTATGAGCTTTAAATTCTAGTTGGACAACTAAAAACAAATAAGCAATTTTAACTAAGCACGGTTACACCATGCTTGGTAAAGGCTAATACTTGAATGCAAGAGATGCATGTTTTAGAGATGACACCGTCCATATTTTATTCTAGTGATGTTTTGCCTGATCATTCTGCATATTTGCACTGCATCATGAAAGTGCTAAAACAAACAAAACAAAAAAAAGTAAAATTCTAGCCTGAGTGGAGATGGGCTCGACCCTGTGTAGACCGCCCGCTCTTCCCGGGGGCCGATTGAGGTCAGCTACGAGTCTGTCAGCTTGTTAAATGCTATTAATGGGATGGCGCGGAGTTCCGCTGCGTATCTCCGCACTGTTACATTATTCATTACATCTCCAGCCCGACTGCAGTGAATAGCTTCCTTCTGCTATGCTACGGCTTGGGAAAGGGCGGATGATTCCCCACTTGTTGTGATTCCCATGTCCCTTTGTTGATGTTTGCGGCGGAGGCACTACTCCACTCAATTGTGGGACAATCAAAAAGGCACATCAGACAGGCTGCTTGTTACAATGCCAAAGTTCCTGGAAGACCGACGCTCATTAAATGTGCCTGGTTGTGGCAAACAAGGTGAACAGATACGAAACGACTTGGGCATGCACAAGTTTGAGTGTCTGACAGGCTGTCTCTTCGGATGAAAGGTTAGGGTTTGCATCCATTTCATTCTTAAAAAATAATGACCCCCGCACCCCCCCCCCCCCACAAAAAAACATGTCTGTGATGGCAGGATGGCTTTGATGGAAAGAGCCGAACGCGCGATTTAAACGGCGTGCGCTTGCAACGTCAATGACGAACGTGGTTGAAGGCAGCAAAACACACTCGCAATCATCAGAGAGCCTGTTGTTGTTGAAATGGGATTGGAGCGTTCACGTGGCTAACTCACAGAAGATCAAAAACGGCGATTGGTTGGCTGTTACTCCCGTTGCATCATTAAACGACACGTCCAAACGAACAGGGACATTTATGCGCCTTGGGGAAACTTTCCGGGGCTTTGATTTCATTGTTTGCGTGTATGGAGACGATACACACATCCCCCCCCGTGTATGCGGATTTGTAACAGTAAGGATTAAATGAACATAAGTGTATATTTTCAATAGCTTTACAGTTAAGTGGGACTTGTTCACAATCAAGTACACATCTCTATACAAAGGCTTGAAAAGATGAAGTACTGTTTTTGGATTATGATTTTGGTTTAAATTTAGGTGTGCTATCACGTATACACCGTTTGTGCAAAGGGCTTGATACCGGCCACAAGAATGAATTGCAAAACTGAAAATTGAATTACATACAGAGGGTTTACTTTCAGTAGTTGTGAACGTAAAACTCTCACTTTTTTTTTTTTTCTGAGGGATCAGTCAAACAAAAGAGTAACAATGAGTTTGACTACTCGTTAATGCACCTGCAATGCAAATGGCGTTTATGATGACGCTTGCTTGCCATTCAAGATCAACAGTGCTGCGTGCATATATGGAGCAAAGTAAGTGTTGACTGTTGGGTATTAACCCCCCCCCCCCCCCCCCGCCATACATTTCATGCGCCCCCCCTTAAGGCTGGGCTCTGGTGAAGGGTCGGCCTCAGCTGTTAGCCTCTCTCCCACAGCGTCATGCATGGACACTTTTTTTCTGGGGGGGGACAGACTGGTGAAATACAAGGACGAAAGCGCTTTAGTAAGACTAGAACGGATGGGGACAGAGGACAATTATTACAAGACAATAAGGACAGAGGGACAATGACGGAAGGGTGCCCACGGACCAGCAAAATAGGGTAAAGTGCCCATCTCTGGTAATCAGGAAGTGAGATAGTGACGAGCCAGTTTGGGTATGATGGTGCCGTTGGTGTTGCGGCTATGCTTTCATCTTCCAATATTGGCTTACATTAAATTCGTTTACCGCTATTTCCACTCAAGAAACTGCTAAAATGTTTGCAATTGGGTTAAAATGGGAAAGTAGTTTTGTGCGCTCAAGAAATGTTTTCAAAGGCAGTAAAAAAAGAAATGCAATCCACTTCCAAGACAATAAAATTACACTGGAAAAGCTTCAATGCCGACACTCAGCCACATTAAGAGCTCCAACTTAAGGAGATTGACCCTTTATTAAATCAAATGTTCTCACATCCGCTTGGACAACATCTGTGAGAGGTGCGAAAAGCTCTCCATCTGGGTGAAAAGTTGAGTCCAGAAATAACCGCGGGTTGTTTTTTTGTGGATGTACCTGAGACTCCAGGGCCTGGATCTTCACCTCCAACTCTTTGATTCTCTCTTCTTTCTTTTGAGACTCAGCCTGCGCCTCCTGCCGTGCGCCGAACTCCTCGTCAAACTGCAAGAAAGAGGACACCAATATGTCAAGGTGTGCATACTGATGAAAACAAGGCAGCAGAGGCTGGCGAGCGGCAGGGCGTCTCTGGAGAGCGGCCTCGGGGCACATCAACAGACGCCCGAAACCATGGCGCTCTATTTGCGGTCTTCATCACCCGGGAGTCCTGTTGTCCTTTATCTTTGTTTCGGGCCTGGATTTCATACATGTTGATGGATTTAACCTTTGCACAAAACCAAGACATGTCAGCGCAATGACTTCACAGAACCAGCGGGGCGCACGCACCGGGCTGGTAAGGCGCTACGGCAAAGAAAAAAAAAAAAAAAAGAAACAAGCAAACAGCCGGAAGCTCCTGTGTGTCACAATGCTGAGCTTTAAAAATACATTCTGATTGGATGCATTAACTTTTGACCTCACTGAGCATCACGGGAAAAGAGGAAAGGGTAAAGAGAGAAAAAAAAGTTTGGCCATATGCATTAAACGTGAGGTAAATTCTATGATTTTCATAATGTGTGATGGCATTGCATCTCACTTGAAATCCTTTCAGTCGACATCAAACGGTCAACTCTGCATGTGCCACTTTTGAAACACGGTGATGAAAGAAAAAGGCATCCATCAGGAAAAAAATGGGCTCAATTAAAGGACAAAATACTTTTGACGTTCACTTTGTATGCAGCTATGGTTTCAAGTGCTCTATAAACAAAGCTGAGGAGAGCTGTAAATATAATAGACCTCAACGGAACATCTTTTTTTTTTTGGTATTGAAATTAGAACAACTTGGAAGTCGACCAGCGTAGCGAAACATATTAGATTCGATTTACACTGTACGAGCAATGAAATGCACTTTAAGGAGCCCTCTCTCTCGGAGCAAAGACGCATCAAAACACCTGCGCGAAACTTAAGTGCAGCCCAACACTGTGCACAAATCAGAACCTCGCTATTGATTCTTGTAATGCTGATACGGATCATGTAGCGTCGCAGCGAGGTATTGATTAAAGCATGGAAAATCGATAGCTTGTCTGGAAGCAGTGCGGAAGAAAAGACTTTCCTGATAGGACTCGGCCAAGCAAGGGGCCTGTTGAAGTGATTAATGCCTCACCTTTTTGGAGTACTCGGCAGCTTTCTGCTCGCTCTCTTCAACTTTGGATTTGTCTACACACTGATCTGCAAGACAGCATACAACCACACACACATCAATACATTACAGGCGCCTTCCCGTGCATTATTACTTTTTTCCCTTGCCTCTGCCAAAGAAGCTTTTTTGTTTTGTTTTGGGTGTTTTTTTTTGGGGGTTGACGTTTGTTGCTGAGAAAGAGCAAGCAAATACTCCTTTCAAATACATTCATCTCAAGGCTTGGTTTGAGTAGTTTATGGACTTGGATGACCGAACGAGCCCCCTTTTGAAACACAATGTATCCCACTAGTCATCTACATTATTCACTTATGCTGTGAATTAAGTTTAACTACTGTATTAGTTTTATTGTAAAGTAATGACAGACAGACAGAGAGAGAGAGAAAGAGAGAGAGAGACAGAGAGAGACAGAGAGAGAAATCTCTCCTGCATTTGTGTGATTGCCGCCGCACGTGGTTTCACATGAGCAACATTAATTATCACCAGTTTGTTTGAGAGCGTGCGAGTGTATGTAGGTGTGTGTAAGTGTGTGCATGTGTGTGCGTCTGCAAGGACGGGGATCGAAATTGAAATATTGCACAATTCGTGATGTCGGCCATTTACTCACGTGAAGAACAAATTCTCATTAAATTGCATATCCTTTTGAGAAATAGTTTAGGGAAGTAGAAACCCCCTGATGTGAACAAGACAATTATTATTACGATTTTTTTTTAAAGCAGTACAAAGATAGAAGACACAGTGGTCCATATTTCTTTTTGTGCAGCAAAGTGAGCAAGGATATTGATCTCGAACTTTGAACTTCTTTGTGGCAAAGTCAGGATTGTTAAGGAATAATATAGAAACAAAATAAAGGTTACCAATCAAATGGGTGAAGTCCACATCCAGTCGGCGACTGTAGCCAAAGTCGGGGTCCATCCCGCTTCGATGCAGCACCACCTGAGAGACGCATTCTTCGATCACCTTGTAGTACTGAGGCCTGGCGGGTCACAAAGCATAAAGCAGAACAATTACGGGGGATATGATAGACACAAACTCGACACGACTAATTAAGTGTAAATTAGTCCCTCATCTGAAGGAGAGGTCAAAAAATGCCAAGTCGGGGGGGGAGGGGGTGGGTGAATGGAAAAAAAATTGCCAAGTGCCTTGTTAAATTTGATCACTTGTTTCACTCCTGTCATGAAATGAGCAGATAATAGGCGCACTGTGGCCGATGGTCTGCTTGTGTGTCCATTTCAAGGTGACAGCAAGCCCTCTCGCGTAATTTGCAATCATCTTTGCCAATTAGAGCAACCATAAAAAAAGATATGTAAATCTAATCAGTGTAATGTGCGTAATTGAAAGCACAATGACCAGGAAAACATGTCAGCTAGTTAGAAGTTAGCAGGGTGATACAGCTGCCTGATTGTGTGTGTGTGTGTGTGTGTGAGACGCCGGAACGGCCGGGCAAACGTGACCTTTTTGCCGGTGAAACTATCAACTTTAATTGCTTGTGACATTTAGCAAATAGATTGCCATTTAAGATGAGTTCCTAACTGAGAAATAATTATTCTCTAAACTCGGCTTTGACCCCTCCCCCCTCCCCCTCCCAAGTTCATTTTAGGGGGGTCTGCCTATCTCGGAATTATGAAAGCTGTGTGGAACGTTACATGTGGATATATAAACTAATTAGGATAGCTATTACAGTTTGAGACTTGAAATCATACAAGCTGTGAAAAGTAAAATTGATTGACGTGACAAAGATACTATGAGTCATATTTTGTAAATTCGGTACACAGCATATAAAAAAAATAGCTTTGCTAATATATTTCCTATAATTTCCACTAACATAATTGTGTCCATGGATGATTAAAAAAATGCATTGACAAAATATAATCAATTCAATTTTTGGGAGCTTTATATGTTTAGCTTTTTTTTTTTAAAATCAAAATAGTTTTTAATTAGTATAATTAAAAAATATTTAACAAATACGTGATCATTCAAAAGAACTTTCAGTCGGATACTCAAATAGTTCAATGAATGCCTCCAACTTCGCCATTATATTGTCATAATTTTATTATTTAATAAAAGCCTCGCTTCAGGTTGCTTGATTTAACCTGCAGAAAAATGTTCCAAAACAGTACAATGTTGCTCCTCAAATAGTCACTGATCAGCAAAAATGCACCTCAAAGTTATTGCGCGCCTCTCATGTGTACTTACTATACTAATTATTTATACTTAGACTAGTGGCGTAAGCACGTGTATGAAAGCAATTCTCCAAACCAGGCGGAGTCCCTGCAAGATGTTGGCCGTAAAGAACGAGCTGTTTCCGAGTGGGAGGAGGAAACACCTTTGTGTCCACAAACTTGTGAGAGTGTAACTGTCTGAGCCAAAGTAAAAGAGAAATGAAAAGAAACATTAAGGTGCGCTTCTTTAAAATAAATAAATAATCCGTTTCGAAAAGAGGCCCGGAATGCCATTCTGTAAAGCTTGAGCTGGCAGCTTCGCCCACTCGTGATTGGATGAAGCTCGCCAGCGTCGCCTTGCTTGGCTTAAGCGCTATGCCGCTCAGCTTACAACTGTCACCCGCGTACCCGCTGTTATTATCTCAATAAGCCGCCCTATTTTCCCGCCGCCCTCCATCCTCCTTCCGCCGCCAAGCGGCCGCAGTGACTGCAAGAGTGACCCAGAACTGTCAGGTCTCTACACGGTGGGCAGGGCAGGGTTCCAAAAAAGCGAGCATATGTCCCACTGCATCACTCCCCACCTCTTCCTTTTTTTGACTCTGGCACCTCCAGTTCTTCCAGTCACTGCCGAGCGCCATCTCAGCCACTTGATCCAGCTCTCCTCCACACAGCCAATGTAATCCCCATATCGGCGTGCTCCAAAAGAGCACATCTGCTCGATATTTACAGGGCGGGTTTGATGTGCTCCCATTCATTAGGCTTGCACTGAGAGATTAATTATCAAAAATAAACTGAATCCCCGAGGGAAGAGTAACAACTCACAGCAATGACAGTCGACACGGCACTTCGATGCTTTCGGCCCAATTTAGAATATTCCCAAATAAATATACAGTACTTTTACGCAAAGAGTACCAACTGTAATCGGAACTCTTCCCCAAAAAATCACTCTTCAATACAGTATACGGTATACAAGGCACACCTCTAATAGGCTCCTTCTGTTTTCTCCCTTCCAAAACATCACAAAATATCATTGACCCGGGTGTTTAGACTATCGACAGTCAATACCGGAACACTCACCACTCCCTGCTAAGAGAATGCCATGACATCTGCAAATCTAACTTTGACAGCAAAGTGATGTTTTAACGACAAAGAGACGTTGTTGGCAGGACGAACATGAGCACTAGCCACGAAAATATTGGAATATTTACATATCCGCATGAAAATATTATTAAAAACAAGAAGTGAATATTAATTAGAAAGTTCTCTTAATTAAATAAACAGAGGGCATAGAGTACAGAGATGGAAGTAGTAGTGTATATTGTCATCATTAATATAGAGGTCTCTCTCTCTCTCTCTGATTCAGCTCCATAGTTGCTCAAAGGCCAATAAATGCCTCACATGTAGCAGATGCTTGTTACTCTCTGCAGTTGTGGAAATAAACTTCTGCAAGCACTTTGAGGGAATCCAGCATATAAAACCTACACGATAAGGTGCCGATATTAATCGACAATTCGATTCTCAAATGAATCGACAACTATTGTCATAATGGAGTAATCGTTTAGGGACATCATTTAACGTGTAAACATATTCACCAAATGTCTGATCTCAACCCCGCATCAACAATTATTCGCCGATTTCTGTAGTCCTCCATCAAAGAAGACTGATTTGTCATTTGCGTTTAATCAAAAAAAGACATTTGCAAACATCTGCTTTTACTTTGGAAAACAATGACTGGTTTCACTGATTTCAATCCCTCTCATGTATAATCTGGAGGGAAAATGTTTTTTTTTAACACACTTTAATGCTAAATTAAATGTGATCTGAATATTCCATTCATTAATGGCATCATCGATAGAATAATCAAATCTAAAAATAGTGACAGCCCAAATCAACTCGCCTTAAAATCATTTTTGGAGTATTGCTCTGAAAGAAGCTCACTGTTACAAACGACTTCTTATTGCTGACTTGGAGAGCGGTACACGACCATTGAAGCCGAGGTGGAAGTGGCTGGAGCTTTTTAATGCGAGTCCCTTCCCCTCGCTTCCTCCTTATAGATGAACAATGCATTATTTATAACTCCTAGGGTAGAGCAACGTGTCTATGATGAATTCATCTCTCTCCTCTCATCATTCCCTCACTTTCGGACATTCTTTTTACAAGTCTGCTCTTTGCAAAAAAAAAAAAAAAGCCTGACGCAGCAGTGAATTCATCAGTGTCACTCCACCCGGCCCAGTAACTGACACATTTTCTCTCGAAAGGTGAAAGTTGAAAAACTAACACTTTTAGCAGCATTTAAGAATGTCATGTTGTTAAAGACACATCACAGCACTTATTTATTTATTTTTTAATAGAGCAATTACACCCTAGTCTGTTACCATAATTTTCACATGTGGCATTCTATATTCCGGTGCAGCAAGCATGGCTCCAGACAATAGCAGAGTATCCAGAAAATAGGCGGTGTGACATGGAGCCATGTATTCTGATTATCATCAATCCAAACGATCAAACGGAATGACAATGCCGTATTTGAACACCTCAAGGCCAGCACGGGCCTGATTGGCGCTCTCTGGTCTGGCGCATCGATCTCGTGTCGTGTAGAGTGACGTTGCAGATAGTCAAATGTAATCGATGCGTGTGGAGCTGTTCAGACTGAGACCCATCCTGTCCGAAGGCGATATAAAACTACCTCTCGACTGTGACTTCAATCCGCCTCGCTACAGTCAGATTTCATGTGCTTTGTGATTGTTCAGACTACAAACGAGCCATCCGGTTTCAATCCGGATGGGCTTCAAATATGATTTTGGCCGTCCGTCTGAAAAACGGCCTTAAGTGACCGTTGAATCAAGCAATTGACTGAGCCATGCCACCAATTGGATTGCAAGCGTCGATTTGAGAAAGTTCTCTACCTAAGCAGCGTGCGCCGTTATTGGTTTGAGGAATATCTGTAAATCTTATTACACTTTACAAAGTAATTCCAGAAAGAGGTATCATGTCAGTGACCAGCTTACCTGACGTAGTAGTCGTTCCGGATGAGAAGGAGGTGCTGCAGGATGGACAGGAAGTAAGCCTCAGAGCCCGTGTCTTTCACCATGTTGGATAAGAGATGATACACCTCATTCATGTCAGTAGAAGGGGCAAAGTTAAAGGAAACAATCGAGCAACTATAATGAGCCTCAATTCATGTTTTCCTAACACCTTCTTTCTGAACACCATTCAAATACACAGCTTGATGCATTCTTGTTTTCTTTTCACACCTCCGCTTCCTGACAGGCATCATGAGGCGAGAGCAAACACAGATGTGATTCCTCTTATCAGCTCTCTCCGGGGAGCTGAAAACCATGATAAGCGCTAACTTAAAGGAGAGAAGGAAGTATGGAAATAAAGGAATAAAATAACTCCCTCTGGTTACCTGTCACTCTGATGCTTTCAAAGTAGGAAAAAATTAATTAGACGACGAAAAACTTTGAACATTGCAGGCGAGTACAACGAGGAGAGGGGCTCGTTTGCAGAACAACAATTATGCTGAGAGACACTTTTGTGATTGAAACTGGCATTCACTGCGCGGCAAAGGGAAGAGAGGGAGGAAAAAAGAAAAGAGAAACGCAGGTTATTAAATTTGCAGAAGGTATTGATTATGTGTCTTCTGTCAGCCTGCCCCAGAAGGGAGCACTGACGGCTCCGACATCTAAAGCACATCCTTCACATGTCTCAATCTGCAATGCCCTTCGTTCTTCTCTCTCTCTCTCCGCGTACGAGTCTTTCATGTTCACCTCTTTGTACTGAATTCATGGGTTTAATAATTACATATAAACACGTACTAGTCAATATTTGATTTGCGCTCATCAAACTTCCAATATTCTTTAGGAACTTAAAGAGCGCTATTGAATACGATGCCAGCGCTATCTAGTTGTTTATGCATGAAAAAAAAAAAAGGATTTCCCCATGGAACTTCATTGTGTTTGGAAAAAAAACACAATAAGCTTCTCAAACATGTCTTCTAAATGTGAAGACAGACAACAAGATGATAATCTGCCATCTCAATATGAAGTACACCTCCTAAAATGTTTCCATTGAAGCAAAGTGATGAAATGACGTTTTTCAGTTTTATGACATGTAGCGCCACATGATAGCACTCTTGCATCTGCGTTAGGAGAAGGAAAATAGCTCTAAAATGACGCCATACGTTGAAACTACTTGCTAGGGAGCATATACAGTTCCTGTTGTCGCAAGTATTTGCAAAGTACCGGGTAATTGTATTTTTCTCGAAGTTTCCTATAATTGTTTTATTAATTCGTTATTTCAGATTGAACCCGCTCACCCTCATATACTAATAATGATGGCAAAATAAAGTAAAATCTCCATAAACTATTTATGAAGAACTGCAGCGAAATGCTTGAGGTTGTACAATGTTGAATTCAACCAACCAAAGGGAGGTATATGTAACTGAGGTGTGGTGTTTATTTATTAAAGCAGATGACAATGATTTGAGGCATGGCATCAATTCGGAATATTTTGAGGAAGAGCAGTACCTTAGCAGAGGTCAATAACATAGGGAGGTTTCTATTTGAGGTGAGGCATTCATTGATTGAAGTGCATGCCAATTCAAGCATTTAATGAGGCACAGTGTTTATTCGAGTAGAGGCGACTACTTGAGGAAAACAGGCACCTGATCAGAGGTGACTGCAAGGTGGAGGTGTCTATTTTACATGAGCAGTTTATTCATTCAAATGGATGAGGAGCCGGGTATATAACACGGACAAAGCAACTGTTTAGTACATTACCTAAACATTACCTAAACATCAGTCACACAATGAAAAGGAGATGTTGATCCAGGTGATTAATTGAGGTATGGCGTCTATTAGAGTCAAGGCCACCATTTGTGGGAACAGCAGGATCTTAGCAAAAGGTGTCGATTTGAGGTGAGGCACTTAAGAAAAAAGCTTTTTTTTCTGTAAATAATATTCAAGTTCCCAAAAAACAAAACAAAACTGAATAGCACGGTAAAGATGACACTTTTTTTTTTTTTAAATCAGAGATGAGGATGAACTTCTTTAGATGATATTTTTGCATTTATTCTGAATCTGCCCTCTTTTTCTCTTGCACATCAATTTTTCATAACGTGGCTGGCTGGTGAAAAACGCGCATTTATTTAATTTATTTATTTATTTATTTTTGTTAATGGGACATCCGTGTTTCGGACACCCCATTAACGTAATAGAAAAAAAAATGGACATACGTGTTTTTCACAGGACAGTGATGATAATTTAAAAAAAAACAATATGTAATAGAGCAATAAATTTAATAATGTTAATGGAATAAGGGTTAGGCTCAGCAATGGCATCTGTATTGTGCAAATTGCTACAGGTCAAATGTAAAAATGAAAAAAAAATAAATAAATGTGCCAGAAAAAAAATAGGTTAAGACTTTTTTTTTAAACCAGTGTCAAAAATATATTTCGGAAAACAAAAATGCAAATGGTTAGTGTGTTTTGGGGTTGTTTACTCGGATTATTTGGCCAAATTTATCACCATTTTCGGGAACATGACCATTTCAGGAAAAATCACTACTTTACTTCCTGTAGTCACACCCGTTATGTTGGATCTGGTATTTGACACCTAGTTGTTCTTATTTATTTCCACCGCATCTTGAATTGAAGCAATTTTTGTCGAGAGGCAGTGGTGGGAATAGAGGACCCTCTCAAGTACATATTTCCTAGCTCATATTAGCTGAGCATGAAACCTGGGAGAATTACCAGTCTTGTGAGATTCAATTATGTCCTGGCTAGTGCAACATTGGAGAGGACATAAGAAGGAGCTCAAGACTGGGAAATTATCCAAGTAGCTCTATCTATCACTAAGCTGCAGACATAGACCCAACGCAGAATGCCAATCCATTCAATGACCGCTCTTCTCTCTCGCCAAATAATGAATAAACATGAGTGGCGGTGGCAGTGGGATATAGGCCAGTCAGTGGTAGGGTCAATCAATCACCATTCCACAGCTGCTTAATATTTATGAATGTCCCGCAGTCACCTCGGTGGCACCGGGACCCGAGCCGGACACGGACGGGAGAAGCTTGAGCGGGTCAATAATCATGGAAAAACAAGAAGCACGCTCAGGTAAGAACAAGTACCACCGGCGTGGTGTTATTGTGTAGGCAGGGGGGCTGCCGAGGCATTTAAAATGATACTCTGAAGCACCGCGATCAATACGCCACATTGTCCTTGGAAACAAACATCGGGCCATCTCATTTGTGAACCCGCTCAAGCACATCATTAATCCAAGTGGGCTAACACCCCCCCACACCCTCTCACACGCGCACACACACACACACACACACACACACACACACGTGTTTCACCTGAGTGTGTCAACGTGAAATGTCACTCACGGCAGTGCTTTGTGTCAGCAGGACAAGTGTGGGATTTGATGGGATTGGGGGCTGCGGACATCTGCATAACAATGCCGGGTGTCTGGAATGTCGCCTCCCTGTGCCGCTCATTCATACGTAGCCCCAGAGAAGATTGGTGAATTATTAAACAGCTTGGTGAAGAAGTTTCTGATTTTGGATTGAATTAGTGCCAACTTATTAACTTCCTTATGGACACAATGGGGGAGGGGGGGTGGAGGACAGCGACAAATAAAGAGAAGCAGTATTTCGGAGCGGCAAACTTTCCTACTATAATTTGAACACTTGTACAATGCAGTAGTAGTCGTGGTGGTGGTAGTCGTAGTAATAGTGATATTGTGGCAGTGTAGTCATTGTTATTGTCAGTAGTCGTCAAGCGGTGCTTTTGAGAGGAAGAGGAGGAGGAGTAGTAGAGTTGTGGTTAGCCGTGGTATGGTTAGTGTGGTCGTAGTTTTGTTGTCAAAAATTGTATCATGGTTTTTGTTAAGAGAAGTACTTTTGTAGTAGTAGACAAGTAGTAGTAGCAGTAGTAAAATAAGTAGTTTTGTTGTAGTTAGTCACAGCGGCACACTTGTATGTATAAGGATTCCCGTTGATCCTTGTAGCAGCTATTGTAGTCGTAGTTGTTGCTTTTGTTGTTGATAGTGTTGGTGTTCATAACATTGTGGTTGCAGGAGTCAGAGGCGTCGTCACATTGTTGTACATAGCGTGTGAATTCACCGAGCTGAGATTTGCCGTTGCCTTGAGTCACCCTGAACACAAAACAAATCTAAGAAGATGTAGACGAAGGATGAAGTAATGCGAGGAAGTGGAAGTTGAAGAGCAGGAGCGTGTTTGCCCAACTGGCAGCCGAGAGAGAGCTTAATATTGTGCACAAGATCCTCAAATCCCTCTCTAATGAAGCAAATCGCCAGGGAGCTTCAGTCAATCAAAGTCATCAGGTTGACTCATCGCTTTCTGCGACATCAGCACAAGTGGTCATCCACATAATTCACACAGAGGGCCTAAAAAGACAGGACAGGGGCAAAAGGATATTCCATCTCGGCCCGAATGTCATCCAGGCGATGGGAGAGTTCGATGGAGTCCTCCTCCTTGTTCTCATTGAACACCTTGAGCTGGATGTCCAGCTCTTCTGTTTCTTTGAGCTCCTGGAAAGAGTTTGATAAATAGTCAGTGGTTTGAATGTCCAAAAATGATAAATGTTAGGTCAGGTGTGTCCAAAATCGGTCCCCAAGGGCCACTGTCCTGCATGTTTTCCGATTCAAATTATGAGGATCGTTCTGCTGCTTCTTCAGAGCTTGCCCGATGAACTGATACTTGGATGGAAAACAGGCAGGACAGCGCCCCGCGAGGACCGGAGCTGGACACGCCTGTGTTAGGTGGACCCCTCTGGACTCTTTGTGTCCACATCGCTTCCCTTTTTATCTTTCATAATTTAAACTGTTTTAATGAAATTTTAATGACATTTTGCAAGAGTAGGGATTTTTGTTTGATTCGTCATTTCCAAAGTCAGTGTTTTAAATATATCACTGACATCCTGTTTATGTCAAATTCTAACTTTTGTCTTTGTTAAATTGAAAGCCATGAAAACTCAAATGTTTATCCTTGTCAATTGCGGGTATTCAATTGAATCACAACATTTCGATAGAATCGGATTTATGCGAGACTCATCACTTGAATATTATTATAATATATTATTTTGCTTCAATGTGTCGTCATTTCTCATTTGTTGGACAAGAGGTTCTTGTAGTATTTTTTTGTAATAAACGGAACTCAACACTGAATGTTACTTTCTGCAGACTGTTGAAAGCAAATTGGTTGGACTGAGAATATTTTTTTCAAAAAGAAATCATTTTAGTTGTTTTTCAACCTGTGCTTTGGATGAGCAAAATGGAATTTGGGAAGTTAAAGGTGATATTTTACATTAATGACACGAAGGAATGTTAATTAAAAAATGAAAGAAACAAAATAAAGAAATATTACAATCTAAGTCTGTACGGGACTTGACTCGCGAAATGGAATATTCTGCATCGAGAGAAAATAAACTGCATTCTGATAAATCAAGAATACATTATTGAGGAATATACATTCATAACCTTCCTGATAAATTGTTAGATTGCAACCCAACTCATCTCCTGAGCTTCTTCACAAGTCAAACATTCCATCTGGGCTTGAATGTATGCAAAATAACCCAAAGCAATGCCGCCACGTGACATTTTGATAACTCACAGGCAGGATCTTTTTGAGGCCGCATCTTAGAAACTCATTCCTCAGATGTATCCGGAAGTCCAAGTCATCCGGGGAGGTAACCAGCGCGTTGATGAGCTGCATGCAAGCGACCTGGGAAAAAAACACATGAGCAGATTGGGACAAAACCAAGAAAACCATCCTGTTATTCTGGAACCGATATTTCCTCTGCGATGGATTTGGGGGGTTCAAATCGCTCATGTTGTGGTTCTGTTTTAATACTGTTGGCAATGCCACAGGAAAAAGAAAAGAAGCGGTCGATAGAAAGTGAAAAGAGGAGAAGACAAGACAAGGTGAGAAGTCTGGATGTGCATTATTGATGGATTTACTGGAAAGGAAAAAGTCTGCATGTGTTGGGTGTGTGCGGGGTTACTTGGAAATGGCTGATCAATTCTAATGAGCAGTAAAGGTATTTTAAGGGAGAAGACCGCGGATAAGACGCTTTTCCTTGGACAGCCAATCAATAGTGGGCTGAAGAATTCCCATGGATGCTGTAAGCTGTCTTTGGAAAACCTTGACCTGAACTATTGGCTCGCATATGCTGCTAAGAAGTCAAAATAAATGCTCACGCTTAACTGATCATATTGTCCATCCGAACGACGTCGTTCAAACAACCTAATTGTGCATTACTGGGCAGATTCTGTTTTGACAGGGGATATTATCAGGGATAATATATTCATACTATGCCCAAGGTAAATGTTGTCGAATAAGAATCGCAGGTATTCATTTAAAGCACAGTAATACATTTGTGCGTTTGTATTGTATTGTATTAAAATGTGTCATTATTTTATTGCCAATGTTGTAATATTCTGATGTATCTAGGGGAACCCCATTTCAATTAAGAGTGTTGACCACACACTACCATAATTAAAATTAACCGCTTCTTTCTCTTTGCATGCAGAAATTTGACACTTTACCGAATCCACTTGCGAGAGAGGAAATGAAAGAACCTCAAGCCGAAAAGCTTCACAGAGTTCATATGAATGAAGAAAGCCACGAAGCTCATGAAAAATTCTGTTTCTTCACCCGCCTATGCACCAAGCTTCAAACTTACCTCAGCCACACGCGGCACCGCGCGGTTGGGGCGTTTTGACGGGGAAGATTTGCAGTGCACAGATAAAGAATTAAAACACTGACTTTCCAAACATCGCTACAGTGTTGCCTTTGTGATTTTGAAAGGGAACGTGGTGGCTGGCTGCCCACCCATCAAGTGTGAAATTAAACAACTAGTTTGAAGGAACCATTTGTCATTCTCTATGCTCAAGCCATTCTGGGTTCTTTCATCCATAACTTGGCAGGTGAAGATCTGCCATTTCCAAGCGGCGCCCCGTCCAAGTTTGATTTTGTGTTGCTGGGTGACAAAGTCTGACTTTCTCTGCATTTTTCCTGCTTAGCCTTTCTCCTCAGATTACCGGGCTGTTTCAGAACAAGGGGCCACTGGGCTGGTCCAAGAAGCAGGCGAACAGCCATCTTTTGGTTGAGACACAGTCACCCCACGAGAAATGTGGAGCATCACAGGGCGCTGTCATTCTTGATAGCCTTTGTGTAGTTGGAATGAAGAATGTCAGACCTTTTACTCAGACGTGGGGACCGTTTCGTTTTGAAACATTTTGAAATTCTGCAAAAAAAACAATATGTCTCCTTCTAAATACAATTTTGTTGGCATACATTGAAAAAAAAAAAGATCCTTCTGATTTATTCAATTCAAACATGTACAAAGGTTCCAAAAGATTCAAATGTGTTTTTTTCTCAAAAATGATTTGTGCCATTATTTTTTTTTTGTGCACCCGAAAATCATCATGTTTTAATTCAGTGTATTAGTCCAAATTGGTTGGGGAGAGGATTATATTTACTTTCAAGTGAATCATTTTCATTTATTTAACAATGAGTTTTTTTGTCATTGATGTAAAACGTTTAAGTACAAAAGACCACTTTCATCGCAACAAAATATCTCTCTTGTTTATTCGCTGCCTCAGCAGTTTCCTGCAAGAATTCTGCTGCACTGTCCCTGCTGTTAAAAGAAGTCATTCCATAAATAATTACCCACTTTAGGTATACAGAAACACGCATTCAGCAGGTTCGTTTTTATGACTGTTTATCTTTTTCCGTCCTTCTGCTGGAGTGGACCTGTGAAAACATGAAGGAGAACATTCTTTTGTTGCCCTTTCACACCAAGGCTTTCTGAGACCTTGGGGAGGAAAAAAATGGGAGAAGATAAAGGAAATATTTGTAAAATGTGACAGAAATGAGAAAAGTATAGAGAGAGGAGAGGGAAAAAAAGAAAAAAAAACGGAAGCACCTTGGAAAGAAGAAGGGGGAGCGCAAGGAAGTTATCGTTTTTAATTAAAGCTGCAGCAGTGACGAAGCTCTGGGCGTCATATTGAATATTACCCAGCAATCACATCTCATCGTGTGCCCGAGGTGATGTGGGCTTGAGAAGTGGACGTGAAGACATTTTTGTTTCTGCTCTTGAAAATGGTCTACGTGACAAAATCGAGCTTGAGGGGCTGAAAACAAAATGGTACCAGCTTCCAGCTGCTTTTAAAAAATGCTACAAAACTCAAACATTGGAGGAAGTCCTGACCACTGATGACACGATGACTGAAATTTAAACACTGCATATATAAACAGCCATTGTGTAGCAATGCGACTTTCCTAATTCAAGTCTCCAAACCACATGTATCCGTTTCAATTAATATCCACCCCAAGTTCCACGTGTTCCTCTCACCAAAGAATCACAGCTTTATTTTTGACAGAGAACTGAAATGAGCTGGGGGTGAGGGGGGGGGAGTTCCCCTGATGTGTTCTGCCACTCCGCAGAGGAGGTGTGCCACACATGTTGAAAAACGCTGCTACCTTTCTCACACTTCTAGTAGCTTCTGAAGATGTTCCGAATGAATGCAGGTGGTGTCAAACAACTGTTAACAAATTTGCATTCCTTCGGAAGCTTCAATTATTAAATGCCATCAACATATTCAGAAACTCACGTTCGAGTACAGGTACATTTGCTCTTGTTGACCCTAACATTTAATTCCTCACAGTTTATGATGACCAAGAAATGATTGATTTGCCACTACAACAAAAATCAGGTCGGATAGGAATAAACTATAGTTCTTGTGGTTTGAAATAAGAAATGGAGAAATGTGTATCGCTGCAGCTATTTGGCAACAGCAGCGAGTGTGAGTGTGTGTGTGTGTGTGCGTGTCCGTATAAGTTCATATACGGGAATCCTAACCTGAAGCTGTTGGGCATCGTGGTTCTCGAGTCCTTCCACAATTGGAGCAAATCTGTCTTTATTATTCCGCTCGGCAGCAATTGTCATGGCGGCCAGAATCTTATCCAGGCTGGAAGAAAAAAAGACCACCGAGAGAAAGGCGGGTGGGTGTCAACAAACACTTTTATCACCTCACTGACAGGGCATCTCCTCACAATTTTCAGGTCAGACACTATTGATCTCATTTTGAGCGAACCCCCTTTTTAGTTACAAGCAACTCTTGGGCTCACACTTTTGGTTCTAAACTCATTCTGCACTATCTCAATGTGTACTTTTTACGCGGACAATTATCCATCCATTATCCGAACCGCTTCATCCTCACGTAATGCACGTGTGCTTGTGTTGAGTTGTGAGGGCAATTGCGTTGAAGAGGCTTTCTGAGCAGCGCAAAGGTACAACTGATTGCAGTGGACCAGCAGACTAATGAGCAAATAGACTTAATGAGAACCAGAGCAAATTAGAGAACTCGCAAGAGCTCAAGTAAGCTTTTCTATACAGAAAGGCGCCCGCTTGCGCCGTAAAACACAAAGACATTACTGGAAGTGAATTCACCAAAAATCCACCAGGCTTTAATTGTCATGCTGACATTATTAAAACCACCCCAAAGTAGCTGCTTTATCAGCAAGGGTGACTGACAGTGTTACAAGTGTTGACTAAAGGTGACAAAGACATGAACAGAGAGGTTAGCGACGCACAAGCAGGCGTTCAGCGTCGCTTTCGCGTCACTTGAAAGGACGCTTCAAAGGAGGCTAGATAGATCTGCTTAAGTTGTCGCGTTCTTTCTCTCGATGCTGTCAGCTAAACACGAGCCGCCGTCACTCCATTGGCTGGCAGCCGAGAGATGACTCAACTCGTGTCGCTGTCACAAGGTAGCTAGCATCGTGCCAATGATGCCCCCCATGGTGAGCCTAACATATCCTCTGTGTGGTCCACAAGAGTAAGACTGTATTTCCATCTAAATATAATAAACACGCCATCTGCAACAGTGTCAAAGCAATAAGTCTGAATTCGAATCATCTTTTCCGATTGACGGGCTGATAAAGCATTGCATAAAGTTTTTTTTATAGTTCACAACAGCCGATTAAATGAAATTAAATTTGAAAAAACATTTCCGTTAACAAATAAAAACCACTATGCTTGATAAGTAAATATTAAAAACATAAATAAATGATTATAACTATAGTTTATGTTTATAAAACTCTTATAATTATTGTGAACATTGACTTTGTTTTCATCTTTGGCAATTCCTTTTATACATAAGTTATTGGGCTTTATGTATTTAGGTTGGTATTACTTTATTGACAGACAAAAGAAAGAAGGTCTGACAGGCATTTGGGAATTTGTCACCTTTTTTTTTCCCTTGCACGCGATAGATACAGTTTATCACATACACAAAGATGAATACATAACACAATCAAACTAATAAAACGAATTAAAAACTAATCTAAAATAAAGCATTTTCAAATAAATAAAAACCTAAAATAGGCTAAACTAAGACACCAATCGAAAAACTAATTTACTCTATTTTTCCATCCATACGTTCTCTCATCCGCCTATCTTCACGAGGGTTACAGGCGTGCTGGAGCCTATCCCAGTTGTCTTTGGGCAGTAGGCGGGGGACACCCTGAACTGGTTGCCAGCCAATCGCAGGGCACACAGAGACGAACAACAACCATTCATACTCAACCATTCATGTGCTAACCAGGCGATCACCGTGCTGCCCAAATTCAAACTAACGAGTCAAAATTAAATGAAAGATAACTACAATGACACTTGAGAAAATGGTCAGTGCCAATTAAAAAAAAAAACACAATCAAGAGAATGGTTTGACTTTGCACAATAAATCGAATCATACAGACTACAGTTGTTTTCCGTTGATGTCAGATCCAAAATCCCAAAACACTCAGAGACATTCTCATTCAACTTCTCAACTATTCTGCTGCGAGACATCAGTGTGAAAAGTGTGAAAGCAGGTAGCTAGCGTATGCGCTTTAGGCCTCTTTGGAGGGTCAGAGATACGCGGCACGACGCTGAACTGAATTTGTCGGTTTGCCGAGGGGTGTCATTATTTTTCTGGTCGAGGAAAAAAAAAATGCAATTTAAAAGACGCAATTCCATGGCAAACGACAACGAGTAGATCAACACAGTAAAGGCAGTCGACTGCATCATTTGTCCAAAGTGAAGCAGCCGACTCAAATACATTGTGAGCCAATCTGCCAGTGTACGGTGGGCACGCAGTGGGAGACCACCGAGGCATCTGCAGGTGCTATGGGCTTATCTATTTCTTTATTTATTCATTTTAACAAGACTGTCCTTCAGTTTATTTTCCCGGGAACACTGCAGAGCATGTAAACACAGCACAGACCACATCTCTTCTTCACATTTGTTTGTCAAATGAGATGGTTTTCAAATGGAATTGTGCTCTTTCCTTATTGACAGTAATTTCCAGAGATGTGTCTAGCTGGGTACACACTAAACAACGTTCACAGTTGTTAGCATTAAAAAAAATTACATTAAAAAACCTCAACATTAAACCATCTGATTTCTGCAAGGGTTTTTTTTTTAAATGAAAACTGAAAGACCACAGATGACACATTTTAATGACTGCGGGATTACACACAGCACGTGATTTTATCAAAGCAACCGAATGCAAAAGCAAACCCTTATCTGCCTCTAATGCTGAAACGTCAGTTCTGCCGAAAGGTTATGGTTAAAAACATTTTCCTGTTCGAACTCTTGAGAGCAATAAGTGCATCACATGTTTTGGGGACCCATTGTGGCTACTAAGCAAAAGGAACCGAACAAGGTGAAACTGTCAAGGCTACAAACCCATCAACTGCTTTGGACAAAACGAAAGCCAGCAGGAGCGAAATCTAATTACCGTACAGTTTTTTTTTTGTTTGTTTGTTTTTTCAAAAGGGTTGAAACTCTTTCGTGAGGCAAGGTTTTCTTTTGGTCAGATTATAGGAAATGTCATGCGAAGAGAGAGGAGTGTGGTTCTAAGTAGTCAAGTCAAGTCAAGTCAACTGTATTTATAGAGCACTTTCAAACAGCCATCGCCGCGTACAAAGTGCTGTACATGGAGCAATTTAACATATACAATAAACAGTAAAACAAATCGGTAATAAAGACGGTAGAAAGCACCAAACAGTAAAACCAAGAACAAATCTAAGTCATTCTGAGTCGAAAGCCAGAGAATACAAGTGAGTTTTGAGGAGGGTTTTGAAGATGGGCAGTGAGGAGGCTTGACGAATGTTCGGTGGGAGGTCATTCCAGAGAGAGGGACCAGCAACAGAAAAGGCTCGATCCCCTCTAAGCCTCAGTTTAGTTCTAGTAAAACATCATCCAACATCAACAACAAAACAGAGGCAATGCATTGAGCGCCCGAAGTTCACCGTAGTGTCAAACTCCGGAATGTTGTGTCCAGTAGAAAAAGATACCGCATACTAAAAGATGTCACTGTGAATGTGGCTTTTCGCTGGCTCTCGTTATGTCGAACCCACCCTTTCACGAAGACAACACTGGCCTCGAAATTCCGCGATGCTCGCCATGACGAGAAACATCTCGTTATCGATAACTTGAGACAGGACGAGCGATCAGGTGATCAGCCTTACATGTTTTCCTCGCCGATGATACAAAAGGCCGACAGGATCTTGACAGTCTCGGTCATCATGCTGGTCTGTTTGGGGTCGATGGATCGCGCCAGTAACAACAGACTGCGCTCATCTCCCAGGATCCTTTGCAGCCCGTACTGTCAGATAGTGAAAGCAAGGAGAAGGATGAAGGGAAAAATATTCCAGTGGGTGCCAATTAAGCGGAGCTTTCATAGATGTCAAATTTTACTCGAGTAAAGCTTGCAGTATGTATGTCTGACCAGAATATATTTTTAGATATCTTTTCGAATAACAACTAGGGAAATGGGGTTGGGCATTTATTTCTCGAAATGTATTCAATGTATGTCATAATTAGAGTGGAGACTTGAGTAAAATAATAACCTAACTAACACTAACCCAAAGGAAATCGGATGATGAATGCATTCAATTGAGGGCAGAACCACAGGGACAAACACTTTTCTGTAACCTTTTTAGTCTTCTCACCACTAAAGGTTTGGGTAATCACTGGTGGGGACTGGGAGCAGGAACATCAATTGGTCACCGAGCCTTGAAATGTGTGCCACTACATGAGAAATGAACAAGACCTTCCCAAAATGGATAATTCATTGATCTTAGAGCGGAATGGAAATGGTAAATGGTAAAATGAGCTCATCCAAATTAGCCCATTCTCTCAACACATCATCACCCGACAGTGGAATCCAGACCACTGAGTACAATTCAAAAGGAGGACTTTTTTAAAAAGCAAAATAAAGCTGTGCACTAGGCTTTGGGCAATATATATATATATATATGAGCAAATCTGCTTGACTGGTGAGAGTTGAAACAATTTTCTTTAGCATCAATTTCCTCCTCCAAAATATAATGTAAATAAGATGACTCGCATCTTTTAAATTCAAACCAAATCTTACACAAGGACAAAAATGAATGGTGTGCTCCCTATATTATAAGATCATCTTTCTTACAATGTTATTTCGAATGAATGAATGAAAAACATGTTGAGAATATTTTATTGATCCACACAAACCTTGTTATTCATGAAAGCCTTCAAGCACTGAATAAGTTTATGCTGATTCCGTTTATCAATGTTCTCTTGCCTGGGAAAACAAAAACAAAAATAGAAACAAAGAGAAATTATTAAAAAGAGTTTGCTCCTCATCAAAATAAACCGATTTTGTAGTACTGGTACACTCACTGTTTCTTGTCCAAGAGCTTCTCCAACGCATCCAGAAGAAGTCCAAGACCCTCATGACCAAAGTTATTAACCCAACTGTGAAGGAAGAAAAGAACAGAAAATATCCAGTCAGTATTTTTGACACAGTCTTGGCATGAAAAGCTATTTTAATACAGAGAGTGGATGGCATAATATATTAGCTTAACCCTTGAGAAGACAACTCATTCAAACAAATGTCACAGGTTCGAAACACTTGTATAAATGGACTCATGTTGTGGGTTTTTATCCCCGACACGACGCCAGCCGAGCAGCCCAGCCGTGGCCTCCCTGACACTGAATACAGTTCGAATTTAAACGGCACCCATTTGGGAGCAAATGAACACGCATCCATCTTCACTAGAGTTCCCATCACTGAGCTGTTTGTATCCAGCCACTCTCGCGGAGTGCCTCCGTGTCCCCGTGCCCAAAATTGAGCAATGCGAGAAAGATAACACTGTAATCGATAACGGATCGCGAGAGGTAATTGCCTATAAACCACAGCATATCGGGAGATGGCAAATGATCCAGTGCAGATGAGCCTGTTTGTCTAAGGAGGCGAGCGGGAGGAGGGATTGTGGTGGTGGGGTAGCGGGCTCGGCCGTGCGGTCACAGCCAGATGATGCCTTTGGCAACGCGTGTTTCCAGGACACCGCACTGTCAATAAACAACAAAATTGACGGAGCCATCTCCTGACGTTCATTTCAGATAATCGCTTGGAATAACAATTGTTTGGCCATTAAAGCCTTTTGTATTGAGTCGCCATGCCAAGGGAGGGCCTCGACTAAGTTGGGGATGCTGTTGCCTGAGGTGACTGGTTAACTTGTGCTGAGGTATTACTTTGAGCAGTGACTAAATTAGCACGGGCTATAATTTGACGCAAAAATCTGCAAATTGCAGCAGTATTGCGTCAAAGAAACACGCATATTCTACTATTTAATCATGAAACAGCTTTGCCTTTTCTCACAGATTTACATACAAGGAAAGAACCATAACGTAAGTCTCGTTTGGCTATTGCTTGAAATTCACTTGCAATTTCTTATGTAACCTCAAGTTCTCCATCCGTAGCTACTTTTGTGTCTGACTGTAATCTGCTTGTCCAGGTACATACCAGGCTGCTTTTTAATTACACTTTCAATGCTTCCATCCGGCATCTGGCCATAAAAATAAAAAAAATGGCAGCACACGATAACTCGGTGAAGTGCAGAATAACAACGCAGTTTGGGATCCAGGAGCGAGGGAGGTGAAAGAGAACCAAAGTTCACTTTTTACACACCTTCCCCATGATGACGTTATCCATTTTTAGGGAGCAAGGCAATGGCACTAAAAGCTGTGCAGATAAATGCTGTTTATTAGATGCCATACTTGAATTTACCATCGTAGCAATGGTATTTGGTTCAATTCATTTTAGATTGTGGTTATTATTTGGCGCTGTTTCACATTTCCGAAGCAAATGTGGTGACATGAACATGCAAAGAAAACAAGAACTTGACCTTGCAGATATTGTCCATATCGATATGCTCAATCGTAAAGAACAGCACAAGGGAGTTAAGAACACGATAAAACAAATGCAGAAGGGTGTGTGCGCAAAATGATGGCAAGCAAGTTTGTTTTGCTGGAGACAACAATGTGATCCTATACTGCAGTTTATGATCCAAACAAACATCATCTGCAGTTTTTCTTGAAAATACATCCTGAATATACTGTTCTGTGAGCAGCAGATTAAAACAACAACAGTATCGTAAATTTGTACAAACGCTCTTCATTTAGATAAAATAGATACAGAAGAAATTTATTCACTGCAAGTTGTTGGTGCAACAATAACAACAAATGATACTTCTGCAATGTCCACACAAGGAAGTAGCACAATTGTCTTTATCCATTATTCAGTGTCAAGGAAAAGCTATGAGCAGTCAAATGTTGGTTAGTTTTGATGTTTTATCATTGTTTTCCATCACGTGTTATTTCATCAGCAGTAGGCGGGGAGCCTTTTTTTTTTATGGGAAGCATCTATTACTTCTGTCTTATGTTTCAACTGAAGTCCTCCATTCGTCCTGAGGGAACGCTGACTCGTTCGGTGCCACGGAATGCCAACTGCAAATAGCTTTATGAGTTGTCGCTTGAAACCAAATATCATCGATGTCTGGTTTAGCAATTTAGCATTTTGCCATATTCCATACAAACTATGAATATCAACAATGCACAAGCCAATGTAATGACTCTTTCCCAACTCCTCCGCTTTCAACATCAGCCCAAAATGCGGAAAATCATTCTATCACCTGAGTATTGCAAAGTCAAGTCAGAGTCGCAAATAACTTCCTGATTGCACGTCTAGATGTCATTGTTGGTTGTTTGTGATGTATTTGGTAGTTATGTTCCTTTCTGTGAGTCATGAGTGGACGGGACATATCACTGATCAACACGATTCTTTTTACTGAAAAATATGCCAACATTCGAATGAGATATGAGGCTGACTTTTTTGTGTGACTAAAGACATTTAGATGAAGTAGTTAAACTATGCATTTCGTGTGAAATTCAGCAAATGCATGTTTAAAAAAAAAAACAAAGCTATTCGAAATTATTTCAATCGCATCCTACCATTTCTTGGCTTAGGCCCTACGAACAAGGATTGTACACATTATTACGTCTTTCATAGGTTCCACTTTTGGGTAGCTCTCAATATGAAGTCCTTAAAATTGTCATGATTCCGTTCTGTTTATTCCCCATCAGGTGGCAGTGGTGTTTCGGTCTTTCCTGCTGCACACCCGTTCCTCATTGATTTAATGACTTCCAAGCAGAGGACTGACTGTCGGATAATTCGCCTTGCTCATGCCATTGTTCATGTGCAGTTTTCTAGACGATATTGCTCCGTATTCTCCGTATTTTCCTTTTAGCAGTTTTGAGCCTGTGTTTAATTATTACTCTTGGTTTTAGTAATTTAGCGATTTGGTCATCTAGTCCTTTGGTAACAGCAATTTTCCCCTTGCAATCTGCAAGCGGCGCTTTTGGCTTCCCTTGTTTTCTCCTGATGTGTCCACCAGCGTCATAATGTGTACTTCGTCGGCTATGCGCCACTTTTTGTTGTCAATAAACATTTTTGGGAGACAATCTAAGTTTAAGTTTGCATACTCTGATTCTGAAACCATAACAACAATGCAAAGTACAGGACTTCATTTGGCCATTCATCGCTGTGTACACAAGAGAGACTACTGTACTAATAAATGGACAAAAAAGTAATATTAATGACGCCTCATAATGTAAACACAATAATTTTTAAGTGATGAAGGGCATTACAATGATTGCTATTCACAAATGTGATTGATCAACAGATAATTGATTGCTGCTTTCATCCAGTGGTTGCCGGCTAGATATCCGCAACTAAACTGCTGATGTTTACGTGGGCAGGCTGTGCAAAAAGTCATGCTTTCCACTTGATCACTTGGGTGCTACTTGTTCAAATGACTAAACAAGTTTCTTGGACTGCCTTGTTTTTGACGACATAGCATGAACAACAGCTCCCTCCGCCATGTCATTTTGGAGATACAGCTAGGGGAGGAAATTCTATTGTCAAAATAGCTTCAGCTTCAGAAGTCATAGCTGTCCATCAGTCCTAAATGGGCCCAGGCCGCACAGACCAATTTGAGAGGAGATTGGTAATTTATGAATCAGCGGTGGTTTAATACTGCATGTTTCAATTCAAAGCAAAACTCAAATTGCAAGGAAAAGATGTTCCATCTTGAAGATGAGTTTAAGATTTTGTTTCACATAATTATAGTTATCAAGTGTGACAGAATTTTTTGTTTAGCTATATATAAAAAAAAATAAAATAAAAAAAGCACAGACGAAATGACAAAATAAGATGACTGATTTTCAGCAAGCCGGCATTTTACTACTTATCAGTGGCTTAATAAACTAGGAGCAAGTAGGTGTTGCACTTAAGCATCAAGTATCAAAAGTGACAACATGAAAAGGGAGAATAGAATAACAGGCTCGATAATTGTCTGGGGAAAAACAAGTGAAAAACATGGCAGCTGTCGAGAATAGACTGAAAACAGTAGGCAGCCGACGCTTCGGGCGATTCCATCTGTGGGAGGCTGTTCGAATTCGCCTGCCACACACCTGTGCGGGACTGCCTGTGAGATAAAGCCCTTAGCACAAAGGCCCCGGAGCCACCTGGGCTGCCAAACAGGTGTGCAGCCTAGCCAGTTAAACTATTAGACAAACACAAGCCTGTGGGAGCAAATTAGCAGGCTGCCCAAACACACAGGCAAAAGAAGAAAAGTCATGCTAAGCAGTCAAATTAATACACAACGGATTAATGATAAAGCTGTTGTTTATTGTATTTAAGTCCTGGGGTACCTTGAAGTTTTTTAGCATTGGGTTCGGGCAAAATTTAGGTTATAAGTGCCAAACATTTTGGAGTTGATCAGTCAGAGAATCCAATTTCGGGGGTGTTTGAACGACAGCATTCCATCAGCATTCACTAGATCTCTTTCCAGCCAGCCGAAGAGGAATAACTGGCTCGTGTGTTTTGCCTTTTTCCATGAGAAATTACCGTCTCACACTCGTCACTAGTTCCCTAGCCATAATATTTCAAACGTATCCTATAACAGCGTGTGGTTGAATGCCAAATCCCCACTGTATCGATATGTGCAGCATACTTTAAGTATTTAAAAAAAGATGTACAGTCACAATATTGGCTTCATTTAGATGCATCTTTCAAATGTTTTTGGAATTTTTGTTTTTTCAAGGTCAGAAGCATTTTTTCTTATTTCGCTCTAAGAAAAGCATGACTGTGGTACACTGCCATCCAAGTGGCACTCACTTTCCCTCTGATAACAAACCGTATAAGGTTACATTAACATAGAGGAACCAAAAGAGTCACAAGCAAAAGTGTGCTGTGATCCATGACAATCAAGACCATTCATATTAATTAGGAGAAACAATGCCCTGAGCCCTGAATTTTACAAACCCCATCATGCTGCACATCATTGGTTGTTGACTGGAAAGTTCGGGGGGGGACAACAACAAAAAACATTTCCAATTAATCGTCAATAAATGTTTTAAAAAGCTATTACCGTATTTTCCGCACTAAAAGGTGCACTGGATTATGTGGCGCACCTTCAATGAATGGCCTATTTTGTTTTGTTTTTTTTCATATATTGGACCCATTGGTTTATAAATCGCAATCTACAATGCATCCACTAGATGGAGGTACACTCCTCTTCGATTCGAGAGGCGTTCATGACCGCCTCCAAAAAAGGTAAATTAACGATGACTTCAATAAAACTACGAACATTTGAAAATAATGCTTCAAAACAGAAAATCTAGTGAGGAAATCACTAAATAAATTCTATAGCCCCCCCCTATAAGTTACTTAATTTAGCGTCGACACAGTTCACATAATGCATAAAATGAGAACCCCCCACGGCATTTCATTGGGCGTTAATTGTTCGGGTGGTGAAATGCATTTATTAATGAAATTATGAGGTCATTAATACTTGTCATATGTATGTTTGAGTTACCGTTGAATGATTTATCACATTTACTACGTATTTATGTATTTATTTATTTATTAAACAAACTGTAACCTTACTTGCCATGTAAAACAATGACATCCAGGTCAATTCCTCTTACAACTTGCATTGCTCACCGAAGCATTGCTGGTCTATTTTAAATGACAGCTCCATAAAATGACCTTATCAAAAAATGTCATTATATACATAATTTATGGAAAAGAAGGTTTGGGATAGATTTATGTAAATTAAATTATGAGACCAGTGTTACTTGTGGACGACTCCTGTAAATGGTTAGATTACAGCAGTGGTTGTCAATTATTTTCTGTCATGCCCCCCCTAAGAAGAGGAAAACATTTCGCCCCCCTCCCACACGACTATAAATAGTATAATTTGTCTATAAAATTGTTATAAGTATACCTGTGCATAATACTGTATCCTTATTAATGTATAAAAGAATAAAAAAGAAAGAAATATGGACCAACTTGCAACAAAGAATAGCTTTAGTAACTGTAATAGAAAAGATTTTAAGTGCATCTGAAATTCAAAAATAAAATTAAATCCTTAATTTAACTATAAATATTTTTTGACTGACCATGTCAAACCATACGATTCTGAAAAATAAAATTATATATAATCAATAACTAATAATGCATTCAAACTAATCACCAACATTATCTCAGGAGCACAATATTTTTTTAAAAACTACACTGCCCCCTAATGTAGTGGAGGTGCAATTGAACTTTATTCGAAGACAGTAAAAAAAAAAAAAAAAAATTAATTAAATAAAAAAGCATGTTCCCCGCGGTCAAACACGCCCCCCTTGACGGAGCATCGCGCCGCCCTGGGCGCGCTATGTTAATGTAAAATAAATAAACAAATAAAAATCGACAAACATTGGCCAAAATAATGGCTGATGTTTGCCGATTTTTATTTAAGGACCACATTGTGCTGTTTTAATCGGCCGGCCAATTAATCAGTTAGCCCGTGCTTAGCATAATCCATCCGTGTGTGTGTGTGTGTGCCAATCATCACACATACTCCAGCGAGTCCATTCGGCCTCCGCCATGTAGACCGTGTGCATCAGCTGCACTAAATTTAAAGGGAATGAGCGGAGCCGATTCAATTGGCCAAGCATCAGCATGGGTTCAGTCCCACAACGGCGCAAACACCCATTTCTAGTGTACTCATTTTGAAAATGATGCTTTGTGTGAGTGCCCGTTTCACGCCTTTCACAAAGTGTAGCGCACAGGATGGTACTTTTGGAGTTAAACAGCACTGCCACTGAACAAGTTAAGCTTTGTCTCAGTACATCCAATCACGACTTCACTGGAGCACAGCATCTTCCACAAAATCATCATACCCTGTTTAACTTGTCTTGGTGCAAGATGAAGCTTGTCCAGCTAACGTATTTTAGCATAGATAGCTACCTGCATCGCTGGCTGCACGATATGGCTAAAATTTAATCGCTCATTATTTGTGGCAGATATCTTGAGAACACTATTACCATGGGTACAGTGAAAATAAAGCCTTTTTTCAAAAAGAAATATCAATTCAAAAGGATGTGCAAAGTATAGGTTATTTTTGTTTGTGTTTAGAAGTTACTGACAGCCATCAACATTAACAAAGTAAGCAATAAATTAAAACTAGTTAAATTCACTTTGTACTTTGTGACAAATAACATTTGTATTTTTTTTAAATGATTAATTATGTTTGCATGCGTGCGTTAACTGCAACGTGTGTGTTGTTATGTACCAATTTGTCCAGTAAGGATAAGCGGTTGTCAGAGATTTTCTCGGACAAAGTTAAAGAAACGACTCGCACACAGGAAATTGTCTTCAATGTCGACGAAGCGGACCTCTGAGAGCTTAACGACGGTTTAGTTGCTCGTGATCACACTCCCAGCCCGCCCTCCGCGAAGTTCGACCTTTTATTTGTAACATATGCAAAATACAAGAAAAACACTGCCCCGGATATTTGCATGCCGCACCCCCGGTCCGGCCCCTCGGTAGTGATTGGTTACCTGCGTTTAAGCTTTGAACCACCAGTACGTTGGCGCCTTTCTGTCTGATCTACGATAAATCAACATGTCGCAGACTTTGCGGATGGCCAAATGTCGCCTGGGCGCGACGGGTGTTCTCAAATCGTCTTTTGTCGTTCAACCGCTGTTCCCAAATTGTTCATTCCCCTTTTGTGACCGAGTGTCGCCCTCTCCCCTTTGATCGCCCACCTGCCTAGATGTGCTAATTGTGGACTCCGACGGCCCTCCGCCAGGTGGCGGCGCTTTGTGCACAGGCATTTGGGGTGCTGTATACGCACCCAAACGATTTGGATGTGACCGACTTAAAATGAAACTTTAAACATGATACAATTTTGCTCATAAATTCCTCTAACAGCGGTTCAGAAGGTGGATGGAAGTGTTGTGTGGCTTGGGAGAGGGGGGATCACTCACCCCCACACATGACGATGGTTGTGTATGCACTGATGCATTACTTGGCAATGTGATGTGTGGACTCCCAGTGATATGAACTATGCCTGGATCGCGTTTTGAGGGTCCCCTTACAATATATTACATGATATGACTTTTTATTAATCCACAAAAAGATGGTGGCAGTCAACGAAGACGAGCATTGCAACTGAAAATAGAATAGCACCCCACAGGTACATTCAATTAAAAAGACCCGGGAGCCGCAGGCTGTTCGTACATTTTTCAAACAAGCTCTGCTATTTTAGCCACTGGTTATTTTGAAATTATAAATATGGTCACATAATTCATAGTTCTGTAATGTGGACAAAACATTGTATTTTTACCCAAGTATTCGATAGATTGTGAGAACAATTGGTTTCCAAAAGATTCATGAGTGAGAGTCCTCAAAACCACAAATACCATACATGTTAACCAGTAGGCCATCTTTCTGGTGTTTACAGTACATTCATTATGATTTTACACAGATTTTCAACTCCAGTAGTTTTATGAGGGATCAAATCTCCAGTGGGGATATATGAATAATCTCTCTGATGCCCTCAAGAACCCTGCGGACCTGCCTCGCCACAGGAGGTGATCCCTTCATAAATCACGGTGCCCCTTACATGCTTGCGGGTCATTGGAAAAAACCCACAGGAAAAGCTCGGCCTCACGTAGTACATTCATTCAGCAGCAGCTAGATGGCCTTTTCTGAGCGGGAACGCTGACTGAAATTCCCCATGAGGCGCGAGGCCAAAGGGGTTTGGCTTCACTGTCCTCCTGACATTCAAAGGGGTTAATTAGGTTTTCACAATAAAATATGTTAAAAGCGCATCCTGTTGAGAATAATTTCAGTTTAGGGGGAGGGGGGTGTAAGGGCTGTTGGGTGACTCCCTTGCATATGCACCAACGAAGGTTTGGAGATTGTTTTATTTAAATTAAGTCACGCTTCACATGTAAGTGGGCGTTGACTATAATAACTACAACTCAAGTATACCCCATCTCAATTTCTTGGTTGAGAAGGCAGGAATGGTAGTCGGAACACTAATGAATCTTCACCGTTAGTACCTGCAAAGTAGTGAAAATGAGTGTAGAACGCAATAACACATTTTAATTACATATGCCGACACGCATAGTTAATAGGTGGTGTGCTTGTGTTCTTAAAGCAAATGGTTTTCAATGACAACACGTCACTGTTGGGTCTTTGTTCCTATTAATGCAACAGGAGTCGTACGGTTGACTGGTGCAAACATTAAGATAATGTAGTTGTCCCTTTGGGAACACCGTGCCTCAACTGGCGTTTGTTGTACTCGACTCACGCCATTGATCATTTATTTCACGTGTCCATCATTGATTCACACACCTACTTCAGCAGTTGGCTCGTAAAATAAGAGCATTTCCCTGCGGTAGTGGGACCAGAAATAAAATTGAGGGACCGATTCATTGTGTGTGCGTGTGTGTGTGTGTGTGGGGGGGGGGGGGGGGGGTGTATTTGCTAACAGGAAGCAAAGTTGTTTTCAAAACACAGTCGGCGAGTGTAATGAGACTTGGAGTTGGGCAAGAAACAAATGGTGGCATTATCATATCTGTCTTGAAATATAAACGAGGAACGGGAGAGGGTACATTTCCAGATATGACAAATATATCCGTCATTACAATACACTTAATGACTTGCTGCAGTTAAATAGAATACCTTAGTACTTTTGAACACCACCTCTTTTTAAAAACCAACACGGCAAAACCCAAGACGCACCACGGCTAAAAGGCTTGAATCTTGGGAAATTTGAAGAAGTCTTGTGTGGCATCATGCACCATGGTGTTTAGAACTTTAGAGACATATTTCGCCCAAAGATGTGTCTTTAACGTCACGTTTTAGACATGCAGAACAAATACCAAGACAAATCGCAACATGTAAGGGACTAACCTGACGGGGTTACTGGTGAGAGAAACCCGAAGCGACTCCAGGCAATTGAGCAGCTTTTCCTCTGTGATACCAGAACGAAGCTCATGGACATATTCCTGGGATGAGAGCGTACATTCATGCTTGCTGTTCCTCAGTCCTCCCTGGAAGCAAAACACATAAGTTCACATGATGGCGCCATAAAAGAAACCCCGAGACCTTAAGTCTTTTTTTTTTTTCCCCAGGCCATTTGAAGTACGTGTGAGTTGTTGGACATATGATGCTTGGTTATAAAGGCTTTTGCACACAACATATAAAAATTATCTCAAAAAACGCTTTTAATCTTATGTTTAGTTCTAAACTACTGTCTGATTCTCTCTCTCTCTCTCTCTCTCTCTCTCTCTCTCTCTCTCTCTCTCTCTCTCTCTCTCTCTCTCTCTCTCTCTCTCTCTCTCTCTCTCTCTCTCTCTCTCTCTCTCTCTCTCTCTCTCTCTCTCTCTCTCTCTCTCTCTCTCTCTCTCTCTCTCTCTCTCTCTCTCTCTCTCTCTCTCTCTCTCTCTCTCTCTCTCTCTCTCTCTCTCTCTCTCTCTCTCTCAGGGGGGCTACAAACTACCTTCAAGTCACATCCAAAAGGAAGTTGAGTCAAAGTACCAAGCAGAAACAAAAAAACATCATTAGATATGCTTGGAACACGGCTGCTCGGCAAAATCATATGCTCTGTGTTGATCCCCAAACTGCTGGTATTCCAACAAAAAAGTCAACTGTGCTAATAGGCACTTTTTCCAGATAGTGAGATTGCTCATTTATTTGGGTTAAAGCATGCACGCTGTTCTCCTGCAAAGCACAATTACGTTGAATAAATCCCTTTTTTTCTTCTGAAAGCAGAAACCAGAAGCACTCTTAGGTTGTGAAAAACAATACAACTGTAGCTTTTCACTCCAGTGATCTGTATCCATGAGATACAGCATTAAAAGAGACCTTCATCATCCTATGACAGCAAACTAGCTCAGTGTCAGTAAAAGCAAAAAAATAAATAAAATGTGTTGCACTCGCAGAGAAATAGGAGGTCTTCTTGTCACCCAGGGAGAGGAGGAAAAAGTAGGTGCAGTCATTATGGGGTCTAAATCAATAAAAAGCAAACTAAACGTGCAGCCCAGTGGCTCCCTACAGGAAGGGTCAGAGAACGCTGTTCTACCTTGGGATTCCGGGCTCATTTTATTATGCGCAACAAATTAGAACAGATGAAGTTGGGCTGAAAAGCTTTTCAGAGGTACAGTACAAAAGCTGAATTCAACATTTATCCACATTGATAAGCACTACATGTTCAATGAAGCACGGAAGTTGTATTTTATGGCATTGAAGAAAACCTTGGGCAAAGTGAATAGGGATAGGCAAAATAATTGATTCCATTATTCCCGCAAATAGTGGTGAGCGGCATTCATTTTGTTATTGTATCAACTGCTGATGAGGTCATCTAGTGCACATGCCAATTTGGAATCAAATAAAATGCGAGTTTGAGGGGGAAAAAAGCAGAAAGAATCATGGAGAAGTAAAGAAGAAAAAAAAATCAAGAATTGAGGCAGGCTAGAACGGAATAAATCAGAACATTAATGTGGACGCACAGTACATTGGAGAGCAGTCACTGCAATGCTAATCGACATGAAAGAAACCGTCCGTGCCCACAAAAAATGAGATCATCATTTACACTGGCCAGACAATCTGCGGTAAAACTAGAGATGTGTTTACCTGCTTTGCTTTTGTCATTTTTGTAAGCGACAGACTTCAAATGGGGTCAGTTGAGTCTTACATGTCCATTGTCGGTTGCCTTAACATTTTTTTCTTTAATCAATGATGGTTGGGCATCCCGTCTGGAAGCAGTTGAGACTAAACAAAATGTCTCGCTTACAGTCTAAAAACAGTTGCGTTATTTCATTAACTCAATTTTTAGATTGTTTGTGTTGAGTCCAAATTCTGGTTTAGTTCTTATCAAACTAACCAAATTGTTGGTTCAAATCAAACATCTATTTTTATATTGTATTTCCTCATTGTCTGTACAGTGTCCTTGGGTGGCATGAAAGGCGCTTTTAAATAAAAAGAATTATTATTATTATTTATTGGGTTGTCTGCCTGTCATGTTTTTGTTGAAATTTCAGTTTATGCTGAACTGGGTCGCGGAGAGTTGCTAAAGCCTATCCCAGCTGACTTCGGTCGAAAGGCAGACTACACCCTAAATTGGTCGCCAGTCAGATGCAAGGCACATATAGACACAAACAACCATTCACACATCCACTGAGTGGGAACTGAACCCACACTGCCTGCACACAGGTCAGACGAGTGTACCACAACACCATCTGCGACGTGAAAACTAATATTAATTAACAGATAGATAGATAGATAGATAGATAGATAGATAGATAGATAGATAGATAGATAGATAGATAGATAGATAGATAGATAGATAGATAGATAGATAGATAGATAGATAGATAGATAGATAGATAGATAGATAGATAGATAGATAAAAAAATAAATAAAACATAGCAAGGTGGTGTAATTGTATTCAGATAATAAAACCTTCAGTAGCTTTTGTGAAATGTCACCTTCAAATAAGTATTCAGCAGAATAGGGAAGTACACAAAGCGAGTATGACATTTGTAGAAAATGTGTGATTTAATGAAAAATGATGAGGTTAAATTACATCCTTTGTCACGCTAATTAATTCTAAAATGTTAAATGTTGCAGAAGGGCAAAACAATGTTTAGAACATAACATGGATCCTTTTTAATGTTAAAGACGAGGCACGTCAGACAATTTCAACCAGAACTGATGTCACTAAATTTCAAATCCAAACTACAAATTTTGCCCCTCAAAGTAATCCCCCCGGAGTCGTCTCTGCCACACCTTCAAAATGTGAAAAATGTCAAATTAATTTTACCTTTACTTTTTTGTATTTTTCCACAAAAACTCGATAATCTATCAATCTATTTTCTTTCGCACCTGTCCAAATGAATTAGTCTCACATATGAGGTGCAGCCTATCCCAACTAACTTTAGGCAAAATGTGAGGAATATGCTGACGCTGGTAGTCAGTCAATCACAGTAACTAAAGTCACATTTACCGCTAAAATGCAACTTCTCTTTCTATTTAGCCACTGCCAGCCATCCTGTCTCCTTCCATGACGCTTTGCCCCGGTAGCTAATTTCATGAAATTATAGAAAACGCCAATGTACTGGTTCAAATTGGAAAACGAGATGCGTGTTGGACTGGGAAGCGGAGGAACAGTGCAGTGGGTAGCACAACACAGTTGAAATGGGTTCATGATTTTCAAAATGTTTGGATGTGCTGCTTTGGTAGAGGACTGAAGGCCAGAACATCGCTGCCACAACATCAACAACTGAGTTCAAAAGACAAATGCAGATCCGACCTCAGTTTTACTGAAGGAATATTCTTGAAAATAAATAGTCTGGCCCAAACGAATCATTTATGTGCATTTGAACCGAGAGACCTTGAAAGATTTTGCTTCAGCACTCCATATCCAGTACATTGCTGGATCTCTCTACTTCCACACACATTAGACATTAAAAACTGAAAAGTTAACATTTTCGATCACTCTTTCACGACCTATTTTTTGATCTTTGAGGCCCGGGCTTCATCACAGGCTCTGTCTGACCTCTGGAAACAAAACACTGACCGTAAACCACCCTTTCACAACCCTGTCCCACAGAAGAAGAGTCCTGGGACCATATCAACATTACACTGCCACTCGGGGGGGCAGAAATACAATCCGAGCAGAATGACGCTGGCTACTGGGAAATAGAGGTGTGCCCCGAAGGCGCAGGAAAAACGGTCAGCCGAAGCTTTAAACAAAAAAGACCCCGAGAGAAAGGTAAAAAGAGAACAGTCAGAAGGAGATTCAAAGAAAGTGTATGCAGGGCAGGGAGATATACGGAGCAAGCATCATGAGAGTTCAACACTGGTGGGCACACACATACACACACACACACACACACACACACACACACACACACACGCACAGTGCCTTTTGACCACAGCCGAGAGCCTCATCTCCTGTCGCTTATTGAATCCCCTATTTGTCGATAACAGTATTTCCTGCCAAAGAAAATAGGGTGGGGTGCAATTACTTGAGGGAGCCTGTCAATTTCATTTTGGTGGGTTAAGGCAAGATTGAGGCTCATTCCATTCTCCTCCATCACGGTCCCCCTTTCTGTATGGCGCAGGGCGTGACAGAGTACGGTGCTATCTCTGGAGGGCAGGGCAGGTAGACAATGCCAAGGCGACTGCACCTCAACATGTCATCTTCACCTGTAATGAGCCCATAACAAGCTGGCAGCGCACTCAGTGCCCGGCGCATTCGGGCAGACTGATGGATGCATAATTCAGCTTCTCTGTCAATTAACCGGAAAAACCATATGGCGACAATGTGTCTGGCCTGGAATCCGCCGCAATCGGCCTTGGCCTCGTCTATTCTTACCATTTCACCACACTTTCAAAGATTTGCAGGCATGCCACTCCCTTACAATCAACAGTGTTGACTTTGATATCGTTTAGACATACAATGGAAGCTTTACGGTGTCAAATACAAGGCACGAACCTACGATTTTTAAAATGTTAAAACACAGCAGACGATGGGAATGGAGCACAAGTAGCTGCAAGCGATTGTATGTTTGTGATGGTGAGGTGGCTCGCTTTTAGTATTAAGTTAGGAGAACATCTCTTTTTTGGTAGAGAACAATTTTGAGTGTATTTATAATTGTCATCTGGAAAATACTGCCCCAACAGGGATATTCTGTATTAAATGCTCCATTCATTTGTCGACTCATCGGTTCATTAATTTCCTGACACATTTACTTTTTCTGATCGTTATATGGCCTCGGTGCTCTCATTATGATAATTACATCTTGTACATAATTCTAATTCCAAAGAGTGCCCGTGTGGTCTTAAAATAAAACACTGATACAATCTGAGTAATTCGTGCATACCTAGATAATCGACAATAAGAGGCTCATGTTACATTCCCTTTTCACAAAGGCTTGGGAGATGAGGAAAAAATGAAAATGTGTCATAATGTCTTGCTGATAAAAACCTGAGCATCTTTTCCACCAAGCAGTGTCTTCAGAATCAGACTTTATGGTTCATTTTGAGAGGCTATCTGTTCCTCTTGTACGACGTTCCAAAGTATCAAAGTTTACCTGTCTTTGTGGGTTTTATCGTGACAGCTTTCAAGTGGATGTTATAGTTGTTGTGTCTCTGCTTTAGGTCCTAACAGTATGTTGACTTTCACGTTTCCTAAAGTTATCGAAATCATAACCCTTGGATCCAAAGGTAATCATCTTCTGAGCTCATTCTGTGACGCTTGTGTTATGATGTGGCCTCTGCGTGGCACATCATCAACATACTGGTGGATTGCTAGGTTGCTACACAAAACACAGCTTTTCTTTCAACAACAAAATGAACTGCTAACTTGAAAACGCAGATTTTCAAACAGAAACAGGCGAAAATGTCACTAATGCAGCGTGTTATACCAGAGACAAATTCCTTGTGTGTTCTACATACTTGGCCAATAAAGATGATCCTGATTCTGATTCTGACATTTCAAGTAATTCAAACATAAGTCAAATTGGGTCCTTCATAAGGTTTGGCCAAGCAAGTACCAAGTCCTAAGTCCCTGGAAAAGCAAGTTGAACAGAAGCCAAACGTTTCGTGAAGACGAGGCACTGGAAGTAATATTTGAGGTCTGGACATATGAAAGAAACAAGTGATCTTTTAGCACATTGAGCCCAATCTGGAGTTGGCTGAGCGTCTGTGGCAGCGGTGGTAAAGGTCAATGGGAACACGGATCAGTTAAGGTGGTGGCTGGCTGGACAATGACTTTTCCTGAGCCTCCCTACTTTAAAGGACGGAGACCTGCCACCAGAAGATAAGGCTTTTCATCCCTGCCACCAGTGCACATGGCTCCCAGCTCAGTGGGGGGAATTTCCCAGCAGACCACGCGACCAAGCCGTTCTTTCTCCAATCGTTGCTTTTTTTTTTTAATCCAACACTGTCACATCTGCCTGACAGTTTCTCATTCTGTCCACTGTGAGGTGTTTTTGAACTCTGGGTGACAGCAGTCCATCTAAATGTGTCAGCAACTTTTTATTCTCTATTTATATTCCCGTTGCCATTTTGCTCTCACAGAATATAATTTTTTTTTTAAAAAGACTGGTTGACAGAGCGGTTTGTTGTGTTACGGCCAGGCGGCTCGTCGATAACGACGATGCAATTAGGCCACCAATGTTTTCTCAATAATCAGGCTGGTAGCGTTACTCAACACCGCCACCGAGCTGAAAAGGAAAAAAAAAGAAAACAAAACAATGAGATAACGGCCAAGAAACAATACCGTCATGAGCCATTGTTTGTGCATATAATGTGTTTATTGTGTGATCCCACAGGTGGAGACAAAAACAAACCGAAAGATATTACAGACGTCCATCCCTATTTATTTAAAGAAGAACGTGCTGTGACTAGCTTGTAAAGGTGATTCCCTCGCGTGCAGGTGTGTATATCTCCTACATTTATTTGTCACATGCCGATTCCACAATCTTCAACTAGATTCTATGCCACCGACAGTGAATGTATTTGTTTGGTTTACATGAGGCGAGAAGGATTGTCTCTGTGATGTTTGCATCAAATTTACTTATCAAGTAAAAAAAAAAAAAAAAGACTACTTTCAAGCAATTCAATTTAACTACACCCTTTCAGCCGCCATAATCACATCCTGACAGCCAATTTATCTTTCGAAAAGACTGCAGTAAACAGAAAACAGTGCATTTATGAATATTGTGCGTTTGAACCAATTCCATGTCGCGGCAATCGCTGTCTTTATTATGAAGTGTGGTGGCTACTCTTGGCATTAGTAAACATGATAAACACAATGGAAAAGTACAGTCTATCATATTTCGGGGCTTGAGACTGTAGTGTGAAGGCCCTCTTGAAATCACTTCATTTTTTTGTCTTGGGAGCCTTCCATCCATTTTGTGCTTATTCTCATGCGGTCACGGGCAAGCTGGAGAGTCTCTAGTTTGAAATGGTCAAAGAGTCATTTTGGCCATTTTTCACTTTAAAAATCGGAGTTGTCCTTGATTGCGACTCAATATGAACCACATTAACAAGAAAAATGTCCAACGCTGATTTGCAAGGAACTTGAGGTTGAGGACTCACTATAAAGCGGCTCCTCTTGTTGTATGTTGTCTTGAGAGGGAAGACATTCTATGTTGCATATTTGACAATAAAGTTGTACTTGACTTGGTAAACCACAAATTATAAATTATTCAGCTCTGCAAGGTCAGATCAAGAATGGATGCAATAACTCCGATGCACTAACTTTTGAAACTGGAAGGAATTCAAGGCCCGTTGATTGCTGCTTATTCATTTACTTGAGCCTTTCAGATGCACGGTCTAAATTAGGTCAAGGTTAACCTATTTGTGTTGCGTCCACCTTGACCCATCATTCCACTTTATTTAGCTCTCAAAGGGACATGCCCTCTATTTTCACTTTCACTTCGCCGTGACCCGCACAAGACAGTTCAAGCTTGTGGCGCACACACACACACACACACACACACACACACACACACACACACACACACACACACACACACACACACACACACACACACACACACACACACACACACACACACACACACACACACACAAAAGCACAACAAACATTTCCGACCCAACTGGCTGCGACCCAGATGTGGCCAAGGATAGGGCACACCAATAGACCCTGTCAGCAAGCTTCTCTGGCTTTAATCCCACTTGCGGTTGACCTTCAGTGGAGTAGCAGAATCACTGTTTGAAACAGCATCTCAAATGCTGTATGTCCAGTAGCAGAGGAATTTAATGGCATATGTTTCATTGTATAGAACATAGCGTATTATAACAGATAGATTTTGCTTAACAGTAGAGACTAAATGAAGTATCGTGAAACCTAAACAGTGAGATACAGTCACAGGCAACGTGCGTTGCCTTTAAAGCAGTGGTCCTCAAAGTTTTACACAAATTACCACCCCAAAAAAATGAAAGGTCCAATAAATGCAAACAGATTTTCACTTGCACAAGACTGGGGCAATCATCTGTGAATGTGGAGAAGCAGAGCATGGAAGACTGGCTCACCTGCCCTGTCCTAAGCAACCATTGTATCCAGAAAGATGCAAAGATCTGTGTGAAGAAATGTCACATAACATGGCTTTGAAGAGACGAAAAGAAGACTTGAATAGGAATTTTCTACCTTCAAGGTACACAAATCCCTTGAACACTGTCTCATCATTAACCTATTGATGACGCAGCTTCAGAAGCAACTGAGGGCTCATTATCTTGCTGAAGGACACTGCAAAATGGTCACAAGAACTGAGGATCGGACCCACAACCTCAGGGTTGGGAGATGGCCATTCCACCACCTGAGCCATTCCGCCCGCAACAAACAGAACAAACAGTTCTAAATGGTAATGTTTTGAGCTTTAAAGACAACAGAGGTGTTGATAGACTGATTCGGAAGTGCATGGTCCTGTGTTGCCCTAAAGTAGCACTGATGAAAAATTGTGCTCCAGCGCTGAGGTTGCCCATCCTTGCAGTAGAGGGAGCTTGCATACCCCTAGCCGTAGCACACTTAGAGAATGGCTTCTCTCAAGTAACCTAAATCCAAAACTTTATGGATCAAGTCTTGATAAAGATAATAATAAACCTCACAAGATGGCACCTCAGAGTATCACATGATTAACCAATCCTGTATGACTTTTTCTTTGGCTTTCTTTTGTGACTTATTCCAAAGGAAGATGAAGCCTCTCAAGAAGGAATGTTAAGTGAAGAAGAACGTGAAGAGAAATGACATTAAGTAAGTGGACTATCATTCAAAGAGGGAGGACTCAACACATGATGTTATATGCTAAAGTTTCAATACTAAGTGTGATTTACCTATTTTCACACTTAACAGTTCAGAATTTTAAAATGGTCCTTGCGACTTAGCCGCTGCAGTTGATTCAGGTTCCAGTGTACCCCTTATTCATTATTTCTATTTCCATTAATATGCCTTTGACCTAAAAACCTTCACTCCTAGAGCTTTTACAAAATCTACTTTTAAGTGCACCAAAGCACCAAGTTTTATATGTTATTTTGAGCACAGTGTATAAAGTTAGGATCAAACCAATTTCAAGTCAGCTTTTGAGGCACAAATGCATTTACATCCTAATGTCTACATATGAACTGATTTTATATGCAGAAGTGTGTCATAAGGAAGTGACACAGTGTGAAAGCACATCAAAAAAATGATTGCATTTTGTGTAAATTGTGGAGATAGCGCGATGTGACGGCTGTACGGGGCTGTAGCTCGGGACTGTTGACTGAAGGGAATTAATGAGCACCGAGACAACTGTTGCATTGCGGGTAGAGCCGGTGTCAGGTTTTGACAGAAATAATATAAGATTAGATTTATCTCGTTCTGCCGCATTGTGTTCCATCGTGATTGAGTCGCGAAATTCAATGAAAGACCAGTGGAGCGCTCGTCATATTTGTCTAGTGAGAATCTCAGAAGTTACTGCAGGTAAACTGGGTGCCGAAAGAGTCAAACAAATTCGGTACGTTCCAATCAATGATCACCAATGGCCTAATACTCTGACTTGAACGTCTGACATGAGACAAGGCTATGGCTATGGAATGGCACGTTGTCAGCTTTTTGTGGCCTTACCAATGGGGAATGGTTGTGTGGGGAATGTTTCCAAGCACTTCTTCAGTACTTACTGTCTGTGCTGAATTTCAATGCCATCCCTATAAAAGATAGAAGCAGCTCACTGTCAGGTAGGGGAAAGCAAGTTGGCGGTTGGGAGAAGGGGGGAGGGGGTGTAGCATGAATAAAAGTGAGTGAACACTTCCTGCGGAGAGATGTGTTTATTTGGAGCGGTGTTGCAAAATGAAAAATACGTGGACTGACTGACTCTTGAGATGAGCGAAGGGAAATATTTTAATGTGAAACATAACGTGACAGAGACCGGAGTCTCCAAAGTCAAACGCAATTTGTGACATGAAGCTGGTTTTTCACTTTGTAAAGAAACATTGTTATTGACTCACCAAAAACAGGGGGGGGGGTCAACGAGAAAAAGTGGAACACACTTGTCGATTTGTTGGTGGGAATGGCAAGTTGTTGTTTTTTTTCATTTGTTAGTTTTGGGGGTAGTGGCTGTAAATGATGAGACATATTTTTCCCAGTAATTTGATTTGAACTCCAACTTTTGTGACTTCCATCCATCCATTTTCCGAACCGCTTGATCCTCACTAGGGTCGCAGGGGGTGCTGGAGCCTATCCCAGCTGTCTTCGGGCAGTAGGCGGGGGACACCCTGAATCGGTTGCCAGCCAATCGCAGGGCACACAGAGACGAACAACCAACCACGCTCACATTCACACCTAGGGACAATTTAGAGTGTTCAATCAGCCTGCTATGCATGTTTTTGGAATGTGGGAGGAAACCGGAGTGCCCGGAGAAAACCCACGTAGGCCCGGGGAGAACATGCAAACTCCACACAGGGAGGCCGGAGCTGGAATTGAACCCGGCACCTCTGCACTGTGAAGTCGACGTGCTGACCACTGGACTACCGGGCCGCCCTTTTGTGACTTAGCAGGATTTAACTATTGTAGGTCAAACTGTGAAATGGAATCTGAGACAATGGATATGGATATGTCTTCTGCTGATATGTCTTGGATATGTCTGGATATGATATGTCTGGATATGATAAGGATATGTCTTCTGCTGACTCAATGCAGTCACCCAAATTACATTTGTTAAAGTACTATTTTCTGGTAATGGATGAATCAATCATTATGCTGTCCTGAAAGTTGCTCTCAAAGCTAAAACCAACGCAATGTTCAATTGTTTTCTGAATTTGAAGAGAGTTTCAAACCAGCTCATCTCTCCTCTTGGCAGGCTTCCAGTGTCATGGCACCAAGGGTATGAATAAGGGAAGTGTTAAGCAGGTTAAGTCACACAGGATCTCATTTAGGTTTTGACTTGGGTCTCGGCTGCATTGATTGCAACGAGAAGGCTTAATGAACTCTCGCTTCCAGCTCTGGGAACCTGGATGTGAAAGCCAAGAGCTGTGCATCAACACAGAAAGTTTGGATGAGGACAATGAAGGGGGGGTGCTAACAGGGAAAACAACACTCAAACGATGACTTAATGAGTACGTACACTGAGAGGCTTCGAATATGACGGCTATATTAAGCTCCTTTGTCCTTTGTCTCTCATCTTCATTCAACATCGAAATCATAAAATCAGATAACGCTACCTCGATATGCAGGTCAAAGATCCAGAGCCTAAGCTGCCGCAATCCATCTCAATACTGAATGTTTGTTTCTTTCAAGTACCTCTTTAGATACATTTTGAAAAGCAACAGATCCTAAGGAACAAAGGCAGGTTCGAGGTTCAAATGCAATTCGACAAACTGAAAACTTGAGCCCCTTCAGCAGTCAGTTGTTTTTTTTTTCTTGAATTTACATTTGAGGATGTGCGAGGGAAGTGCAATGCTCATTTCAAGACAATCCCACAAAGATGGTGACCACTTGCCAGGTGTGTATCAAGTGAGATTTGTTGCAAATTGGCAGAAACGTTAGCAATTGTCAGCTTCCAGCAGGTCGCACGGCCATTTGAAACGGAATTACAACTAAATCAGAGCGCTCATTCCTCTTGAACGTTTCTCAAAAGTCATTCTATGCTTATGAAATTATTTTATCAGTTGCATAGCTGTTTGAAATGTGCTTTTCTACCATCCACTGGACTTCGACCCATGCATCAAGTGTCAGCAGTCAAGTTGTGCTCTTACTCTGTCACATAACCAATTCATTTTGCCTTTTTTTTTCAACTCAATGTTCAGATTTAGAGGTTTTGAGATTTAGAATCAGACATCCAAATATTGGCACTGACGTTGAACAAAAAGAGTGAAGTTTTGCGGTTCAGTGTATATGACTGCATGCATGTAACCTTAAGAGCTCCTTGGAATTGACGGGAATTCATCTTTGGACATGGAATGCATATACGTGCAGATCATTTGTAAAGGATTGCAAGTGATTCAACCTTTGCTTTGTTGTGTTGGCACTCTCTTCTTTGTAGATCCTAACGCCAATCAAATATTGGACCTGACTGGTCCGCCAAAGTCCAGTGACAACTGACAAGCTGGAGGACCAAAGTAATTTTCTGTCCTTGCAAACACAGTTGGCAGTAGAAAAGCTGTTCCGACACTATTCCCGGCACAAATACGCAGCTTCACAAGTGGAGCAGACATGACAATGTAAATTCACGGCAAGAGAGGGCCCACATTCAAAGAAATAACGACACCACAGGTAGTAGCGAACAGTTGTTTCGTGCTCATCCTCTGTAATCGGAGAAGCGCCTGCCAAAATTGTGCAATAAATTACACAGAAGAGGAATAAAATGCAGGGTGACCGAGGACAAAATGTGGGCTCAGGTAAACAGGCAGGGACATTAACAATGTTCAACCGCTGCCCAGGTTCTCCGGGTGGATTTGGGTGATGGGGACAAGCGTGATTTACGACAGGTGCGGTCCTGGGAGAATGGTGGTGGGTCTTGCCAGGAGCACAATGGCTTTTTGTGAGGCTTTGTGACGTTAGAGCTAACCCTCAGCTTGAATTGGGAAAAGACAGAAGGTAAACAAGGTTGAAATATGAATTCATGCACAGGCAAATAATGATATTTATGATATATTTACACGCGAAAGCCCACGAAGGAAGGTCAGAATCTCTTTGGTTATTTATTTCCAAGTTGTCATCTCTTCCTCAAGTACGTTCTGTATGTCTAACATCAGACATCTCTTCTTGGCTGTTGGGGCAATAAATAGGACTTTTGATTGTCTGATGCAAGACTGTCAGGATTGGAACGAGCGAAAAAAAAAAAGATGCGATCGAAGAAATGTCTTCGCATGAAAAATCCACACAGAGAGATTATCTTCTCATCACGCAGACAGTGACTAACACATCAGGGTCACAGGGGTGATTTGTACTGGAGGAGATTGTGTGTGTCTGTTTTATGAATTTGACAATGAGTATATGGAAGAAAAAAAAAAGTCTCACCAATGCAATGTGTTTGTAATTCATTTCGTCTCAAATTTCGCAAAGCAATTTTCGACACATTCACATGGAGGTTTACAACACTGACTCCGCTTACCCACAGTCAATATTTGGCTTTAGGTCAAAATTACGACTTTTGAACACTCCGGTTAAGCCGTTTACATGCATGAGCAGGTCGAGTTACTTCCATGTACATGGGATTGTGACCAATTGGAATATCCCGATCTGCGACGCATGCACAACGTCATTTCCGCATCTTACTTTCTACCATCAATAAATGACATGTCTCTCATGGCACTAATTAAGTAGCAGTTTTACTCCTCGCTCCCAAAGTGTGATTCTGTGCTGTGTCTGAGTTTCGTGATGTTTGTTTACCTCTACTTGCGTATTTCCAGTGAGTTGAGCAGCAGACTGTCGGTCTCATACGCATACATACATGCGTGTATATATGAACACGATGGCAATTATGCCAGCGAGACACAAAAAAAACAATAAAACGGCTTAGAGAAATGAAATCAGTTATGCTCACTTACAAGTGGCAACGTTAGATGAACACTGGTGGCTTTGCTGCGGTGAATCTATATCTATATTTATATTGCACTTATATTGAACTGTGTACAGCTCTCTTTATCTACATTTATTTTTGTGCTTGCAAACACTGTTTTTCTTCTTTCTACCCCCCAAATTTGCTGCTGTAGACTGTAAATTTCCACAGTGTGGGACAAATAAAGGATATCTTAATATGGGCATTGTTAGTCCAGTTGTATCCAAGTCCACAATCAGATGCCGGGCATATAAATACAAATTACTTCCTGTACTCAAAGGACCAAGATTTCTTGCGCATGGGTAATGCGCAGAAGATATTGCCAATAATTGGCATTTAAAGGGTTATTAGCTGCATGTGAACATATTCGGTGTGAAACAATACATTCATCCCCATCAAGCAGACAAAACCAGTCCAATTAAACACAGTATCCAACAACGTCTCGATGGATGTTTGACTTAATTTCCGAAATTAGTCAATATTTGATAGCTTTAGCCCTAATCAAAACATTGCTCATCAGTGATTGACTTTGAGTATAAAGTGATGTGATTATTGTGGAAAATCTTTGAAATATATAAATAAAGAGCAGGCAAGCATAATTCATGGAATAATCTGTAGGGTAATCGATTTGATAAATATTCGCTGGTGACAGCCCGGGCGTTAATATACATGACTTTAGAAAATTTAAGAGTTATCAGCAGAGGCGTGTCAGACATTTAAAAAAATAAATAAATAATAAAAATTGTCACCTGGCGAGAGACATAAACAATCTCTTCCCGCACGGAGATTTGTTAGTGACTGTCCTGCTTGCAAGGGGAAACATTGTGAACTGGACAACAGTGGTGTCCATTGAAAAATTATTAAATAATATGTGAACTATGCTGTAAATTATACAATAAAAATGTCTATTCAACATACAGCGCATCTACTATATATCCCATGTGTACCCCAAAAAAAATGCTGACAGTTTCCTCTGAGACAAAAAAAAAAAAAAAAAAACAGTTGCGACACCATCAGCTGTCTCTTTTCAAGCAGTGTTATCTTCCTTGTCTTTCCCCATATACAACATCTGACAGGTATGACCTTTTGGCAATGCTGGTAGGAGCCACTTATGCTGCCCGACGCTAGGCCTGGATTAGTCACCACCTCTGAGGATCGTGGCACCTTGCGCGGGTGAGCACAGAGAGGTTTTCTCCAGCGTGGCCCAAAGGCCCACTATGAAAAATAGAACGCCTAATGCCTTAAGATAGAGCCATTTATCAAAGACGAGGCAAAGGCCTGGATACTTTGTGTGCTGACTTCCCTCCCAGGTTCTCCATTCAGGACGGAGATGCAGAAACAACTCACTTATTGGAGAGTAATAAAAGAGAGATGGGGAGTTTTATTATTACCGCTGTAAAAATGTAATATTCCGACACCGTCTCCCTCAGAAGAGTGTCTAGCCATTTTACAACCATTCCTCTGCTTCAGGAGATCTTTCATGTTCAGAACAGGGGTGTCACAGGCTCAACTGTTGAGTACATACGGAGCCTCGTCACCATCGCGGTGGTTACATTGGCAGCCTCGTGAATGATAATTACAGGGAGACCACAGAGAATAGCAGAATGGGGACAGAAAAATACCCTGGGAAACAGTCGCCATGCCAAGCAGGCGCAAAGCAGCCAGACCAGTTAACCTATCCAGTGAACTGCTACACCCTGGGGTACTGCTTGGTAATGACATCTTTGCCTGCACATCTTCGGCTACATCCCACTACTCCTTCCTGTGTTGATCTTGCCGGGTCACTGAGGGATGCTTGGGTTGGGAGATGCCGCTCAGTGTGTACTCATGCCAAAACATTGCAGGACAAACTCAGCCAGGGCTGTCTTTTTCATTTATTCAGATGGCACTTGAACAAGTAAGAGGCATGCATGATACTGGGAGGAGGATGCCGACTGGAAATATCACTAGCTTAAAGGTCACACATCTTGGGACATCGACTGGGATTGGAAAATGTGGGAAAACCAGAGGAACGACGTCTGACAATGTCAGACAAATACCAGATTTTTCGGGCGAGAAGGCACACTTAAAATCCTTTCATTTTCTCAGCTTTTCAGTTTTTTATCTTTATTTCAAATTGATTTCTAATACGTTCACATTCTCACTGTCATCCGCATCTAATTGCAAGCAGACATCTTTGTGTCATACCAGAACTCGAACTACTTGGTGCTTCTGTGTCTAAGAATCATGGGACATGTAGTCCTGAGTAGCTTAACGATGAGGTCAAATTGAACGCAAGCTGAACGTTTTTGGCGGCACAATTTTGATGTTACAGTATGGGACAATATCATTGCGGTCTATGGAACAGAGAGGTAACCAACACAGTTACCTTCCAATAGATGTCGGGACAGTGATTTGAGATGTCCAATATGGACAAAATGTGAAAAATGCCACATGTTCAGCAATAGATTACAAATAATTAAATTCACATAGTACCGCAACTGTGCTTAAATGATAAATAACTTTATGCTGCATCAAGTGTTTTTTTGGGGGGGTATGCGTGCATGTGTGTGTTAACTCAATCATGTGTGTGTTCTGAAATGCCAAGAGCATACAATATCAGGTTAAATGAAGACTCTAAATTGCCAATAGAGGTGACTGTGGATGTTAATGGCTGTTTGTCTAGCCCTACAATACTGCAATATCGCATTATCACCAAATATTGCCAAATCGGAGACTAGCAGTCGTTTAAGTCACCTGGCCGAGCTGACCATGAAGTGGTAGAGCCAATTAGGTACCCTACGGTAGAAAATGGGCATAATTAAGCTTTCATCTTGTGAGCTGAAGTGTTTTTTCCACATAAAATTGTTCACATTCACATTCTGCAAAACATAGGCTGTAGGTGGAGGTTGAGATACCATCTTCCTTGATTCCTATTTGCATACATTGTGACATTATATACATGCATACATTGATATCCCTGGCTCTGATCCAAATCTCCTGTTTTAAATGGGCTTTGAACTCTGAGAGTATACTGTAAAGGCAAAAAGGAACGTGTGGAAAACCAGGTACTAATCAAACAATATAATGTAAAAGCGGTGCAAACATCCTCTCTCGTCTTGGCCTCATAAACTAACCAAGAGAGAAGCAAACGCTAAGTTTAAGTAATTAGAGCCAATGCACTGCAATGCTGTTTCATGTGCCCAAATGCATCTGTTTGCATAAATGGCTGAGCATTGCATCAGGCATGCAGATTGTGTTTGTGCTTTTGTGTGTACCCATGTGTGTTCTGTGGCTATGCCAATGGGCTCTTAGACGATGGGAGTGTGGGGCGGGGGGTTCAGAAAGCTCTTTGAGAACAGGATTTAGCGTAGGTGCTTCAAAGCGGCAGAGTCTGTCGCTGTGATTGTGCACGTGTGCATGTGTGATGCAATGACTTTTTCATGGATAAGCCCGTTGCTAAACTGAAGAGTTCATCAGACCAGCTCGCCACATCAGTGCCACACCATGGCTGCACATGCATCATTCGAGATCATGGGATTGCCAACATAGGTGACATTGAAACAGAGTAAGTGTTTTGAGGCAATTCCATTTGCGACATTATAGATCAGCAGTCCCAAACCTTTTTCGACCCAGGAACCGGTTTAATGTCAGACAATATTCTCAGGGACGGCCTTTAAGGTGTGATGGGTAAATACAACAAAATGATATAACCTGCATGAAAACTGTGGTATTTTCGTAACATAATAATAAACACGAATCATGACACGAGGAACGTCCGATCTGGTCGCAACACTCTCTTGTCACTTCATTCAAACATGCCTTGAAAATAAGATAATCCGCAAATAAAAAGTGCATGGAAAAATTCCACTCATCATCGTCGCATATTATACAGAGCGGGCTTGGTGTGTGGCAATCTCCTGTTGCGATAAATACATATCTTAAGTAGGACTCCTGATACTGTCTTATTAAATGTAGCCTTCTATTTCTTTGAAGTTGTAGGCTCCTCTTCTCTCTCCTGGCTGGGCCTTTTCCCCTTCTCAAAGGAACTTTCCAAAGACATTTATTTATTTTTTTTACTCATTTTTCTAGCTCTTGGGTTTCATTTTAGTGGTAACCAATCACGTGACCGAGAAACGTTACCTTCACCTGCGTGGAAATTCTGGCTTTTACAGGCAAAGTAAAAATTCTCTGTCTGCTTTTAAATTTGTGTTGAGAATGCACTTCTGGCAAGTAGACTCGCATCAAGATGAGAGGAGAATTTATAATTTGCTCAGAAAATTAGCTCTCTAAATCTGTGCGGTGACAGGGACTGAATTTTGTGATCTTCCTGAAGAGAACGCTTTCCATGCCGCCCGCAGACTGAAAAGGGATGAGAGTGAAATGAAGGACTCTGCCAAGACACCAAGCATAAAATTTCATCAACCAGAAGACTTTACTGCCCGGGGCTCTTTCCCCATGGCAAACAGAGGAAGCAGGCGAGTGCTACATCGAGAAGAGGAATTGATTTAGGAAGGGTGATGCTCTTCCTTTAACCCCAACATTTGGTAAAAACTCAGAAGAAAACACATTATAAGAGCTACAATCAATAGTGTGGTTATCCCACCCATGCATATGACTGCATCAAGAGCTACATCACTTCGCGATAACATTAGCCGGTGACGCGATGACATCCGCGCTACCGATGCAATCAGGGGGTACTGAGCACCACAACCTTGCTTTGAATTCATTTTTCACGGGTCACGAGCGGCACACTACGCAAGCCGAACTCAAAGTCAATATTAATGAGAGGAGACGCGCTCCAAATGGAGCTGATGACAGCACGCGCAATAGCCGCTTTCCTCGCCCGCTATCTGCCCATCAGCGGGCGAGCGAGGCCGCGCCGGAGATGAGGTTTCAAACAAATGCGGCGAGCGCGTATGACTTGCCTGTCGCTGCATCTACAAATACCTCAGAGAGTTGTCACAATAATGGCATTTTTGTTTGGAGGGATGGTGGTAGAAGTGGAGGACGGAGCAGATAAACAGGAATACGGGCTAAGCTGTCAGCGCAGATATGAACAGGAACGGAAGATTATCAAATCTAATCCTACAACTGGTGAAAGGACATCAGGGCGGCGAATTTTACTTCATGAATTGTGCGTAGCCAGGTAATAATTAAACATTAATGGAAGACTGGGATTTCATTTTCTGCTTCTTTCCTGACTGGTACTGTGCATAAAAGAAGAGGCAAAGAACCGATTAAACATTTACAGACCTGAATTTTCATGAAAATACATGACAGAAGTCAAAAAAATTGTCTTGTGTCACAATACCAAATGGGACTTCAGCTCCAAAGCAAGGAGGATTTCATAAAAAGTGAAATAGGTCTGGATGGGGGAAAAAGGTTGCCATTCATGATTAATAGGACTAACTCCACAAGTGAGTTTTCCTTTTTCTTTGGCTTTATGGGATGCCACAACAGAAGGGTGCTACCAATGATGGTAAAGATAAAAAGTAGACTTAACACAGCTTTGGATCACATCGGCCACATTGATACACAAGGGGCACTTAATGTGACAACCCGCAGCAGCTCCTCTTGTCTGTTGTCTGTTTAAGAGGGAGGAAATTTCATCTGTGCTCTCTATGTTACACATACAGCACATTTGACAATAAAGTTCTACTTGACTTGACTTCAACCTTGCTTCATAACACTCTCTCTGCCTTCAATGACATACACATGTGTACATTTGCAGTGTCCCAGTGACCTCACTTTCTGAATTCAAAATTTAAAAAGGTTCCAACTAAAAGCTATTTTTTTGCAATTGCATGTTTCGAGAAGAGCTACATTGTAACTAAAAGTACATTTCTGCTCATTTATTAATGAATGAATGTTTAAAATTCATATCACAGTTCTTGTTTTCATCCCACTCTGCGTTCCTTCCTTAGGGCTTTGCAAAGATTGCAAAACTGCTTGGGAATACTTCTGGTGATGCTCAGTAAATGGTGCACAGCCTTACCTAAAATGTTACAACCTGCCAAGGGACCACAGATAGAAACGAGCCAACGGATGTAATTTACATGTACATGATCACTAATATGCATTTATGTCATTTTTCTTAAGATGAATAATTATTATTAAATATATACCGTGGACAAGTTATTTAACTTTACCCAATGCTCCATCGTGTGATATGATAGTGACCGGTTGTCAGCTTTTTAAACTCGGTGTGTGTGTGTGTGTGTGTGTGTGTGTGTGTGTGCGCGCGCTCATGCGCGCGCCTGTACAGATGCTCCCCAGGTTACGAACGAGTTACGTTCCGGACGATTGTTCGTAAGGTGAATTCGTTCGTAAGTTGCTTCAGTGCTATATTTTGTCTGGAATGTATGTTTAAGGCTTATATGTTTGACATCCATATAACGGGGAGAGAGCTTTTCGTCACGTTCTTCAGGACGCGAGGGTTAGCTGCCCGGTAAACTAGCAGCGGCTTCAGCTTGAAGCTCCCGATATTTCTGTTTATAAATGGTACCGATGGTCGAACGATTCATGTTGTATGCAAATGCAACGCTCACCATTTTCTCACGCTTCTTTATTATTGCCACTTTCATTTGAAATGAAATGGCTTGCCTCTTCTTTACACGTCCACTCCCACTAGAAGCCTTTCGTTTTTTTACCAACCATATTGAATAATGGATGCACGAGATATTTAACAACTGGGCAGAGGAAGCCGGATTCGGGGTGGATGTATTAGCGGCGGAAAGAAGTACTGCAGTACCTGTACTTGGAAAAAGGCGCGCAATACAAAATCTAACTTTTTCTTTTTTTTCGACATACCCATGAAAATGTTCGTATGTACCTGTCGGTGCTATTCCGGTGCACCTTTTGAGGCCAGTCTAACGACGAGTCTTGAACGCAAACAACACGGCAATGGCTTCTTCGTATTTTCTGTTTATTAAAAAATAAAGTATACAAAAAAGGTTCTCTTAAGTTTGTCTAATTGATATGTTGATATGTTGATATGGTCAAAAAACTATCGCTTCTGATCTTGAGCTGGCCTCATCTCTCTTTCTGTCTGTCTCTCTCCGACTCCTTCGCCACCTGTCTTCATTCGCCAGTCGCGTGACGTCACAACAAATAGTTCTGTAAAAGAAACACTCAGAGATGCGTAAAATAACAGCATGAAATAACAATGGCGACTATTTCTACTCAATTAGAAAATATGCCAATTGAACGTATCAATATCACAGCAAATTGAACACACGAAATTCGGCCCATGTCAAATTGGCACCTACAGTACCGTTGTTCGCAACTCGGATGTTCGTAAGTCGGGGAGCGTCTGTATGTTCGTCAAGGATGACGATGGGACTTTGTCATCTTTTTCGATTTGAAAAAGTTCTGTGGTGCACCCCACACCCATTCACTCTGCCCGACCAACATCTGATCAACGCCACTCCTGCCATATAGTGGTGATTTATCATACTGAAATCATTCCCACAGCCTCGATACTGATGGAGGAGTTGTGCAAAGCCCATTATTCATATTGTTCAATGAAAAAAAACACCCAAAAACCTATGTGTACGTTTCGCACCAAATGACTTAACGGTACAGGCAAACATTTACTATAATTGTCAAACAATCCAGCTAGCCAGTGGCTAGCATGAGAAGCTAATATCGCCGTCGATATAATCACTCAGGTTCTAGATGGACTCAAATACATGACACCAGAATTTCCAAGTCCTTTTTACTATGTATAGGCATAGTTGGTTCCCTTTTGGCCCTTTGGTCACTTCAAGTTTGTGTTCAAGACTAAGGCATGGTTCAATTTTAAATATTAAAAGCTTTAAGGTGTTACAGAATCAAGGTTTGTTATTTCCTCATCGCAAAATGGAATCCTTGTGTAAGTCTTTGTGAATGATCAACATGCAAAAAGGTTTGTTCAGCGTGTTGTGCGCCACCAGCGGCAATAACGGGCGTGAAATCTGCATTTTCTATAATCACCACCTCCGAAGAAAGGTGCATCCATATTCGGAGCAGGAAGTAACATGAGCTCAGTCAGCCTAAGACAATCATCGCATTCATAGGCCAACAATGGAAGCAAGCGCTGTGGTAAATTGGGCCCGTATAAGCCTCATAAAACATTCCAGATAATGCCTGACTGCTTATCGGGCAGACATAACGAGCTTTATCGCATTGTAAACGCACACACACAATTGGCCCCGTTTGGTAAAACACAAGAAACGTACACATGCAGTGAGGTGAGAAGTGTCTCAGAACAGTGGAAGGAAGGATTGAAACACTCAGAGATCATTCAAGTCAAGTTTCCAGCCATCATATCCTGACCTTTTTTATTTTTTACTTATTGACATCATTTGGTATATTTAATGAAGACTTCCAAGAATTAGTGACATCTCAAAATTTGACTCTATTTTGCCATGAAGAGTCAAGGCTTCCCTGGTGTTCCCTCATAAGACACCTGAACTTCTCAGTGACAACTCCCACGTTGACAACTGTAAATCCCTTGCTTATTTATTTATTTATTTATTTATTTTACGACGAAGGGGAAAATTACAATGGCAAATAAACAAGTGCATGCATATTAATGTCACACTTAGCAAGAGAACAGGACTTGACCTTCACTTCCAGTGCAGTTGTTTGTTGACAGGGAAGTGGGACAGATTTGAGATGAGAGGGTTGGGGTAGGAATTAATGACTGTTTGATAGTGGATTGCGTTAATGTGCACTTGTTGAATGCCGGGCATGGAAAAACAACAAAACCAGACAAAATAATGGTAAGTTGGCCAAACAAAATGATGAAAAACAAAGGCATATCAAGAATTTATATTTCCGAGTATAAAGCACACAATTCAATATAAAATAGTCTAATAAATTGTATCCTCCGATCCTAATTTGCAAAACAAGCCTTTTTTGGGGGGCGAGAGACAGTGTTCAGGCCAGGAGAGAAGAATTTGCTGTCCCTGACTTCCACTAATGAGTTTGCCAGATATATTCAGGTTTTTACACCTGTGAGCACACGTACATACACCTTTATTAAATTTACAGCCGATGTTATAGTGACTTCTAAAAGTAGGAGTAGGATATCGATCAGTCAATGAATAAACAAATAAATAAAAATGACAGTGACAAACCAGCACGGAAGCCTGGTTAAATTCATGTTTACATGCATCTTTGTCGCACACTGAAAAAGTCATTTAGTAAGCTATTGACCTAAACGTCAATAAGGAGTTCAAATGAAACGTTCAAAAATTCCTGTATGCCATTAGAAGCACTGAATGTTTGCAATGAATGCTCAGTCATACAATAAGCCGAACTCGAGGAAGCGGGGGAAAAAATTAAGCTGTGCTCCCTGCTGCACTGTATGCTGTCTTGGCTTTTAATCAACACTTCATTGTGTAAGCTCACATCTTCCTGATAGCTGAAGCTTCTAATGTGCTCATACTCCAACTTGTGAAAAATAAAAATGGCAATATCTTAAGCCACCTTAGTGAAAAGAAGGGTAGTAGATCTTTTGAGACTCGTCATGGTGTTCTGGTTTATATGAGCCCATGACAGGCGACACACGCCCATCCACATCAAAGTTTATTACACTTCATCACCTCCTCATTCATCTAACCATCAGTTTTCTGAACCACTTGTCCTCACGAGGGTCACGGGCGTGCTGGAGCCTATACCAGCTGTCTTCGGGCAATAGGCAAGGTACACCCTAAACTAGTTGCCGGCCAATCGCAGGGCACACAGAGACCAACAACCATTGGTGCTCACAATCACTCCCAGGGAGAATTGAGAGAGTTCCATTAGCTTGCCATGCATGTTTTTGGAATGTGGGAGGAAAACCCCACGCAGGCACGGGGGAGAACATGCAAAGTCCACACAGGAAGGTGGACGTGCTACCCAGTCAACCACCGTGCCGCCACACCCACACACACGTACACCCACACACACACACACACACACACACACACACACACACACAAATCAATGCCTTCCCATCTCTCCAGCTGCTTCTCACATTTATTATTCACATGTCTGCATCATAATAAGAGTATATGTAGACAAGCTGTTGAGCAGGTATGGGTGTACACCTGCCAAAAATCTGACTGGGGAGATCAAATGAAGAAAGAGAAGACACAAACACAAACAATATACTCAATAAACCCAGCAATGCGTGGATCAGTGAGGATTGTTGCTGACAAATGCCACATTAGTGCTTTAGAAACAACGTAAAGTATGTGCACTGTGTATGTAAGTATGCATGTGTACCTGACTGAATATTTAAATGGTGACAATATTTGTCTGTGTGTGTGTGTGTGTGTGTGTGTGTGTGTGTGTGTGTGTGTGTGTAGCCATGATCTGAAGTGAGGGGTATAGTGAGTGGTTCTTTACATAGTCTGTTACTGCCCTCCAGAGGTGAGCTGCCTAAATAACAGAAATATGAAGTCTCAATAGAGCAGCAGTTTTAATACATGTTCTCGATTGAATTCCAGATACAGCATCAACAGAGAAAATAAAAATAAATAGTCAGCTGGCTTCAGTTCACCCATGACCCTAAAAAGGATGAGCACTGTAGAAAATGGATGGATGGCTGGATGGATAGATTTTAAGTCCAATTAAAGCATTTCTTCAGGATATGTTTATGAACAAAGCATCCATAAACTATGAAAAAATACACCTATTATGTTCAATATTAAATAACAATAAAAACATAGCTCTGTGCACATATATTTGGTGAGAAACAATCTGGACAGGGTCTGACTCACACTGCTTGCCTACTTTACACAGCCACTCACTCCACATGTGTCATGAAAGATGTGACTGGTAGGCGTCTATTTACCGCATGCATACATTTACAGTACTACCCTAAGGACCAAAAAAGACATGCATGCATATCTGCCAGATTTGTTTTCACCTATCATCCATGACATTTTAAAACTTTTGTTTTTTTTGTTTTTTGCAGGGAACTAAACTATATCTCATGTTCAAACGTTCTCACAACAAATCAGTCAAACCTAACCAAATGTATGTAAATCTTGACAATAATAATATCAATATTTATGTGGTGTCCGCTGTGTGACCTTGGTCGTCGTTACGATTATGCAAAACAACTTAACTATTGCCAATAACACAACTAATTCACACCTGGGCCATGATGGGAGCCTGAATTCAGTCTTGTCGCGAGATTGCTCAACAGTCAGAAAACTAAAATTGCACGTCTATCAGCCCAAGCAATTGACTGAATTGGTCCATTTCCTGCAAAACTGCACGAAGTGAAGTCGTGAGCAAGCAATGGAAATGTTGACAAACAACGCGCGCAGCCTATTGACAGCATTGGAAAGAGCGTACGTGCACATCACAGTCGTTCCATCACGGCAAAGACAGAAGGGAGGAACATCCAGCTCTATTCCCCATAGGTTAAACAATAGCAGGCGACGTGCCTTGTCACCGCTTAGCAAAAAAAAAGAAAAAAAAAATACCACAGCACCACATGAGTCTTTGAATGAGCTCCTAAAAGAAAACAGTCTGTATGCTGTCAAGGTGATCATGCTGAAATTATTAGCATTATTTACCGCGCTAACACGCCGCACAGGGGAGCGAGGCGAGGAACAATAAGCACTTGAAGATTGCATCTAAAAGGTGAAATATATTGCGTGCCTTTGTGAGGAACAGTGGCGTGATTTTCCTGCTCGGTGCAAACTGTGGGAGAAAATTTGTTTTGGAGTGAGGATGTGGGGTGGCGGGGGTGCAACCATTTGTGAGTGTGCAGTATATTACGAAGACACTTTTTCTGGACGCCCTGGCTCTTAACACGTGTTATTTGGAAGGTCAGCTAGATGCTCGGGCTCTCTAAGTTCTGGTAAAAAGAAGAATCAGCTTATTAAAAAATGAGCTCGGGAGGAAGCATCAGTGCTCCACCTCCTGCTTTACCAAGCTAATTAGATAGTTGGGCCAGTAGCCGGTGTCAATGGGGGGGAAACAACATATTTCACCCTGTCAGCTTCTACCGGTGACCCCGGCTCAACTTTGCAGAGTCTGTGCACTGAAGTGCCAGAGTGAAATCAGTTTCTTATGAATAACTATGAGGCAGTGTCATCAATTAGCCTGTGGGTGAGCTGATGATTCACAAAAGAAGTGACCCATTTCGTTCTAAAAACGTGAATGCACAAGTGAAGTGGCCCATGGTAATACAATACATACGGACAAAAGTATTAGTACCAGTACTAGTACTTTGACAATGTTTTTATTTGCTGTCCAACGTGCAACATGAATCTCCAAATGTTTTGTTTTTTTTAATCCACAACCCAGTAAGACTGCTTTATATTTTTTGAGAGCAACAACGTTTTCACGAATAATATCCTGAATTGTCTTGATGCATCGCTACACAATGCATTCTAAATGTTTTACTTCATATTAAAGGGTACAATAATTTGACATTGAAACAGCAAATACGATAAGATGCCTTTCCATTGACATTTAACTCATATTGCCTTCCAGATGCAATCACTGCGCTTTCACTCCGACCAAAATGGCATACGCAGAGGGTCTCTATAACAGCCTTCAATCACTGATTGCCTTCTGCTAGTGCATTTTTGACTCCCCCATAATCACAAGTGTATGATTTTGGCATTAGGGCGTATTCGTCAAATCCAAATTGGCAATCAAGAAATTGGCATCAGGGATTGATACGGGCCAGCACCTCATCAGATGGCGTAGAGGGTAGCAGAGATGCAGGCCGGGAGAGAGAGGAGGAGGCTCGGGATCAATTAGGAAGCAATGGCCACTTCCAGACGCTACATTTAATCTTCTAATGCATCGGCGCTAAAGCGCGGAGAGACGTTTGGCAGCATCAAGGAAGAATCGATCCTTTCCGCACATCTCGGCGCCGACCTGTGCTGTGCCATTTCAACAGCATTCCACACGTAATGAATGGAGAGAGCCGAGAACCGCTTAGTAAGTGAACAAACTCTATTTGATGTTCCGCTTGGGGTGAGAGAGAAACATTTTAATCATTTCAAATTGTTTCTAATACATCCCGATACCTGCTTAATCTCTCACATGTACTATAGTTGAAAAGTGTGCACCTGATTTGACTTGGTTTGTCATGCTGTTTGTTTTTCTGTCCACATAATGCTGAAAAAAAACCTGCAGAAAATTCTAGACAAGGAGTAAAGCTTTGCACATTTTGGTATGAACGGTAAAAATCAAAGCTCAGATGGTCACTTTTCCACTTCGAAAATAATGATGGTTCCGTATTGGATGCCAAGAGGGTGGTTAGCATTGATTGCGTCAGTTGGACAGAAGTTAAAAGGTTCAAAGAAGTGCCGGGGCTGAAAAAGTAACATTCTGAAACGAACAATACATGCTACCTAATTAGTCCTTGCAGGAATCCACAACTGTGGAATTTGCCGCAGATTGCAAAGCTCTCAGCACAATTGAAAGCAGTCTGCCGAAATAGGTCGGGGTACAGAATACTGCTTTTGCGTGTAGTTTTCATCGCGACAGTGAGAGGTCGCGGTCAGAAAGGCTACGTACACACGACAGAGCACGATTCCCAGTACTAATTTTGTTTTGTTCTCATTGACATTACAAAAACAAATACGTCCTCCGTTAACTGAACGCATCCGTGATGAGACACGCATGCGCACACAGGACAACGTCGAGCGACGCACCCAAAAATGCTACCAAAAAAAAAAATAAAATAAATAAAAACTGTCAGTAATGTTGGTACCTCTCATAACTTGTGCGGAAAGCAGAAAAAAATTTGGTCATACCAAAGTGAACCACCCCAACCTGTACAGCTTGGTGCAAATGTGGTCACAGTGCCTACCAAGGAACCTTATCAGTCCCGTCCATGCGGAGTGTGTGGCTCATTCAATTAATCAGGCATCACTTAAAGCAGCAGGCTCTGTGACAGGGGACCAAAGCAATGGCAGGAGAGAGAAAAAAAAAGCCATTCCTGACATTCCCATTCTGCGTCCCTTGCACTAATGCACTGTGGCAACATTCTAACTATCCAATTCCAAGACCTGGACCCCCATGGCTTACACAGTCCCACTGCTTCTTTGCCAGCCATCATGCCTTAGCTTTCATTAGACCCCACACCTCTATCAAAAGGGAAGAACAGAGCCGGCCGCCCCGTCTCATGTCAGAAACTTGCCCCTAAGGAATCGGCAAGAGAGCACATGCTGAGTGCGGAGAAACAGAGAGAGAGTGTGATGAAAAAAGAAAGATGTATACATCGCAAATTTCTTGAAATATGGAGTCCAAGACTTCTAATATGTCCCAAATGTTAACGTTATATTTATTTATTTATTTATTTTTAATTGCGTTTATCATCATTAGAAACCAAGTATGAATGATTGACACATGGGATGTCTATCATAACTGGGCAAATGAAAACGTTTCAAGAACACATGCTGAAATTGAACAGCAAGTCGGCCATCTTGGCTTGAAGTGGCCCTTTTGGGTGAATTTTACTTTGATGAACTCCTACTAAGGAATCCATTCAAATGAGCCCATATCAGAAGCAGTTGGGCAAAGCATTTTTATGGTTTCCATATTATGTAGGCAGAAAGAGGAGGTGCGAGGTCATGTTCATTTTCATTTGTTATATTTTACTTTCATTAGTAATATTTTGTCAACTAAATTGCCTATTTGAGAACTTTACATGTATACATACAAACATATATGGAAATACAGTGGTACCTTGACTTAAGAGTGCCCAAAGTCATTCAAGTTACAAGGTATGGCTTCACGTATTTGATTTTGTAATTTTTTTTTGCTTTTGCTACGAGCCAAAATTTGTGTTACGGGGAGCTTTAGATGTACAAGTAAAAAAAATAAATAAATACATAAAGGTTTCAGATGCATTTTCAGGTTTTAATAGGACAAAAAGTCATGAAAAAACACTCGCAAGGAGCATGGGCAGCAACAACAGCCCAACTCAAGAACGACCTCCAAGCAGTGTTGGGCGGCGTGCCTTCGGGCTTCGAACAGTTCCCAGTCATCAGCCGACAACTGGGTCTGCAGGTACCCGGGTCACTGCGGCTTTAGGAGCGTCTTTGGGACCCAGGTGGAGGTTGCTCAGCAGCAACAGCAATCTGCACCTTATATTGTACTATAAAGTGATGTGTTTCCTTAATAAAAACATGGATTACCCCCCAAACAAAAATGTATTTTAGAGTGCTGGAACTCATTACTGCAATTAACAGTACAACTCCTTTCGATGGTGGAAAATGGATGTTATATACAAACTGAACAGTTACACGCTTGGTCAATTAACGGATTGAACTTGTAAGTCAAGGCACCAAGGTAAACATACAAAAACACTAGAAATGCCACAAGTGAATTGAATTCAACCCCAGGACCTAAATGACACCACAACAGAGAGAGAAACTCCTCGAAAAGCTCAATGTGCTCAATCATCTCAATGGCTGTATTACTAAACTGCGAGCCATTGCAGGTATTATATTTCCTCTGTGGGTGAGTGCAGCCATCGGTGAAAGGAAAACTGCATCCACTGACAGACTAAAAATGGGACCTGAGCAGTGAACCTGGAGAGCAACTGGCCGTGCACATGCGGCATGATGGACAAGCTTGTAGGCGGGCCCTAAGCTTGCCAACATCCGCTGCTTTCTGAATGGTGTCAGGGACCAACATAGCGGTAAAAATAAAAATACTGCTTGCTGCTCAGATGGTCTAACTAATAGTGTGGAACCAAAAACCTCTCGCGCACACACCCACACAAAGTTATGACTGTGTGGAATGTGATGATTAAAAAGATGAGAGTGGAAAAGAAAAATGGGTGAAGCGTAAAGAAGCAGGCAAATGATCAATGATACTGCGCAGGAGTCTCTGTACGGATATGTTTGGGAAACGTAAGGCTCACAGTTTTAGTTTCTGTTGTATTCAGCTAAGTGTGAAATAAATCACCCAAAGGAGTAAAAATGTAAGAAAATACTGTGTGGAGCCGTTTACCACTTTGCTGCTACAAGAGACTTTTTTTTTGTCTCTCTCTTTTGTCAGGTTGGACCGACAAGACATCTTCTCAGTTCCAGTTCATCAAGAGGGTCTCGAGGACAGGGCACTCGTCAAGTTCCTTCACACAAAAGCATGCCGCTCCGATCGCCGCTAAGCGAAAGGAAAATAAACTGTTCCCTTAGGTCAGAAGCCTGTCTTAGTAAGATGAACAATTAAGTCTTTTTGCACTGCCTGTGAAAAGCTTGCATTGTCCGCCTTTTTTTTTTAGCTTCAGATGAAGCTCCAAGGCCATAACAGAGGCAAGAGGATGCCTGTATGTAAGCCAAATGTCGAGATAGGGGTGTTAAACACATGACATTTACTTCTCCTGCCATGTTGTATTAAAAGCGATTGTCGCTGCCTGGCAACTATTTTGTAAGGTCACACCAGACGTCGGCACTGACGTCAGCTGACTCCCATCTACTCATCTTCAGCGATAATATTTAGGGAAGTTGAAAAATATATACCAGAAGACGCTGCTGCTACTATCCTGTTTCGTCTAATTGACTGGGGTTGTAGATGGCAATCTATCCAGCCATTTTTTAGCCTCTCTTTTTTCGTTGTCCACCCTATCCCAGCTGACTAAGTGTCAAGGTGCACCCTGGACTGATGACTGAGCAATCACTGATTTATACAAACAAGCAACAAGTATCGACACGGCGCCCAATATGCTTGCAAATGCGGCCAACTTTTTCAGTGTGTGCTGGTAAAAATTTCAACAGGTTGCATTAGCGCAAGTGCATGTTTTAATCTTCCTGATGGTACTTGAGGCGAGGAGGGGGAATACAGCAAAGGCGCTCCAATTCTGTGTTCCGTTATGATGTCAAGCCTTAAATAATCAATGAGATTTTATACCCCCCAAAGACTTATTATTATTATTATTATTATTCATTTCCTGGATTCAAATAATAATATCAGAAGTGAGAAAATGCTCAATTTGTTCTAAAGTGTTGAAAAATGGCAAAATGTAGTTTTACTGTTATCAAAAGCATTCTAATTAGTATCCTTTTAGTATTTTGTTGAATTCATCAAAATACAATGAAATCGAAGTTTGCAGCTACTATTTCAAGGATTTTAAGTTATGTCTTCTTTTAAAGTTACCGTATTTTCACGACCATAAGGCGCCATTAAGTCTTAAATTTTCTCCAAAATGGACAGGACGCCTTATAATGCGGCGCGTCTAGTGTATGAGCCGAGTTCCAAATCCTGACTGAGAGCCGACACGCTGTTTATATAGAGGAAGTGAGAGTGAACAGGCATGCGGGAAAGCAGCCAGCCAATCAATGAAGGGTGGGCGTGTAAGTGGCTGCGAGTGGGGCCAGACATGCGGGAAAGCAGCCCACCAATCAGTGAAGGGTGGGCGTGTAACTGGCCGTGAGTGAGGACGTGAGTGAGGCCAGCCATGCGGGAAAGCAGCCGGCCAATCAGTGAAGGGTGGGCGTGCCATATGGCAATGAGAGTGACGAGAGGGAACCCGGCATTTTTTATGGACTACCGGTACTTGCACAATTGTTCAATTCGGATACAGAAGATGAGGACTTTGATGGATTTCTGGGTGATGATTGATCGAAAAACGTGAGTACATTGTAAGATGGCTAAATAAAGTTCAACCTATCTCAGTTTTGCTTCTGTTGCCTTTTTAAAAACGTGTTTTTAGCATGACTTAGCATGCTATGCTATGCTTCAAGCTAAAGTGTTTTTAGCGTGCGTGCATGCATGCCGTATGTTTAAACTGGCGTATGTTTTACCACGCCTGGCTGCGCCCAATAATACAGTGCGTTTTTGTATGTGTACAATACAGAAATAGCACCCGTTACTGAGACAGCGCCCTACAACACGGTGCGCCTAATGGTCGTGAAAATACAGTATATAAAACAATTGGCCTGTATTGTCAGCCGCTGCATGTTGCAAACAAGGTTGTTGTTCCAGAAAAAAATATTTAGCAAATATACCTTGAGTCACAATCAGTCTTTACATCACACAAAACTACAGTATGCCAATTGAGATGACTCTACATTGGCAAATATGCTCATGCTGTAACGTCCCCAGAAATTTCGAGACCAAATCCTGTGCTGGTGCGACCAAATGAAAAAATTAGTAGCACCAACACGACCAAAACCAAAGTTTGTGTAGAGCCCTGAAATAATCATTCATGTACGCACGCACGCACGCACACACACACCCGAGGACAAATTATAGACTTTTTAATTAGCCTAAAATGCACATTTGTGGACTATGGGATTCCAACATCATACCTTTCAACTATAAGCCAGACATGATAACCAGTACTCCTACTTATTATTTTTATTTTATATTGGAAAATGGATGGATGGATAACTTCTGTATTCGTGTGTGCTGCTCATGTCCACTTTGCTGGCTTAAAATTTCCCCAGGGGCACTGTTAAAGGCTTATTCTATTCGATTCTATTAAAAGGTATGCGACAAGACTTCTGTCCACAAAGTTGTATTATGTGAAGTAATAAAAAGAAAAGTGAAAAGAACAGCACTTTTTCAACTGTTTGACCGTCTGAATGCAATATGCAACCTGTGGATTTGCTGTGATTTTGAGTCTCCAAATAAACTTTCTTCTTTAGTTTCTTCCGGCATGGGTGTCGAGGAGTACGCAATAAAAAGGAAAGACGACTGAAAATATGAGCAGGAGTCATATAAGCAGTGTCAACACGAAGAGTTTTCTCATAAGAGTTTCGTGGATGTGCTGCCAAAGGTCATGAGACAAAATATATTTTTGGGCTTACTCCTGAATGTGAATTAGTTTTGATTTATTGTTTTGTATTTATTTATTTACTATCTCGGGGAATTATAAAATGAAATTAAAAGCGCGCAATGGCAACACATCATTGGCCTGGACAATGACTACCCACATTGCTGGAAAACAGCCATGCATTGAATTTAATGCAATGTACGTTACATTGTATGTACGATTTCCTACTAAACTCTCAGGGGAACACGGCAGAACATGTAACAGTCAAAATGCAGCTGGGCCGTGTGGTTGAGCGGGTATATAATGGGTGAAATGTGTGAAATGAGGGATGGATGTGCGGTGCATGACTATGTGTCCAAACGTCATTGTTAACTTGCAATTTGAGAGTGCACCGAGTGAGATACAAATAGCAGTCCCTCTGTGTCCAATTTGAACTCTGGCAACCCAATTAGAAGAGTAACAGGGCCAAAGACTTTCCTCTGGCAGACTGCGAGAAAGTAGTTTGCAGACCCCCATCTGAGAAGGACATTGAGGCGGTGCATTGCTCAAATTTATATTGCAACTGCTACAGCATAGTTGTAAGCATGCCACATATATGTTTTAACTGAAAATCATAATCACATCGGCTAATATTTGATGAAATTGGGATGATGTTATTCGACTGTATACTGTATGAGACTGTCTATTATCGCATATGAGCTGCATAGGAGAAATCATGCTTAACCATGAAATCAAGAAAACAAAAAAAACATTTCGGGATGCGTTTGTATAACAAAGGTACTAAACAAAGTATCATTTGCCAATGGGGTGTGGTTTCACACATTCATCAGACACGCCCACAATGTCTGAGAGCTGAGACCGTGACCTGATTTTTCACAATTTGATACACTTGTCATTGTTTTTAAACATTCCAAATGGGGCATTTTTTATGGCAAGTCAAATTTAGAATACTTTTTTTTTTAAACTTTACAAGAAGTATACAGTTTGCGTAGATAGGGCTAAATCTGTACAGCTACACCAGAGCCAAACAGCTTCAGGTATATGCCTACTATGTCACATACACGCCAGGTTAAAAAGTAGGTAAAAGATTTAGGACAAACTAATCATGGTGGTCTGTGGGCACCGGGACTTGTACAACGCAGCCAGTTTCCAATACAAACAAAAAAGGAGCAGGTGTATGCTACTTGGCATTGCGGGTAAGTGTAGTTTACAGTGTTGAACCAAGATTGCAATAGTTATGGCAAAAGCCCTGACCACCTGAACGACTGATGATTTTTTTTCCTCCCCCCATTTTTAGAGAATAAGATGTAAAAATGTAAACATTACACGTCATATATCAGTGTTTGGCTTTTTGTGTTTGTTGTTTTTTTTTAGAATTGGGGTTTAAATTATTTTTCCAAGGCATTTTTACCATGGTGGGGGGGGCTCTACTGTATAATACCGTATTTTCATGACCACACAGCGCACCGTATTAAAAGGCTTAGTGCCAGTTATGGGTGCTATTTCTGTATTTAATACATGGACAAGACGCACTGCACTGTATTACGTACGCTGGCTTAAGTAGCATGCATGGACACTAGCCTATGTTTTTAAAAAGGCAGAAGGAGCAAATCTGAGTTTGGTTGTATTTTATTGAAGTATTTATTAATGAACTTACGTTATTTTTTGATCAATCCTCATTATCCAATCCATCAAAGTCCTAATTGTATGTTTCCGAAATGAATTGCTGAGCAAGTTCACATTCAAACACCTGGTTCCTCATGATTTTATTTTTTTCATTTATTTATTTCCCACGAAAGCTTCAACAACAGTGCAAGCAGACATGTAAACCCAAGGATCCCCAATCCATTCACAAATTGTGGCGTAACTCAGCCGGGATGTTGAAAGTGAGCAGCAACTCGTCTATTTTGGTGATGTGGTTGGGATGGATGTGTTTGTCAGCAATCTTTTTGTTGTATTTCAAAATGCAAAGTATGCTTTTCCCTCATCACTTGCCGTAGCCCAAATGGGTTTGTAGGAATGTGGGGATTGATTGAGAGAACGGTCGATAACGGAAGCCAAGTGAGGCCGTCAGAACGGCAGACGAAAGGATTAAATTTTAGAAGAAAGCGTCTTTATAACGCAAAACATTACCCTTTTTACTGCAGTAGGAGTGGAAGTTGGCCAGCTTATCCTTGTAAGCCGCCGGATGTTGCTGCGCCACGGTTGTCCTTGTATACGGATGGATAGATGGCGGCATTTCATAAAACAAATGCACCATGCACTAATACGGTAGTTGGTGGCACGATGCCCACCTGGTTACCATGTCCGCCTTGCAGTACAGAGGTTGAGGATTCGAATCTGGCCTCCGGCCTTCCTGTGTGGAGTTGTTCTCCCCATGCCTGCATGGGTTTTCTCCAGGTACTTAGGTTTCCTCCAGCACCCCAAAAACATGTGCGGTAGGTTAATTGATTACTCAAATTGTTTGTCTGTGTGTGCCCTGCGACCCCGCCTACTGCCCTAAGACAGCTTGGTTCGGCTCCAGCACACCCGCAAAACTCGTGAGGATAAGTGGTTCGGATAATGGATGGATGAACTAAGGTAGTTCCTCACACATTGGTTTTATTACCTCAAATGCAGAGAGCATCGGATGTTTTATATGGGTGAGACACTTCATTCGAGAAAAAATAATGTCCTGAATTGTAGAGTAATACACTCGATATTATGATGAAATATTGATGGGATTGGTCAACAAACAATGTTAAATCAGAATGTTTTGTAATTCAGATTCTTTAAAGTAGGCATGTCTCTGTATTTTCTCAGTCATATTTATGACCCGGAAAGACTTTCACTTCACAGCTGAGCATTATCAAGAGCTTGAATTTCTTGACCACTGAATGTGTTTGAGACGATTTGAATTGGAATGTGTTGACAAACTTTTGACTGGTACTGTATGCATATTACAGCTTCCACCTGTTGGGGCCTACTTGAAGTGCGATGTTTGTTGAATTGGATGACACACCGCACGATTAATTGGGGACAAGGCACATATTTGTATTATTTGATAAAATATGGTAAACTATGTCGTAGTTCTTGCATGCATTGTGTGGCGGGGCAATAGAACAAGTGTTTTATGTTCCTTCTGCAATCGGTGTACAGTGCTAATGATTCAACCGGGTTTCCAATGGCCAAAGTCTCCTCAATCATGCCGCCGCGATGTATAATTCAACACGAGCTGCCGAGTCGCTAAGTGTTCCTCCCGTTTTATCCGTTTCTGTGTGGTCTGTCTTTGTGACTCTTTCCTTTCTGACTGAACGTGTCAACCGACACTCCCCGGGCCACCGCATAATTCATCACCGCTGCGCACTAAACTGCACATCCACTTCAAATTCCATCTGCAAATGGCAATTGGGCGTTTGCATTGCTGGATGGGGAGCGAATGTCGCAGAAGAGCCTGTTTGATCATCCTGTCTAATTACGTGCAGAACAATAGCCAAGTTATTTTGCTGGGAATCGGAAGGAGAATATGCAAATAGGCCCCACTGCCGTGCCCTTGAATGCTGAAACCCGGGCAGGAGGATGAAAAAAAGTTCAATGCAGTGCTTTCTTGTTTGGAATTTTCTCTTTATAGCCCCAGGCATGAATTGTGCATATTACAATCAATTATAGAGATCTGAATAGCAGATTTATCTATGGAGAGAACATCTGGAGATGAGTACTTCAATGAGACTATTCTATCAAAAAGGGGAGAGGGAATGTTTCACAGTGGAAATGAAAATTTCACAAACGCAAGCGGAGAGAGAAGACACACAGGGTTAGGGTTGCAATTAGGACAGAGACGGTGGCTCGCAACTCCCTGATTGATAGCGCCAGGCATTCACAAACGCGCAGCGAGCACAGGAGGATGGGCATCCATAAAGTTCGGTACACAGGCTGGGAAACAAAGATAAACGCCAGCATGGCCACGCACACACAAAACATCAACAAAGAACCGATGAAAACCCGCTCACTTTGTGAACTGTACTTTCCACACAAGTAGAGACACACACCACCAAATTTAATAAGGAGAGCTTCTCTTTGTCTCATTCTCTTCAATTCTCTAGGCCGCATCTTACGGCATATGAACCCTTCCTAACAATGAGTTATCACTTCTCCAAGTACTTGTGATACTCAGGAACATATGGGCGTAGTGGAAAGAATCAGATGGCTGCATTTTGTTGTGATTTTATCCCGACTCTTTCTCCCCTTTCAGGCTTATCTGCATGTCGACCTCACTCTGGGGAATGTGCATCTGTGTGTGTTGCTGTGGCAGTACAGCGCTAAAGGCGAAAAGAGCAACTGACAAAGGCACTTTTATGTTGCCACGCTCGCTGTCTTTGTGAGCTTCTGTTCAATAATTCAATCGACAGACTTCAGGTGGCGGCCAGGTTAGCTTTGCCTCTTATCCATCTATGTAAGTACAGAGAGATGCAAACACGTTGCACTCAGTTGATCCTTGAACAGCCATTGCCAAAGTCCAGGCTGACCCCCCCCCAAAAAAAAATAAAAAATAAAAACACTAATCAGGAGTCCTGCTGCATCTGCAGATACAAGCCCGGGCACGGTGACTCCCTTTCCCTTCGTGTTGACTCTCCAGGGGAGATGATCGAGGCACCGAGCTTGCCCAAGTTGACTCAGATGTGGTGGTGTGCTACTGGAATAAAATAGCAGGAGACTGGGAGGGAGTGGCGCTACTGTGAGAGCATTCAAACACAAACATGAACATCTGTCACTGTATCTGCACTTTAAGGTCACCAGCTGAAAAAAATCCACTGTCTGCTACTACTGCAGGAGCTGCAGTTTGAAAAAAACATTTTTAACTTGACTCTCAAGTCCCCTGGACAGTGGTTGGACATGCACTACACTGTACAATATTAGAAGCTCAAAGTGCCCACACCGGATGCTCACATAGGTGCTGTTCAGCTTACTGCCAATATCAAACTAATGTTTTTCTTTTTTTCTTTTTTTTTTCTTTGATTTGGAAGGCAAAAACAATGCCCACATTACATGCTGTTTCCTTCTCATTTGTGCTTCGAACGGTACGAAAACCTTAACGGATACAGCAAAATTGTTCTTAACATGACTTCAATTTCAACAGCCAGTTAGTGAAGAGAGGGAACAAATGATGGATGGATGGATGGATGGATGGATGGATGGAATTTGGGAAAGGCCAGTATATATTCTGATCAGTGACAACTTGACCTTAAAAAGCAAAACAAAAAACGTACTACTCTTTAGCCTACTGCACAGTGAAGCTGAAGTCATTCGAAACTGTGTGTGTGTGTGTGTGTGTGTGTGTGTGTGTGTGTGTGTGTGTGTGTGTGTGTGTGTGTGTGTGTGTGTGTGTGTGTGTGTGTGTGACTTCAGGGAATAAAGTGCTCATTATGTGGCCCCATTCATAATACATCAATGGTGGTCGACTGGTTAGCACCTTTGCCTCACAGATCATGGGTTTGATTCCGAATCCTGGCCTTCCTGTGCGAAGTTTGCATATTCTCCCAGTGCCTGCATGGGTTTTCTCTGAGTACTACGTAGAGCTGTGAGATCTGGATATTTTTGCCAGATATCATGATACAGTAACAATAGGATAAGGATATTAATTTGGGTTCAGTGAAAACTGCATTTCGCAACTCACCTGTGCAGTCGCTTAAATGATTTTGGAAAATCAATATCAGTTCTATGTAATATGATTCTGATTATTGTTTTCAGTTTTAATGTGATATTAAAGGAATAGAAGGGAATTATTTTTATTTATTTTTTGTTATTTTACAAAAGAATGACCCACAGCTTTCTTGTAGACAATGTGGTGAGTGAAACCAATTTTTTTTCGATCCTCCACCAGTGAAATTCAGTTCATAAGATCCCCGATTGTGTCTAAAACACTCCCTGCAGCATCAGAAGACGATCAGCATTCATTGAATGCACCGGTGAGGCGCGGGTTGCTCGTACATTTTTTCAACAAGCTCTTCTATTTTATCCACTTTTGGCAGAATAAATACAGTCTTGAGATGTTCTAAAACATAATGTATGAGTACCGTCTGTACATACGTGACAGAAAACACGGAAGTTGATTTCCTGCGTGTGCTCTTTTGGCAGCAGCGGCTGAGCTCTGCATGTATCTCTCCTCCATCTCGCACTCTGCAAGATGATTGTCACATGCTGCTTTTAACTGTCAATCAACAGCAAACTTTGATGGAGGAATGTGGCTGGTTGAACTAAGATTTACATGCAACACAGCTTGGATAGACTCCAGAAGGCACGCACACAGCCTAATAAGTATTTTATCAATTGATGCCTCAATCATTGAAAAAGTTACCCTTACTACTACAACTAATTACTTTACTAGAACTCATTTTGCAACTGGTCAGCCAACGTTCCAAGCATACCTTTAGGTCGGCATAAACCACTGCTGGCTCATCAGTGACATTGAAAGATTTAAGTATACACTTCTAGAACTCTCAAAAATAAACATATGCTAACGTTAGCTAACCTTGATACTGTGCCTTCTGCATTAGACACTGCAGTATTGAAATGCAAATTCTTCACCTGGCTGCAGCATTTGCTAAGTGCTGTCAGTCTCCACCAAGACACAATCTATTCTAACAATCTACCAAATTAGGTTCACCACAATAATGTGGTGTCTCGAATTCGTCTCAATTGTAGGCATACCTGTGGATTTCAGATGCGGTGCACGCTGTCACCTACACTCATCACGATGTGTTCACACCGCCACTTACACCTTAGGTACCTTCGGTGGCTTGCTCACATCATTACACAGTAAAGAGTAATATAGGTCTGACATTTTTGATGGCAGGACAAACAGCATGCAGATAAAAGGACTGCTGGCAGCATGCAGGAAAAATGATGTAATTTCCCACCAGTGAGCGATAGATTGGGACTTCCAAAATCAGTGCACAAGTACATAACCAACACATTCTTTCACTCACATTGGCATGAAAGCACAAAAGAGCGCACACACACACACACACACACACACACACACACACACACACACGCACAAAAAAAATCTCGGCAGAGCCAGCTTGCCATCTCTCAGTGGACAGGAGGAACACTCCTGCCACATCATCTCACAGTGCTTTTCATCTCCATGTGACAACATGTCAGCTCCAGTCCCTGTCACTACGCCACACAACATTGATATTCACCAACTGCGCAGCAGCCTGGGACACAACACAACCAGGCCAAAAATATGACACTGGAAGAACTCTAGCTACTTTCTCCATAACACACAGGCACACAAACATACACACACAGACACAATCAGTTAGTCCAAAGAAATCAATAGAGCACATGGACACAAGCTTGTACAGCTGTGTGCACATGTGCCAAGACTTACCTGTGTGTGAACACAGTAAGCAAATATTCACATGAAATTTTTGCAACGACTGTCGGTGCATGTGTTACACTTTTACAGGGCAAGACTTGTACGGCACAAAGACAATTTTGCATTTCCCATCCTTTCAAATCTGTTACCTACCAAGACAACAGGAAAACCTCTGAAATTGAATACACCGAAAGTCAGGCATTTGGTAACTCAAAATGCTCACAAAAAATGTGCCGGCATAGTCATCCAAAATTTCAGAAGATTCCAAATCAATGAGCATCCAAATGATCAACTCGGCGTGTTTTGCTGACTCAGAGGAATATGTGATGCTAACCAGAAATTGAACTTATTGCAACACGATGAAGTGTCAGACTGCCCAGTAAAAACACAAAGCAAGCTGATTTTACAACTAAGGTCCTAAATAAATAGCATGTGGTGAGAGGTAGAGTGCTTGATTAGCATGAAAATGGCCTGAGATGCTTGCAACAAACAAAAGATTTATTAGCACAACCTATTATTGCAACAAAGGCAATAATAGCTCCGGCCTTCGTGGCAGCTCTATACAAGGTATGGCAAAAGAAACAATACAGCAGTCCCTTTCATTTGATATTCTTACAAAAAACAACCATCAGAAAGTCTCCCTCCATCCAGTATATAAAATGTGTTTTAGTATATTGTAGATTTTAAAAACTTTAAATAACGGCTTTGAGACTTATAGGACGGTTAAAACTATTTAAGTATGACTTAAAACATTGCTTATAGAGTTAAAGTATTATGTGACATGAATTAATAGTTAAGAATGTTGAATGTGACTGGTATAATGTCCTTCATTTCCCACAATAGACTTTGATTGGAAACCAATGAGTGGTAGCCCATTGTCTCGAATTCCATACTGTACTCTCACGTCGATGCACATAACACAGACGGGCCAAAAGCAAATAGGCTTTCACTGGAAGCCTGTTAGAACTTAGAATGCACGTGAAATGATATTTTTATTCCCCAAAAGGATCCACGACACAGTTGGCTCCTTGCCGATGCATCAATACCGAGCAATGGATTGTTGCAGCTCTAATTTATTCCCCCGGGGCAAAGAGTGTGATTCTAGAGCTGGATGTCTGTATGTGTATGTAACATGTCGGCTGCTGTACAAAACATCACCGATGATGCACAGGTGAGATGAAACGGAAGCAAGTGCAGAGTCCAACTCAACATATATTGGCCACGCTAGGCTGGCTGTCACGCCAACACAATACAAACTCGGTGAGGGGAGGATGCATCCAGTGGAGCAATTAAATGTCCCAGTGTGTCTCTGCATAGTGGACAAACAATCAGGCAGACTGCAGGAATGCTACTGAAGAGAAGAGGAAGTGTGGATTAATCCAGCCGAGTGTCAGGGCTGGACGGCCGCTGCAGCAGCCAGGACTTCGGGGCTTGTTAAAGTTGATTTATTAGACCGCTGTTTACTCTGGCTTTCCCTGGCTAGGCAAGGTCAACAATAATGGTCTTCTGAATGTGAATAAATCTCAAACTGGCTACATGGCGCACACTGTTGAAATCTGCACTAACCCTACCCACCTCTCACGAACATACCACCGTCTTCCCGAGTAAGGAAACACTTGGGAACACTCTGCAATTACCCCCCCCCACCTTATTACTTCCTTCTTCCCTTCAACCTCACTTCTAGGAATACTTGATGTTACATCTGTTCACGCATGTGGGAGTCAACAACCATTAAATCAATTAAAGCCTTCATTTTTAACCGAGCCCAAAGTAAGGGGTAGGGAGCAGCCTGACTATAAAAACGCATTTGCTCGCTGATAAAACACGGCACCGTTTCCACATTAAAAGTGGCCAAGACTGCTCGTCTCGCTCTCACTACATCCCGAAAGAAGCAGAATGGAAGACAAAGTCAACTAATATTGTGTTACTTATTCCCCATTGTCTCACCGGAGCATGTCTTCAAGTGAAGAAAAAAAAAGAAATGTTTTTACTCTCACAATGTTTCCTACCAAATTAAACAAATAGGAAATAAAAAAGGTAAGTTACTGGTCAAGGTGCGTGCGTTTGGAACGCTCTGTAATTCCTTTTCGGCGAATCGTAGGCGCAAACCTTGCGCCACAGCTCCTCGCTTTTATTATTAAAAGAAGCAAGACAGAAAGTGAAGAAAGGAGTCTGAATATTTAAATGCTCGCTCCACGTCGTTAGTCAAGAAGACAATGATGGTTACCAAGAAGCTGCTGTGGAATTGCCATAAGGCTGTTGTACTTGCAACATTGTTCCGGTGCTACATACAAAAGGTCTGCAAGGAAACATCACTGAAACAGAGGACAAAGGCAATTTTTTTGCACCAAAATGCAAGAACAAGGAAGGGTTCAGATAATAAGATACCGGTCTTGAAAAGGTATCTCTCCAAAGTGCTGTAATGCACACTGCCAGAGGAGAAATTGTAATGAGAATAAAGGTCATCATGTCAGCTCGTGTCACAGCTTTGCATATCTGGCCCTCCACATCATGTTATGCGGCCCAAGAACAAGGCTTGGAAAGGTTCGTAGGTATTTTTAAAAACTAATGGTCATAATCAAATGCATAGGGAAATATGTAACATGCTGTAAGTGATTAGAGTCTCCAAGCAAAACATATTAAGAAGAGACAGGAAGTGCAGTAACTGCAGTTCATTGCACTTCTCGCCCGACACCACATTTGTCAGCAAACTTCTTCTGTTAATGGCTGGCTAACTTTGTTGTACAAGAGTATGGCAGTAAACATCTAATGATGAAATTGGAGATTTGTTTCTAAATTCACTAGACATATTTGAGGATAATTGCTGAAAACGAACAAGGTTGAGAACGATGCAGTACTGAATTGTGGAGCTATACCGTTAAAATGTTTTTTTCCTCCAGTTAAGTTTTCCTAATTATTTGGGCCTGACTAAAAGGAGGGAGGGTGTGTGTGTGTGTGTGTGTGGGGGGGGATGGGGGGGGGGGGGTGACGTACATGGATTCAGGCCCGAGTGCCACTCCCCTACAATAGCCCTGTTCACACGGGCAGATTTATTTCGGCGCTGCTCCGGAGTATTTTGTTGCGATATATTTTTACACCGGAACAAATTTTGTGGAGCGTTCACACGTACAAAACCGCTGAGCGTCACAGCTCCGGCACAGCTCCACTTGCGTTCATACGGGCAGTTTCTGCTGCGGAGCAAAACGACAGAAAACAAATGAGCTGTCGTGTTGGTTCTTTTTAAAACGTATACACAACTCAAGCAACTACTGTACAGGCACGTCCTTCTCCTTCTGTGTCTCCGTGCCTTCTGCTAGAGAGTGACCGCCCAAAACGTAAATCAACGATGAGTTCAATGACACTCAGAAAAGTAAACATTTAATGCGCCAAACACAAAAATCAAGAGATGAACTCACAAAATAAATTATATGGAGGGCGGGGGGTTGTGAACACACAACAAAGGAACAAACTACACAAACAACTCCGAGACAGTCCAGTCTCCTACAAAAGGAAAGATGACGTTTGGGGACTAACCCCCCCGTTCTAGTTGAGATGGTATAACCCAAGAGGTGCTTTGCTACTTTTAGCAGCCATGTCTTGTGTCGTTACTAAACAAAACCTGACGGAAGTCCGACAGAGCACGAAAGCAACGCATTCTCGCCGACGTAATCAACTCTTCTCATGCGCAGCGAGGCTCCCCCCACCCTTGCAAGCGAGCATTTGCTCGGGAGCAAATTTAACCCAGTTATGTTCATACGCGCACATTTGCTTCGTACTGCTTCAAGAACGAGCATTTGTTCGGACAAATTTTAAACCACCTCCTGAGGTGGTTTAAATTTGGTCCGGAACAAGCTGTTTTCGGGCACTAGTCTGGAACAAAGTTGCACGTATGAACGCTCGAGAGAGCAGTTGCGCAGTAAGTCCGAATAAATCTGCCCGTGTGAACGGCCCTATAGGCTGACTGGATGATGGAAATGGTTAATTTTCCCTAATGTGTCTCTGTTATGTGGAACCACACACAGACAAAACTAAAGCAATGAGGAGACATAAGGGCCGTTCACATGGGCAGATTTATTTCGGACCTACTCCGAAACTGTTCCCCTCGAGCGTTCATACGTGCAACTTTGTTCCGGCGTAGCGCCCGAAAACAGCTTGTTTCGGATCAAATTTGATCCACCTCAGGGAGGTGGTTTAAAAATTAGTCCCCAAACGTCATCTTTCTTTTTGTAGGAGACTGGACTGTCTTGGAGTTGTTTGTGTAGTTTGTTCCTTTGTTGTGTGTCCACAACCCCGCGCCCTCCATAGAATTTATTTTGTCAAGTCAAGTCAAGTCAACTGTATTTATAGAGCACTTTCAAACAGCCATCGCCGCATACAAAGTGCTGTACATGGAGCAATTTAACATATACAATAAACAGTAAAACAAATCGGTAATAAAGACAGTAGAAAGCACCAAACAGTAAAACCAAGAACAAATTTAAGTCATGCTGAGTCGAAAGCCAGAGAATACAAGTGAGTTTTGAGGAGGGTTTTGAAGATGGGCAGTGAGGAGGCTTGACGAATGTTCGGTGGGAGGTCATTCCAGAGAGAGGGACCAGCAACAGAAAAGGCTCGATCCCCTCTCAGCCTCAGTTTAGTTCTTGGTACTTCTAATAATGTCTGGTCCGCAGACCTGAGGCGCCGGGCAGGTGCGTAGGGGCGGATGAGCTCAGAGAGGTAAGGTGGCGTGAGATTATTTAGAGATTTTAAAACAAATAAGAGGATCTTGAAAATAACTCTAAAATGTATGGGGAGCCAGTGAAGGGATGCCAGAGTAGGAGTTATGTGCTCCCTCTTACGAGTACCAGTCAAGAGGCGAGCAGCGGCATTCTGGACCAGCTGAAGCCGCTTAATGGAGGACTGGCTGACTCCAAAGTAAAGGGCATTGCAGTAATCGAGCCGGGATGTGACAAAGGCGTGAATTTTTTGTTAACTTTTCTTTTGATGGCGGCGCGGACACCCGCAGCGGCTCCTCTTGTTTTATGTTGAGAGGGAAGAAATTTCATCTGTGCTGTATGTTACACATACAGTACATTTGACAATAAAGTTTATCCAATCCAATCCAATTACTGTCTCAAAGTGTTCATGAGAGAGGAGAGGTTTTATTTTGGCCAGCTGTCTAAGGTGAAAGAAGCTGGATTTAACAACGGCACCAATTTTGTGTTTGGCGCATTAAATGTTTGCTTTTCTGAGTGTCATTGAACTCATCGTTGATTTACGTTTTCGGGGGCGGTCACTCTCGAGCAGAAGGCACGGAGACACAGAAGGAGAAGGACGTGCCTGTACAGTAGTTGCTTGAGTTGTGTATATGTTTTAAAAAGAACCAACACGACAGCTCATTTGTTTTCTGTCGTTTTGCTCCGCAGCAGAAACTGCCCGTGTGAACGCAAGTGGAGCTGCTTTGACGCTGTGCCGGAGCTGTGACGGAGCTGTGACGGAGCTGTGACGGAGCTGTGACGGAGCTGTGACGCTCAGCGGCTTTGTACGTGTGAACGCTCCACAAAATTTGTTCCGGTGTAAAAATATATCGCAACAAAATACTCCGGTGCAGCGCCGAAATAAATCTGCCCGTGTGAACGACCCTGTAGTGAACAACCTTGCCGCCCATTCTGTTAGCTCGTGAGCTAGTTGGAGGCTGGCGCCTCTCATCGCAGCATGGAAAGCCACGCAACAACCCAATGGGATATATCTCAGCCAACTGAGGTTTTGTGCAGTTATATGCAAACATGTAGGGATGTGCAGACATAAGAAAGATGCTAGCAACATTTTTTTTTTTCAGCAGGGTGTGGTTTCATACATAAAGTGGATATAACCAGAGCATTAGAGGGCAGGGAATGTAAAGCCTCATTTTATATATATTTTTTTTATATATAAAAACTCTCCTTGTGATGTGTCAAATTTAGAAGAAATCTTATTCAAAACAGTTTAATGTTTTATGATGGCTGCAACATGACTCAGGGTCAGATTATTTCTATTATTTCCTCCTATTTAGAAAATGACTTTTGTTGATGAATGAGTAGACTTTAAACCATATATTAGGAGTGCGTACGCTGTAAACATCAGACAAACATATTTTAGTCCTCTCTTCAGTATCTATTTATAATAGTTCAACTGATCTAAGATAAACCTGCCAACTAAGATGTGTCTTTCGGGAACACCATTGTGAATATGTGACTATTTGCAACCTTTGTGAAAAGTCAACCTGTTTTTTTTAACCCCTCGGCATATGTCACTTTTACTGTAGTCAATGAAGCAGAAACATCACAACGTAAAAGGGAGAAAAAAAAATCTGACAAATGTATCCGAGGTGATTTGTCAAGATTCTGACATGCGGGTGTAGAGCTCAGCTCCGAGCTCTTTGATATCGTCATTAAGCTCTCTGTGAGGTTGATAGCGGAAAACTTTAACTTCAACACCCGAACAATCTCCACCCCCTTTTCTCCATCACACAACAAAATAATCCAGTTAATAACAAACACGCCAGCTACTTAATATTCCCCCGCAAGTGCTGAAATTTGTCTGCAATGCCTCAGAGACATACCGGCGAGATTACCATAAGCCTATGTACCAATATGCTTTGCTTAATTTTAAGAAACTAAGGGCTCCTGCCCACAGCGTTCCTCCAAGCGCAAACGAAACACACGTCGGTGCAATCTAATTCAACAGCCACAACTTGTGCTTCTATCTAAAAGCTTATTGTGTATTTAAATGCCCCTCAGAGATGGCAAGCAAACGTAACAATTTTGCAATTATTTCACTTTCACCTGCTGAAACATTAATAACTTGGAAAAACTTGTGAGGGCTTTTTTAATTTAAGTGAGGAACCACCAGAAAAGTGGAAACATTAGACTCTGCTTATTTACAGACTACAGACATGTCATTGGAAAAACATTCAGTTCATCAATCATTCCGAATTCTGTCAACCGTGTGAAATTGATGTGTGTTGATCAATCTCGTCCGATAGCGAGTGAGGCAAAATTAAGTGTGCTACATGGCTGCAAACAGTAACTGACTCGGTCTCGACCATTTTGCTATCGAGAAAGGAAAAGGATGGTGTATAGTAGTAAAGTACAAGTTCCCAAAAATGGACTGTGTGGAAATGGACCATGTTACTTACGCGGCAAGCATAGGAACATGTATTTGATTCTGCCCACACTGAGCGTGCTTTACACTGTTGAATAACACCCCAGTTGGAGTTTACTATAAAACTAAACACACAACAAAATAATTACACACATTGCACATTTAAATGCAAGACATGTTTCGATTGATAAATATTGGCAGTGCCTAAGCTAAAGTCAATTTAAAATCCAACTGACATGCTAACATTCTTTCAAATAAAGGGCATTCACATACAAATGCTGTTAGAACACATTCATAGGTAAACATTTAAATGACAGCACTTCTTTTCGGGACCGCTCGTCATAATGTTTATGGTCGTGGTCTAAAGTTTACTTGACAAAATAAAGCAGAAGAAGCTGCCTTGATGATGGAGTCGAAATGACCCAATATTTAAAGCAAATAGCATGTATAAGGGCACAATATTTGAGGACCACAAGGATATGTCTGTAGCCCACAGCAGAGTTTCAACAAGACACGTGAAAGCAAATTAGATGATCCGTTGTTCAATCAAGCTTTTTTATTCCTGCAACTAAATTGAAGTGCTAACTTCAACGTGAGAATTTTCCGTGATCGAGATTGAGCATCATTGCAGTCATGCGATTGTGCTAAATTACACCGCTTCTGAAGTGAGTCACTTTAAGACGCCATCAAATGCGCCACTCAGTCTGCTGCGTTTGATGAAGCCTTTGATATGCCTTCACTTCATTAGGCAGTCAAAGAGATTGCATTTATACGTAGGCAGAAAATCAAGTGGACTAATGACACTCTCAAAGACAGCCTTTAACAATCATTCTTGCACATGCATATATATTATGCATTTTACAGCTGCGGTCAGACGTTTGCATACATTCATTGTGGGCATGCGTATCACGTCGATTAAATTATTTTTCTGTCAGGGCAGATCTACACAATTAATGAAAACAAGAAATGGGTGTGCAATTTGAATTTGGATTTTGTCTCATCTACACATAATCAAATCAATACACAAAGACTCATTGTCTTTGAACACATGGTACTGAATGTTGTATCTCAAAGGATACATTTTCATTTGAACTTGTTTTTCACTCATCTGTACAGAACTTTGACTAAAAAAGCTCAATAAAAAGTGAGTAGACAACAGCCAATTCAGGCAAAGAAGACCACCATTGCAGCAGGTGTACCATGTCACAAACTGTTCATGTATGTTGTGATAAACGCCACAGTCATTTAAGGTGGGTATTAAAATTCAGTATACTGTATAAGAATGTGATACATTTACTGTAATTTTCATGGATGTTTGCTTTTTGACTGGCTGATTTTGTCAAGTCAGCAGGTCTACGAGGCCCTTGAGTGAAACATTGCAAAACATCACTAAAGGTGACTAAACGATGTTGAAACATGTTGCTCAATGTTCCGAAAAGCATGTCGTCCAACATCATATCTTGCTAACGTCACTAATCATCAAGTCAATAAATGTCACTAAATGTTAGTGAACATTGCTAAATTTGTCACTGATCATTGACAAATGAGGTAAACAACACTAAACATCCTTAAGAGTCCCTAATCCACATTAAAAATTTTGATGGCAAAATATCGTTAAATTTTGTTAAAGGTGTCGCAAAAGTTCCCAAGAGCATAAAATAGCACTAAATGTGTTGGTAAACATAAGGCAAAGTTGATAAACATCACTATAGCTCACTGTTGTTAAAGGTAAACATCGCTAAACTTCACTAGGGGTGCGTTGGAATAGTTGTTACGGTTAGATTACGTGTTCTGTTGGGTTATTATTCTAAGTGAAATGTTTTGAAAAGTGCTTTGTTAGAGCCGCAGCCTTTGTGAAAGCGCTATATACATAGAGAAGGATTGTATTAGAGGAGAGCAACGCGCACTAAAACCCTTTTGTCTGAGGGCTCGAGAACTGTAGATATTGTAGATTGAGTTCAAACCTGATAGGTTTTAAAGTAGTCGATGTTTTCGTTTTGGGATTCTTTTTGTGGATTTTTTTCGGTGCCATGCTTTTGCCTCCCAGTTTTTCTGGAACGCAAAAGAAACAAAGCACCAGGGTAGACTAATCCCAAACCCCATTCTTCCACTGTTGGACCAAATCTCATAGCTACAGCCTATTAACTTCTTGTTTGTGATTATGATTGACAAGAGCTCATAGTTTGTCTTTGCCAACACAAAAAAGGAGTCAATGTTTCGACCAACACCCTGAACAACGTGAAAGTCCAAGGAACTCAGTGGAGCTCTTCAAAAGAGAATTTGAATATCAATGTGCAATGTTGGAGTTGGAACTCCCTCCAGACCTTTTTTTTTTGTTTGTTTTCTTCAAGAAAATATGCAGAAAGAGAACTTTTAATGTGTGTTTTCTTTTGAATAAGTAATCATTCCATCTTACCAGTGAGGCCCCTTCGCTTTTGCTCTTTCAACAGCACTTTCAAGCCGAACTGAACAGCTTTCAATGAACTATGGTTGATGTCTAACATTACATTTAAAAACATTGGCTGATGTATTTCCATTTTCTTCCCAACAAGTAATCGTTTAAGTTTTGGCTACACCGAGAAAATAATCATGTCGTCAAAGAGTACCTTGCAATCCAAAAGCCAGATAAAATTTGGTGAACAAGACCTCCACTGATATGCAGATGTTTGCTTTTTGCCAAAGAAGAGGGCAGGAAATGAGCGAGGTGGCACAAAAGGGGAACGTGATAAAGAAGATAAAGACAACAGGAGAAGAAAACATTAAAAAGGAATGAATTAGGCGTCTTATAAAAATGCAGCTGTGGCGCTAAAAGATCCACAGAGGGGAAACGTTGCACATTGGAAGAGAATCACCATGAGGAAGAAGCCAAGATATTTTTTTGGGGAAAAAAAAAAGAACGCCGCAATGTGTAATTGAAATGATGTAATTGAAGCAGACAGCAAAGTATCTGTTAATCAGCTTTCCTCAATGGAGAGTTAGCTACCTGTGTTGATACGTATAATAGGATTAGTTCAAAACTGGAAGTCCCCCCCCCCTTTGAATCGGCTTCTCAAAATGTTTTCCATACCAGCAACTTTAATGGTACATTTCCTTCATAATGACTGCCTGGATGACACAGGTTCAGCTATTCGAGCATAATTAATGTGCCACCCCTTACACATTTTTACCATCCAGCCATCTGTTTTCACCAAGGATGCATGAATCAGTGTTCTCTTTTACAGATGCTATCTAATGGAGTTGTACAGAAAAACAAAACATCATGCATTTATACGCATTTGTCTTGTACACAGATATTTCCCCGGATATTTGCACCACGTGCACTTTGAACTGCATCACCTCCAGCGTATGGCATAAAATGTTGTGTTGGTATCTTTCACACAGTGTGAAAGGGGCGACAAATATCAGAATTAATAGGGTCTTTCACACAGAGATCCAGCCAACCCCCCCCCAAAAAAAACAATGTTGGTACCAGTATTTTATATTGTCAGGGAGAGATCAGAATATCAAACATATAGCCCAGCTATTCTGCATCCATAGCCATCTTCTCCGTGGCTCTAATTCTGCGTCTGTCAGTGAAAAGGGTGTTACTTTCCATGTTATTGAGGATGGTACTGTTGCAAAAGTTGAAAGAAAATCTAGACCATTGGAATGTATGCAATTTTAGTTTAAAAAATAACTCAATAAAACACACTGAAAATGAATTCTGGGGGGGTCTAAAGAGTTTGGAAAAAATGTTATGTATAATGTATATGTGTATAATACAGTACAGTAAATATTCCCATCTACGGACTTCAAACGGAAATTCTCTCGGGACAGTCGAGTAAACGAACGTTTCCTGGAATGCTTTACCTGTCATCATGCTAAAAACCTTCCGCTAACTGGAGCGCTAATTAGAGAGAAGGCGAGTTCCATCGCGCTAACTATGGGCATCGAGGACTTCGAAGTTCCGTGGCTGGCGTTAAAAGTTCATTGCACGACATCAGCTGAGCAACGCTGTCTTGGGTGGCGATCGAGGGGAGGTCAAGTTGGAGACAGTGAGTGAGTGAAAAGCCACCAGGTCTGTTACTAGTCTCATTTTGTAGCAAATAAAGCGATCCCTTGCTATTTCGCGGTTCGTTTATCGCGGCTTCAGTGCATCGTGGATTTTTTCAAACATTTATTTTTTTTTAAATATACATGGAGTACAGTACTGTATATTTGCTCGATATGACTCGCTGTTGTTTTGCAGCTTCTCGCGGACCGTTTGCGGACTTTTTGCGGACTTACAAAAAAAAAGCTTTTTTTTTAACCTGTATATGTTAAATGGCCGCTACTTCGCAGATTTTCGTTTATCGCGGGTGGTTTTGGTCCCCATTAACCGCGATAAACAAGGGATTACTGTAGTCCTAAATGTGTTATACTGTATTTTGTTCATATACCTGTACAGTATACTGCAGCTTTTGTGTTATGAACAGTGTTTGGAGCATATATTTTTGCATTTCATTGCTTGTGTTCTTACACATGTATTTTGCTCATATACTTGCATGTTCATAAAGGACATGTACCATAGTCATATCCCACATATTGAAATTATGTTATACAGAAGGATTGCACGGTATAAGAGTATCTGTGATATGTCTAAAAACATTTGTGTGCACTTCCATTCTCTCGGGCTCTCTCCATAGAATATTGACAAATAAAAAACCAAGTTGGGAATAATCCCAAAGCAAATAAACTCTCCAGGTAATTAGGAGGTTTTTCTGCCACACTGATTCCCATTTTATAACACGGTTAAAAACAAAGACAGACATTTGGTCTTGAAACCATCTTTAGAAAAAAAAAATAAATACATATGATCTAATTAATCCTCACCGTGCCCTGAGGTATTTTCAATTTGCTGAAAGACCATTAGAAGCTTGTGTTCTCCATATAAAACAGTCAGGGTATTTGCTCCAATTCCAAAGGGCAGACTCAAATTTAAGAGAGTACACATTGAAAATGATATAGATTTCACTGAATTACCCTACTGTATTTTGCTACAAAAGTTAACACAAATGAATCTCTCAAAGAGCGATTAAAGGCACTCAAAAGCTTGGTTTGTCAGCGACACAACTGCATGACGGTTTGAGGGAGAAAAAGAAATGTGTTGTGAAGGCTTTAATTTAATAATGAGTTCAACTGCTGGGGTAAGAATCACGGATGTGACAGTCGCTGACAAAAGCACTCTCCTCCTGCGTCGTGTTTCAAATGACGCCTTGCAATATGCCTTCGTTCGATGAAAGACTATTACTTGAACTGCTCATTTGTGAAAGGACCTATTGAATATAAAGTACCCATTGAATCGAATTTCCATAATTCAACAAAATGGAGTCGAGTTGCAAAGAAAATGCTGTGGCCAAGTTTAGGGAACAAAACTTTTTGTTTGTACACACAGTCGGGCTGCCTCCAATCCTCTTGACAACAAACTGCAAACATTTATCACAAACAAGGAGATGTAGCATCAGGCAAAAAGTGAAAATGGTAAACCTTCAACTTTGATTTGCAGCTTGAATTAATGATTACACTCAGTCGATAAGGAAAAATATCATTGGCACCCCCCCCCCCCACATTGATCATTTTTTACAGTTAAGCACCACTTGATTTAATTGAAATGCTATGCGAGGAGCATTGGCTGTCAATATACCCGTGGCATGCCCTAAAATGAGATAAATGCGTTTGAATAAAAGAGCCATCCTACATCCTGAGCCAATTCTTCTCAAATCCTGACTGATAACTACAACTTTCTGTGACAAACACATTGACTGGGTTAGCGGGTTCTGACTGGAGTACCAACCAGAGCTGGGCTGTATTAGCAGCAGAATAATAAGCACAGCATGCAGCACCACGCATTTGATAATTCCCTTTTTTTATTCTCTCATTCAGTACATTTCACACTGAACAGCAGTACGGGATGATGGACAGTGTGAAAGTGGCTAAGCATACTCCCTGTATTTGTCGAAATACTTGAGTTATTGTAACCCTCGATTCCACCAGGTGGTATGGTTTGGTTGAGTCCAGTACAGGATTTTATTGCTTTCCCCTCTTTCTCATAGCACAGTGTCAAACATTTTCCAACCCAAATATCCAATATTCAGCACCATTTAAAAAAAATTCTAAGCAAAGTAGTATGTTGGTACATAGCATAGATGGAAGCAAAGGCAGAGGGGAAGACAAAATTCCGTCTTGTGATTGGTCAATAATAAAGCAAATTACTAGCTGTCTGTCTTGCTGTCAGATTGATGTCACACCCGTTTAGTCGCTGATACAAACAAAGAGAATGAAATGAGCTTAACTGTACCATTTGGCGGTTTGAGACAAATGGCCATTTGTTGAGTGGTCAACGAAAACATGTTACTTTCAAGATGGGAAGGGAATGGTAAGAAGACAAAATAAGAAGAGTCTAAATTTGACAGGGTCAAATCGTAATGCTCGAAGAGATTATCTGAGGGCAAGCCAGAGGATTTACAAGAAATCCTGCAAAAAATAATTTAAGCCACACTCTTAACATGAAAGAATCTGTTCTTGATTAAAGATCGGAAAGTAACTCCACACGACAGCGGTACAACTGAACGGCATATTAAAAAGCCTGATTACGTGCCGGTGTAGTTGAGGGGAGGATTATCAAATTCACTTGCTCAAAAATGGGATATGTATTTCAAGCAAGCACATTATTTTAACCCTGTCTCTATCATTTCTTTTGAACTCCAGCAAGCTGAAATTCTGTTTTGTCTGCGTGCACACCGATCTCTGCATGGCATGAACTGGATCCCTTCAGCTTTATTAAGATGTGTGTGGATGTACGTGGGAGGGGGAAATAAAACCTATGAGTCTAAAACGCATGCACTTCTGTCCTCATGCTGGGGATTAGGATTCGGTAGGAGCTACGGTTATACATGAAAAGAAGATAATACCGTGAAAATGTTACCCAACGACGACCAAACTGTGTTGCGGGTTAACACAGCCGCTCATATCTTTTTGTGTTTGAGGGTTAGAAACTGAGAGGACATGAACTCACCTTATCCTAATAGATATTATTAGATCACATGGTGATGACATAGTGGATAATACAGGAAATATAGCAAATATTGCGGGGTGTATGACTGTGAAAACCTCCATACTGCACGCCGTGTGCATCAAATACACCATGCAGTCACCATATAGCAAAAAGGTGAATATATTTTACGGTGCCAGAGATCACCTTCGGCAATCTGTAGGTAATGTGTTCTCTCTGAGCCTGAGCCAAGCGGCATGCATGTGGGTGTCAACACACTTCAGGGCGGTAAAACTCTCTGACGCAAGAAACAAATCACGATTAAAGCACATAACTGGGGAATACATTCTTAAGGCATCCTCTCAATGTCTACTATTATTAACCTGCGTAACTTTGGGTGGATTTTTTTATTTTCACTCACGTACAGTAGCTTTCGGGCATCTTGTTTAGGCATTACAGTGGAAAATATATTCACATAGGAAACGCACAGATCAATCACGTACATTGCAGCACCGGTAATGCAAAGTTTTGCATGCGGAGCAAGTGGGTGTGTGTATGAGGAAGGTAAGGGCTCAGGAAGAAAGTTCAGGGTGAACCAATGTTGTTATCCTTTAAAACAACAAAAACAGCAGAGTGAGCAAATCTGTTGTGTTGTTCATATGAGCAGGATTCAAGAAAGCGTGGGAATCTAAAAAAGGAGTCAAATCCGTTTCATTGTAAGTCGTAGGTCAGATTGTTTATGGAGAGAAGCAAATCAGAATGTCTGAAAGATTGTCTCTGTGTGTTGAAGTGTTTTATTTATTTTTTTCATGATTCCATATTGTTTGTCCTCAGAACTGAGTGATTATTTTTTTCCCCCTCTGCTTGGTCTCAACAAGTTTGTGACAATCAAATATTTTTTTTCTTGATTTCTTGTAGTGTTTCTTAAAGCCAGAAAGTTACCATTGAGATGGCTTTTGTTTTGTGTTGTGAATGTGATCTGCTTTGTATTTTTTTTTCTACAAAATTAAACAGCTGAACGAACATCGTCAGAAACTGGTGATTGCATAATTATTGCCAGGGGTAGCATATCAACTCAGTCAACCGAAGCAAGGAACTCCCTAATATAATAAGCTAATATGGAGAGTCCGAGAGGAGTTTGTATCTGCAAATGTGCTCATGCGCAACATATTCTCCAGGTGCTCATTTTAATGTTTTGCAAACCGCACTGAAGAAAACTATTAACACATCCTACTTTGACACACACACACACACACACACACACACACACACACACACACACACACACACATGGAAGCGCACACTGGTATAAACATTCCCCCAGTTCAGTGGTTGCTTTACGGAATACAGAACCAGTGCTCCAGACTTGAAAGCCTCTCGGTTGCCTCAGATGTGACATGAGCTCGCTGCTGTTTCTTGCTCTCACCCTCCTTCCCGTAACTTCCCTTCCTCTTTCCTTTTCTCTTTCATCATCCGGGCCCATCTTTTGACACTTCAGAAGGTGTTCCTCACATGCGTCCTCGTCACCTCTCCCCCCACTCTACCAACTCCATCACCGCTCTCGATCAAGAGCGCACGCCTCTCTGTCTGAAACTTATGTACTTTGTAGAGTTAACACTCATGCGTTAGTATCACCTTGAAGTTGCTAAGTGGTACTGAGCGGAGAGACTGTGTTTAAAGAGGAAAGCGCACAGAGAGACTGTTCGGGAGGCATCGAGCTGAAACCAGGGGAGGGAAGCGGTGAATTCACCTTTGCATCTGAACTTTCTTACCACTTTGAAACAAGAGGAAGCAAAGAAGCCAGAGACTGGCTGGAGACTTCAGTTTTTTTCCCTTTGTGTTTAAAAAAAAAAAAAAAAAGGAAAGGTAGTTTTCACTGTCTTTACAGACACTTTATTCAGTTCATGAAGCAAGGTCTGGTGAATAAAACCAAATCGGGGACAATTTACATCGGGCGCAGCCTCATCATGAACCATTTTCAATAGGATTGAGATCTGCATTATTAGCAGGTCATGACATTGCTCTTGTGTGTCTTTATTCAAGGAATGTTTTCAGTGTTTGCTCTATGGCGATTTCAGATTTTGAGCGAATTATGACAACATTGTTTATATCTGAAATTGGAGGTTCCAAAAAGTTGGCTGTTCCAAAAACACGCATGCTTGGTTCAATGGCAATTCCAAATTATTCATAGGTGTGAAATTGATAGACAAAAATGGTTCTGTGGTGAGCCAAACTAAACTGTGAAACTGCTCTGTGCAAGCAAACGTATAAAGCCCCTTTCCCACTGCCGCAAAACCACGGGTAAACGCGCTTTTTCGGGCAGTGGGAAAGGCTCACTGGCCAGTGTCGATCCGTGTCCACCAGCACGCCATCGGAGGCGGGTTGTGATCGCCGCTTGAAAGCCTAACACGGGACTTCCCGGTAATTACGTGATGACATAGGGTGGAACGTGATGCGTCATAACATCGCTCGCCATCTGCCTCGTATATGGCACGCCCCCACAACAAAGCTAGGAGATCGCCCCTTAAGCTGTTGTCTCAGTAGTAGCAAAGAGTTGATCCTACGCTGCTTTTCGACCATTTGGAGGACGGTAAAAAGCATGATAAAAGAAAGAACACTCGCTTCAATGTTGCTTTGTTTACCACCAAGAAATCTGTCGCACTATCATCTACGCAATCACAGCGTGGTGGGGCGTGGGGGCAGAATCGCCTTCTGTTGGTCAATAGGAAAGGGACAATATGCCAATTGGTTGCGTGTCGCCATGGATCATTACTACCCATTAATTTAAGTGGGAAAGGGGTATAAGAAGTAGAGAACTGTTAGAGGAATATATGAGCACCCGTCCCGCCCAGACGACATTTGTCGTCCGCAAAGTCTGCAACATGTTGATTCAATGTAGACCAGACAAAAAGGCGCAAATGTACCGGTGGTTCAAAGCTTAAACCCAATCACTACAGAGGGGCCGGATCGGGGGTGCGGTATGCAAATATTGGGGGCAGTGATTTTCTTGTATGTTACAATAAAAGTCCAAATTGGCGGGAACGGAGCTCGAGTGTGTGATCATCGGGGCAACTACCGTTGTTCGCTCTCAGAGATCCCTCCCGCCGATATTGAAGACAATTTTCCCTGTGTGCCGAGTCACTTCTTTAACTTTGTCCGAGAAAATCTCTGATAAGAACTCATACCCCCACACCCACGATTTGGAGTCTTTGATTAAACTAAGAAGAAGGATTATCTGAGACTTGTTTTTAGAGTGAATTAATTGTATGCCACTTGTTTTCAAATATACATTTTTTCCTTGGAGAGGATTACAGTAGAGTAAAAACAAAACTTGACAGAGAACAATTGATGGCTGTTAAATTTGGCGAATCAAGTCAGTCGTGGTCTGGAAGAAGCTAGACGGCGTAGCAGCAGGGGCACTGGGAGGCTATAGGTGACGATAAAGCCTTGTCAATAGTGCTCTGTTTTCCATCAACTCTGTTCCTTAATCAGCCAGGTTCTAATGTGCCTTTCTATCCGACAGACTCACTCCAATTCCAATATATCAAGCCGGAGTTCATCTTAAACAAACATCTACCTGTCTCTCATTTGCTTTCACAATGCTGCCCTCATCCATCTAATCCAATTGCAAAGGTCTTCATTACAAAGTGTGTGGTGAAAGGGTTGGGGAAATTTGTCTTTATTGATGGTGTCTCCATTGTCCTATCCTCTTTGGAGAAAAAAAAAATGTCCACTCCTCAGTAATTACCTTTTTCGGTCTGCCTGCTTTGTGATCAATCCGCAGATTTGTATGTCATTACAAAGGCAATCATCTTAATAAAAGTGTTTGCTAGGTTGCCTGGAGTCTATAATAGAGTTATTAATATATTTGGAACAGAGTCGTGTGTGTTCCAATGGTCGTATGCTACTTTCCCCGACATAATACCAGCTTGACTCAGCTTTGAAAATCAACTTGTATTTATACGTGAGAACAAGTGGACAAACAACAACAATGGGAAAGAATGAAGGTCTCCTGTCCTTGCGTTTCAAACTTGAATCAAACCAGACTGAGGCCAGCAGGTAACGGATTGCTGCAGAAATGAAGACTGGAGTTTCATACAGCAGCATCAAGAGCTCAGGCAAAGCAACAGGGTAAGCTAATATTATACATCCATTATGCGAGCCGCTTATCCTCACGAGGGTCGCAGGCGTGCTGGAGCCGATCCCAGCTGTCTTTGGGCAGTTGGCGGGGTATACTCCTGAACTGATTGCGAATCGCACGGCACACATTGACAAACAACCATTCACAATCACACCTAGGGACAATTTAGCATGTTTTATTAACTTACCATGCATGTTTTTGGAATGTGGGAGGAAACCGGAGTACCCGATGAAAACTCACGCGGGCACGGGGAGAACATGCAAACAGCATACCGGAAGACCGGAGCCTGGAATCAAACCCTGGACTGCCGCACCGTCCGTGCTACCCAGTCAACCAGCGTGCCGCCAAGCTAGTATTAGTGTGTGATAATTTGCCACAAATCTGGTGGATCAGCAGTGGTTTACGTAATCCATATAGTATCGACTCAGCATACTTGTAACCCTGCCGAACCGAGTTCTACAGATAGTACTACCTTGTACCTGGAAAGGGGCACTAGCAAGTACCTTGATGTTGACAATCATTTCACACGTTAATTTCCATTTCCCAGCTGTGTGAGTTACGAGCAGATGGCAACAATCAGCGCGATTTTCCAAAGCTAACCATTCCCATCCCACACGACATCTCACCTACTCTTTTACTCAGAGAAGTGTTTGATAGTAATATAACATGGTGCACAATCCAAACTGGCATCTTGCCAGTGAAGCGTGCAAGCACACCTGAGTGGTGCCGAAGACAAGTGTGGCAGAAACCTCATCTTGGCTGAGTTAATTAGCACAACTACAGTCAGCATTCTCAGGTTGTGGTTTGAAGGACCTCAGGGAGAGCAGACTGTTGATTGGAGAAAATGGCTGCAATCCTCGATGAGCTTCTATCAGCATTTAGAGCCTCCTGCTGTTGTGTCTCACTTCACGGTAATTATTTCAAAGGCATGCGCCTGACAAATGTCATTATTTAGGTTTGGAGGTCGATTTGGGAAGCCTACTGTGAATTATTGCAACGGGTGAAAGCAACTAGCATCACCATCAACAGGTTTGTTTCAGGTATGCGTAGCCATACAGACGCTGCTCACAAAGTTAATAAGCCACACACCTGCTACGACAACCCCCTCTAGCCTGTAGGAACCTCCAAAAAGTCCAAACAAAGGCCGAAGACACCATGTAACATGATTCAAAATCAGTCAAATATAACCCGCAAAGATAGATTGTTGATTTTGCGCTTTTGATGATGATGGAACGACTTGAAGCTGAAGTGCATTTTGGGCACTGTTATGAGGAGGTTGGGATTAAAAGTACTCCATAATTATAGGAAAAACACAATGTTGATGTGTAATTCAATCTGTATGCCATGTGATTATGATGCTCATGCACACAAAGAGAGAATCCTGCCGTGGAGGGATTAAATTACCATTTAGGATGCTTGAGATATTCCTGGGCAAAAACCTGCTTCAATACATCACTGTTCATTCTGGGGGTGTATTCACACCAGAACAGCACGTTGGTCCGCTTGTTTGGACTTCATTTCTTTTCATTTGGTGTATTGGCACCATACTTTTTGCAAGTGAACTATATTCTGTAAGCACATCGACTGACGATCGGCGTGCCCATTGAACGGACAAACTCGGGAAACATGGAATTTCTACATGATGCATGTTTGTGTTGTTATTTGAGCTACATTATTATTTTTTGGGGGGAAAAGCAGTTTATTCAAAGCAGGTTTTGCGATGCTCCGTTTCCAAATTTCGGAACAGTTTCGAGAAATGCTTGCAATAACCCGCAGGAGAATGTGCTCTGCATGCCCTGACCCACAGCATGTGCCTGAACAAAAGACGAAGGATCAGGTACAATCACCATTCACTATTGGCTAATGTTTACCACAATGCCAGTGGTACGTTTGTTTGTTCGGGTCAAAAAGTCGCATGTGTGCCATAGTTGTTGTTGGACAGCAATTGCTTGTATTCAGACCTGAAGCCAGCCGCACCACCAAATTTGTTTGGAAATAACCTGAGACCACATCAAAAGCGGGTCTCGGTCCGGGTGTTTTATTCCATGCCAGGATTTGTGTGTGTGTATGCTTTCACACCTCAAGTGAGAACATATTCTTTCATAGTAGGGTAATTTATTGACTCACGTTCACAAAAGCGGTAATATTCATGATCAAGCCTTTCAAGCGTGAAATGCACTAAACCGGGGAAGTGTTTGGTGAACAAAGGAAGGCCCCACGTCACATTATGCTCCCTTCGGGTACCAATACATGAAGTCCAAATGGGTTTGAGGTCAAGGAAGCAACGCTGTGTACAGCCAGGGTCAAGGCGCTGAATGTAAAATTATCATAACGTGACCTCATTCATCTGTATGAATGCACAGCAGTGCCATATTACACTCTGTCGGTGGAGGTTAGACTGAATGAATGCAGTATTTTAATCAATTACTTTGTGAGAAAGAACGGTGGATTTATAATTGTCACTTCATGAAACAGTAGGAACATCATCAAGCGGTGGCCATCTTTGTGGAATTTAAAAAAAAAAAGTATATTAATGGAAAAAACATGAAATGAACATTTCAACCTCCATAACAAATAAATACCCACAAAAACAAAGATTGCTGATGCACATATTCTACTGTCCATATTTTACTCACCAATAATCTTTCATTTGCGTTAGTTAACTTTTTGGGGTAATTGACACAGTAGCCCTGTTCACACGGGCAGATTTATTTCGGCGCTGCACCGGAGTATTTTGTTGCGATATATTTTTACACCGGAACAAATTTTGTGGAGCGTTCACACGTACAAAGCCGCTGAGCGTCACAGCTCCGGCACAGCGTTGAAGCAGATCCACTTGCGTTCACACGGGCAGTTTCTGCTGCGGAGCAAAACGACAGAAAACAAATGAGCTGCCGTGTTGGTTCTTTTTAAAACGTATACACAACTCAAGCAACTACTGTACAGGCACGTCCTTCTCCTTCTGTGTCTCCGTGCCTTCTGCTAGAGAGTGACCGTCCCAGAAAACGTAAATCAACGATGAGTTCAATGACACTCAGAAAAGCAAACATTTAATGCGGCAAACACAAAAATCAAGAGATGAAATCACAAAATAAATTCTATGGGGGGCGGGGGGTGGTGAACACACAACAAAGGAACAAACTACACAAACAACTCCGAGACAGTCCAGTCTCCTACAAAAGGAAAGATGACGTTTGGGGACTAACGCCCCCGCCTCCCCGCCCCCCGTTCTAGTTGAGATGGTATAACCCAAGAGGTGCTTTGCTACTGTTAGCAGCCATGTCTTGTGTCGTTATTAAATAAACACCTGACGGAAGTCCGACAGAGCACGAAAGCAACGCATTCTCGCCGTACGTAATCAACTCTTCTCATGCACAGCGAGCCCCCCCACCCCCCACCTCGCAGCGAGCATTTGTTCTGGAGCAAATTTAACCCAGTTGCGTTCATACGTGCACATTTGCATCGGTACTGCTTCGCAAACGAGCATTTGTTCCGAAGCAAATTTTTAAACCACCTCCCTGAGGTGGTTTAAATTTGATCTGAAACAAGCTGTTTTCGGGCACTACGCTGGAACAAAGTTGCACGTATGAACACTCGAGGGGAGCAGTTTCGGAGTAGGTCCGAAATAAATCTGCCCGTGTGAACGGCCCTAGTTTGAGACGCTAACCCTAATTTTAAATTGTTCAAAATTTCAGCCTGCATGAGCAATTGGTGGCTATTTTGAAGTGAAAGTTACCAATCAATGGAGGAGTTCTCTGAGTGAGAGATCTTGCCGTGGACTGACGAATAATGTCATTGCATTTCACCTTTTTGTCTTCCCGTCTTATTGCTCTCACAAAAGAAGCAGAAATACTTGTCTATCAGGGAGAACAAAGCCACATAATTGGCTGACTTCTCCCAACTGAGCCCCGCGAAGCACAACGTTAATAATAAACTGATGAGAAATTCATTATGGCGCCAAATAAAAACAACCTCTCTTCGATAAGAGACCCATATATTTTAATGAGAGTGATGCCTCTGTGTTTTCATTAGGCGGCTGAGTCTCAAAACCTTAAGACAGGTCCTGAGAGAAGAATGCCATTAAGCCTAGGATATTAAATGAGTGGCAAAGCAATCAATAGGCTCCTACACAAGCGGGGAACCTACCAGCCCGCCGTTTGGGATCACCTTGCTGTCTTGTAGAATTCAGTGTGAACTTTCCATCCTTCTCCTTTCTACACTTTTCCATTTTGACAGGTCTGATTTTTGAGTGAAAAGTTTCACATACAAGCGCCTGTTGCCAGCATTTCACATACGCTATAAAAACACTAACTACATTCCAGACGAAAAATGTGCTCCAACTCGGTCCATCTAGAAGTTGCCATATGTTATGTACAGCAGACCACTTTTTGGCCTTCTTTCATTGGTGTGGCAGCCTGACCGATACAACAGTCATGGAAAAGCAGAGCGATGCACCACGGTTGCCAGAGAATCAGCACTTGTGTGTTATAAAATGTGTCATTTAAAAAATTAAAAATTAAAATTATATTCGAGAGAAAATAAAGAGGCACCAATCTGCTCTGTACAGCAACCTTTTCACACAAAGACCAGAAGACTATAGTCCGCAATTATATTCCATTCCACTCACATTAGCCATGCAAAAACACAGTAAAACCACAAATACATGCTGAAGTGCACATCATGTAACCAAACACCACTCAAAGGCTGGTCGGATGAAAACCATTGAAATCATTCAATATCAAAGAGATGAGAGTCAGATTTGTTTTTGAACACAAAACAAAGCTTCCATGCTTTTGGGCAGTGTGTGCGCGCGTGTGTGTGTGATCCCACTAAAGAATTGGGTTCGTCGAGACTGAGCCTGAGCTCAATTTTAAATGACTGAGTGAACTAACTGCTCGCTTCACACAAAATTAACCACTAACTAGCAAAAACGATTATAACGGTCAACAACCGAACAGATGGATGGGTGAAAATTCCAGTGGTTTGACCCCAAGGGAGAAAGGGAACAAGAGGATCACACTAATGTGGACTAATAATCTTTCTCAGAGTCATTAGCATGATCAATGCCATTCTAATGAGATAACATCTGGAACAAAGAAAGCTAATAGCAGACAGCTGCTGCGAAATACAAGCTCATTAGAGAACATTCTGCAATGTTAAATAATGCTGCATTCATTTTGGCCCAGGATTTGGACGCCAAAATACAACACGTTGAATATTTGATACACTGTGTCTTCTAACTAATTGTGTCACTGAGAAAGCGTTTGAGAAAGGTCTTGGGTCAACACAGTTTTTGTTTGCATTACATCGTACAGACGACAATGTCGTCAAAACGATCCCCCATACGCACAGAAACGAAAGAAAGTCCCCCCTCAGGTGAACTCTATCATTCATTTTAACCATGGCTGTGGTTCATTTGTGAACATTGGAACCAACTTGCTTGGCTGTGGTGAAAACGAGTTTGAGATCACGGCCTCTGTACTGCTCCAAACCATCTAAATCTATCCCTTGTAGCGAGAAAGTCATCAGAGCTCAATCTGAACCAAGTGACAAATGAAGAAATCCAGTGTGTCTTTTAGCAGCCTGACGTTACCAAACCTGTCTTTGGATTAGCACATATGCAGTGTGTCTTTTAGTCACAGCATGGTTGTCTCTTTTTTTTCGCTGCGTGGAATGATATTTTGATCATAAGGTGCCCTTAAATTGTATGGTGTATTGTAACCTGAAACGTTGTCGGGACAATTGTGAATGATACCAAACAAATACCAATTTTGGTTCACATCATGTGTTAATTATAATTAGCGCTTGTTTTCACTCATTGTGTATGCCAAACTTTCCTCCAACTTTCCCATGGGTTTGTTCGGACATATTATATAAAAATTTCATTGAATCAAAACGGGCAAAAAAAACCCCAACAACAACAACAACAAAAAACAGGGCACATAAAGATATACTGATAATCCGGAAAAGCGCTTTAAGGTAACATTCCATTTGATCAATCAGTCTTTTGCGTCGTTTTATAATTGTTTTTGATGAATGAATGTATAACAATATCACATTTCCTCTAGTCTTAATTCATAAACTGTTTTGTGAGTGTGAGCCAATGGCAACGCAAGTGGCGCGCAGCTGAATAACACAAGTGGGTCCATTTGCACAGAATTGTACCAAAAAAAAAGTTCTACCTCAGAATACCGGCTGAACATAGAAGCATGATCTAATTAGTTCTGTGCCGAGAAAAAGAAAATAATGAGGAGCCACGTCAAAGAAAATAACATAATAGTGTTTGTACAAGTCTTTGGTGATCATGGGAAAATATAATTACGACGAACAAAGAACACTGTGTGGTCCGACATAAAGCATTAGTAACATATAATGGGGGAGCGGATGGGATGAAAATCCTTTCAGGATTTCCAATCAGTGCAACTCCATGAATGACATGCATATAAATCCGTGTCTACTCCTCTTCATTAGGTGATCTTTCTTTCAAATCTCTTTCATTTGCAATGTTCAAATAAATTAGTTCAGCGCACGGCTGGAACGGTGTTGCATATGGTTAGTGGGTCTGCCTCACACTGGAGATATTCTGAGTTTGAATCTTAGCTCATGACTTTCTGGGTGGAGTTTTACATGTGCTTTGGTGAGTTTGCTCCACATACGCCGACTTCTTCCCACGTTACCATAACATGCATGCCACGCTATGTTAAAATAAGTTAGCCATAGGTGTCAATGGTTGTTTGTCGATTGACTCTCGACCAGTCGAGTGAGCCTCTTGCCAAAAGTAAACTAGCCATGTCTAATTTAAAGTCCTGCATTGGGCACATCTTGTGGCATCCTGATGCCAAGGAGCTAAGTTGAGGTGTAGGAAGGAGCTTCTTTTCGACAGGCCATCACCCTGTCTAGCAGAAAAGTTGTGATTTTGCTGCCATATTGGGCATCTGTAGGTAATAATCCCTTCAGGGGGCATACATTAAAGTGTCCTTGGGTGTCTTGAAAGGCACTTATAAATAAAATGTATTATTATTATTATTACATTTCTCACTTGATTGTACAAAAACAACACTTTGTTTTTCACAGTGTTTACAGCAGTCATCGAAACACCCCTCAACACACACACATATATATATATAGTCACAACAGTTAGTGACTGCATGATGACCGCATGTAATGAAAATATCTAAAATGTATTTCCTATATTTAGCAGTAAATAAAAAATGGTCAAAGGCTGTTTAATGTGTGTAACACCAGGAAAGTCTATTTGTATGGATGCTGAGGGAACGAGGAAGGAACACTATCAGCTTTGTGTACAGCACTAATCCTTGGAGAGTGCAGCGACAACGAAAAAGCTCCCAACTAACAGCAATTGCTTTAAAATAATAGAATTCATTCATGGTTGTAGTGCTGGTTCAGAAATGAAAACAGGGAGAAAGGGATTCGCTAGAGAGATGGGGCTCAACGGCTTCACTCAAAAAAAATGCGAGGAGATGAAAGGCATACTTCAGATGACAATTTCAGAAGCTTTAGTGCATTTTCATCAGGCGCTCACAAGACGTTGTTCGAACAACAATATCAAGATAGATTTTTCTTTCCTATTTCTTTTGTTCTGGTAAGGAATTAACTTTTCCTATCCCCCCATGTCTTGATTACTTTCCTTTGCTTGCAAATTTTTCCACTTACACAGCAGAGACAAATGAGGTGACGCGAATAATCGACCAAGCACGTGACCGAGACGACCAACTGAAAACTTGTGTCTCTAATGTTGACAAGACAAAAAAAAAAAAAAGACAAACTCATCATGCATCAGTGAACTTTGCAATTTATTAAATATTACATAATGCATATCAGAGATTCATAACTTCAGGATCTGCCATTTTTGTTGTTTATGTACAGTGGACCCAACTCTAAGTTATTGTAACACACTGTATTAAAAGGTTTAAACCACAAACACACAACAAACTATCATCTCCACAGTCATTCGAGTATCCCCTTATTTACTTGGACACTGACAGAAAGAAGTCGCAGCAACAAGTGGTCATGCTATGCAAGACAGTAAGACAGTAAGACGGCACCAATAGAGTGATATGGCCAACTTCAAAATGAACCTTAACTAACCAAATAACATGTGGACATCAATGCCACGGTACGCTTTTATTATAAAGTTCATACTGGCAGCATGACAGGGCGTGACATCATACTTGACTCGTCACGGATATGAATACAGTGATCCCTCGTTACTTCGCGGTTCACTTATCGCAGTTTCAGTGCATGTTGGATTTATACCTACATCACAAATTAACAAATTAATTCGGCAGATGTTGTATTACACGGCGCCTGTTGCCAGCATTTAGCTGCTTGCAGTGTTAGCGTCTAGTATTGCAAACATCTAGGCAGCGCTCGAGTGCCACATCTAGGCTGGCCAGAGCTGTGCGACTTTTCAAAGACAGTTTAATAGACGTAAATGACTCTGCACACTTTGATGCTGACACCTTCAAAGAGTTGCCGTTCCTTCTGATTAATTGAGGGAGTCACTCACTGTTGCTGCTGGCCATGTGCATGTCTATCACACACATGCGCAGTATTTGTAATCCGGGTCATCAGTGAGAGCAAACGTTTGTCCGCATTTTACCCTAAATAATGCAAAATGCATGGCAGCACAAGGTGACTGCAGGGGCATCTAAAAAGGAAGCATGTTGTGGTTTGTTCCTGTAACATTTCTGACATTGGGTCAGTCGCGCCTGGTAGCTAGCCTTAGCACACCAGATTACAGCATGTGCTTGATGTAACATCCTAACACGATGTCATGTTGGTTGTCACAATCATATTGTCGAGTCTAATAGGGATTACGGGGGCATTAGACATCAGTTTGACTTGGGAATGGCCAAAACATGAAGGTCTGCTCTTTTTTGTGTGTGTATTTGACCTCAATCAATTGGCCAAATGTGTTTGATTCAAGGCCAATGTGTGTGTCTGTCATCCAATCAGCATTAACAACATCAAATCTCAAGACCACTCGGGACATAAAGAGACAGGCCGGCCATCTCGACATGATTGGATGTCACCTGGCATGCTGCGTCTCTGGCTATCATCAAGGGCATCACCATTTGGAACACTATAGATCCGCCATCAAATCAGCCTCTGCAATATCCCGTAATTGTCTACATTCTTACAGGAAAAAAAAAAAGGTAGAAGTGTGTTGACCACCCGTAGATCAACAACACAATCTTTCAGTAAAACAACTCCAGAGTCAGAAGACGCTGGGCTAGAATGCAAATAGTGGCCACCCCCCAGAAAAATCTGCAATTAATAGACGACCATCAGTTGCACTACCGATTAGTTTTAAATTTGGGTGTATTTTTTTTTCAATAGATCATTTTGTCTTTTTTTATTAACTTTTCTTTTGATGGCGGCGCAGACACCCGCAGCGGCTCCTCTTGTTTCATGTTGAGAGGGAAGAAATTTCATCTGTGCTGTATGTTACACATACAGTACATTTGACAATAAAGTTTATCCAATCCAATCCAATTGGTGCTCATAGTGCATGTATTCTCTAGTGCTATGACAAAGATTCATTGAATTAAATGTTACAACTGTAAATAAATCCGTTTGATATTTTTTCCCCGATTATTTGCATTTTATCTTTTTGAAAAAAATGGTACTTTTAAAAATGTGTGTGTCATACATTTTAATGTAATGTTGTAAAGTATTTGTTTCCCTCTATTTCAGCAGGGTTAATGTTCAAGCTGTGCATAATGTCATCGTGGCTTCCAATAACATCGCACCTTTGGGGAATACAACCTCAGCCACGTTTTTGATGAACGCTTAGGACTAACATTAGCATTCTTTGCTAAAATGCAAATGAAGTTTAACCAATGTATGATGAAAAAATAAAAATAAAATACATTTTTAAAAACGACACGTCTTTTGAGTGAGTCTTTTCACATCCTGAATGTAGCCGACTTTGTGACATACCATTCCATTCCCCTTTTGTTATTCTACAGCAGGGATGGGCCGCTGGTGGTCCGTGACCCGCACCCACACTCTGAGCGGCCTCACAAGGTTTGCTCAGGCTGCGCGTGATGTCATGGATGACAACATGTTCACCTCATAAGTTATGCATGTTAATTGCCATATTTTCCCAAAAAAGTTAGGTTAGAAGTTAGATCGGATTCCGATGTGAACAACCCGCACTTTCAGAACATCCATGATGTAATGTGTAAACCAGGGGTGCCCATTACGTCGATCGTGATCGACCAGTAGATCAGGGACTGGTCCCAAATCGATCCGAAGGGTGTAGAGGGAAAAAAAAAAACATGTGTGTCTCCGTGCATGTTAGTAATATATATTTTTTGTGTTAATGCACACTGCACCCTAATAATTTTATCAGTCTCACTTTCACAAAAAGTATTAAAAAAACTAACTAAAATAAAGTTAACCTATGGTGGCGTGTTACTGTGTCACTGGAAGTTGTTTGCGCTCAGCAGTCTTCAGTTGTAGCTTCTGCTCAGAGTTGTTGGCTAATCTTTTATCGTTATCGCTATTCTCATTCAGAGTTTGTTTTGTACAATTACACCGAGGGGACGGGCAAAGAATGGGAATCTGGAGGTCCGAGAGAGGCATTTCAAATTGTTACACGTGAGCTACGATCGTTAACAGGCTGCAAAAGTGCCTCGCATGCCTCAGCGTCAGGCTGTTGCTTATGGCATGTGTGTGTACGTGCGTGCGTATGCGCGTATGCACGGTAACAGGTCGATCCCGGGAGGTTGATTGATCGAAAAGTAGATCTTCGGTCAAAAAAGTTTGGGCACCCCTGGTCTAAACAATATTAAAAAAAAATGCATTTGTGGTAAGCATACTGTACGGACCAGAGCAAATTGTGCCGATGCTCTCGTTATTTGAGCATGACGGATCCGCTGTGAGCAAAGGATTAGGCCTATTTATCTTTGTAGGTCAGTCCAATAAATAATTCAAGCATGATTGCATAAAGGGGCGGTCGATTATACAGGTAATGTCGATACCAGGTACGGCAAACAAGCGTTTCCTTTCGGGCCCTGATGGAGATGGGAAAGCATTCCAAGGAAAATGTCAAGTGGACCCAGAAGAGGTTGTCTGTCGAGCAATGTTGTGAATGTGACAGAGGAAACATGATTAATCTCTTTTTTAAACTTCCCACGCAGCAGGGAGAAAGCATTGGTCAGACAGCGCTGAAACATTCTGAATGCCATTGAGCCATTTTACAGTGATTCTTCTCTTTAAATGATGGAAATGAATGTACAGGGTGAGCAACACATACAGCCACGTGTTAGGCAAGGAGAAACTCATTAGGTCAATTCCATAGCAACAACCGCATTCAGCCTTTGTGAGTCCAGTGGTCAATTCAGTGAGCACCTACTGCCACCAAGTGCTGGCTTTCAGTACTGCAACACCAGCTGGAGAACAACATGGTGGGCCGACCATGATCATGCGTGACCCGCAAAGAACGATAATGACCCATTTTTCTACATTGACCAGTAATTTGTTGGACTGTGGAGCCATATGAAGGTGTGCGCTGGAGTGCATAGCAAATCGGAATGTATTTCCTATTTACTGAATTATGTACAAAATGGCTGTCGAGTGCCACTTGGAGCATTTCAGATTGATCATGGCTGTGTTTCAGGTCATCAACTAAATACTGGCATTGGCATGCGACAGAATCGTCTTTCTACCGCTTCTAACACTGAATAACAGGTGCTAATTAAACTACAGGCGCACAAATTAATTGATTATTTAAAAACTAATCAATCAGCAAATTAACTGACAACTACAAACCCAATGCCAGTGAAGTTGGGACATGGTGTCAAACACAAACAAAAACCGAATAGAATAATTTGCTCGTGTTCAACCTGTATTTAATTGAATACACTACAAAGGCAATATATTTAATGTTCAAACTGATCAACAATACTATTTTTAGCAAATAATCATTAACTTTGAATGTTATGGCTGCAACACATTCCCAAAAAGCTGGGACAGGTGGCAAAAAAATAATATCTTGTCTTTATTCAATGAAATATAGGTTGAACATGATTTCCAAATCATCGTATTCTGTTTAACATAACGTCTCAAATTCGTTTGAATTGGGTTTGTATTATCAACAAGTACTCGTTTCCAAAGCCCTTGTTTAACGTAAATCCTCTGATTTTAGCCTCTCAGCAGTAATTGTTCTCTGATTTCTGTTCTTCATAAAATCAGACCGATTATCTTTTGTGTTTAACCAAAATAAGACATTTACAAACATCTGCTTATATTTTGGAAAACTGAATCACTTTCAAAAAGTTTGGTGACTTTGTTCCAAACTCATGTGATTGCTGTTTGGGTTTTGTTTTTGTTTTTAAATCACTAAGCAATACCAATTAAACAACAACTGGTGACAGGAAATGGTTTTGTAATGCACCTTTAACGCAAAATACTTTAAAATATGATTTGATTAATCATTGGAACAATTGATTCAAAAAACATTCGATAGTTACAGTCCTAAATTAAAAACACTGCCTGTGCAAGCTTGCATTTAGTCTGGCTGCTTTCCCTTTGTAAGAATCTGTTTCATTATGTACAACACATTGTGTAGTTTTGTGCTCCAGTAATCAGCTAAATTACTTAAATCAAATAAGAAAGCCAGTAAATGCAGAAAAATAATACTTGGTTAAACTCCTGGCCTGACATCCATATTACAGTATTTTTACTTGTTTTTGTGTATCACTTAAAACAAATCTTTTGACACGTTAACATACCATCAGTCATGTCTTTGATTGTGACAACATAAGGGTTCCTTGAGCAATCAAGCGAAGCTGGCTGTTATCTACTTTTCTGTGACCATTCAAGACGATGCTATGAAAGCACAAAGGATACAGTATCTTCATGGCCCTAAATTTGCAGCAAGATTGTTATCAGGCTCCTGCAGAGCTGATCATTTAAATTTAAAACAAGCGGGATAGTGATAGCCACAAGGCCCATAGTTTGACACCTGACTCACTGTAAATACTTTTTTTTTCTTATGAACCAAATCCCACATTGTGTCGGTTAAGATGCAGGGCTATAAAAAGCAGCAGGGCCGAAGCATTATGCTGTGGCACAATGCTACCCCATGTCAGAATTAATTGCATTTTGCCTTGAGCGTTCGGCAAAACTACAATCAGAAGTGTGCCCCATCAAGACCACCCACTCCCTGCCTAGTCCGTGTAAATCTTGACATACGAGGACGCTTTTCATCGAAAAGACCTCGAGATGGAGCCGCAAACTTGATCGAGCACAGCACACAGTGTATTAATTATACACAGATGCCGCAGGTGATATCGAAAAGCTAAAGAGGCAAATAAAGAATTTGAGAGGAGCCGTCAACCATAAAACATGGGGATACACAGAATTTCACAGCTGTGTGAACAGTTAAAGCAGATGCGATGGGATGTGATCGTGGGTGCATACAGAGAGGCGGGCTGTAAAAATATGCTATAAACTTTATGGAGCCTAATGCGGCCCTGCAGCACCCTCCTGCTGGGCTGCGTGTCGACAGCCACGCTTACTGTGTAACGGAACTGTGGGAGAGAGACGCACAACTGAGAGCATAGCCGCTATTCACAGTCTCCATCCGTGATACATCAAAAACACATCAAATTCACATACAGGCTGTGTTGGGAATCACATTTTTCGTCTGCCTCCTTTTCATAAGCCACTCTATCAAACACTCTCCCCTAGCTGAAGCCACGATGTAACGGGCACATCTGTTGGACCTGCACGGAGGTAAAACAAATGAGACACAGACACACACAGTCATTAGGCCGGGAGAACACTCACACACACTGACACAAGCGTAAACAGAATCTAAAGCACTGGCAGAGCGGTTCAATCCTATATCGGTGTGCTGTGACCACTTCAGCTCTTTATGCTCCCCTCAACATCAAGAGAGGCGGTTCAACTGATGGAAGAGTGGCAATTGTCTCTACAGTACGTGTGAAAAGATAATACCGTATAACACACAGACAGACCCAGGGAAGTGACACAAAGGAAACAGGACACCAAAAAGTAGAGGTCCAGTAGACAAGTGGAGCTCCAAATTGGGCTCACGCCGGACAAAGTAGGGCGGTTCTGCTAACCGTCTTAAAACTATGTCGAGAAAGGTCGGCAGTGGTGGAAGTTCACAGCTGATCAGATGGTAATGGCTAGCTGCTCAATGTACAGATACAGCGTGTGCCCTACTAAAGGTAGTGATTTGTGATGTATGTATTTTTAAAATTGTGAGACAAATAACATCTTTGCAGAAGTTACACGGTATTTGCATTTTTTTGTGGAAAACATGGGTTCAAAAATAAATAAATAAATGAATGAATAAAATTCAACACGCAAAGAGTCCAATTGCCTTGATTCAACCTTTGCAAATTACCAGGTCCTGGGCGACTGAGAATCTCAACAGAAATACATATTTATTTATTTTTACCAAGCACAAGGGTATTTTTTTTCTTGAATTACACTATCAGACTCACGAGAACATAGCAACTATGCAACACTGAGTCAAAAGCATAATAAAATGGCTTATAGGAAAGTAGTCATTGTTATTTTTACTCGTTTTTTAAAATCAAACCATCTGTAAGGCATTTACTTTGATGGTCATGATTAGTTTGAATGGCATACTGAAGTGTTCAAACTATTTTATTATAGGCTAGTATCAAGACTTTGGAGAGGGGCTTGTGAATTTTTGCTGTGCACAGCAGGGCTTGGCCTCAACCACACTGTCGTTTTCATATACCACAAGGGGATTTCTTTTCCATTCACCATTGGTGTGTTACTTGGCTAGATGTGGGATCGATAGATGTGTATATGCCAGTGACAGGCCTATGGGGATGAATTATGCTCACATGGAGAAGGTAAAGGTGGGCTTTATCTGTCCATTTAAAAAGCAGTAACGTTGCGAGTTGGTTTGGACCATCCAAAATCCAATTTCATTGCATTTTTTTTTCTCTTTACATCCCATTGGACCACTGGGAAGCACGAATGTGAACTGTGCCGATTGAACCATGCATTTTAAAGTTCAATCTGGGTGGGTCAAGTTGGAAACAACGAGGCTAACTAGCCGTTTCCACGTTTCATTACAACAATAGTCTGGCCTGTAAACTCAACACATATTGTTTGTACTATTGGATGGAGTAAGATCTCTTTTTAAGCAAAAGAAACATTTCATACCCTTGCAAAACATGTTTCCTTGATCTTGATTCAAAATAGAATCTATGCGGCACAATGGCAGAGGCCCACAATTGATTAATTTTTAATTGAAGTTCTTTTAAAGGACCAAGGACAAGTGCAACATCAAATCTGATCAATGCTTAGCAACCCGTTAAATAGCTTGCCTGATACATGTTTTGGACTTTTTTTTAAAGGCCACCAGCCAAACTTGCAATATTTCTTGTTTTGGTTTTTTTTGTTTTATTTTTAAGATCTTTCATTAGCTCACTTGGCTCATAAAGAGGAGCCAGATGTCGAACCATGACCATGTTGGAATTATATTTCACTCAATTACGGCCATATGATATGATGTACATCAGGCAAAAGGCTGCGTCATTCCACTCTTTTTGGATGTTGCTACTTCTCACCAAACTGTATTCTGACTGTTATGACTGCATTTTGGGTCCTTGATGTTTCTATGGTCACCTTAATTGTGGCATGTAAGATTGAGCGTGGTCTGATGTCTCTCTGTATATAAACTCGAGTTGCTCTGAGACATGTGAGAATGTCAAGATTTTTTTCCATGTGCTGCTCTCTGTTGTTACTTTTTATTTTTGTAAATAAAGATTTTTTTTTCCACTTCTGTGTATTGCCTGCTTCTGGGTCCAAATTCTGTACCGCACGTAACAACAAGCCTCCATGTTCTTATCCTTCATGTGAATTGTGTAGCACTCATCTCGTCTCAGCAGCGTGCCATCTGAGCTTGTCAATGGGAGTGTGCAGAGGGGGAAGGCTGCTTCCACAGCAACACCACAGGAAACTGATGGACTGCTCCAAGCTGGCCTTCGACTTGTGACGTAAATCAGGGCAATCATTCCGGGGGCTAATGCTATAAAAGCATCAAAACGGTCCGCAGGTAACTGTGCTGCTGTGCCGAAGCAAAGGCATCTGGTTCGAACACCTGCAGACGTGTTTCTTAAAGATGAGCAGGTATTCTAGGTTATCTGTATTCTGCACATCCGTCGCTCAAGCTTGAGGTGGAAAGAGCATTTGAGACTTAGAAGTGTTGCACATTTGCACGCTGGTCAAACTGGATTAGATCCAATTTACACCGTTCTCTATTCCTAGCTCATTCTATAGCGGGAGAGCAGGGAATGTCAGAGAAATGTCATGCCTGAGACAGAGGAGTTAGACTTGCACGTTCCCTACAGACAATCCGAGCCAGCTCTCTCCCTCCAGCATAAGTGAGAGCGCTCCATCCCAATGACACACGCTGACAGCGTGAAAATGGGAATCTGCCAGCAAAGCAGGGAGTTAACTGTGACCAACCACCAACTAACCAGGCTAAACAAAGCTTCCTCTGCTCTTTGCTCCTGCTTCCTCCTGCCCTTGTATTTTAGAATGACAACTCCTGGTTTTAACAAGAGCAATCTGGCGAGGCTTCAACATGTGTCACCTGCACAATCTATTGCTAAATGCGTCAGCTGTGATATTGACATATTGTTCCCCTGGATCCGAATAGAATTTAGGATCTGGAGTGGTCGCACGTCAGTCAACCGGAATGCAAATTTTGCAAACCCAAATTTTAATTCAACAGAGTGACGCTGGCTCCACATGAAAATCTCATGTTAATACTGCACAGGGAGATCATTTACAACCCGCAGGAAGACTTCACACTTGAATTCATCTGAGAGACTCTTAAGCCTTGTCCCATACTGCTGTTTTGGTTAAAGAAAGTCCAGTGCTCAGCGGTACCTTGATTTGATGTTTTTCAAATGAAATTTCAATTTGCTGTTCATAATAAACAGCAGAGTATGTTTTATCATGGATAAAAGCATTGTTTCCCATCAAAATGTCATGAGAACATCATGAGAAGAATGTGTCCCCAAAATAAGAAAACTGTTGAAAAGAGAAAAAAAAAGCACAACCATGAATGTTTGCTGTACCTGCCTGGTCGTGGCTATACGTGAGTTATAAAAAATAAAAAAATAATATTTTTTAAATCTGATAAAATGTCCGATCATGCTTCCATATATTACTTAATTTTCTCAACAGATAAATGAAGTCCATCTTTCTACCTTACATAAGTAGGAACGTTCTTGATAAGGTGTTCATGTGACGTTCTTTGAGCCACCATTAAAAGTAGTCCCATGCATTTCCAACAAGTAGACTGGGGCGATTATGTCTTATTCCATTTACTAAACACAATATTGCCATTGAAAGGAGAGCAAGTTCGCCCGCATCAATACAAGCGAAGCTAAGACCCACCTCTCACCCAGGCAATAAACAAACACAAAAGAGCAGTTGGACGGAGAAACTGCAATCAATTAAAAAAAAAAAAATATGACGATGTGAAATGGTTTAAAAGGGGCATTTTGTCTGAGAACAAGGACAGAGCAAAGGCTGCGGCACCGTGCACTGCGTTACTTTGTCTGTGGTCCTGTTAAGCATCAAAATGCTTCACACCACTTTAAAAAAAAGTCCAATGGACGTCATACAAATGCACGACTAGACATATAATTGATGTTTGCGTTTTTTGTTGCTGAAAGCACAAAAACAAAACCTTTCTCAAGCTAACAAAACATATGCCAGAATGGCACCAAAGTGCATCAATAAGTAGTCACATTTCAGGTGGAGAATTAAAAAACAATGCAATCAATCACAAAAAACAAGACCATCCACGACAAATGTACTCTGCAGATAAATGAAAGAGCAACAAATACCTTGACTAAAGTAATGATAACAGTTAATAATCTTGCTACGTTTGTCTGTATATACAATAGGGATGGGCATTTGATTTTTTTTTTCAATATCAATTTTAAAAGGGATGCAAAATTTTTTGAATGTTCGACCGCCAAGAGGACAAACCCCATCGTCCCACACGTCGACATCAAGTATTTTCACAATATGCATCTGGTCAAGACAGAAATAGATACAGAAGCCAAATAAAAATATCGGACTACTTACCGCAACTTTGCTCCCAGTTATCTGCATGCAGCAATCAGCGGAGAAGGTTAATGTGCAAAAAGACACAAACAGCACAGTCATAAGTAGGCCAGACAATTACACGTTGAGGCATGAGCGTTAACTTGTGTGATATTACAAATTGTCCATCAAACATGACACAGCTAACATTTTTATGAATATAATATTTGACAAGAGCACTCTTTTGCTATTAGAAGCACATATAGAAGAAAACGTCTGTTTTGGAGCTCTAAATTTCCAGATGTTTCAGGTGTTAATCAAACAGGCAGGTGGGGGAAAAAAATGCGTCATGCAAACCATTCCAGCTTCTCCTCCCCCCTGTTGTATACACCGGTAGTCATTATATGGCAACAACTGTGGAAATGATGAAGTCATCTTTTCAGCTGATCTGCTCAAATGTAGCGATCCATTAGCTAAAATGAAGGGTGGAGCGTGCTGCTGGCCTAACATCTATCAGGCTTCATTAATGTTTGGCATCGGGTCTCAAACTAGCGCATTGGCGCTCTCTGAAGGAAACTATCACCAGGCAACAAGTTAGCGTCAGAATTTGGAAGTTATACAAAATGTACGCCACTACGATATCGTCAGGACTTGGGTAACATGGTCCACGACGAACATTAAATGTGTATATTTATTGTCATACTCTTAAAATAATGGCCTAGTTTTGCCCCCAAAAATGTTTGCCTTCATCTCCTCGGCATGCTGGCCACCACCTCTCCTAAAATCAGTTACATTCTGAGTTGAGCAAATTATTCTATTCTACGCCTGAAATTAAATGATGAATAAATATAATCATCAGTATGTGGTTCAGTGTTTCTTCTTTTCTGAAAAATCCATTTAGGCCTTTATTTTCATTTTTCATTACAAGTCAAAAGCAAAATGAGTGTCAGCACGCGGCCATCAATCATGTGATTTGGGTATTGTGCCACTGATCACATGAAAAAAAGATCTAGTAACATAACTATGTTTCATGTTGGGCACATTTTAGCTCCAACATGTTCTGTTACATTGCTCGACTTAGCCTAACACGTTTCCATGACTATTCCGTTGACATCAAGGTGTGCAATTCACACCCATTTGGTGTGCCGCAGCTACCATTATTCTTCCCGAGGTCAACGAGGTACAGCAACATATCATGCTCGGTCTTGATTAAACAAGCGTAACCACTTCAGCAATATCAAAAAATGATTATGACCGTGTCAAGCATGGGTTGTGACATAAAGGCCACCAGCCAGATGTGTATCTATCTACTCCTTCCCTACTTTGACCATTTGGTGTGGTGCATTTGTCTCAAGATATCTGTGTGACGTGGGACTAGAAAAAAGAAAAAAAAATTGGGGGAAAATGAGCTTGGCAGCAAATCGTTTTTCGTCATAACTGGCAAAACTTGGCAGACAAACAAAAACGTGGAGTGAGTTTTAACTCCTGCCTGCCTGTCCGTCTGCCAGGCCCAGAGATTTATGATGTGATCATTTTACATCAGGAATCTCTCATGTGAACAGCATGCAGATAGAGTGTATAATGTATCTGTCAATAATAATGTTTAGTGGCCCTGCTTTCACAGCGCTAAGGGTGTCTCTCCACCAGACAACTATATTCCAATGAAGAGCTTCCGTTTATTGCACCTAAGGAAATGCATATTGATTACATCTCATCGAATAACACGCTGCGCCTTTTGCCTTTTATCGCCGTCCTCTTGCTCTTTTAATTTCTCTCTTACTGGTGTCTCTCCTAATCTTATTTCCCATGTCTTTTCATGAGACTCCTGCCGCCTCGCAAGACTTTGCAGCTGCCGCAAAGTCAATTGTACGCGAGCCGCCACCTGGTGTGTGACACCATGCTTTTTAATCAGTCCTTGTATCCACCGCTCTCCAGCATGCAATTTAACACACCCGGAATCATTTATGCTGACTCAACAATACTGTATGTTGATTACAACCTTTTCCACAGTTGATGCCACACAAAATATCGAGAGAAAAAAAATCAGAGCATGGTATGAAGGAAGCTCCTCTAATAATCAGACACTGTCTTGAGATTGCACACAGAAGTGTGAGGGAGGACCTTGAAGAGCAGAGTCCAACATGTATGTAATTATGTCCACCGCAGTATAGTATTTTAGAAGGGATGGATGGATTGGTATTAAAAAGGTACTTCTAAGATTGAATAGTACATTCTGCAATGCTGGTGGATTGCATGTTATCCCAAATGACGGCAGTTTGATTTTCAAAGTTTGAATTTGGAAGACATTAATGCCATGCATTTCATCTGACATGTTGGTAACAATATCCTGAGCTCCTTAGGAGGCTTTAGAGGCATGTCGGTTTAATTTTGAAATGTATGACCGTAAAGGCATTGCCAGAAAGTAAAAGAAAAAAACGAAATGGGAAGAATTCATTTCGTTATGCGCTCTCAGAACTATGGTTTTAAGGGACACATGATGAGAAATGTAGGTTTTGGGGAAGACATTGGGGTTGAATTCTGATATTAAATGACCGTAGCAACATCAAATTCAATTAATGTTGTAAGGATTTCTGAACTTAGCTTTTGTGAGATACACTATTTTACCAAAAGTATTTGCTCACCTGCCTTGACTCACATTGGAACTCCTTAAGTGCCATCCCATTGCTAATCCATTGGGTTCAATATGATGCCGCTCCACCTTTTGCAGTTCACACACTGATGTTGGTCGTGAAGGCCTGGCTCTCAGTTTCCGCTCTAATTCATCTCAAAGGTGTTCTATCAGGTTAAAGTCAGAACTTTGTGCAGGCCAGTCAAGTTCATCCACACCGGACTCTGTCGTCCATGTCTTTATGGACCTTGCTTTATGCACTGTTGGAAGAGTAAGGGATTCACTCCAAACTGTTCCCACAAGGTTGGGAGCCTGGAATTGTCCAAAATGTTTTGGTGTCGGGAAGCATTCAAAGATCCTTTCACTGGAACTAAGGGGCCACGCCCAACTCCTGAGAAACAACCCCACACCATAATTCCTCCTCCACCAAATTTCACACTTGGCATAATGCAGTCCGACCTCCATGCAATGCAAACCTCCAAACTCTGACTCGTCCCTCAGATTGCCAGATGGAAAAGCGTGATTCATCATTCCAGAGAAGGCGTCTCCACTGCTCAACAGTCCAGTGGTGGTGCGCTTTCCTTCGGTGCGCATCCAGCGCTTTGCATTGCACTTGGTGATGTATAGCTTGGATGCAGCTGCTCTGCCATGGAAACCCATTCCATGAAGCTCTCTGTACTTGGGCTAATCTGAAGGCCACATGAACTTTGGAGTTTTGTAGCAATTGACTGTGCAAAAAGTCGGCGACCTCTTGGCATTATGTGCCTCAGTATCCCCTGACTCCTCTCCGTCAGTTGGCGTTACCACCTTGTGGCTAAATTGCTGTTGTACCCAAACTTTTTCGTCTTAGAATAAAGCTGACGGTTGACTGTGGAATATTTAGGAGCGAGGAAATTTCCCGACTGAATTTGTTGCACAGGTGGCATCCTATGACAGTTCTCCGCTGGAATTCAAAGAGCTCCTGAGAGCGACCCATTCTTGCACAAATGTTTGTCAAAACAGTCCACGTGCCTCTGTGCTTGATTTCATACACCTGTGGCCAGGCCCAGTGATTAGGACACCTGATTCTGGTCCTTTGGATAGGTGAGCAAATACCTTTGGTTTTATAGTGTAGTCTGGGGTCTCACCTAACAATTGTTAGAACAACATTTGAACTTAAGTGACTTTATATGACATGAGGCTCAAAGGCCTCAACAGAAAATTCAAGAAAACGTGTAACCTGCCCAAATTATTTGAAGTACGCTGAACAGTCAAATAAGATGCACTCTCTTTGCAAATTGTCAAAAAGTTTTGTGTGACTATAGGCATGGGGTTTTTTTTGTTTATTGTTGTTGTTGTTTTTCTGAAAAAATCTGGTTTAATTCCAAATTGTACAGCTTCAACCTCATCAGTGCCCCCACATGTGACTGTTGAACAAAATGATATCTGAATACAACTGCAATAAGAATGTTGGACATTTCTCTCAGCAAGACCCTCCCAGCACGCACCTCAAGCATTTGAGGAGCAGCAGAGTTTGAATCAAACATGAAATTAGTCGGCAGACAAACACAATCTCCGAGAAAGGAGTTAACGGTGTTACAGGAAACGTGGCGGTTGAAATAGGGTTGGTGAACATTAAAAAGGCAGGAGGTAATGAAAGCAGATGAAGGACAAGGTGTTCATGCAAAGCTGATGGTCAAGGACATCCGTAGGACACGCTGCTGCAAAGCAGAGCGAGGATCTTTTCTGTGGAAACACCGCTTATATTCAAATGGGTCAATGTGCACATTCTCCCATGGAAAAAAAAGCAATTCCTTTCGGTTGGTGGGTGTTATTTGCAAGACTCCTGCGGAGAAGTGCAGAGTGTTTCTCAATCTTGCCTGGTGATAGAGAGGTAGCCATTCATGAGAGGGAGGAGAAAGGAATAAATATTGCCTCGACTTGGAAAGACATTTTTACTTGGGTGAACAAAAGAATCTGTCTTTCTCCACATTAGATCACGTTGTACGTTGTACTGTGCACAAAGCTTGTACAGCTGAGAAAAATATGTATTCATTTTCTGTCAGTGGACAGACGTACACCTCCCCCTCAATGCCTTTTAACTCTGTTTACTCTGGGTGATTATTTGAAGCCAAATCAATGTCGAGGCAACTTAATTTTAAAAAAACGCAAATTGACATTGGGCAAATATTATATGCCTTTTTAGTTACGGCAATAAAAAAAGAGGCAGATTCTATCCGGACTTTGAAAAAGCCATCAACAACTGAAAGGAAAATGCAAAGATCGAAAGGCCCAAACCCGAGCTGCAATCTCATGAGGCAAATAAAAACACTAAGCACCACAGCGAACCAACACTGCATGAATCATTTGGTCTACATTTCCACAAGCAATATTTGCCTCGAAATGCCTAACGGAGTTTATTTGTTGTCACAGGATGTTAAACATTCTGGCCAACAGAGAGTTATTGCAATATTTTCAACAGATCATGTGACATCATTTCATTCACCATCTTGCTAGCACTTTTGGCCTGAAGTAAAAGGTGTTTAGAGACATAATCTGAAGGGCACTATATCAATCAAAGGTATTTTTTTGTTCAAGTGGCGAGATACCTATGTCTATTTTATTCAGACCAAAGCCCAAATTTAGAAACTTTTACCAGGCCAATTTGAATGATTGCGGCAAACGTTGATATTCTCAAAATATTTTATTATTTATTTAGTTGTTTTTGTGTTTTTTTTTTTTTTACCAAATCTCAAGCTGTCCCATCGCCCCCATTTAAGAGAACAGAGACTTAGAGCACTTGAAGAAAGGCTCCACTTTTTATTGCCGGAGGGTACCCGCCTGTGGCACTCAATAATATGTCAACACTGACGTTCAACCATCCCCGTCACATCTTAATGAAAGCAATAGCGCGGTGCTGAGAGACATGACGTTTTGTTCTCTTGTCTTTTGACTACACACATTGTGTTAGTCATTTGAATAAAATATCATTGCTCACAAAGCATAATGGGCCCGGTGAGGAATTCCATCATCTTGGAAAAATCATCATTATCAATAATGCCGTTTAATTACCACAACAATGAGGAGGCAAATAATTGATGATGCTTTGCAGGTTCGGGAAGCTTGCGAATGGAGAATAAAAATAATCACTCTTTCGTAGATGATTGTTGACGAGCCAACAAGATTATGTTTTTTTGGAATGCATTAAGTCTTGCCAAGGTGAATTATATATTCAACTACAGATGAGTTAACTTGAAAAAAAGATGTTCAACATGAAGTATCTTATAATTTACCACGAGTGAAATTAAAGTTCAAAACTAAATAAATCGTACTTTGAAGGAGAAATGCAGTAAAAATCAAATGAGGTCAACAAAAACATGGACGCGCACAACATTTTGGGACAATCACATGCCCATGTCGAACAAAAATAGCATTTTATTCTATTTGGTAATCCGGTTTGATTCGCATCGGAATACAAGGCTCAGTGTAAACCATAACCGATATGAAGACTCAGGGTGAGCGCAACTCAGTTCCATCGGCCCACTGTGACGTGTTCTCAAATTCTTTTGGTCGGATGTGACAAGATTATCAGGAAATGTATTGGCGGCATGAAGCTATTTTTGTAACAATCCATAAAAAAACTGCAGCAAATTAAAAAAACGCAGGTTTCAAAGTGCGTGTGTGTGTGTGTGTGGGGGGATTATCTTAGTTTTATTTGTATTTTTTTCAGACATTTTCATTTTATTTCTGTTTTGTTAACGAGAATGCATTTTATTTTATTTTTTGTTGTTGTTCATTTAGTTTTTTGGTTAATTTTCGTTGACTACAATAACCTTGCTATGAACAGAGGCAAGTGTGGTTGTACTTGATTTTTTTTATTTCCTGTTGGGAATGAACCATCTATTTAAGGAGACAATTCATGAGACAAACTGACTGCCTCTTAGTTCTGAGCCAATGACCATAGCATAAAATGATATACTGTACTGACATCCTCGAAATTCAGCCCAAGTATGAAATAAACACATACACTGTACAATTAAATGGAAAAACACATGGGTTCTGTTATGTTTAAAGTGCAAGATAAAATTCCCACTAATAGCTTGTGTTCACAGTTTTTGACAATGTATTTTTTTAATTGCAAGATTGCTGTTGCACCCCTTTACCAAACGATAAGTGAAACTGTCACCGAGAAACTTCCATGCAAGCACACAACAACCCAAAACCCAAAAATCTTGCATGCAAGCGTACAGCTTGATAAGCACTGACCATCCACCGAGCATTGAGTGAGTGAGCGAGCGAGTGCCTACTATTACCCAGTGATGGCGGTTGCAGCATGATGGGAACAAAACTACGGTGGGTGCGAGGGTGGGGAAAATCAGACGGCAATCAGAATATTTAAAGGTGTAAAGCGTGGAAAGTGAAGAGACAAAAGAAGTGCAAGCAAGCCATACTGCAAAAGCAAAGGAATAAAGGCTGAACTCATTCTGGAGATTCGCGAGGAGAATCATCACCACACTTCAGCACGCCGACTACTGTCATTGGGTAAGCACGTTTAACTTCGGAAAAGGAAAAAATGAAAAAAAAACATGGCTTGCGTTGATTGACTTACAGATTTGGCGGTGGCTGAGATGTACTGAACAACCATCTCCCGTTTGGTGCTCAAGTCCTTCCCGCGTAGAGGCGCCTTTCGCTCCTCATTCAGATTCATGTCCTCCTAGACAAAAGATGAGCAGGAAGACAGTGAGAGACATTTGAACTAAATGGAGATGAAAGCGTATTAACACATTAAGGGGAGTCAGCTTAAAAGACTACGTTGACACAGAATCTTCCCCAACCTATTAGCTCATCCTTGTAACACAATATAGGCAAAGAATGAAATAATTACTGACAGTCAGACTGATCTAATCCATAGATATATTTTCTAATGACAGGTAAGATAGGGCCTATCTGTCCAAAGGTGCTCTCTTCTGAGCTATTCAACACATCGAGATGTAAATACCATGATAAAAGCAGGAATTCTGAACTTGTGTCTGGTCATCTTTTGATCTGAAACCCAAATGTCTTCAGTACACAACTAAAAAAAAGGAGTAGACAAATGTGCTAACTACTACTCCACTGCGCGCCCTGATGAAATACAGTGGAGTAAAATTTGAGCATTTACTTTAACCGACTATCCCAAAAACACAAAATACAACCTATTCCTGAAAGTGGCAGAAGTAGTACTATTCAATATTTGCATTTACCCACTTTGTAATTTATTTTCATTGATTGTGAATTCATTTTGCACCGTATGTTTGCAATACCACGGTGATCGATTGGTTAGCAAGTGCAGTGCAGAGGTTCGATTCCGACTCTGGCTTTCCTGTGTGGAGTTTGCGTGTTCTCCCCGTGCCTGCGTGGGTTTTCTCTGGGTACTCCGGTTTCCTCCCACATTCCAAAGCATGCATGGCAGGCTAATGGAACACTAAAAATTGTCCCTAGGTGTGATTGTGAGCACAAATGGTTGTTTGTCTGTGTGTGACTTGCAATTGGCTGGCAGCCAGTTCAGTGGTGGGCCTCGCCTACTGCCCGAAGACAGATGGAATAGGCTCGATGGTAGGCACAAAGTGACGGTATAGAATATTTTCTTCACTTATTACATTGTCATATTGCCCAGCTCTAAAGAGGGGAATGGTATTTAACACAGATTAGTTGAAAAAAAATTGTTGCTATCTGCAGAGTCTTCAAATGCATCCTCTACCTGCCGATCAGCCAATTATATGATACTGTCATAGTGTCAAAGCACCCAAGTTATATTGCAGCAATATTCTTATTTTCTAGGTCCTATGCAAAAGGAAAACTAATATTTGCTTCCAACATGAATTCTGCAATTTTGTGGGATGCCTGTGTTAGAGACAAGCAAGACGAAATATGTGCTGTAAAATGAACTGCATGTAGCCTTTAAGCGGCGAATTGAATCCACTTTCATTTTGGGTGAGTACGCATTCCATGTGACCGTATTCCTCTTATCAACAAAGAGATTCACCTCTTTGTAAACCTATCAGTGTTGCGATAAGTTCAAAACGCGTCACCTCTACTTTTACTACGCTGAGTACAATATAAATCTGTTTAAAGTGCTATATATGTAAGCATCAATGTCACACACAAAATAACAGCTTTCATTTCAGCTACCGGTCTTGAAACAGATCATGCCCTTCCACAGGCAAACACTGTTCATTCCTCAAATACTTCTTATTTCAAACCCCAAGGTAGAGCGAGAGGAGAGGACAAAATGGCAGTATTAATTAGTCCTTGAATAAACGAATGTTCCAAGGCTATAGCAAATGTACAAACTCAGGGCAAAAAGGACAAACCAATCAAACTGAATCAGCCTTGATCGGCAGTGTGTGTGCAATACTATGGGTCCTATCTTTGTGCTACTTTCATACTGCGTCACGAAAGACGTCATTCATGTGAAAGGCATCATGGACCAAAGGCCGAGTGTAGGACTAATAGCTACAGAATGACACGGTGATTAGAGTGGCATGGGATGTTTGGAAGAATCACTCCCTCTCCAAAAAAATGAATGCCTTGGTAGGAGCAGAGAGAGGAAAACACACGTTCAAGCTCCCCCAGGAGAGCCAGGGCACATTTGCAGAGCCTTGCTGCCATCTACTGGTACGTGGAGAAAATTAGGCACTTTTTTGCTCAATATTGCATGATCTTGAAGAATTACATGCGGATGGAAGAGTTTAGCAACAGCTATGAGTTTGTGAGGTTGTTGGTGGGTGTAAAAAGCATTCTCGAGGGCTGATTTTGCGCTGACTGATTTGTCAATTACGGTCCATACCGCGAAAGTAAATGTAACCATGTTTTAAGAGCTTGCATTCCAGCAGTGAATTTTATTTCACAAAGTACTTCTTTTAAAGCCCCAAAAATGTCATTTTCAGCTGTCACAAATCAATTATTTCCCAACCTCAACTCACAGGTCTGACCCATATGCAGGTTTACATAAAGGCACTCTCCAGTAGGTTGTTGTTAAAAAGTCCTGCTGCAGAGTTTACTGCAGCGGGATCACCTCAGATCTGATTAACTGGGAGTGGTCATTCTGACAAAGTGTGTGGAGCGCCACATAAAACCTCCATCTGGCCAGAGAATCTCTTTTTTTTTTTACTGGCCTTCCTGGTCACCAGATACAAAAACATGCAACTCCTAACAAGTAAAAAGGCCCTCTTAAGGAGCAAAAAAAAAAAAAAGATGTGGAACACTTCAATAAAAAGACATTGTACGCTGAGAGTTTTTTAAAGCTAATGGACAAGTGAAAATGCCGAAGTAACAATCATGTAAGAACATCTAATGGCCCCCATCAGCACATTGGAGTTCTAAGTAGCCGCGTGCAGCAGATTTTGAAAGGAGTGACGCCAACGGGGGAGCTGAGCTCCTCCTCACCTACCCTTTTATGATACTGTTATGGACAACCTAGGCTTGAACCAATCATTAAAGGTGTTTCAATACGTCAACCGTGGCAGACAGGGTACAGTGTGGTCTAAAAATGCCCTCGACAGGTTTACAATGGGACCTCCACAGTATAATTTTCTGTGACGCCGGTTCATACTTTGAATCGGTACTCTTCTGTGATCAAATCTGGGTATCGGGTTTTTTTTCATTTTCAATCATCAATTAAATATCTCAAATTTTAAAATGTCACCAATTGTTTTGTTATTTATTTTTCCATGCAATTTTTTTCATATTTCATTTTTAGGTCAAATAAAAAATATTAAATAAACAGGGCCACTAGACTGAATTTGAGGCTGTGACGACCATAAGTAAAAATATATAAGGTTGGAATAATCAATCAAATGATTGATGAGCCATATTATGCCAAGGTGAAATGCATTTGATATTGCAATCAGCTTGACGCACTGTATTACTTGTGACGCAAAAGATATGCCATCCAGGCTGTTTGTTTGTTGGCTCACAATGGTTTCACCTCATTCCTGTCCACATGAAAAAAAAAAACACGAACTCGTAGACTTAGTGACGAATCACTTCGATAGCAGCATTCATGTCATTCTATCAACTTCTTTTCATCTTCCTTTCGATTCTTACTGAGCCGATATCTCACGGAAATCGAGGTATTTTCTGGCAGATACATCCAGTGAGTTTCTGCTTGATTGTTTGACTTTGAAAGTTCCACAGTTTGTGACTCCTATGTTAAACCTCTTGGACTGATGTCGGCTCCGGTTCCGATACCCAAACTCAGTGAGATGCATTTTCCTGAGACGTTCAGTGGATTTAATGTTGTGCATATTGATGAGGGGCTCCGGCTTCCCGCTGTGTACATCTCAGGGGGGGAGGAAAAAAACAGTTTCGACACACACAACAATCTTTTGAAGGCTGTCGTGGTGGATGACTTTTATACGCATCTCAGCCTCCCCTGGAATAACTTCTATTATATTTCGGCTATGAAAGCATCATTGCACCTCAGACGAAAACTTTTTTGATAGCTCGTCTATTTTGGTCTTTTCATTCATTTCCTCAGAAGTCCTTCATGACCTGTCATTAATAAGCTTTAATTTAGGCTGGGTGCTATTTAGACTTCAAGAACACATGGTGCGAGAGGCAAAGCACTTTCCCCAAAGGAAAAATATGTTCACTTTCTCCAGGTCATTAATGCACAGAAGGGAGTCTGACTAATATGGTACTCCACTTTGAGGCCTGCTGAGCTGCTAAGGCTGCAGCATGGCGAAACAAATAATAACAGAAAGGCTGTAAAAGACGGAGGCCAGACCAATTACATATTTGCATGACCATAAAAGGGATGGATGGATGTGTATAAAAAAGTTTAGTCAGTGCAACCTTTGAGGAACTACAATAATCCAATCTGGGATGGTTTTGAAAATATTTGTCCAGTTGAAAATAATGATGTTGAAATAATAATAATAACTTTGATTTATCCAGGGTCACCATCATAAAACCTGAATTAGCTCGAAGTCGGACGGACAAGTTTTTCTGCTATCATGCAAGTGTAAAAACAAGGCTCGAAAGAAAAATAAAAAGTGCCTGCACATAAAGACAAAACGCAGATCATTTTTCTGATATGCATTGAAATCCTCTCCTATTGTTGACTTATTGTTTCATAAGTTATATTCTGGGGCGGCCCGGTGGTTAACTAATTAGCGTGTTGGCCTCACAGTGCAGAGGTGCAGGGTTCGATTCCTATGTGGAGTTTGCATCTTCTCCTCATGCCTGTGTGGGATTTCTCCGGGTACTCTGGTTTCCTCCCACATTCCAAAAACCTGCATGGCAGGTTAATGGAACACTCTAAATTGTCCTTGGGTGTGATTTTGAGCGCAAATGGTTGTTTGTCCATGCGTGCCCTGCGATTAGCTGGCAACCAGTTCAGGGTGTATCCCTCCTCCTGCCCAGTGACAGTTGAGATATGCTGCAGCACGCCCTGCGGCCCTTGTAAGGATAAGCATGTATCTTTGTGCGAATTATGGAAAATGCTACATACATTTTTTTTAAATATACACTAAAAATTATACTGAGCTCAAGCACAATGTCATGTATCGTGCTGTTTGTTTGATGTGAATTGCCAATTTCAAAGCCATGGGTTCCACTGTCGTCTGAGAGTGAAGCGTGCTGGCTTGAAGAGTACACAAATGAACATCCCTCTTGGATTTGAATTCATTACAGTTATTGAACATTTTTGTTTGGGATTGTCAATGCCTGTCAAATGTCAGCCCTTGCCCCAACCTGCTTTCTGTGTCGCCTGTCAGCAAGCAAATTTAAGCTCTGGTTTAATGTCACGCCCCCATGAGCACAAACATCGTCACTGAGAAGTGAACTGGGTGACAGGGATGAGCAACCAGGCAAGAAAACACTCATGCCGGAGCCTGATTAAAAACGAGGAGCACTGATCGTGTATTGTAACGCCTGTCTATAAAGGTCATTGTTCGGAAAGGGAGGTGAGGGGGACAGACACAAAACACACTGAGGTATTATCCACAACACAACCAAGGGTATGCAACGAAGCTGTAGCTCGTGTATCTATGTAGAATGACCCCACATGGGGAATGTCAATAAAATCTCTTTACCCTAAAAGTAGACATGAAAAAAAGCCTGACATGTGCAAATGCATTCGTGTCCTGAATACAAATTAAATCTATTTTGAGTCAAAACAATGTAATGTGTCAAAGCAAGTGTGTAAGATAATTATCAGTTAGCGGGAGTCTTAGCTGTGAATGTACAGATATGGATTCAAGCAACATTAAACCAGGTAATTTTCTGACTGAGAAAATTTTGTCTCGTGATCCAAAATGTTTCAGAGCTCTCATTGACCAAGGCTCTCTACTCTGTATGGATGAGACTTACGTAATGTATCGAATACATATTAGTAATATATCCAACACTGGAAACACTAGCAGAGATGAAAGTGGACTTTTCTGAAAATCCAGCAAAAAAAAATAAATATATATATATATATATATATATATACACACACAGACGCGCGCGCGCACACACACCTGGCCGATCACGCATGAATTACTTTACACAAAACGCTATTCAAATACTCGACATTCAATGATTAATCTTCCCTTTGTGGCTTCCGTTCTCGACGAAATTTCGAAATCCCCGAGATATGGCGAGGCCATGAGAATGCGAGGCGAGCTTACTACTGTTGTGGCGATGCCACTCAAGCTAAGCGAACCTCAGCAGTAGATAGTCCACTGCTCTCTGCTGTGCGTGCTTCAGCGCGAACATGTACGCAAGCGTGTCTTTTGATTTCAACCAATCAGCGCCGATGCAACGACGTCACACGCCCGACGTCACACACTGACGTCACACACAACAACAACAGCTAAACTAAGTTAAGCTACCCGAGACGACACTCGAAGTCGGACGGACAAGTTTTTCTGCCAATCTGTGTGTTTCCCTTTTTGTCCAAATATACTTTTTAGGACAACTGTACTGTCCACGGTGTCTTTTATTCGTTCCCATGGGGTTTAGCAAGTGTGTTTATAAAGAGACGAAAATCTCTTGACTGTTACTAGTGTTAGTGTCTCAACATGGCTACGCTCGTGAAAGCAAAACAACGAACTCAAACGCGTCTTTGTTCAATGTTGTCAACTAATATCCGGATTAATTTTAGGCAAATTTTCCTCAATTCTCCTTAGAGATTTTCATAAAAATTTGAAAACCCCGGAATTCCGGGAAAATCCGGAGGACTTTCATCTCTGCACTAGGAAGGTAAAAACGCAGGCTCAAGACCAAATATCCTGTAGGTGGCATTAATGTTGCCCATTTATCAGAAATTATTCACTTAAAAAAGCATTCTGGAAACAATTCTCGATTGTGCTGAGCATGAAGCAATAACCAACCATCATAACTATCAACACCGCTGCACCGGGTTTCGCTTTCTTGTAGACCACAAAGACATTCAGTGGCACTGAACATCTACTTGCACGGACCGTGGACAGCATCAAATATGATGCTAGTCCGTGCCACAAAAGACAACTGGTAAGCGGTCCAAACTTACCATCATCTTCTCAAAGAGGTCAATGATCTCCTTTTCTGAGAGGTTCATGGAGCGGTCGTCGAAAAGCGGCTGAGGAATGGGCAGTTCGGTTTGAGCGTAGAGGGGGTCCGTTGGGTGCTGGATGAGAGGCTTTTCCTTCTTCATTCCCGTCTTTCGGAAACTGGTAATGCGGTCGCGCTGCACGAGAAACAACATTTGGGATATCATTTCGATATCAATCACGATTGCAATGACAGGTAATCCATACTCAGGGCATGATGGTGTTTCACAGAAATGAGCTGTTGTGTGAAATCCCATTAGTGTTCACTAAAACATAAAGAAACTTTTTTTTTTATCTTTCCAATAAAATAATGAGATTGAGGCACTTCACACTGGATGTGAAACATTATATTGAAAAACATTTTGCTATCTAAACAAACTAAATTGAGACAACAGTAAAACAGACGACTATTCAAGAAAGCAAAGATTGTATGACACTTCCCTTACCACCTTACCCAAGGGACCACCTGGTTGTTATCAAATAATGACACGCAATTGGCTTTCCATCATGACTGGAATGATTTATTATCATCTATGGTGTAAACCAAGAAAAAAATGTGACACCCCACCCCCGTGCAACTAATGTTAAGATTAGTATGGAATGAAATAGAGAGCACATGCTGGATTAAAGAGCGTACACAGTGGTTTTGGAAAGTAATTTCATGCACCTTTAATGTGTTGTTCAATTTATGATTGAATGATTTATGTTTGAACCAGTAACAAAGATGGCAAAGTGAAAGTATGGTTGGGGGTATTTAGAACTCTTACTGTGGCAGCAACATGACAATAGGCTGATTATCTTTGATTTTATCGCAATGTGTTGACAACCTACTCATACACTGCCATCTCAGAAACACGTTATAAAATGTGGGAGGTGCTGGCAAAAAAAGTTACAGTACAATATAATAGCTGTATGAATCAATTTAAATAAAGAAATTGAATAATTTGCATTTACATTTTTTGGTAATTATCTAGATAATTTGTGTATATACAGAACTGTGAAAATATTTAATGTTGAAAGAAATTACTGCAATATTGTTTTTTGTTTTGTTTGTTTGTTTGCTTTTGCTATTTTTATTTTCACCCTTTTGGACTATGGTAAATGTGCCTTACTAAAGAATTAAGTGCACTTCGGCCTTCCCTTATGATGTTGTGTTTTCTGGAAAACTGATTCTTGATATGCAGGACTACATACTAAATTTTGCGCAAGTAGAAAATAAATTTTCACTCATGTTCACAATATTACTGATAAATGGGCGGAAGTGTGGGTCACAAGTCTGCAACAAAAAATATTAAAGAATACACTTTTTTTTAATCATCAAATTTATTTATCACAGATGCGCAAGTAGATAGAAAATTTAATTGCTTGTCTCAAATTTTAGGGACAAAATGAAAAAAAAGTGGGATGTGATGAACACAAAAATTTAATTTGAATTCCAAAAGCATTGTTTCACTTTGTCATCATGTGTTACTGACTGATATTTCTCATATTTTTTTTCATTCAACTCAAACAACACAATAAATTTACATATGTAAACAGACAAATGTGATATTGACATGCATTATGTACATTCACTGAAATATTCCCGAATGGATCAAACAAATTAGAAGATGTCTCACTGGCAGAACGTGACAGGTTTTAATAGGTGACTATTAGAAACCTATGCTTCTCTGTTTGCTTCTAATGCATGGTTGATCCATCGGCTTATTTCAGTTCAGACGATTGTGGTGTAAAATAATGACAAGAAAAAAAATGAACATGCCAAAGTAAAACCCAGCACCTTACCATATCATCAGCCAATGTTTTTATGTGTATGTTCTGTTGGAAGGGAGGGAGGACACAATGTAAATGACAGGACATGACCACAAAACAACCAGAGGTGAACAGAACCCCACATCTCTGTTGAATGTACAGAGGTGTCTTCCTTGTATCACATCTCATTCCTATGATAGAAACCCAATAGGATGGAGAGGAGACCCAAAATAAAGATAGTAACATCATAGGTTTGTTTGCATCATCAACAGGTGTATCTCAATCAACCAGAATATGATGGAAAACTATTTTTTTTCAGGAGTTCAATTGAAAAAGAGAAACGCATATACTATACATAGTAGGTTCACTGAACAAAGAGGGGAATAATTATTGGTTTTATTGTTGTATAATCGTGATCATCAAGATTATACAAAAATAATAAAATTGTAACCTACAGTTACAAAATCCCTAAATTTCCCATGTGAGTTTTATTTTTCAAACTGAATTAACTTTTTTCTTCTAATTTATTGAGATGCAGCTGTATGTGATACCTAAATTGATACCGTGCAAGTGCAGGGCATGAAAATACTTGTTTAAAGATTTATGAACAAATAGGTGAGTGTAAAGTTCATATCCCCTGGCATGCACACCTGAAAAAGGAACACCCACCACACATCAAATCAAAATGGATGATAAAACGGGCATTTTTAATGCCACTTCCACGGATGAAATTGCAAACGTACGCCACCATACCTGCATGTTCATGTTATTTTGTCAATGGTGGAATTTGAATCATGTTGACCGACAACTAAATCAGTCAACATACTTATCAACATCATCATGATGTGGAGTTGCAACATGACAGTAGCAACAAACAGCAAAGGGCACAAGTGCTCAGGACCAACTTGTTTACTGCCTAAACGGGCTGCAGAAGAAATTATACTGGAATGACATTTACAGTCATATATATGTATATATGCACACACAGTATACATAAATATGGCCAATATAAAATAGAATGGTGATCTATTTTTCAGTCATAGCGCTTAGCCCTCGGAAAGCAGTAGAGAAATAGATATTATTTCTTATTATTATTTAAGGGCAGCACAGTGAAACAGTGGTTACCAACTCTGCTTCTCAGTGGCAACGTGGCCACCATCTTTGTGGGATTTTCTCAAAAACGTGGAATGAGCACTTCAAATGCCTCTAAAATCCTCCATAACAAATACAGTATGTGACCTATTCTACTGCTCTTCTCCCCAATAATATTCAGTTTGCACAAGTTAAATTGAGTTTTTCAGGCAAGTGTTGGCGTTTGACCCATTGACACCTTCGAATTTTGACCTGCACGAGCAATTGTCGGTCGGATAATCTTGTCAACCAATCAGAGGGGGGAGAGGTTCCCGGAGCAGAAGACAAAATGGTTCGAGTTAGACCGTTTTACTCTCTTTTGAAGATGCTTTTTGTCCAGATTTTCCATTGGTGATATGACGAAAAACCTTTACCCAAAAAGGCCATTTTGGGGCCAATACAAAAAAACCTCCTGTCCAAAAGTGGCCAATCTGACCAGACTCAGAATTTTGACACACTGTCATTATTTGAAAATCTTGTCACATTGTTAAGGCGTAGAAAAAAAAGTAGTGTGTTTCCAATAACCTGACCGACCGAGAATTTCTACCTCGAAAAAAAACTTTACGGTCGGCATTTTTTTTCAAACCTTTTACATTTTTGTGTAATAATAATAATAATTCATTTCATTTATAAGCGCCTTTCAAAACACTCAAGGACGCTTTACAATCAAAACAAGAACAATAAAACCACAGACAAAATTATAAATAATAAAAGGAAAGATGAATTTAGAGCGTTTACATCGGTGCAAACTCTCGCAATATTCGTCGGCTAGCCCAACGGCTTCAATAAAGGTCTCGAAGGATTCCAACCAGCGGGGCCACGGGACAGGCGGCTCGCCAGGCAGGGCGAGGAACGGAGGAAGAGGCGAGAGTGGAAGCTCCATCTTCGTTGCCATTGTTGTGTTTAATAAAACGCGGGGAGTCTGACTCTGTGCTCACTGCCGTGTATTGTCAGTAGTCACCTTTTCATATGAACGCTTTTACGGCCGTGACGTCACGCCATCGTAAACTGACCCTGTGGCTGTGGTTATAACATGCCACAAATTTATAAGCGCCTTTCAAAACACTAAAGGACGCTTTACAATCAAAACAAGAACAATAAAACCACAGACAAAATTATAATTTAATAAAAGGAAAGATTAATTTAGGGCGTTCACATCGGTGCAAACTCTCGCGATATAATATATCTCGCACCATAATATTAAGAAAATAGCATTCATTGATGTATCGAAAAGATTCAGCGAACTATTTGACGAACACCACGGGCCGTCTAGGACGCGGGACGCAGAGGTAACGAGATGGCTGTAACACCCAGCCGCCGAGTACCCAACTCTCTCGCCGCCTTTGGCGGGGAGTGGGGGTTTCAATAATAATAAAAATGTCTCCTTGTTTTATGTTTTATGGGTATTTTGTTTACATTTTTGATGGGGGCAAAAAAAAAAAAGATTAAAAAAAAAAAACGTCCGACCTACCGACCCTATGCTGAAATTTCATGTTACCAGAAACACACTACTTATTTTTCTACGCCTAATGTCAGAATTTGTCATTGTGCCATTGCTAAAACCTTGTGACCACGGGGATTGCGTGTATATATCCCTGCATACACTATCCATAAAAATGTGTGAAACTGTCTTCTTGATTTGTTTTGACAGTGGACAACACTCTGTCAACACCAATGGGACGGAAGTGGAATAGCAACAAGCCCAAACATTTGTGTGCTGACTTTCTGTCAGATGTAATTAACTCATTCAGTGGAAAGAATTCTTCAATTCACATGTCGGAAATTGTGTCTGCCCAGCACGACTTTCTTCTCGATAAACGCGGCATAGACGAACGACAACTTCTACCATTGCTAAATCACACCGTTTATGTGCTATTAACCCCGGCACTCAATAGCACTATAACACCGTGTGAGAAACGGGCTAATATTTAAATGTCGCACTTTAACATTTTCTAATCTATTTAACAACAATCAAACCACTGGTTGGCAAATTGCCTTGACTAGAGGGCCTTTCCTTGGCCCATTATCTTGGCAACTTTGCAACAACGTAATTTAACAATCAAGACTACATGTCCTCAGGGCACCCTCGATTAATAAAGTAAACTTTTTCACCGTAATAAATGTTTATCAGAAAAGACCATCATCCCTTCTAAGGAAATAGGCCATTGAGTTCTCGCTCGAACAAAATAAGATTGAAAGACAGTCTAGGGACACATGCCAAAGTATGCATGTAATCACTACAGACACAGTGAATCATACTTGTTCCTTTATGTTTTTGCTTCTGATAGTATGAGGAACATGACAGCGACGTATCTCTCTAATGGCTCTGTAACGTGCGCATGTAAAAGAAAACCATTTCTGTTTAAGATTGGCAACATTACACAGCATTGAGCGAATGCAGTAACTATTATTCCCAACCAATTTAACTGGACCATCTGTATGATGTCATTTTAAGTCGCCCACTGGAACGATAGCGATAAAGTCGTAGCCGCGTCGCCTCTTTTATACGAGTTTAGAAAGAAATTAGCTTTAACTTTAATGACTTCTAATAATAACGGGGGATAACTGCCGATAGTTTGTGGCAACTTCAAACTGCTTGGTCTCCCTCTACTGGCAGATGCTCACCCAATGAAAAATACCTTGATGAAATATACACATATATTTGCATTATCATTTTTTAAAGAATGCATTCATACAAATCAAGGCCCCAACCATCAAAGACCCCCCCAAGCTGAATACCCAACTACTATATGTAAGGAATTATGGTAGCTATGAACATAACACCTGCATCATTCGTCTCGGGCAGAATGTGCATTGCTGTCAATGTGGTCCACATTTTCGGATTTCTGGCATCAAAGACCAATAAATACCAACGGAATTATCCAATTACGCACCGTCTGAACGAATCTTTGTCAAAATTAGTCAGGCCACATATTTTTCATACTATTCAACAGCCGCCTTGGTGAACTCCGTGAGGAGGTTTGCACAGCAAAACTCACAATAGTTTTCAAGACATCGCTTATGACCGTATGAAAAATAATGTGCCTTTCAAGGGAATCCAATTCAGCGTATTGGTTCTCACTTGTGTGCGTGCGGATGTGTGTGTGTGTGTGTGTGTCTGTGTGTGTTCCCCTTTTGAACCAATAGAAGAGCAAACAAAAGCGCAGTTAATCCTGACAGAAGGCACATAATATGCTCCTGATTGTGTTTTATTCAAGAACCAAATCCCGACTCGCCACTGACTGCCTGTTTAAAGACAAGTTAATTTCCCTATTTCGAAGACAATTCAGTCGCTATTTTCTAGTCATGCAAGTATATTACTGGCAGACACCAATACATTATTAATGCCATCGCATTCAACAATTGTAATGAAAATGTGATTTATATTCATCCAATAAACACAAACTTGTCTTGAACATGGCAAACGTTTCCCTCATATTACACATTTCAAAGGAACATCTTGTCATTGCTGACATTTTAATGGACTTACAACTGCATATTATTCCAACATTCTTGCTGCACATTTGATGAAATATAGCCGGTAAAAGGCATTGCAGTTACGTGGTGTCTGAGTCTGAACACTGATGGACAAAAAAAGAATGTATACAGGCGATGAGACGCAAAAAGAATGTTGTATTGTCCTGTTTAAGTGAAACTTGATCATCTCTTGTCTTAACTCGACATGCTGCACTGCAGCATTTTTATATCTTCAAGTATTTATTTAGACGATAATTATTCACATAAAAAAAAAAAGATTTGTGGATGTAAAGTGCATGCCAAAGTACCGTACTGGAAGCATCACCGAAGAAGATAAATAGAATGAAGTAAGTTCTTTTTTTCACATAGAACTCTCATTTTGGGCATATGGCAAAATAGAAGCACCATTTTTGATAATGTACAAGAAATCTTTGAAAACAACATTGCTGTTACTGAAATCTGACCACATCCGGTGATACCAAATAAAATAGATGCACTATCCACATGTGCAACAGCAATTTACCAGTATGAGTTGGTTTTCCGGTGTACATGTAAATACCAACCACGTACTGTTCGCCTATTATCGAAATACTTGTATTCCTGTGTACGTAGTACAAATGTTGATGGATTTGTACAGTAAGTAAAGTCATTTAACAACACACAATGTCATAAGGCGTGTGCCAAGGTTCATACAGCGAGTACCGACAGGCCCTTTGCACTGTATGCCATGTTCGTCATTGTTTTTTTCATGTTTCTTGTGCGGAGCGTGCCTGTTAAGTGATGTTTCGTTGCACGAAAGTGTAATGACAATAAAGATCCATCCATCCATCCATCCATCAATGACCCAGATGGTCCATTTCAACAGCAGGAACTCCATCATGGAACTTGGAACATAGCTTTGAAATAAGAAGACCCTGCTGGGAATTGTAATACTTTAGAGAGGTCTCGAAGCCTTTGGGGCATAGTGGAACTAAGTGAAAGTACCGAGAACTTCCTGGAAGTGGAAATGCATCAAGAGTTGACATGTGTTAATTACACATGCACCCCCTAGCCCCCAAAAACACACACACACACACACACACACACAAAGAACAAATTGTAGGAGAATAAACAGCTGAAACTTTTACAGCGTACGCTAGTATGTCATGAAGTATCTATTTGGAAGAGCGCGTAGAAGGACAGGCTACAATCTATGATGAAGGATTCTCATCAGGGCAGCACGCAGTGTATATATACTGTGTGTGTGGGCCAGCGGAGAAGGCTTGGCACATGAATGCTGCAAGCTAGCAGCATGCAAAGGCACACTGGATTATTTTAAAAAATAAATAAATAAATAAATAAACTCGCACACTTTTCGCAGCTGACTTGCATGATAACAACTAAATCAAAACTGCACAATGAGCTTTTTATATTTAAAAATATCTCGGAGCCCCTTATTTGCTTTGAAAAATAAACATGTTCAATGTCTATGTGCTATGCCTTTAAATGGGCATGAGTGAGTGAGTGGTCGAGCTACTCTATTATTCTGGGTAGGAACTGGGCCTGCTAGTAGTGTCCTAAAACAGCAATCATTTGAAAGGGGAAGCACACAAAAGGCAGCCCAGCCAACGTTTGAATGGCTTTTCAGTAAGCACTATGACCATGTGACTGCACTGGCCAGGCCCTCGGGTTATCTCTGTCCCTGCAAGTCACGGTCCATTCATCCTCAAGGACTTGCATGACACTTAGCTACAATAAGTGTAGACTCCTTGTCTCCTAATCATATTGGTCAGCTTGGTCGGTCATGTAAGTCTCACATTCAGTCAGGTTCAGAAGTATTTGGACATTGAGGGTCAAATTCACCGAAAATACAGCAATACCAAAATATATGTACTGTATTTCAAATGACCTACAAAAGCTGAAGCGTGATATTAAAAGACTTAAACGAAGGACATTTTCGCTGAAATTGTAGTTACATTTATAAACGTCCGTGGTAGTTTTAGATAATTATACCTTTTTTTTTAATTATTAGTATTTTAATTGAGCATTTATTAAAATTTTAGTTTTAGCTTTTTTTGGTAGTTTTGGTCAACTATAATGCCCATGGAAATGACAAATTGTGACTTTAAAAAGTGTTATCTTTGAGTGACACATGCCATGTTCAAGAAAAAGATTGTTTTTGAATTACATTTGATGAAACAAAAACACAACAACTTCATCACAATTACAAGACATTATGGCATGATCAAGCATCGGTACTCCGTGCCGATAAGTACTGATACTTGTACTCAAACTCAATCTCAAAAAGTGGCACGGATGCATTCTGAGCCATTTACACCTTTAGTCATTATTTGTGTGATGAATAGAAACTTTCCACATAAAAGAGGAGAGGTCCATATTTAGTCGACAAATAACCGAGTCTGACCGATGTGCCACACACACGAAGGACATGAATAAGCCTGAGATGCGGACAAACATAAAGAGGGGGTTTCTTCCACTGTGTTACTAAAGCATTCTCCACTGCTTCCTCTAGCTCCAACTTCCTGAATGCCATGAACACACTCACACGTGGTGCATTTCCTGCCTCACATTCCTGCTCGACACTGGCTACATTCAGTCAACGCATTGTGGGAAAGGTACACAACGGTATCGGGAATAGAGATCAGCTTTTACGTGTCTGGCCATTTGGATTAACCTTCATGTCAACATGACCTTCAGAAACTTGACTAAAGCTCATGTATCAGTCTCAAACGCTTCATTAGTCAACTAAACATGTTTCTGAAGTATCTTCATAATGATTATGCATAAAAACCTATTTTTTGGTTGTTTTATAGTGCTTAAGTTATTTTGTCACTTGTGCAACATCAACAATGTCAATGAAAGTGGCAAAGAAGCAAACGACTTGACATTAATGCGTTGTGCATTAATGATGGAATGTTAGTAAACTGATTGCATTTACACATGATAGGGATTCTACAATTGTGACAAAATGACTGGATTATTTCTATTTTCATTCATTTTTGAATTCCAAACCTATTGAGGATTGTCCAGTGTCCACTGGAGAGCTTTCACTGTTTTTTGGTGTAGCACATCTTTTTTCTTTTTTGTTTTAATGTGTGCTATCACTAAAACTACCACAATACAAATAAAGCCCATCACTGCCACAGTCACGTCTCCCATGACCAAGATCTCCTAATTAACTGAAATCCTCATTCCCTTAATTACTCTATAATGACGCAGTGTAATTGTTCCAGTGTTAATTACAAACCGCCTCAAATACAACCCGTCAGAAAATGAACTTTCACTTTGCATTTACTTGCTTCAACTTTGGTTGGTTTGTGATTACATTTTTTTGGGTCTTTGTTTTTTTTTTGTTGATGTTTTTCTTTTTCTCACCAAAACGTGATGGGATTTTGTTGTATTTTATTTGAAAACAAAAGCAAATCATTTGGTATTTTTACAAGGCTTACCAAAAAAGACCGCTTTTGATTCTAATTAATTGTATGAAAATTCTCTGCTGCAAGTTCTGAATTTTGACTTTTTTTTACATGTTTTCATGGCAAAATCTAAAATTTTAATCACGAGTGTTTGCAATGGCACTGACTCGTGTTTATGGAAAAAAAAGTACAATCCAAGCACAGCATTTGTCTGATTTTCCACTTAATTCTTCTGAGAGCACATGCTAGGATTGTGTCGACATTGCAACACGGGAACAGTCAGTCCTTTCCCATCCCGCAGCTCGGTGTGACATCATCTTTTGCTCTGGAATGTAAAAAAGAAACATTCTATCATTCCATCAAACCTGCTCTCCCGAATTCCTGCGAAGGTCCACTCGTTCTCATGTCAGTTTTTTCCTGCCCAACTTCTACAGGACAGATCATTAAAACCAACCTCAACTTGAGTAGTGTCATTCTGATATCCTTGGCTGGGATAAGTATCTACGTCCTGGGCACAAAACCAAATGGTGTCATTGTGATGTAATCCTTCCTGTTGACTTGTAACACAACCACACACATGCAGTGTTTCTCCTCTACACACTGGTTGGACTCTGCTGATACGAAGACTCCACCAGTGTCTGCCAGTTTGCCTCAGACTCAGACAAAGACGACTCTAGTTAGATTTGTTTTTCTTATATCATCCAACAACAATGCAATGTCATTGACACAACATCGAACCAGCAAAACATTTTTCAGTTATTTACTTATTTATTTATATCTAGAACTTTTCAGACACAAATGACAAGACTGTCAAAAGAAATTCCAGGGAGGCCAAGGTCTGACAATCGCCATTATTAAAAAAATGTCATGAACAGTATTAAAAAATAAAATGAAATAAAAAAGCCGGTTACAGACGCTCCCCAGGTTACGAACGAGTTACGTTCCGGACGATTGTTCATAAGGTGAATTCGTTCGTAAGTTGCTTCAGTGCTATATTTTGTCTGGAATGTATGTTTAAGGCTTATATTGATATCCATATAACGGGGAGAGAGCTTTTCGTCACGTTCTTCAGGGCTCGAGGTTAGCTGCCCGGTAAACTAGCGGCTTCAGCGGGGAGAGTAGACGACGGTCGTCGACCGGCGCGCGAAGCCTCCCCACCCGTTCCACCGTCACCGCCCGCCCCACGCCTCTCGCGCCGCCGACGTCGCCGCCGCCGTCCTCCTCCGCCCGTTCGGCACTTTCGGAAAAAGGCGCGCAATACAAAATCTAACTTTTTCTTTTTTTTTTCGACATACAGACACTCCCCGAGTTACGAACATCCGAGTTACAAACAAACGGTACATACAAACATTTTCACGGGTCTGTCGAAAAAAAAACAAAAGTTTTGTATTGCGCGCCTTTTTCCGAGTGCCGAACGGGGCGGAGGAGGACGGCGGAGGCGACGGCGGAGGCGACGGCGGCGGCGACGTTCGAAGGCGGCCGCGGAGAGAGGCGTGGGGGGCGGGCGTGTGACGGTGGAACGGGTGGGGAGGCTTCCGGCGCGCCGGTCGACGACCGGTCGTCTACTCTCCCCCGCTGAAGCCGCTGCTAGTTTAGCGGGCAGCTAACCCTCGAGCCCTGAAGAACGTGACGAAAAGCTCTCTCCCCATTATATGGATGTCAATATAAGCCTTAAACATACATTCCAGACAAAATATAGCACTGAAGCAACTTACGAACGAATTCACCTTATGAACAATCCTCCGGAACGTAACTCGTTCGTAACCTGGGGAGCGTCTGTACCCGTGAAAATGTTCGTATGTACCGTTGTTCGTAACCCGGATGTTCGTAAGCCGGGGAGCGTCTGTACCTTTAACCTATGGTGGTGCATGACCTGCATCACGGGAAGTCATTAGCGGTCGGCAATTTGCAATTTTAACGTGCAATCAGAGCTGTTGAGATCTAGCTATTTTTTGTTTATTCTCATTCAAAGTTTGCAATTCATCTGAGGCATTGTCAAAGAAAGGGAAGCACAAGGAGCATGACAGTGATGTTTCTGCTCTTAACATGCCCCAAAAGAGCACGACAGGGCAAACGACACGCACGCTCAACGTGAATATCGCGAGAGCATCCCTCCCTTGTGGTTTCTTTCTGACTTCCGGGTTTAGTGAACGCTGGCGCATTTGGCTGCCGCTGCTCAACCCGTATTGTTTTGTGTCTTTTGTTATTGTAAAGTGTCCTTGGGTGTCTTGAAAGGCGCTTATAAATGAAATGTATTATTATTATTATTACACAAAAATGTAGAAGGTTGTTTGGAAAAAATGACGACCGTAAGGTTTTTTTTCGAGGTAGAAATTCTCGGTCGGTCGGGTTACCGGAAACACACTACTTTTTTTTCTACGCCTAATGGCATGTGATACATACACAGCACCTTACACACGGGACAATGAGCCAAGAAAAAGGCATGTAAGCCATCTTAGATGGCAATGTGTAAGGGGCTTGGGTTAATATGTTGCAATCACTATTTGATGGAAACCTCCAACAACTATTTGACAGATCAACTTAAAGCGTGCATTGCAGTCTTTCACAGAGTTGCAATCCCTACGCTCCAAGCGCACTTTTGGCTAGCAAGAAAGCGTGGGATAAACAAACCATGACAGCTCATGGACCCACCCAGAGGTGAATAATTGCTTCCGCTGAGACTTCAACAACTTGCCAACAAGTTGAGTACTGATTCTCATTGGAGAGCTGAGAAAAGTGGAACAGCGGTGAGTGTAGAGACTTATCAAAGGAATCACAAACATTTGCAGGGTGAGCTCATTCAGATTCTGAAAAGTTGGGAGTCATGATATTCCAGAACTGCAAAGTGATGTCAGGATAGCTTGTGGGAGCACATGGCATCTCACTTACATCTGTGATTTCCTGTCTTGCAGTCATTGTGGTCGCACTTTCCCTTTAAAACTTTGCTGGAACACAACCAGTGATTACAAGATGTTTGCAACAGAGTATTTGGCCCCGGTTGTGGGAAAAGGTAATACCATAGCAACATTCTCAACTTGAAAATGAGCATTTGAAGTCTGTGGTGTCAACTCTGGCTCATTATATTCAATTAAAATACATTGAAGAAAAATGTCGGGGAAAGAGAATGCTGTCGCCTTCGCAAATGCAATTCAGTGAGAATGCCAAAAATATTTTGCCTGTTTAACAGGGCAAGTTTTTTTCCTAAGTCCTCAGCGAGAAAAAATATTGTTTAACCAGCAAGTTCATACAATTGCTGACAATGTGTCTGTGTGTGTACAGCTGCTCACGTGCCTCACATGCATGAATTGCAGTTTTATATTACCCCACGTGAAAAGAAAAACGACAGACTGCAAATGACAGCACTTGATTGACAGTTTTGGATGTTTTTAGTCATAACAGACAATGTTTACACAGGAGCCACATGTCAATGTGCAGCCATGTGACAGTTTCAGTCAGGTGGTTCATCCAGAAGCACCTCTTACGCCACTGCACCAACTACTTCAGTCCGTGGCCTCAAAACACCTGGTACTTTCTGCAGTTGAGTAAAGACACACCCACGCTACCATCTATGACTAAATCAAAACACTTAATACAAAGGTGTCGTGTTCCTCACAGGTAGGGCCATACCACAAAGCAATGAGTCAACAAACGGTGAAGCTACTTTCAACATGAGCGTTAACAAGGCTGAGCGCCAACTGTCACAACAAGAAGGCTCTCTGCAGTACTTTTAGGGGGGAACCAATTGACAGGATGATCACATGATGCACTAAGTGCCAAGCGCAGCACAAAGATAAAACACTACCCCTTTAGTGGATCTCACAAATCTATTCACTGCACTCACATTCGCACATCAATAACTAAATGCATTAACTGCAAAACATGATTGCACGAGTTCATGTTTCTTATTGTTGCAACATGGTTGGATGAAAATCTCCAGTGTGAAAAAAAAAACGTAGAACATGTGGATTAGTTACTTTCTCACCACTCTTTTTCATGCAACACATACCAGCTTTTTGTTTCTGCCTTCATCCTCGCTGGCCCTCTTCTTAGAAGGTTTATTGGGATCCTCCCCACCACTGGCTTGATCCATTTTCCCTCCAAAGATGTTGTAAGTTCCTTTTTCCAATGACTTGACAGGAACTCCGCCACAACAACTAAAGTTGGCAAACTTCCCTCGTAAGCTCTTGTCAACACGTCACTTCGCAACACTTTCCAGGGTGAGCTTTTTCCATATCCATTCAGTTAGAAAAAAAAAACACCTAAAAAAAGCAATTAAATAAGTGGAAGTGTTGCAAAAAGTAGTATCCGAGTGGATGGGGTGTCGCTTCGAGCTGAAGAGGTGTGGTATCCGTTCAGCACTAATTCCTCTTTGTCGCTCTCTGAAATAACATGAAAGCATTATGCATATATTTTTTTCAACAGAATGTCAAGGACGATACTTTAAAACAAATACAAATCCTGCAAAACCCGTTTCCCTAAATAGTCTGTCTGGTTAATATTCAAAGTACACCCAAATTCAGTGAGTGCAGAATGCACTGGAAAATACGACAAATGATTTGAAACACGTCGTTGTTATTTTAATGTGTTAGAACTGATAACGTCACCACATATTTCTATGATTAACAAAACCAACTTAAAGGCGTTTCAGTTAGCTATAACATAGTAACAACCACACTATTTCCAATAAGACGACTAGAAAGACACTATATTTGTTTTTTGCGTTGACGGCCGAGACTATCAGCCACGTGGCCTCACCCTGATTGATCCGAACCAATATCAATAGTAACAATAGTCGAAAAAAAAATCACCGTTGTTCTCTCTGGAATACTTTGCAAAGCTGTAGCTCTAGCCACGTAAACGTACTTGCAACGTCGTCGCCACTAGAAGGTGAACTGCTTAGTCGCTAATACTACACGTGACTGCACAGGATAAAAACAATAAATTACAGCATTAAAAATATGAATACAGTAATGCGTCCAGTAAAACTCACAGTATCCCATCCTGGTCAACACTGTCGCAAGCAAACTTGATTGCCAGGCCCACGCTAGACCCTGCCTACTCAAATTTTACTGGTTGGTGGGCTGGGCAAGGAGAAGGATCCCCGACGGCTATTGGTCTGATGTGTTGGCTGTCAAAAGGTTGCGTGGCGTCGTCGCGTGTCGGGGTCAAAACTGATTTAATAGCAAGTGGATCGCACTCAGTGAAAAGAACGGATCTCGAACTATAAGGAGCCGTGTGATGGGGCGACGTCATACCGGAAAGCGTGCGGGGAATCCTTGATAACACAACACATCCAGCATGTCCCGCATTTTAAATTTCTTGCCAAACACACACACACGCGCGCGCACACACACGCGTATTGCATCAGTGATTGTGCAACGTGTATTTCAAGATTACCACTGAGTTACGTAACCGTATATCACGAAGGATTGTCTTGTGTGCACATAAAATAAAACGTACTGAGGAGCGGCTAGATTAGTTCATGGCATACTTAAGTGTATGAATAAGTGTATGAATTTGGCCACTGTATAAGATAAAAACGCTCTTTTTCAAAAGGAGCCATATTTGTGCAATTCTGAGCTGAATTATTGATATCCTTTTTGATGTACGTACATCAAAACGCCCAAGGCGCTGCAATTGGAGACAGCCTATTCCTGTCCTTGGTGGAATTGGCTAATTTTATGGGGGGATTTGTCATGTACATATATCGTGGGTGTCAAACTCATTTTTATCACAGGGCACATTTTAGTTAGTTTTTTGGTGGGCCGTTATGAACAAAACAATTTAAAGAAGTCAATAATACCGTTTATTATTACTGTGCTTGGTGGTTGTGCCTTCTCGGTGGCACGCGCGTACCAGCACTGATTTTGATTGTGAGGAATGTCGGCGCCATTTGACTGTCTGGACAGCCCCGGGGTGCATGAAATAGGCAGCATTTTCACAGTCCTGCTTTGTTCAGCAGAAAGGTCGGTGCTGATGGACAGTCTGCGGCTGGATGGATGCATGGCTTGAGGAGCCGACGATGAAAAGAAAGGAGCGTCAGCGCAGAGCGCCAATGCATATGTGGAACTGGGAGTCGCGGCTTGGAATTGAAGCGGATTTACATGGGACAGGAGAAGAGAGACAATCTCTTTTTCATTAATGGATGCTACAGCTTCTTGTTGCTTTCAAGCTTAGCTTGTAGCAGACGTGTGCACATTTCAGCATGACGTCTTTGATCCACTGGTGAAAAGGACACTTTGACTCGCTCCTCTTTCATCTATAACTGTTTCAGACAACAAAGTGTATGCAGGAAAGTGGTTAAGATTGCACAATTGTCTCTGTCTAATGTGTTGTCTTGTATTATTTTGTCATTTTATGTTAACTTTTCTTTTGATGGCAGCGCGGGCACCCGCAGCGGCTCCTCTTGTTTTATGTTGTCTTGAGAGGGAAGAAATTTAATCTGTGCTTTATGTTGCACATACAGCACATTTGACAATAAAGTTGTATTGGACTTGACTTATTCAACTATTGTTTAAGTTACTGTAATGAGGGATTTGAAAACAAGAAAATGCTTCCAATAGCTCTCTTATTTATTTCATATGAGCATTTTAAATTTTCGTCGAGATTTTAGCAAGCATCATGGAAGATGACATGTTTGATTTGCTTTCGCGGGCCACATAAAAATCTGCCCACTGGGCCTTGGGTTTGGCACGTGATGTATACATTCAAAAGTCAATTTTCATCATCTGACCGAGAGTGTCCAGTGTTGTGCTTAAATTCTAATGGCTGGTTAAAATGTGAGTTCTTTTTATACCCCCCCCCAAAAAAAAACAAGAACTCATAAAAAAATCTGGACATATATATGATAACGACAGTGATCAAATGGCACGTGAGCCAATGCATTTCAGTTCGCCATGGAGTGTGGCAGAATCACATAATAATATAAGTTAAATTTCTTAACTGCAGGACTGCATGCTGAACGCAACTGTCACCTTTTGAGCAAGCAGACACATTAGCAAGTTTAAACAGCAACTTGTGTAAATAATAACTACCCTCAAAATTTCAAGTCAGCACTTATGGCAATAAACAAACTCAGATTGGATGCGGCGTCTCATCTGGTCTGTTTCATAGAATATTTATACTGCATACGCCTACTTAGTATCATCTGTGTTCTCAGTATCATCTGTGTTATGTCTCATGTCCAGTTTTGAACTGTGAGCGCAAGAGACACTGGTGGCACATCCTATTTATATTTTGGGGCATCGACTGCACCTTACATTGGCCTCCCTGGTCACTCGCAGGGTTTATAATTAAACACAAAGAGCTATTGTGGACATGAAATATTATATCCCCAGAGGTCATTTGACTGAATTGACTGACCGAGGTCTTGGGAAAATATTTATTCCTCTTCAGACCAAAAATAGTCTGATGTACTCACTATGTAATATCTGACTACTTGTGCTCACTATGTAATATCTGGCTACTTGTGAACATGCCTTAGCCTATTAATTCAAGAACGAGAAACATGTACGCTTACTTATGTGTATTGCACATGGGTGACTATTGTAAAATGAAACACCTGGGTGTGGCATTTTATGCAACCTTTAATTAAAAGTATGAAGCCACCTCATAATGACAAATATGATATTGTTAAGAGTCACTTGGAGCATTGTGTTATGGGAATAACTGTCAGCTAGAGCCAAAGACAAGACCTTTTTTATCTGATCACATGTAGCAGCCAGCCTGTTCTGATGAATGTCCATTACACACATCGCATTCAGAACTTAACGAAAATGTAAAGTCTCCCATAATGCTTATATTTCTTGCCCAGCATTACAATGTTGTAAAGCCGAGTACACACATATAAATGAGCCCATTTTGGGCCCGTTCTCCTATTTTAATTAAACTCAGCCAAGGCCCCATTATCCAATATCTCTGAAATATTATCTGCGCATTATCTGCATTATATTGAGAGTTTTGTTGTTGTCGTCATTTGCCTTCCCGGATCTGTTTTGAAAATTGTAGGGCTGACAATTGTAAATATATAGAGCAGTTCAATATTTACGATCCTTATGCGTGTGGTCAGTGAGGTCAGCCTTCTTCATTGTATTTTGCAGTAGTGCTGGAGGCGGCCTGTAGCACCATGCTTCCTCCCATAGGTCAGTCTAAGTACTACACCAGACTTCTGATTTGGTCCGAGAGACTCAATTGTCTGTAGACATATCATGTGTGTGGTGTTCTCTGTGAGTCATCTCGGGTACAACATACACGGTAAGAGTTGGAAGAACAGAATTTTTTTTAATAGACCTATGTGAGGTTGCTCACATTTTCAAAATCGATTAAGGCATTAGCCCAGTGGTGTCAAACGTACGGCCCGCGGGCCGGATCCGGCCCGCAAAGGGGTTTAATCCGGCCTGCGAGATGATCATGTAAAACAGTACAGTAATCCCTCGTTTTTCGCAAAATGGGGACCAAAACCACCCGCGAAAAACGAAAATCCGTGAAGTAGCGACCAATTAACAAATTATTTTTTTAATTGCCCCACGTGGGCCTTTGCGGTTGAGCAGAGCGCACGAACACACACACACACACACACACACACACACACACACACACACACACACACACACACACACACACACACACTCACGCGGGCCAGGATCTCTCCGTGTGCAGCAGACGTGTTTATGATTAGTCAATTAAGGTTGTTTAGACAATTAAGGATGGAGTGCAGACGCTATCAATAGCACTCTCACATTTACACATTTAATAGCACTCTCCTTAGTTTGTAAGGTGTAGGCAGGGATTACATTTAGATTTTATATGCACGTGTAAATGGTTTAAAACTTTGTTTCTTTATAAATCTCGTTTAATCTTAAAGTCCATTCCTATATTTTTCAATACCAATTACTTGTTAAAGTTTGTACAATCAGTGGGATCAGTTTCAATGCATATATGTGAATGATAAAAGTAAATTGCACATTTGTCGATGGAAATGTAAGGTGCTTCATGAAATGTTTTGTAAAAGATATGTTCATTAAATTTCAACATTTTCCTAATGTTCTTGTGCTTCTTTATACCAAAACAAAGGAAAGACATATTGTTTTGGTTATTTCTAGCAAAGTATGGTATCATTTTAATGGTCCGGCCCACTTGACATCTACCGAGGCCGTATGTGGCCCACCATGTGAAATGAGTTTGACACCCCTGCATTAGCCTGTACCAGGCTGGAGACGTGCTCTTTGCTTCTTTAACAGCCGCATGGACCATTTCTATGTTTAGACCGAAGAGATAAAAGGAATGGATTGTCAATTATTAATGCACTCAAAGGCCATCCTGGAAAGTCTGAGTTCACGTGGGGAAAATTTTACCTAACAATTTGCACATCTTATATGTTGAGATTTTTTGTAAAATGCTTCTGAAATGTTGTTTACCTTGTTCATTTGTCATAAAAGTAAAAAAATAACATCTCATCAACCTCCCAACTTTGTTTAACAAAAATGGTATGGATAATGTGACCTTGTTTGGACCATACCTCAGTTTCCTACCTTTTAAAATAATATTTTTACCACAAAAATATGAATTACACTTTCATTGCGCCATGTCCTCAACGCTCATCCTGGAGATAGATGACCCTCTGAATTGTTTGAATTGTTTGTTCTCGAGAGAGAGAATCAATAAAAACAAGCCACTCACTATGAAAACAAAAGCACTGAGCAGCATGGACAAGCATGACCCTGTTACAGATTTTTTTTTTTTTGTGCCATTATTGACTTACCTTGGGCACGTCCCCTCTGGCACTGTCACACAATACCTGAAAGGCTACAGAAAGAAAGGGAAGAAAATAGAAATCTAATCTTAATTTTTAAATTTACTTGACCTCAAAACTGCTTCAGCTTTCACTGAAAATGAGCAGTTAACGTCCACCATGGCTAATGGCAAATTGGTAATACAGTACTTTCCTTGACATGATCTTCAGATGTTAAACACGCAGCTTTCTTCTGTGTATGCTGCACAAGGAGCCTCGCCCGCCTGTCGGACCTCTGCCGGAGTGTTCCATCATGCTGCTGTTTATAGTCTGCTAGCTATCAGTTGCTAGTTACTCATCCGCTAACATGGTGCTCCTAGCTGTCATACTCACTATGTTAATTGTTTCCATGAGTGACCTTGAAATATAATTTGAAGTTATTTGTAGCATCTTTATTATTTTCAAATGAGTGCATTTTAATTCAACAACATGGAATGACTTCTCTTTAAAACGTTCTCCTACCATTTCCATGTGTTGCACGGACTTGAGCCTCTCTGCAGATTTAAAACCCTCTCCAAATTGAAAAACAGACCCTATATTTTCTTATTAAATGTGGCAAAACAGTCCAAATGTGCAACCTCAAGACATAAATCCAACCACCTGGCTGCAATATTAAATCACTCCCAGGCATCTTCCCTATTTTAAGCTTCTGAAACATGCACAAAAAAAATCAACTAGAAATATGAAACATTTTCAGCACTAGCAGAAAAATGAGCTCTTTACAGGCTTACAAATGTTTTGTTTTTTTTCAAAGCCATTTTTCTCATTCCATACTTCAGCAGATATTGGGTTGTTTACTGCATTTATTCATCTGCAGGTGGGAGGAGTTATGTACTGTATTTCAATAGGAAATGGAGTTTGAAACAAATGGGCAAAATATGGTGGAGAAATGTGGCAAAACAGCAAAAAAAATAAAAACAAAAGATAATGATTGGGCCAAATAGAAACATGGGCACACACCAAATCGCAGACTGATAACCCATCAAGAGTCAAACAGTTAGACTGTAACTGTAATCAATATTTAACCACCACCTATCTTTAATACTCTACAGGGAATTCGTTTAGAACATGTACAGGAGTAAGACTCCACTTGTGATATTTTGAATCTTTTAAATTGGTGTATGTGCTCCGATATGGGTGAGCAAAATAGCTCAATTGAGTCCAGCAGTTAACTATTCAATGTCCACATGAGAAAGCTATGAATGAGAAAATATAGACATCAGATGTGCCCAAGGGTCAGGTAATAACCAGTCGTGGTCCATGTGTTTTTAGAGGTGTTGTACATGAAAAATAATTACATTATCAATTCATTATAGACAAAATACTTTATTTATTGTTGAAAATTGCAATATTAGTAAAGTATCCCTTAAAATGAAAAACACAGCTTGTTTTGAAAATAAAAACCTGGTTTTAGCCTCAGATTCGTCGTAAGATTATCTATATGGGGCTTCAAAAGACAGTATTTCTACACAAGGGAAACCTCTATTTTATTTTATTTTTTTTAAGATTGTGGTTGGTGAACTCCAATCAAAAACATTCACATGCAAAGTGATGGCAATACTGTATATTAGAATTGATAAAGATGTGGACAGAATACTCACTGTGGTCCAACAGACGAGGGGGACTGTCTGGCATTGCTCTCGGTCAACAGAACGTCCAGGTTGCTCCACCTGCAAACTGGCCCCCATAGGGTGTCTTGATGCTTCTAAACAGCAGGGCAGTTGGTTACCAGACATCTGGCAAGGAATTAACCGGTGGAGGCAGGGTCGATAATCTTCTTCTTCTTCTTTTCCTTTCGGCTTTTTCCTTCAGGGGTCCCCACAGCGAATCAGTTGCCTCCATCTAACCCTGTTTTGTGCATCCTCTGTTCTCACACCAGCAACCTTCATGATCTGTTTCACTACATCCATAAACCTCCTCTTTGGTCTTCCTCTCGGCCTCCTACCTGGCAGTTCAAGACTAAGCATCCTTCTCCCAATATATTCACCCTCTCTCCTCTGGACCTGTCCAAACCATCTCAGTCTGGCCTCTCTGACTTGAGATGTGAGTTCTCCCTCTGATGTACTCATTCCCGATCCTATCCAACCTGGTCACTCCCAAAGAGAACCTCAACATCTCCATCTCTGCTTCCTCCATCTCTGCCTCCTGTCTTTTCTTCAGTGGCACTGTCTCTAGTCCAAACAGCATGGCTGGTCTCACTGCAGTTTTATACACCTGGAGGCAGATCAATAATCAAGATCGAAATTTGAACTATGCCAATGAACATGACAATATCAGCGACAGTATATGGTGGGTGAAAAATTATACTCGACCGTCTAAGTACATATAGTTCCTCAATTCACATAAACATATTTCCTTGGCATTAAGATGTCACAATATGGAATCAAAGAGACAGCAAGAAAGCAAGAGACAATCAGAGAGACTATTGGTGTCAGGTATCTAGAATGATTCCATACAGAGCAAGGATTCCATAAGCGGAAACAGAGATAAGAAAGAGGCTTCGAACAAAAATATATTTATAAAAATGCGATACTGTCAAAGTACAATGAAGGACCCTGGTAACAAAGAACCAGGAAAAGGCAAGAGCAAACCAAAAGTGCTTGCAAAAGGCAAGGAGCAAGAAAAACGTAAATTGCTTGTCAAAGAGAATCCAATACACAAAGAACTTGAACCGAGAACACATAAGAAGAATACAAAAATAATATGAATTAATAGGCCAAGGCTATGTAGGAAAAAATACAGAGAATGTCAAGAGACTTGAAGCACTCGAGGTCAGAGTCGTGAGCAAGGCATAATAATCCAACAAAGGAGAGAAGTAACAAGGCCTGATTCGCGACGATTGCGACATCTGAGTGAATGCCTACTCTCCAGCTGGAGACTGAAAAAGCAAACCAAACAAGAGAGGATCATGACAATTGTAGTTATCCTGGTTACAGTCTTGGCATAAAAGCATCTCTGATTGGAAGTTCATGATAGGTTAACTGCCAAATGCAGCATAACAGGGAGAGACCAATATTTTTTTTTCTATCGTCAGTGTACTGTTGCTATGCTCTCCAAGTACTAACTATTTATCATCAATGTACTGTTGCTACTCCCTCCCAATATAAACTTTCAATTCAAGGTGAAAACACACTGAAGCATTTTTCCATGACATGTCATCTGGAATTACTTTGTTCGCTGCTTCCCGATAGCAATTTGCCCACGTCGTGTGGAATTCAGCAAGATTAGGGTTGATTCTGGGTTTCTATTTTTAGACGTTAAAACAAAGCGCCTCCACCACTGCTGAGAAACAGCAGGTTGTGGCTTTGTGCCCAGAGAGGAAGAGGGCAGCTGCAGGACAGGAAGCATGAGACGATTTTTTTTTTTTTTTTGCCCAGTGGGAAGCCCTATTCGGTCTACCTTGGATTTACAGAGGACAAACACAATGGATAAGGCTGTTGCAAAGCTTAACTACTGGCTGGAGGGCCATGTTGACCAAGACATATTTTTCATGTTTTACTGTTCTCAATAAAATTGATTCAGAAACTATAATTTACTTGAATTATTTTGCTTAATGAACACAACCAATGTTTTTCTTCTCCTGTATTTTGGCTTGTACATAAATAAAGGTTGTTAAAGTAAAGATGTTAAACGGAAAATATAATGACATATTATAAGATAAGATAAGATATCCTTTATTTGTCCCACACTGGGGAAATTTACAGTCTACAGCAGCAAGATTGTAGGTAGAAAGAAGAAAAACAATGTTTGCAATATAGATATAGATAGATAAGGTGGCTATGCTATTACAATTGTTTTCCACGTTATTTTATTTTATTTTTTTTATTCAGCAGCCTGACAGCAGTTGGTAGGAACGAGCGACGGTATCTCTCCTTCTTGCAGCGCGGGTGTAACAGTCTCTGGCTGAAGGAGCTACCTAGTGCTGTCAGGGCGGGCTAGAGGGGGTGGGAGGGACTGTCCATCATATCTTTTAGCTTTGTTAGCATCCTCCTGTTGCCCACTTCCTCCAGAGTGTCTAGGGAGCAGCCCAGGACAGAACTGGCCCTCCTGACCAGTCGCTCCAGTCTCTTTCTGTCCCGGGCCGAGATGCTGCCTGACCAGCATACAATACCATAATGGATGGCCGAGGCCACCACAGAGTTATAGAAAGTCTTAAGGAGTGACCCCTGAACCCCAAAAGACCTCAGTTTCCTGAGTAGGAAGAGTCGGCTCTGTCCTTTCCTAATCAGGGTGTCCGTGTTACTAGACCAGTCCAGTTTATTATTTAGAAGAACACCAAGGTACTTGTAGGAGGTCACCCTCTTTATGTCCATACCCTGGATGTTCATCGGTGCAGGTGAGGACTGTTTCCTGCAGAAATCCACAACCAACTCCTTACATTACAGTAATTACATTACTATACTCCTGTATTACAGTAATACATTGATGATAAGGTCTAGCAGTATGTGCCAATGGACAAAAACCTGCACGGTCAAATACACACCTCAGATTCAATGCTCCTCCAACTGGCATGAGGATGCAAGGGCCCTGTGCAAAGTTTGGTGCAGCTTCAATTCAAAATTTTCTTAAATATGCAGATCAAAAAAATCTGTTTGTAATGCATTTTTAAACTGAGTTTGGTATTTATTAACAATTATGCTGAAAGTCCACATATGGAACACAGTTAGAAAAGATGAAAATAAGCAGCAGGATCGCATAAGTTGCCATGTGATGGAGTGTCGCGTGGAGAATATTTGTCTCACCGTCAGTACAATGCGAGGTGAAGCAGAGTGCATCCTTAAAATGTATTATGGACAGCTATGGTTTTTGTAAAGGAGAGAAAGGGTTTCTGGAAATGCTCCTCCGGGGTCGGGCCTTTGTTTGGTTGCCTGAAAGTCAGGCAACCAAATAAGTGTGGAAATGGTTGACAACACCATGAAAGTTAGTAGGAAAGTTCCCAGTTCGAGGTCTCATTCACACTGAGAGATAAGACGAATGGCAAAGATGTCTTCCAGATGACGTACGCTGCAGAATGCATGAATGCAGAAGTAGGATCGAGACCACCAATTTAGATGACTCTAGCGTCGATGGTGGACTGCTCTGGATTACTTGGATGACCAACTCGGAGGAAGCCTTGAGGCAGACCTTGTTCACCTGTTCAGACAGGCCAACCCTGATCTGGCTTGTGTTTCAAACAATCGGTCTGTCATGTAAATTGCCTTTCAAAGAATCCATTAAAAAAACAAGTCTTTGAATCCTCTCTTTGCGGTAGTCCGCGGTATTTTTAAATGCTGCATTTTCGAACACCAACTGACAATATTATACAGCATTGTGCCACTGCAACTGATATCCCGACAAAAGCACTGATCAGGCCATTTACGATGGACACGCAAAAAAAAATGTTTAGGTGATCACTCCGTGTACAATGCAAGGTTATTGTAGTCAACACAAACTAACAAAATAATTAAAACTAAAATTGGAAAATCATTCTCAACAAAATAAAAAGAAACATACAGTATGTTTATTTTTAAAACAAAACAAACTGAAACAACATCTTACATTTATAAAACAAACTAAAACTTCTTATAACTACAGCAAAAATATCTTTCATTTTCATCTTTGTCAATTAATATCAAACATGATCTTTCAGTGTTCATTTTAAACGCATTTGTTTCAGTATTGCTGGACATCTGTACGGAAAAAGGAGGGTCAAACTAGTGTTTTTATTTTATTACACAGTATTTAGTGACCTTGTTATTTATTTATTTATTTTTAATTTTGCACCTGACAAGTACTCCATTTATAAAAAAAAAAACAACAAAAAAATACACATTTTCAAAAAAACTAAACCTCATAAAAACGAACAATCAGAAAAACTATTTTATATATATATATGTTTAATTTCAGTTAGTTTTCCTGATTGTTCGTTCGGGAGATATATACAGTATATATACAGTATATATATTGTATATATACTGTATATATCTCCCCCTGTGACTATTTAACACCTTTGACCATGCAGGATTTCTGGATTTGTGCACTGGACTCTTGACAGGTAGTGGACAGATCATTAGATATGAAGTGTACTGTGCTTGCCAAATGTCTCAGACGCTATCCGAACAATCAGAATTTTTGTGGTCTCACTTTAATGCGCTAAGATCACTTTTGGCTGAAGAAAGAGTCTGGCTGGACAACCACACAAATGATCACGAGACTGATTCACCATTGTGTCGCCTTGCAATGCTCTTTCCATATCACCACCATCAGACCTCTATCCTCATTCACGACATTTCCTGCGTGCATCCAGTACAATTCAGTGTAAGCTTATCAGTACGGACCAGTGAAACTGCTGCTCGCTGCTGTATTTGCTCTTACGCTAGAACGGGAACATGGCGGCCTGACAGTACTGATCCCAGAGGACATGTCAAGCACTCAAAGGTTTGACCCTGCTTTTGCTCGCCCAGTTCAATGTGACAATGAAAAACAGCCCCGCTGTGAACAAAGTACACCACATTCATCCCTGTAATCTACCATTTTTTCCACACTCCTCAGGCCATCAAATTAGTCAAGCAATGCTGCAATGTTGTGATCAGTGGGGGCATAAACATGAGTGGTAATAAAAGACGGTGGCTTCATGAGGCGTGACGCACCAAATGACAACCATTTACCATCAAATTGAGCTGCCCGACAAGGTCAAAAGTTTATGGAGCGACGGGAGGGAGCGAGAGAAAGAGATATCAGCAAAAATACACAAATAATCTAAAGTCAAGCGTTTGTTATTTTGATTTGCTCCAGTAACTTCCGGTCTGAAAAAAACAACCCAAAATAAATATTTTTTCTTTGTGGCTACGAAGAAAATTAGAGAGGAATAAATTAAGATGGCATATGTGACTATGAATGTGCTCTGCCGGTGACGAATGAGTTGTTTCACTTTCGTTTTTTGATTGACAACAGGGCCAAAATTAAAAATGGCTCAGTACTGCCATCTTTTGTCATCAGCCTTGAACTCGAACATGGCCTGCAATATCCACAAAAGCAAATTAACACAGGTGGCTTTGGTCAACTAACGCCATCATCGAACTCAAACGACATAAGAAGATTTGTTAGTTGTTAAGTTTATGGCCTGCAATGCTATACTAGATTCTCTCACCGTTCGAAGGAAGTCTCCAACCTCAGGCCACAAGGGTCATGAACATGCCTAAAAACCTGCTGTCCCTATCCTGACATCTCAACAAAAAATGTGCTTTAGCATACTTGGACATGCATGATGATAGTCATATTTTTCTTTCTCTCTTTTCTTAATATATATATATATATATATATATATATATATATATATATATATATATATATATATATATATATATATATATATATATATATATATATTTATTTTCCCCCTCCGATATGTGATGAAGTATGGCTGCCAAACGTGCGCGCGCACAACACACACACACACACACACACACACACACACACACACACACACACACACACACACACACACACACACACAGGAAACATGCAAATATAAAAATTTAACTTGAACAAAAAATACACAATTGTGAGTATACAAGAGTCCATTGTAGTTGAGCAAGGTTATTTCAACCCACCACCCCCTCTGATTTTTAAAAATAAATGTATTTGGGGCCACTTAAAGTGTGGCTTTGGTCCACCAGTTGGCCATCCTTGGAACATATCATAAAGCTTTATACATAAAAAATATAAATCTGCACGCGAGTTGCATGTATTACTTTTTATCCACTTGAGTTCGCCATTCTCCAATTCCACATTGTAATATCTGCGGCAAAAACGCAAGTCCCGTCCTGCTGAGTGACACCGATGTCAGCGAGAATGTAGCGTTGGCCATGCTGCCTCAGAATGATGCCGGCTGTTAAATTATAAACCGCTCATTCAGTCTTCATGTTGACTTCGGTGTATGTTGATTGAATATGCTGTGAATCTTGCTTTATTGCTTTCCTCCTGTTTGTATTATGTATATGTGTATATATAGAAAAAGAAAAAGAAATATGATTCAGCAGAAGGGCAACAGGAAACATTTTGCGGGGCCAGCACTGGCGTGCGTACATTTGTGCACATCTTGCACATGGAGGGCCTCCTCCCTCTTTTGTCTTGGAACAAAGTGCTGTATTGCTGCCATTGTCACTTCTTACCCAGTAGGAGGCTTACTGACACTTACCCACACTGCTTTGGGAAGCGAGATAGGGGTCGTCGTTGTGAAATGGTTGTGCAATCGCAGCTCTTTTCCTTGACGGTAGTTAGACACACTCCTTTGGCTTTTTTTTTTTTCAAAGCCGCCGCCAAACCAGTGAGGGGGAAATGACAATGGTCAGGTTTGTTGAGTCAGAACAATAAACCAAGCAAGAAGCAATAGTTTCAAGTCTCCAGCCTCCGCAAATCACCACACCGAGGCACCTAAACGCTACCTTGATGTGCAAAGAGACAAGTGTCATTTTGGGGGGGCGAGCTGGGCTCACAGAAGGGGAGCTCATTTGGTCATCTCTTGTTTCAGGCAATGGCCATGAGAAGGAACAACTTTCTCATGGCGCAGAGCCACTTTCATTCAAGCCTAAATTGAGGGACATCACCACCAACTATCTGATGTCACTGGTGTTTTGGAAGTGTAATAAGCTTTCCAAGGGCCCATTTGGCCCCCTCCCCCCCACCTGCAGCCTTTTGTTTCTCCAATTACCTTCTTGGAAACAAGAAGGTTCTTGGAAACAAGAAGGTAATTGGAGAAACAAAAGGCTGGGGGTGGGGGGTGGGGCAAATGGGCCCTTGGAAAGCTTATTACACTTCCAAAACACCAGTGACATCAGATAGTTGGTGGGGAAACATCCGTCCGTCCAATTTAAATGATAAACACATCTGATTGAGGTAGATGATGAAACGTCTGAAGCAAACTCTTGTCTTGCTCAAAATGTAGCAACCGTAAAACTTTGCAAAATCAAAAACTACTGGAAATGAAATCTTTAATACACTGTTATTACGGTCTAGCTCTGGTTATGTGCACTAATCTGACTTCCTAATACCAATGTGCAGTAAAACCTTGTGAATCAAAATGCAGAGCCGTAGCTAGAAATAAAAGCCAGGTTTATGGTGATACTGGGAGTCAAATAAAAAAGTCAAATAAAACAACAGACTCACAAAAGAAACTGGAAAAATCTCATGCAATGTCAGAAGTGATGCGGATGCATACTTAGTTAGAATCCACTCTCAAATGTATAATATATATAGATTAGTAATAGACCGATATGTTTTTTTCAGGGCTGATACAGAAGCCGATTATCAGTAGTCAAGGAGGATGATAACCAATATTTGAAGGCGATCTCCATCCATCCATCCATTTTCCGATCCACTTTATGCTCACAAGGGTCGCGGCACGTGCTGGAGCCTATCCCAGCCCGTCTCCGGGCAGTAGGCGTGGAAAACCATGAGCTGGTCGCCAGCCAATAGCAGGTCGACACATAGACGAACAACCATCCGCGCTCACACTCATACGAGAGACAATTTTGAGTGTTCAATCAGCCTGCCATGCATGGTTTTGGAGTGTGGGAGGCAACCGGAGTACCCGGAGAAAACCCACACAGGCAAGGGGAGAACATGCAAACTCCACTCAGGATGCCGGAGCCAGAATTGAACCCGCTTACGGCCGAAGACAGCTGGGATAGGCTCCAGCATGCCCTTGTGAGGATAAAGCAGATCAGAAAATGGATGGATGGATGGGTGGCACAGTGGACGACTAGTTATCATGTCGGCCTCACAGTGCAGAGGTGCAGGGTTCGATTCTGTCTCCGGCCTTCCTGTGTGGAGTTTGCATGTTCTCCCCGTGCTTTTGTGGGTTTTCTACAGGTAATCCGGTTTCCTCCTCCAGTCCAAAAAACATGCATTGCAGGCAAGTGGAACACTCCAAATTGTCCCTAGGTGTGAGTGTGACTGTGCAAGGTTGTTCGTTTATGTGTGCCCTGCGATTGGCTGGCAACCAGTTCAGGCTGTCCCCTGCCCGGTGCTCGATGATAGCTGAGATAGGCTCATCTCTATTTGACAAGGCTCGGCCTGAATACATTTTCAACATAATTGCTTGGCACCGAGATGCCACCAGATCGCACGAAGGAAATATGTTTGGATTAGACGTGACGTTAAACTGAGCACGAAAAGTAGTAAATCAGTGAGGTTTTTCAGCAAGTAATGGAGAGTCGACTCCCCCAACAGATTTGCGAGCCACCAAATTTGCAAATGAGTTCAGCCAAGAATGCGTTCCTGGCTCATAAAACTCTGATTGAGAGGGAAAGTAGGAGTCGCATCACAATCATTGAAGTGTAAAGAAATATATGTCCCACCATATTCTTAATAATAAAACTGAAATACAGTAAAACCACTCACTCATAGAGGAGATGGAACAGCAAGGTTTTGGCAGAGCAATACCCGCGTGTGCAGTTGCATGAATTCAAATGTATTGTATACAGAAACTGGAAAATCAGGGGGGAAATGAATTGTCGTGCTCTTAATGTAGGATGGGACTCGGCCCCTTTTCTATGTTGGAGTATTCCCGGCTCTATGATTAACTTTGAATATATTGTTTTCGTATTACTATGTTTTTTTCCCGTACTTTACATCACAAATAACTTTTGAAAGGAGTTGAATGATTTGGGGAAATCAAATTAGAAAAAAAAATAGCGGTGAATTACAAATGATTTGTCCAAATGGCAAGCGCAGCACAGTACTGTTGCCGAGTGGTTAGCATTGCTGCCCACAATTTGAAGGTTGGGGGTTCAAATCTCGGCTCTGATTGTCATGTGTTTTCACGTTTTCAAACATGATGGAAAGTGTATAGTGATTGTGAATAGATGATTGATTAGTCACCGACTATTTGGCAAAGTCTTATGATGCCCCAACGTCTTCCTTTGATGAGGATTCTTGTTATGATACGACATGTTTTCATTTCGCTGTAGATGACAACTTAATCACACTGCGATTCTTGCAATTGGCTAAGGAGGGATACGTGGTGGCACGTGTTAATCCAGCAACATAATCCGTTCAAATTCACCTGCCAGTACTTCAGCTCACTCTTGATTATTTCCAGCTTGGCCAACAAAAGGGACGAAACTACTCTGGAAACACAATAACGCCGGCATCCATCCATCCATCCATCCATTTTCTACCGCTTATCCGGGTCGGGTCGCGGGGGCAGCAGCTTTAGGAGGGAAGCCCAGACTTCCCTCTCCCCAGCCACTTCTTCGAGCTCTTCCTGGAGGATCCCGAGGCGTTCCCAGGCCAGCTGGGTAACATAGTCCCTCCAGCGTGTCCTGGGTCGTCCCCGGGGTCTCCTGCCAGTGGGACATGCCCGGTACACCTCACCAGGGAGGCGTCCGGGAGGCATCCTAATTAGATGCCCGAGCCACCTCATCTGGCTCCTCTCGATGTGAAGGAGAAGCGGCTCTACTCTGAGCCCCTCCCGGATGACCGAGCTTCTCACCTTATCTCTAAACCGGACACCCTGCGGAGAAAACTCATTTCGGTCGCTTGTATCCGGGATCTCGTTCTTTCGGTCACGACCCATAGCTCGTGACCATAGATGAGGGTTGGGACGTAGATCGACCGGTAAATTGAGAGCTTTGCCCTTTGGCTCAGCTCCTTCTTCACCACGACAGACCGATACAGCGTCCGCATCACAGCAGACGCTGCACCGATCCGCCTGTCGATCTCTCGTTCCCTTCTGCCCTCACTCGTGAACAAGACCCCAAGATACTTAAACTCCTCCACTTGGGGCAAGATCTCCTCCCCGACCCGGAGAGGGCACGCCACCCTTTTCCGACTGAGGACCATGGTTTCAGATTTGGAGGTGCTGATCCTCATCCCAACCGCTTCACACTCGGCTGCGAAACGCTCCAGTGAGAGTTGGAGAGCCCTGCTTGAAGGAGCCAACAGTACTACATCATCTGCAAAAGCAGAGATGTAACACTAAGGCCACCAAAACGGACCCCTCCACGCTCGGCTGCGCCTAGAAATTCTGTCCATAAAGGTGATGAACAGAATCGGCGACAAAGGGCAGCCTTGGCGGAGTCCAACCCTCACTGGAAACGATTCCGACTTATTGCCGGCAATGCGAACCAAGCTCTGACATCGGCAGTATAGGGACCGGACAGCCCGTATCAGGGGCTCGGCACCCATACTCCCGGCACCCCACAGAACTCCCGAGGGACACGGTCAAACGCCTTCTCCAAGTCCACAAAACACATGTAGACTGGTTGGGCGAATTCCCACGTACCCTCGAGGACCCTGCTAAGGGTGTAGAGCTGGTCCAATGTTCCACGGCCGGGACGAAAACCACACTGCTCCTCCTCAATCTGAGGCTCGACTTCCCGACGGACCCTCCTCTCTAGCACCCCTGAATAGACCTTACCAGGGAGGCTGAGGAGTGTGATTCCTCTGTAGTTGGAACACACCCTCCGGTCCCCCTTTTTAAAAAGAGGGACCACCACCCCGGTCTGCCAATCCAGAGGCACTCTCCTCGATGACCACGCGATGCTGCAGAGGCGTGTCAACCAGGACAGCCCCACAACATCCAGAGCCTTGAGGAACTCCGGGCGGATCTCATCCACCCTGGGGCCTTGCCACCGAGGAGCTTTTAACCACATCGGTGACTTCAACCACAGAGATAGGAGAGCCCGCCTCAGAGTCCCCAGACTCTGCTTCCTCCAAGGAAGGCGTGCTGGTGGAGTTGAGGAGGTCTTCGAAGTACTCTGCCCACGGTTCACAACGCCCGAAGTCGAAGTCAGCAGCGCCCCATCTCCACTGTACACAGTGTTAGTGGTGCACTGCTTCCCCTCCTGAGACGTCGAATGGTGGACCAGAATTTCCTCGGCCGTCCGGAAGTCGGCTTCCATGGCCTCACCGAACTCCTCCCATGTCCGAAGTTTTTGCCTCGGCGACCACCGGCCGCATTCCGCTTGGCCAGTCGATACCCGTCAGCTGCCTCTGGGGTCCCACAGGCCATAAAGGCCCGATAGGACTCCTTCTTCAGCTTGACGGCATCCCTTACCGCTGGTGTCCACCAGCGGGTACGGGGGTTGCCGCCACGACAGGCACCAACCACCTTACGGCCACAACTCAGGTCGGCCGCCTCAACAATAGAGGCGCGGAACATGGTCCATTCGGACTCAATGTCCCCCGCCTCCCCCGGGACATGGGAAAAGCTCTAATAACGCCGGCAGTTAATTCAAATTTTTAATCTAACTCCCCTTCTGCATTTGTCCCTGAAATAGGCCTAATCTCTCTTCACCGCCGACGAGAGGCAATTTCGGGCTCGTTGTGTATTAAAACTTGACTTTTTTGTTCAACTTCTCCTTTTCATGAGTTAGCAGCCAAGGTGCTTAAACTTAATGATGATAGCGTGTCTGGCACAGCGTGAAGGCAACATAATATGCCTACCTGCACCTTCATGGCTCACTGAGAAATTAAAAAATAAATAAATAAACAAACCTCAAGATGTTTCCCATTCCTCGCTGAGACCTTATCATTCAAATAAAATAAAATAAAATGAGAAATTTGAAGCATTTACTTTTTTTAAAGACATTGATGAATAATAATGAAATAAATACACTTAAAAACAATGGTGCGTGCAATCGAGGCAATTTTATTTTGTCAAGTGGCTGCACAACATGAAATCCTTTGGATTCAGATCCATTTTTTAAAGTTGATGTATATCCTACCATGCAGCCACTTGACAAAATAAAATTTTATAAATTAAACATACCATTTTTTTCAGTGTATTTAAAACACTAAATGACAATGTAATTAATTAGTTGCAACATGCAGCAATGATTTACTTACTAATCACTAAAAATACAGTTAATCAGTACTATGAAGTGCTGTATGCTACTGCAAACTACAACATCAGCAATAAAAAAAAACAATAAAAATATTTGTCAAATGAACTACATTGAGATGTAAAATGTAATCCTTATTAAAAATGAAATATTTATTATTATTATGTAATGGATACATATTTTTTTAAACCATATGTATCCATTACAAATAAAATGACAACAATTTAACAATTACACATGCAACTCATTCTTTACTTAGAAATTGATTTGATTAAATGGAAAAAGATGTATATAAACTACAGATAGAAAAATTAATTCAATTCATATATAGAAAAGAAAAAACAAATTCAGCATGCAATTTGTAGCCAAGACCTCTATTAGTGAATCTTACTGTGTCATATTATTGTGCAGACTCACTACATGTGACCACAGTTTGTCAGTGTTGTACATTTTAATGAATACAAATGAAGATGAATTGATAATAAACTTTAAAATATCTGCAATGAACATCCTTGGTCCTATGAAGAACAACGGCCCTATTATGTCAGCGAGAAACCTACTGATTTCATTTATGCCCTCTGTAAGACAGCTGAGACGATTAAGGGCAAGACAGAACATCTACATTGTTAGTGCTTCATGTTTTCAATACAAAAAATAATAATAATAATAATAAAATTAAGACTCTTGGTGATTCGGAAGCATGATAGATACAAAATATCTGATGTTAGTACTGTAGTTGAGAATGATGCTCTTTGTCAGATCAAGGTTCCTGTTGATTTCGAGTGATACCAGACCCAGACCATAAACACTCAGCTTATACATTTTTTAAATCAAATTCTAACTTGCTCATCCGTCAGCCACTGAGCCCGTTTCCAGCATTTATTTCCCCCTACGGAGGTTGTTTAGAGCAAAATTTGTCAAAATAGTGTCAAGAAGGACAGCTGATGTTTGGCTTTGTGTGTGCTTGCTAAATTGAATATCCTTTCCTAAAAGTTCCTGCCCATCTAACTGGCTGAGTACCAATTGAGCCTTGAAAACAAAAAACATTCTTCATTCTGACTGCATCACTGAAGCTCAGGCAATAATGCCGGATTGTGTTTATTTGTTGTACCACAATGCCACCCTGTGGTAAAACTGATCCCAGTCTCAAACACAAGCCATTTGTCTTTAAGAACTGCAGCTAGTTTACAAATGGTGACAATAGATCGGTGGTTCCGAACCTGGGTTCCATCGAACCCCAGGGGTTCGGTGAATCTGTCTCAGGGGTTCGACGGAGCCTCTGCCACGGAGGTTAAGACACACCCGACTCAACTTGTCAATTGGTTATGACACGCCCGCTTGGCCATCACTGGCTGCAGATGATCACATTACATTGCTTGTCCATTCAGTGCTGCGGGAAATGTAGTTCGCTCATAAGTCACCATCTGACTGTCATGATAATACGTCATACAATTACAAAAAACTATACTTTGGCCATGTAGTTTTATTTGCTTTTTATTTACTCTTTTTAATAAATGTTTTTTTTTAATGTCTTGAATTTATAACGAAGGGTTCGGTGAACGTGTAAATGAACTGGTTGGGTTTGGTACTTCTAACAAGGTTAAGAACCACTGCAATAGATTCTTAAAAAAAAAAAAAAAAAAAGCCCAAAATAAGAAACTGGACTTTTTGTGAAAGAAAGCTGCAAAAATGTAAAAGTGTAACGCTAATTTTCTGTTACTTTTCAGTTACTTTGACATTTGACTTTAGCCATGGATTCAACACTGTATGTATGCCATTTAACTTTAATTCACAGATGGCATTTAACAAGGCTAATCATCAAAATGTGTTGCCACGCAGCAAAAACTCACATTTTTAATAATTTAGCATCAAATTTGGTAGGAACCGGATAAAATCTCAAATTTCATTTTGAAGTGCAATCGTTAATGGCCAAAATGTCTGCTTTAATCCATAATAGACTTTTTGGGTATTTCTTGGCATGACTTTTTGAGATTTTTTTTGTGTGTCTACTCAGGACAGACATACCAACCTAGTTTCATGTTGCTCAGTGAAACTGGCTTCAGGAGGAAATCTTTTTTTTAAAAATCAGGGAGCACTACTGATGCACTCGCGTATCCGTCCTTGACTTCGCAAACAAAACCCAGGAATGCCACTTATCGTGCAAATCCACCCAAACAGTGATTCCGGATTAATGAGTCAGAACAAAATCATTAAAATGTAAACAGTGGCAGTTGGTTGGCGGCCATTAGGGAGGCCTACCTATGAGACAGTTTGTGCTAATTAACCCCGATAAGTGACCCGGGGCCCAATGAAATCACCAATCAACTTCACACTGGAGTAAGAGTGCTGCAAAAGTGAAGCTAACCACTGTGAAAAACAGTAAACCTCTCTCGGTTGTGCGAGTTATCCCCCAGACCCCCCAAGATATGAAAGCTGCAATACAGAAATACCCTACTTAAATATTCAAGTGGCATGTTTTTATAGCATTGATGGCACTTATATTTTATTACATACTTAAAAACACATTCATACATTGTATGTACACATCATTTCAAAATCATACAAACACAGTTAAAACACAAACATGTATTTAGAGAGAGGGCACAAGCAAAGGATAAAATTCAAATATTGTACAATGTATCCGTGTACTGATCCTGATGCGTTTACAGTAAACAAATTCAGTCCCTCAATCAATGAACAATCATGGCCAAGGATGTGCAGTATGAAATGGACCTAGAGCCGTCTTAAAAAGCAGGATTACAAAGAATAACAATTCAACAAAAACTTGGCTGTGTCGAAAAGCAGAACTTCCAGTTTTGTTGTCTTTCAAATTTACGCTGTCTCAGACTAGAGATGTCTCCATCTCGTCATCAAAAGTAGAATTACCCAAGAAGAGACTGCACAGTGGGACCGTGAAACTTGAACCTGCAATAGAGAGCGTTTTTACTGCTTCAACTCGAATTTTACGATCTTAATCATCAACAGCTATTTATACATTCATTCATCTACCGAACCGCTTGATCCTCACTAGGGTCGCGGGGGTTGCTGGAGCCTATCCCAGCTGTCTCCGGGCAGTAGGCGGGGGACACCCTGAATCGGTTGCCAGCAGGGCACACAGAGACGAACAACCACCCACGCTCACACTCACACCTAGGGACAATTTAGGGTGCTCAATCAGCCTGCCATGCATGTCTTTGGAATGTGGGAGGAAACCGGAGCACCCGGAGAAAACCCACGCAAGCCCAGGGAGAACATGCAAACTCCACACAGGGAGGCCGGAGCTGGAATCGAACCCGGTACCTCTGCACTGTGAATCCAACGTGCTAACCACTGGACTACCAGGCCGCCGCTATTTATACAATACCATAAAAATGACAGCGACAATTCCAGTTTCACTTTCAATGACAATGTTACACAAATTGTAAATACAGACAATACAAATCAGTCTTCAGTCATTATAAAATGTCACTATTTAAATAAATTAAGTCACACAAACAACACCTTCTCTGTAACTTGCCCAAGGCAGAATGATTGAAAAAAAAAATACAAACAAAACTTGTTTGTGCCTTAAATCAGTGGGGTTAGGCTCCAGCTCACCAGCAACCAGCAAGTTAGTACAATCACTCCTTTGTGTTTATCACTCGTAAGCACTAGATGGCAGAATAAGCCTGAACATGAAAATCAAGAGTGCCCATCAACACAGACCAGAGAGGGATTCATTTTCAGCTCTGGGGTTTCAGGGCTCGAATCGGCTCACTTAAGATCACAATGTTTAAATGAAGATACATAAAAAATACCCTTATTCGTGTATCCGTCTAATTTAGCTCCAATGATAGTCATAATCGCATTTGATCAAAAATCAGCGGTTAACTATCAAATATAAAGGCCCTCCCCAATCCTAAATGAGATGCTCAACTCATTTTTCAACGCTGACAACCAGATTAGCACACGTTTTATGCATTTCATCGATTTGAACAAATAGATTAGCCAACAAATCAAAATTTGACACACTATTCTTTTTAGAAACCATCAATGCTTTTTATTCACTTCTATGACAAATATATTTCAATAGTAGTGCACTGATATATCAAACAACTACACTTTACCAAATTAGCACACATAGTCCACTCTTGCTTATGTAATATTTGCTCGGATCCGTCGTTTAATGTCAGGAGTCTAAGGTATGTCATCAAAGTGGAATATGAATTTACTCGGACAGAATGTTGACCGATAATTGCCACCGTAGCGGTGGTGTCACCTTGGCAGCTTCAACAAATGCGAGTGGGGATCAGTCACGTGAGGTCAGGAGTCTATATGCTATGGGCCCCAGATGTTGCAAGGATATGATTGACTGGTAAAAAAACGAAATGAAAAATAATGTGGAATTCAATGCCCTCTGGTAGGCCCTTTGGCATTCATCTATTGGCCCCTTAGAGTGGACTTCTTTGTGAACTTTTACAGGAGCAAAATGACTGGCAGAAAGTTCAAGGGATACTTTACAAATGTTGGCATTTTCAGCAGTAAAAAGTTAATATTGGGAATTTTGAGTACCATGGGCCCCCAGGGCTTTTTCAGACCAGGTAGGAAATGTGGGTAAAGGCGGACCTGGGCAAGTTACTTAATATCCAAAGCAGTAAGATTCCAGGATCACCATCTGAAGCAGACATAGTCATATTGTTGCGGGTATTTTTATGTTTTACTATCAAGAATGGTCAAATAAGTTTTACTTTTCACAATTGCATGACAATAAAAGGCACACCAACAACTTGTCTCACCTTCAAATCCCAACTTTCTGTTTTTTTGTTTTTTAAATTAAGTGAAGATCATGCCTTTTTTTGGGTTTTATTTTATCTTTATATCAAGAGTACACCTTTTGCACTTCTACAACAACGCTAATACTGTACACTTAGAACATGTACAGGTGTTAAAACGTTTATAACGGTTTGACCACGAACAGATTCTCTCTATTGCCAGAATTTTTTGTAAGACCTTTTCCCCCCGAAATTTTGCAAGCAATGCATTTGCCTGAAGGAGTTTCAGTTCCAAACAAGCCAGCCTCACATATTTCCTGACACAGCAAGACTCAACTCTTTCATAACATCACGCTGTTCAGCTGCAAGAGAAAAAAATAATAATTGGAAGCTTGCTATGCATGTTTTTAACTTCCCGACATGGTCAATGGGACAGATAAAGCCCACCTCCACAATGTCACCTGACAATTTCTGAGTTATACTGTACTTCTAGCGATCGACAAAGACTACTACAACATAAAGTCTGTGATTTAATGTTACATTTCAACATTTATCGCAGACATAACTTGGATGAACAGAGATGCTTGCATTTCTGTATTTTAAATTTTTAACTTGTAAGAAGGCGCCATCACTCGTGCCCACTGGTCATTGAATTGATGCATCTATTTATGTCAGTAAAACATGAGCTCACACGAGAGGGCGCAAAGTGTTAAAAAGTCACAAAAATCAACTGGAGATCCCTGTTGACTGATCGTAACTCAAGCCAAGTAATTGTTGGCTCGAGAAAAAAAGAATATGTCAAAGTGGCATCGCACTTCAAGTAGAGCCACATGCATCTCTGCATGGGGCTATGTATAGATGTGAGAAAACAAGCTCACATCAAGCATTGGGTAACAGGTGATGTCAGTGCAAGGGGATACGTGGAGATGTGTCGACAAATGAGATTGCTTCTGATGCGGCAATCTTATCTTTACTGGCCTGCTATCTGCACCACACGTTTCTTGTGATAACACCAATGTCAAATGTAGCCGAGTGAGTGAGTGAGTGAGTGAGTGAGTGAGTGAGTGAGTGAGTGAGTGAGTGAGTGAGTGAGTGAGTGAGTGAGTGAGTGAGTGAGTGAGTGAGATTGTGCGTGCAAGGATGTGTTTAGGGTATTCAGGTAGTGAGTGAGTGAGTGAGTGAGTGAGTGAGTGAGTGAGTGAGTGAGTGAGATTGTGTGTGCAAGGATGTGTTTAGGGTATTCAGGTAGTGAGTGAGTGAGTGAGTGAGTGGTGAGTGAGTGAGTGAGTGAGTGAGTGAGTGAGTGAGTGAGTGAGTGAGTGAGATTGTGTGTGCAAGGATGTGTTTAGGGCATAGGTGTCAAACTCAGGTCCTGGAGGGCTGCTGTCCTGCATATTTTCCAAGTCTCCCTGTTGCAACACACCTGATTCAAATGATCAGATCATCAGCAAGCTCTGCGGAAGCCTGACATTGAGCCTGTTCAGGTGCGTTGCAACAGGGAGACTTGGAAAACATGCAGGACCGGAGTTTGACACCTATGATTTAGACTATTTGGCTTCAAGCTTTATTATGTAGAAATGAGTACTGTTTTCCTGGATGTGTTAGGTGTGTGTGTGTGTGTGTGGGGGCATGAATAAAAATGCAGTATTAATAAAGATGAGTTAAGCATAGGTGTCAAACTCCGGTCCTGGAGGCCAATGCCTGCATGTTTTCCAACTCTCCTGTTGCAACACACCTGATTCAAATGATCAGATCATCAGCAAGCTCTGCGGAAGCCTGACATTGAACCTGTTCATTTGAATCAGGTGTGTTGCAACAGAGAGACTTGGAAAACATGCAGGGCATTGGCCCTCCAGGACCTGAGTTTGACACCTATGGTTTAGGGTATTCAGGTAGTGAGTGAGTGAGTGAGTGAGTGAGTGAGTGAGTGAGTGAGTGAGTGAGTGAGATTGTGTGTGCAAGGATGTGTTTAGGGTATTCAGGTAGTGAGTGAGTGAGTGAGTGAGTGAGTGAGTGAGTGAGTGAGTGAGTGAGTGAGTGAGTGAGTGAGTGAGTGAGTGAGTGAGTGAGTGAGGCAATGAGGTTGTGTGTGAATGAGGTTGGTTGTGCGGGGGATATCCAGTGATTAAATGAGTGAGTGAATGACTGTGTTAATGTGTGAATTGGAGTGTGTGTGTGTGTGTGTGTGTGTGTGTGTGTGTGTGTGTGTGTGTGTGTGTGTGTGTTTGGGGCACTTTTGCTATTTTGGAATATTGCAGTTTGTATTGAAAAATGTAGTGAAGTGAGCCCATTGGCGGTAAAATGAATGAAAGGCCAGCTGGGGAAAGATAATCGTAAGAGGGCCAGAGGTGCACGCAGAAGGCAGATAAATACAGTCCAGTGTGGAGCCGGAAAATGGTCCATTTGGAGGAGGACCCGAGTCACAAAACCAGTGACCTTCAGTCTGTTCAAATAATCTCAAATACCCTGCAGGCAGAAACTGATGGAGCTCAAGAAGAAGACATTTTTAAATTCAAAGTCATTTCTTCTCCAACATATGTTCCTTTCACAATATTTAGCTGGGGTACATGTTGAATTGGTCCAGCCCAATGGGATCAAGAGTCAAAACTAGTGTTTTGGTACCTTCAGAATTCCCAGAGGCTAGTGAAGATTGCCCATCAAGTACATTTTGCTTTCACCTCTGCGATGGAAGTTATTTAGTGAGAAAGTCGTTGCCACAAGGGATGGCCCAAGGTAAAAAAAAGAACAAAAAGATAGCTGATCTGTTGTTTTTAAAGGCGAGGGGGAACACTGACAAGTCTCTAATGCATTCAAAATGGATTGTTGACTCAGCTGGGCGATAAAAGGGCCTTACCTTGAAAGTATTACGTCGCCCCCACCTAATATGGTCATGGTGATGGAATCAAAAATGTGTGTTTTTTTGCGATACAAGAGAAGCCTGACAGTACTTTACAAGGTGACAGCAGTAGAAAGTTATATTGGATAAGAACCGCATTTTTATTGTTGACTTGGACCAGAGCAGAACAAATCAGAACTCCAAGACCAACTCTTGCAATGATGAGAAGAAAAGAGACAATATACTCTAAATTCTCTGCAAGTCGCGTATTGGAATTGGTATCGAGGGCCAAAAAGCTGTGCTAACACACACACACACACACACACACACACACACACACACACACACACACACACACACACACACACACACACACACACACACATGGTTTAGGTTTAAAAGAAACTAAATGAATCCAGCACTGAGTTCGCTGTTGGACTCCAAATGACTTCCCTCTCCCCAATTTTCACTCCAACTACCCCCATCGTCTATTTACTTTGCCTCATTTCTTTTGACTTCCTTTGTCAGGCGTCGCCCCCCCCCACACCCCCACCCCATGACACCTCCCCTGTTCCTTTGCCGACTGTAAATGAATGAAATGTGTGCTCATCAAACAGGACGCCTGCAAATAGAGTGGTCCGCCGTCTCGTGAATGGAGCATCATAATATGAGTGGATAGTTGGAGAACACACTGAATGAAAAATGAAACCAACACATATGGGACATCATGAAGGATGTCACAAACAAACAACTATAACATATACCCGGAGATATGTATGCATGGCATCCATAAACATTAGGTAGGTATGCATTGCTAACTAGACAATATAGTTTGTGGTATTTTTTTGTTTGTATGCAATTCCATCAATGCTAATTCCCTCATACATGCTAACTTGCATAGCAAGGGTGTCAGGGTTGTACATGGTAGAGGACCCAAAAGCAGGGAGGCAGGAGAAGCAGGGTGTATAGTACAAAATGTATTAACCAAAACACTTGCATGGATACTCTGGAAAAACTAAATCGATCGCACTAACAAAGTCCTAAAAAGACCAAAAACTCCAACAAAGTACTAACAAAACACCAAGAATACACCACTCCAAGAAACAAAACATGAGAGCAACAAAGATCTGACAAAACCCAGGGAACTAAAGCAAACTGACGAGACAACAGGGAACACCTGGGTTGAGGGAGCTGATTGGTTAATACGAGGGGCCCGGATGAGAAGAACAGGTGGAAACAAAACCTAATGAGGAAGACAAAAGCACATGTGGAAACAAGACATAACATGAAAAAAAATGTCATCTAAAAACGGAATAGTGACAGGGGGAGTCATTGTGGTCTCGCAATAGAAGAGGCTATGATGTAAAAAAATACATTGTTACCTATCGCGGAAGCCATGACCATTTTTTTTTAATTGTACAGAAAATAAAGGAAAATTATTTGGGATTGAAGCAGTGATGATGAAGTTATGATGATTGTGATAATAGATTTCTGCAGTGTCTTTCAAGGAATCCAAGGATGCTTACCAATAAATAACTCGTAAGTGAAATTAAAATGTTATGCACATTAGAAGAGGAATAGCAGTGAGATGGAAGACATTTTTCACATCAGTTTGACCATTGACATGCGACCACTTAATAATTCATATGCTACTTTATTTCAATCAATAATAATTACTCAATGTGATTAATCAACATGAGACATAATGAACTTTGTATCGCAAAAAAAAATGGATGGAAGGTAAACCCGGCAAGAATGGACCTGCAAAGCTTGACACGATGGGTTTTGGAAGGGAAAATGTCTTTCCAATACAGTGGATGGTCCATTTGATAAGTAGGCAGACAAAGAACACGAGTTATTAGTGCAACAGTGAGTGGACCATTAAAGCAGCATGCTGGCTGCTGACTTGCTTAAACCACAAGTTAGCTTCATCTAGTGTGCTAAGCCCTGTTCACACGGGCAGATTTATTTCGGCGCTGCTCCGGAGTATTTTGTTGCGATATATTTTTACACCGGAACAAATTTTGTGGAGCGTTCACACGTACAAAACCGCTGAGCGTCACAGCTCCGGCACAGCTCCACTTGCGTTCATACGGGCAGTTTCTGCTGCGGAGCAAAACGACAGAAAACAAATGAGCTGTCGTGTTGGTTCTTTTTAAAACGTATACACAACTCAAGCAACTACTGTACAGGCACGTCCTTCTCCTTCTGTGTCTCCGTGCCTTCTGCTAGAGAGTGACCGCCCCCGAAAACGTAAATCAACGATGAGTTCAATGACACTCAGAAAAGCAAACATTTAATGCGCCAAACACAAAAATCAAGAGATAAAATCACAAAATAAATTCTATGGAGGGCGCGGGGTTGTGAACACACAACAAAGGAACAAACAACTCCGAGACAGTCCAGTCTCCTACAAAAGGAAAGATGACGTTTGGGGACTACCCCCGTTCTAGTTGAGATGGTATAACCCAAGAGGTGCTTTGCTACTTTTAGCAGCCATGTCTTGTGTCGTTATTAAACAAACACCTGATGGAAGTCCGACAGAGCACGAAAGCAACGCATTCTTGCCTTACGTAATCAACTCTTCTCATGCGCAGCGAGGCTCCCCCCACCCTCGCAAGCGAGCATTTGCTCTGGAGCAAATTTAACCCAGTTGCGTTCATACGTGCACATTTGCTTCGGTACTGCTTCGCAAACGAGCATTTGTTCCGGAGCAAATTTTTAAACCACGTGGTTTAAATTTGGTCCGGAACAAGCTGTTTTCGGGCACTAGTCTGGAACAAAGTTGCACGTATGAACGCTCGAGAGGAGCAGTTGCGCAGTAAGTCCGGAATAAATCTGCCCGTGTGAACGGCCCTCTAGTGTGTTGGATTCCAGAGAGCCAGAGGGTGTCAATCAATATGTAAATATTCATAAGTTGCGAACAGCCTTGCTGTGTAGTCTGTTTTTGTGCATGTTATAACGCAGGTTTAAAGTGCACTGAATTTGGTGTAATAACTTCACAGCATTGATTGTATGGCCATCATTGACATACTTTACAAGACACATTAAATGGAGCAAGTTTGAGGCACAGATGTGATATTGTATATTTTCTTAAAAAGCCTCCACTAAAAAAATACCACAGGTCATTTTGAAAATGATAATAATTGTCAGATGGATAGCTCATTTGAATAAAAAAAAAGGACACGCCTCTAAACAATGTCAGCATTATATGAGGCTGGTAAATCTGTAAAACTGTAGGTGACAGTCGAGTAATATGTAAAACGTACTGAAGAGTATTCTAAAAAAAATAAATAAATAAATTCTGTGTATCAATCAATTTGTATGAAATAATGAATAATGAAATAAATCTAGAAAAATAATACATATTGTATAATGGTGGCACTGTGTTCGACTGGTTAGAACGTCCGCCTCACAGTGCAGAGGTGCAGTGTTCGATTCCGGCTCCGATCTTCCTGTGTGGAGTTTGCATGTTCTCCCCGTGCCTGCGTGGGTTTTCTCACATTCCAAAAACATGCACGGCAGGCTAATGGGACACTCCAAATTGTCCCTAGGTGTGATTGTGAGCGCAAATGCTGGTTCGTGTATGTGTGCCCTGTGATTGACTGGCAACCAGTTCAGGGTGCACTCCGCCTAGTGCCCGAAGGCAGCTGGGATAGGCTCGGGCACATCCGCAACCCTCGTGAGGAAAAGCGAATTCGGAAATGGATGGATGGATGTTGTATAATATCTCCAAAAAAGCCTCTGCTTTCATCGATGCCGTGCCTCAAATAATTGCGGGTGCTCTTTAGCTGAAGAAATGAATGTCTCAGATATTTAACAGATGCCTCGCCAAGGACTTTAGGCATCTGCAAAACTGGTTTACAGTGTAGCAATGATTAAAATGAACATACATATGTTAGGTTAAGGTCCTAAACAGGCCCCCTCATAAAAGTGTCATAAAAATTATTTCTTTATATTCGTTATGTTTTATGCAGGATTTCCTCTATAATATATAATAAAAGAGGTCAAATGCACTTTCAAGACTGGTTATCCTCGCCAGTGCAAAGTAAATTGGCCCTAGAGTTGAGATAGGCGGCAGAAAGAATGGCAGGACTTCCTCATGAGTGGAGGACCACCGGATTTTCCCATTTCTTGAAAACTATGGAGAGGTCCTCTTCTATTCTCTCTTCCTTTTCCTTCTGTTTCTCCTGCTCCTCCTCCTCTGAACTGCCTGGCAGGTACTCCTCTCTTGATCCTTCCTGGCTCTCAGATTCACTTTGACTGCTGCTACTGCTAGCTGAGCTAATCACATGACAGAGAACGCGAGCATAAAAAGTAGATAGCATCTGGTGAATGCTCATTTCAAGTCTTCAATTTTTGCTTTTATTTCCAGCACATGCTGTCGTACTATTTGCACACCCTTGAGCTTGTCTGTTATTCAGCTACTGACACCACTGTGCTGATTCTGGCAATAATGGAAACGCGTGACATTGCCGGTAGACTGAAAAGTGGGGAAAGTGCTGTCATAAGGGCCATGCCATCTGCTCAAGCCTACTCTGCACCCATTAAAAAAATGTTTGCAAGCTATCTGGCAAAATGCAAAGAATGTGTGTTTCCTAATTAAAATAATCTGGTCATATGCAAAAAGCATCGAAGGTCTCATTCATCAAGACGGGATAATTAAAGCTGGTTTGCAAACATGCATACACCAGCATTGTTTTTAATTTTGAACGTGACCTGTTTTGTGTGACTGCTCTAAAGAAATCAACCACTGAGGTAAAATGTTGATGGTTGATGGATCCCCCCCATGCCCGTTTAACCTCATGATGATCACAGACTATATGTATGTATAGTTTCTGTGCTTAACATGCAACAAAAGTCTGTCCCTGCCTCCCTGTGTCAGGTAGACTGTGATTTCCTTTTCACACATTCTGTTTTGTCTTATATCTACTTGATTTTTCTGTTTTGTTCATGTTCGCTTCTGTTATGACTGCTGCTCATTATGGCAGCCGTGTGTGCGTGCATGTGCACGTGCATATACTGTATATATGTGTGTGTGTGTGTGTGTGTGTGTGTGTGCGTGTGCGCGCGCAAGGACAGTGATGGGTCGATCGCAGGTTGGCTGATTAAAAGTAGATCTTTGGTCAAAAAAGTTGGGCACCCCTGATATAGAGAGTTATGGCCCCAAACCATAAACGGAATATAAATTAATTTATGTTTGTGCATTCTCTGCACTGTCAATTTTAAATGTCCTATTTTTTAATAAAGGGATGGAAATAAATACTTATAATATAAATAAACATGCTCACATCTAGACATCCCCTTGTTTTCAATTCATCAATGTAACAATTCAAATCAGTCCACCAATCCTGCCCAAATAATCTCATTGCCCTGGGCAATAGAACATTAATAACCATGTTTGAATTACAAAATAAAGCCAATCCCTCTCACTTTAATTAAATAGATTGGTCACCTTATTGGTTATCAGTGACAGCGCATAAAAATGGCCAATTCCCAAAGCACTAGAAGTTGTAAAGAATTACGTGCAGTATAAGGGATGTGCACTGCATATTCCTCGGAGACATTCCGGTCGCTTATTACACTGGCGTAGCGATCAAACATTCATAACATCAGCAACCATACACCCTGAGGGCTAGCATGCACTCTAATCGCCTTGCATTTTAATTAAGTACTAGGCGATTAATGCCACAATGGAAATGAATTTGGATAATCGCCTTACCCTGTGGTAATATAGTAAACAAATATCTGGCAGGGGAATTCGGTGCAACAGACCTGTCATTGATGTGCCATATCAAGTAAAGCTCGAATTCAACCATCCAGCCATCCATTTTTGACAGTGTTTCTCCTAATTAGGGTCAATCGGGATGAGCGCAAATGGCTGAGCAGTACCAATAATGATACCCTTTGATACCAAGCTTCATCTTACATCAAATTAAAGAAACAATCAAAAGTCCCTTGGAAGTTTCCAGGAGATCCAAACTCGGTCCTCAAGAGGCTGATGTCCTGCTGATTTTCCATCTCTCTCTGCTGAAATGCACCAGCGCATGTCTAGTCGAGCGTCTTCAGGGCCGTGATGCATCTGTCTGGACATTCCAGCACATACAGTTGCCTCGCTCCCAACTCATCTGACAATTTTGTAACAGAAAGTAGTCTGAATTTGGTGTAATAATGGACGCACCGTCATTTGTGTGCTGAGGCAATGGCACGTTCAGCACGTTTGTGAATTTGGAAGATGAGCTACACCTCACTGGTAAGGTTGCCACCCGTCCCGTAAAATACGGAATTATCCTTCAATTGGAAATTAATCGTTGCGTCTCGCATAGGACCAATTCTGGACGTGGTTTTTTTTTCTCCATATTTTCCTATTTGTCCCATGCGTCTGTCACACACATACGTGAACAGTGAACTTAACAATAATAAACTAAATAAAAGGCAGGAAACATAAAAACAGCAATGTGGGCTCTGTGCCAAATCCTCTGTCTGTCTGCCTGCATGCATGCAGTTCAGCCCAGCCCCTTCGCGCTGCCGCTGCCTGTCATGATCGTTGCTTAGTAACGGGCTCACTGCACACTTTGAACAGTCCTGTTCAGGGTTTCACAGCACTGCTTTGAAAGACAAAGAGTTACTCCGTGCTGCAAGGTGGAACAAGAATTAGCTTGGAAGAATTAGCACAGTGAGGAACAGAGGGAAAGCTGTTGACTGACTCACCCTGATCTAGCCTCGAAGAGCACATGAAGGGGTTGGGGAAGAGGACTGTTTTGCACATTTTCCAATTTTTTTTCATATTTTCATTTGGGCTTACATAAGTGTTTAATTGTTTAATAGTTAGCTTTATTATAGTAAAACGGCCCCCAGACAGACTTTGTTATGCTATGAAAGCACTCTGTTTATGTTGACATGATTACTTATAATGGTTCAATGATTTTCTGCACCAACTGTACAAACTGTAATAGTATTGTATTCTACCACTGATCACTTTAGCTCTGCTTGAAACTATGGTTCACTTACATTATGAAATGTCCTTCCATACCAATTTGTCATGTTCTTGTTTATGATGATACTAATGCAGCGTGTATACAGGAGACAAATTCCTTGTGTGTTCTACATACTTGGCCAATAAAGATGATTCTGATTCTGATGATTCTGATTCTGATGCATGTAATACGGTATGCTCAAGTTCAGCTTAGTTCAGTCTATTCAGCCTGAACATGTATATACACACACAAGTTTGCAAGTGTTTCTTTTTTTTTCTCTACCTCTTCAAATAAAGGTGTCCCCAGTTGTTACATTTACAGCACTTTAGAGGCTATTTTATTTAAATACTCTCCTCTTCCAGTAAAAGTGTCCCTGGACAGGCTTTGTTTAATTTACAGCACTTTATATATACAATACAGTCGGCCAGGCCTATATGCTCAAGTTCAGGCGATTAACAATTTCATGCACCCTGTAACCTCATGATGCACAGATTCAGGCTACTGTAAAAAAAGACAACAATTTTCATTGATAATTAAAGCACTTTAAACTTAAGTACGTCTAAATGCTTTGGTTGATTTCTCCTTCCTTATTGACCACCAAGTAACACCAGGCCTCAGAGGCTAACATGACATGTTAAAGAATATCAATTAAATCAAAGCATTGTGTTTTTTCATGTAAAAAATACATGTGATTCGATGCATTTTCGGGTTATGGTCAGCCAAACCCTCAAATTTCTTTCGCCTGCCGTGAGGCGTGTCCCTTATTTCCAGATGTGAAAGGTGGCAATCCTACTCACTGGTGTATCCAATCGAAGCCCAGGCAGAGAAATTTGGCGCTCTGCAGACGTCATGCTTTTTCATTCAAGAAATATGACACCAGCGTGAGACAATCCCTTTGAATGATTGTAGGAAACACCGCATCACTATTGGGATGCAAATGCCAGTTTGAGGCACTGATTTTTAAAGGTAACTTTCTTGTTATTATTATTTTATATTATCATAGTAATGATTTTTGTGTTGCTTATCATTAACGTGAAAAATATGATGAAAGAGTTATGTCATTTTTGTTTGATTGACGGTCTTATTTGCAAGAGCCAGTCATGGAGTTACTGACAATAACGTTCGGTACGCAGGCGTGTACGTGATGAATATGACAATGTTTGCAAGCGAGAGTCCGGCACAGTTTTCAAAGTGTGGCATTGTGTAATGTGGCAAGACATGTCGTGTGTTATGTTTTTTATGGACAACGCGTTTCTCTCGTGAAGTGACATAAGCTTTGTAGTGAACGCCTCTATGAAAAGGAAAACACACTAAAATGATGTGAGCATTAAGTAAAGATGTCAGCATCAATTTTGATGACCATCGATCGCAGTTTTGCCACATTAGGAGACGTTTAGATTCCTCCATTACGGTAAAGTACCCGTCTCTGGTGGTCGTTATTACTTTCCATTCATCCATCCATTTTCCAATCCACTTATCCATCCAAAGCTGCGATTGCCTGGCAAACAGTTCAGGGTGTCCCCCCTTATTATTAAGAAAAAGTATAAACAAACAAACAAACAAATAAACAAATAAATAAATAAATAGCTAAATAAATAAATAAATACAAACATATGACTAATTAATAATAATAATAATACATTTTATTTATAAGCGCCTTTCAAGACACCCAAGGACACTTTACAATAACAAAAAACACAAAACAATAAAAAACAATAACCAAAATCTGACTATTCTACTTGCAAAATTCCACTGCCACCTGTTGAAGAAAAGGACAAGCCTATTGGAGACTTGGGGCACAGGTAGTCAGCAGGTTGCTTTGTTGTTCAATCGGCCTTTTATGTGTAGGTTTTAGAGAGGTTAAAGACACACTGACAAGAATAGGGCAAAATCCTCTTTCGTGCTATTAAAAATGTAGCAAGGGCTAGCAAATGTCCAACACTATAACTCACGTTCATATTGAATTATTTTTCATGTGACATCAAGACAAATGCATGTGGAGATAAAGGAGGGGTGGGGGGGGGGGGACATGGAGACCTCCTACCTAGCTGAATCGACTGGCCTACTCCATTGTGCTTTGCTCAGCAGTGTGGAAATGAGGAATGATGGGTGTTACAGTTGCCCAACTACTCTTTCCAAAGCACCCTCTCGACAAAATGTGACACATTTTACAGATGATGTTTGTGGTGTATTAACCGGAGATGGCAGTGGGAGGGGGACTTTTTTTGGGGGGGGGGAGTCAGCGCTCTATTTTCCAGATCAAATCCCAGCTGAGCCTTTTGGCTTGGTTTATAGATGTGGCTTTTTAGATGACATTCAGATGGTTATTTGAGACAGGTGGAAGGTTTATTAAAAAAATGTCTTGAAGTTTGGGGATTTGTTTTGCTTGCATTTATAAGTAATCATGTCAACATAAATATATGTTCGGTTAACTGTAGCTGTCCTTGATTATTTCTGGATGATAGAATTCACAATTTTGGCACGTTTGTCCAATCCAAGTCCAAATGCATTTGGCAGTGCGACACAGCTGTAACGGCACATGTGCTCCAACATGGTCCAAAAAAATACATTCTTATTTTGCATGCACGCAGTATGTTTCATTTTGGCTTGAGCCAAATATATCCTCATAATAATTGTCCCAGATCAAATTATGAACGACTGATATTATGAAAATGTGTTAATAGCATTAACAAATTAGTTATGAATATATAAATGATTAATCCTTGGTCAGTGTCTCAAAAGAAAGGAATAGTGTGTTTTTGCCTATACGATCCGACCTGTCTGTGACTTTTGTCCCTTATCTGTAGTATATGTGGTAATCATTTTTCGTCCTTACTGTTAAACTGTACAAATGAGGTGGAAACACATACAGTTCTCAGGACTGTTTCAAGAATCCAACTGAACACTGTTACCACCGTGGCATAAAAATAGACACACTTTTGCCACATACAGTTGAAGTTTCAAGATTCCCATCTTTATCGCCATCTTCCTTGATTCAAAACACACCGGTAAAATCTAATTAATTAGAAGTGAGTAACATATTTGTTCTGGAAAAAGCCTCAGATGTCATTTTTTTGTAGCACCTGTACTATAAAAGAGTGATTATATAAGTAATTAAACAGTACATTAAATATAGCATGAATGAATAAGCATGAATACATGATTTCAGATTCAATTTTGGAAATTTGACAAAGTAATCGTTTTCCAGAAGCGAGATACTGACAAGCGTCAAACTAGGAAGTGTGATGTCACATCAAGACAACAATAGTGGGGCTCATTCTTGAAAGTGTACAAAGCCAATCAGAAATTGTTTGGGAAAGTGATGTTTCAAACTTATCTAAGGGGATCCATGTGTTTGAAGAGTTGGAGGAAGAGGAGTTGTTGGCAAGATGTATGTTGTACCACACATGTACGAGCCAGATGCTCCGGATGCGGAAAATGTTGTGCCTGAACGGCCGGACACGGAGAGGAAACGAAATGAGACGAGACCCTTTGGGAATGGAACAACGGTAAGCTATATGGACTGCGCCTTGAATTATTGTTTTCAATTGTAGCCTATGCCATGCTGTAAATTGCGCACAATGGGATTACCCCCTCTGCCCATCTATTCCCGCTAGCACTGAGCGCATAGTCATAGTAGGTTGGTGTCCTACATTGTCATCACATCTGTTGCGTTGTCTGCCGCTCCGCACATTGTATCAGCAGCATTGTTGAAAACCATTACAGAAGATTCCATCCATTGACTCATATAGTTGCAATGTTTTCATACAGGATGTCATCCATGTACACGAATAATACTTTGAATCGAATGTTTTCATAAACAACAGCCAGAGTTATTCAATGATTAACACACCTACCTTTTTTGCAAATCCGGTTGAGAAATTAGAGGTCTTCTAAGTGCTTGTCACAGAGAATGCTCGTCGACACAGGGGTAAAATTCATTCGCTTTGCAAGAACGAAGCTGTATACTTCCAATTTTCTGGCCCGTTTACGTGCCCTATTCTTTTCTTTTCTTTTGGCCACTCAAACAACTGTTGCCTTAATATGAAAAGTGTGCCACCGATGCATTTCGTCAAATAACCCAATAACAATGGCAAAGAGCAGTTAAGAGGACAATCAATAATAGAGGTCACTACAAATGTATTACAATGGCCGAATGGCAACTCGTCATTCGGTAAATGACGTCACATGCTGGAGATTGCAAAGCAAAACACTTTTTGTAGTTAAACACATTGCTATGGTTCTAACTATGAACCTGGTGGGTTAAAATAAAAATAAAAAACAACAAAAAATAAAACGAACCAAAGTATGCTTTAGTTTTTGCCCCAGGTATTACTCAAAAGATGCTTGGACAAGTTTACTTCATGCTTGACCTGTCGATTCAACATCGTTAGACATCAACATGTTGGACCACATATCGTATATTTCACAGCAATTCCTGGCAGTTGGTGTTCTTCAGTTTATCGTGCAGTTTATATTCAAAGCTCAATAAACTTTATAATTCTCAACGTGTGCTGTCACCACAAGCGCAAATCAACGACAGACTCCTTTCAATCACAATTAAGATGACAAAGCCCTCGTTCTGCATGGTGATTTCAAAACAATTCATATCAACGTCAGTGGAGAGAGAATATGGCCTTATGAAAAAGAGGAAAGCATCTGGATGTGCTGATAAATAGATGCAAGCACCTCAAACGCCCTTTTTTAATGTGTAATCAGCTGCGGTTATGCGCAGAAAGAGACAGACACCTTTCTGATAAGGTTGTGTTGTTGCCAATCATACTTGAAAATAAAAAGGGTAGGACTTTTAAAAGACACTTTAATTTGAATTCAGACTCAACGTGATCTAAACACAAGATGTGTGTTTGAAGATAACAGATAATCACATGCAAAGACTGGGAAATATTTACTGCTTAAAAGTGTGCAGGTATGCCGTGAAACTGATTGTCACTATTTCAGTTTTCCTAATTGTTCCAAAATGTTTTTTCTTTTGGGGGGTAGCATGAAGTCACCCCTCCCCAACCGCAAAAGCTTTTGTTCACAAAAACAGTTATCCAGTGCAACTAAAATATGCAGTTACATAGCTAGCTGTACATACACCTTGAAAAAGCATCTTTCTTTTGGATAGTTGTGGATGGATTAGAGTGCCTCGTTGTCAGCCGCAAGTGTGCACATGTCATGGTGATAAGGGTGGAAGCACCATGAGAGGTTAAAAAAAAAAAAAAAAAGAGGAAGTGGCGGTTGGTGGGTTGACAGCCAGCATGTGGACTGGGCTTCGGGCTGACATCTCCGCTTAGAGCGCCTTGTTGTCGGCACTGAATGAGTGCACATCACGGTGACATCGGCGGAGGTGCCAGGAGTGGAATATTTTTTTCTTCTTTTTGTCTATTCCTTCTTGACAGCCATTATTTTTCCAGGTGGTTTGATTAACAGTTGACAACAAAGATGTTGCAATGTTTTTTAATAAGAAATATCCTACAGAACTGCACTTTACAAAAGCATTACCATATTTTCCACACAAAAAGGCGCACTGGATTATGAGGCGCACTTTCAATGAATGGCCTATTTTGTAATTTTTTTTCATACATTGGGCGCACCGCATTATAAGACGCAATCTACAATGCCTCCACTAGATGGAGCTACACTCAAGGAAACGCCAACAAAACGATCAGATGTCAGTATAACTTATTTAATAAAGCAGCGACACAGTTTACTTAACTAACAACAAGTTATAACATTGACTCATTAACGTTGAACTCTCTTGCCGCTGCTCTATTTCCGTGTTCAACTGCGTAACCGATCGCCTTCAGTTTCAACTCTGCGTTGTCAGCATGTCACGAGCAAGGAGCCATTTTGGGGTCGAAATATTACCGTAATGACCATACACAAGGCGCATCGGATTTTAAGGCGCTGTGATCTTTTAAGAAAATGGAAGGCTTTTAGGTGCGCCTTTAAGTGCGGAAAATACGGTAATTAATAAACTGATTAAATTGCTAAATTAAATTAGATGATGATGTAATCTGTGCTCAGATCAGCTCCGCTTTCTTTTATAGTGTGTCAAACATGGAGAGTGAATTACAAATCTATCACTTCAGGTTTTGTGTGTAAAGCCATGAATGGGCCTATCACACTGAGCAAATAATGACACTAGTAATGTGTCCTTTATCTCGCGTCCTTTCCTTGGGCTTGATTGAGCTTTTGGGGCGATCTGATTTCCAAATTGAATCGACGATATCCCTGGCAGCAACGTGTAACATGTAAGACAGATCAATGACTGCAATGAAGCCCTAAGAATCATTTGACAAGGATGCCCAAGTGTGAGAAATGTGAAAACGTATGCCGCACCACAGGGCCTAATTTAGCGGCATGTGTTTGAAAACGTGCAGCTGCATGATGAGTAAAACAAAGCAGCTGTGCATGACTGTCCATCCTGATACTAAAGTGAATTCACTTACCTCCACTTAAACAAAAGTAAAGTAGCTTGTATGGCTTTTCTCAACAGCACTAATTTGAAGTTTACTGTCAAACAAAACTCAAAAAATGAATTACAAATTGAGTATTTAAAGCAACCATATACGCTTACTGAGAGACACATATTCTTAACCCTTTGTGAAAAAACGAGTAATATTCTTAATGTTTCTATTATACTGCCCCTAAGTGGGCAAGGCGTGCACAGTGGAAGGAACATGACAATATATGAAGCAAAACCTGGCAAAAACTATTTAATTCTTCATGTTCTATTTAATTGTCATTTACATTTGTTTTTATAAAGTCCATTATAATGCAATATATTAATATAGTTCTAATTTATATAATATATATAATGGATTTTTCCCATTGTAAACAGATTTGACATGCATCTGTTTTATTGCCTGGCAACAGGCATTGTGCTGCCTATTGATTTGTTTTAATCGATGAATGGGGATGCCCAGGGCTCTCACCCCATCAGCACCCCCCTTCTCTTGCCACTGTAAGAAATACATATTACTTAAAAGATTTCAGGTTAAAAACTGATTCATTAATAAAAGGAAGTGTCAGATTAAATCACGAAGCAGACCATACTTGAGTTAGGCTGTGCAAAAGAGGGTACTGCCTCTTTAATATACAGTATAAAGTCTCGTCCAAAAGCTGATCAATATGGTAAAAGGTTCTTATAAAAGTAGGTTTAATTCTTGTCACTAAAGGCCCACCCTGTCATTCAGCTGAATGTCATGCCATTGTCAGTCGCTGCACTGAATACAAGAAGAGAAATTTTATTGAGATGTGGGCGACTTTAATCATCCGTCCCAAAAACAAAACAATGAGAAATGGAAGTGGGTGATATGGAAGCAGTGAAATTGCAGCGCGCTGTTGGATGAAATCAAATCCATAGAAGCCCATTGAGTTCATTTGTTACATGTGATCGACCTACAGGATTTCTAATCGACAAATCCAGAACTGGGGGTCATATACAAAGACACGCGGATGAATCACACTGGAATAACATGAGCAGATTGACCGGTGAAGACTAACAGAAGTGTAGTTTTGTCGCGCATTGAGCTGTAGGCCAATTATGGCCGACGGGGAGGGATGTTGTGCATGATGACACAGACTAATGGAAGGATGCAATGGAGCACAGGTTTGCCAGCGTCATGCAAATATTTACCTTTCCACTTCACCGAAGCCCCACCGATCTCATTTTCATCACAACGGCAGGCAGAGTGAAGGACAAAAAGAATGTCCCTTACACACTCATGTGGTTTTCTCATATCGAAAACCCACTTACACTATACAACAACAACATGATGATGGGTCTATTTTATATTCTACTTGCATGGCTTCAGGCAACAAATGGCTCCAAGTTGCGCCTGAGGCGGAGTTTATCAAAAGACACATCAGCCTATGCAAATGAAGCACACATAAGGCAACGCTTTGAATGAGGAATCAGTCGTTGGTTTGATGGGGCAGAGTTGGAAAAAGAGCACTTTTAACGGCCAAAACCTTAATGAAGACTTGAAAAATTCATGAAGGAGATTAACATGAAGATTGAAGCTTCTCGCCGAGGTTAGCCCTCCGGTCCGCCTGCTTCCTCTGCCATCTTCTCACTTACCGATGGAGCCTTGTGCATGTTTTGACACCTACTGCTCAAGAAACCATTTGCACTTTTCGAAATACAGTAGTCATCTCCCGACAATTTTGTGGAATGATGGTGGAGTGCGTCAACTCGGGAGGACGTTTATAAAACGGTCCTAAAACAAATGGTCAGACAAATACAGTTAAATGTTCAAAAGATCATACAAATCAGAATTTGTCCAGCAGTGTCCAGTGACTGTCAAAACCTAAAATAATCAATAGTGCTGCCCTGCCTCCTACTAAAATAGATTACACTTCCACAGAGCAGCGGCTGAATCCTATCCCTACATTCAGACCCAAACAGAGAGCGATCTATAGTAAACTGGCAACACTTGAGGATCATTTATGTGATATGTTCAAAAATCTGACCTTGACATTATTCAGAAACCATTTTGGTTTCTGAAATGGCGTTATCTTTATTTTCCACCAAAACACGGTTACTATTTTAGCTGAAAATTTGTCTCTTCGCATATCTATAGAAACGCTTTACTGAGACTAGTAGTGGAAGTCCCATCACCTTGTCCCTCCACTTTTTCGACAGGCAAACTGATCACACCGCCATACCACTCTTTTTAAATAGCATTGTGAACCATGGTGAATGTTATTTTTCATATATGCTGCGGGCTACTTAAGAATGTTGGGTGGGCTGCAAATAGCTCCTTGGGCCATAGTTTGGACGTTGCTGCAGTAGCGCATGAGTGGATGTCACTAAAAACAACATTTGACAGGAAAAAAAAATCTTTCTGGAAAAAAAAGAATGTCTCGAGCAGAACAATTACTGTGTGTCAGTATACTTTTGTATAAAACAACAGTGGCTTTTTACATGGTGTTCCACATTCACTCCATGAACTGCATTAGCTTTTCTCACAATTGTGATGCACACTTTCTCCTATGTACTGTGAGACATACTCTGTTTAAACTATACATATGTATACTCTGAGTGAGAGGTGCCAAAAGTTGCCAGTCTTCAAATGTGTGGGCATCTTCTTCCCTCATAATCGACGAGACGCACTCAGATTTACCACCTATTCGCTATCCTTTTCTCGGAAACTGTGCTAATCCCGAATGAAAAATGATGCAATTACAGTAGTTTACAAACCTGAATTTCATCTGGGCCAAAGCCTCGTGCACATAGTTAAAAAATGTACTTGACAAATATATACATGTACGTCCGAAGCGCCGGTGGTTGATGAACCTAAACGTCCACGGAATAAATGAACAAAAACTGACCTAATTATTTCCATTCCTATCCTATGGCAAAATTTGTTTTGAGATCAACCAAACACAATATTAGCTCTTCCACTGTAATAATGGCCACTCTGAATGTAAAAGCCGTCATTTTTCCATGTCGCTGTAAACGGCAGCGGTACAAAATGGGTGGACAATGTTGACTTGGCCATTCTTTTACCTTCAAAATTGGTATCAGAGCCTTAAAAGGCAAGATGACGTGTCAGAGAATTCCACAATGTTAAGAAATGGGAGGTGAGGTTAATCATCTGATAGCTCTACCACCTTGTGTTGAAAGCAATTATCGCCATCCAACATTTATTTCGGAAAGAGCACACAGATGCAAGAATATCCCCTCTTCGCTGGGCTCATGTAAAAGGCAAATACATGATACAGTATATTTATATATTTTTTTATCTCTGTGAAAAACAGTTAATGTCTGTTGCCTCTGTAGAACATCCTCCAAAGCTTCAGTTGGGTGCTTAGGCAGCAAGTCTCGACATGCTTTCTCTTTGTGCGCACTAGACAGAAATAAGCAGGTTTTGCTTTCATAAATAGAGATGTTCAATCTAAGTGCTGAGAGTATGGCTCGCAGCCATAAATGAACTGCTTCAAGAGGAGAGAGCGTTCACCCTCACTTGGTATGCTGCACTGGTGATGTGGTTTTTGACACATTCCATTCACTGTCACTTTGATTCACATTGGCAATGTACTTTAAGGTTATTAGATGACCTAAGAATCTTGGCAAACAGGGGAAAAAATGTGATCTGAATGAGATGTTTTCCGTTTTGTGTGACAACTATTATTTCTGCATTAGCATCTGCTCTTTCTTCTGTCCTATCCGTTTACATCCCATCTTTTTTTGTTTTGTCTTTTTTGTCTGGAGTATGCTTGGGTCCCACCGAAATCCGATGTGCCAATCTTTCAAGACATTTGAGGCTCAGAAGTCATCAGGGTTGGAAATATCTTGTGGCCCCAGCATCGTTCAATTGCCACCGAGGGCGGAATTTCCACACTCTTTAAATAACCAAATTGACCAATAAATCAAATACCCTGGTGGTGTTCCGGGATGCTCGTTGATGAGCTCGGGAATGACCGCATGTACCCGTCTACTGCGTCAGTGGCACAGGAAAGTATTTAATCCCCTATAAATAGTCTAATACATCATATATCGGCCAAAAAAATCCCTTCACCACTTAAATGTCAAATCGTCAAAAGTTGAATCTGGGCAGCTGGACTCTTCTTGGTTGTTGAAGACGTTTCACCTTCAAGCCAAAAGGCTTCTTCAGGTCTAAATTTTAGGTGTGTCCTATCGATGTCATTAGTGGCTGTGTCCCTTGGGGTATTCAGATGAAGGTTGTTGTTCTTGACGGGTGTGGCTGGTGAATGAGTGTTTTTCCACCTGCCTGAAGCCTGTATCAAACTTCGCATTAAGAAGTACCCAAGAATTAACTCTCAGTTTCGAAAAGGTTGGTGACCCCTGGTGTTGGCGTTGCTTGAGCTATCCAAAGTGAAAGTCACCGCACTGTACCGCATAAGAAGCATTGACAAGTTTGCTTGAAGTGAACAAGTCTTTATTTGAGAGTGTCCCTAGATTTGAAGTGTGTTATGGAATGTTATGTTTGAGACTGGAATGAGTGGACTCCACACTTAAAATATATAAGTAAATGTTGTTGTTGTTTTTTTATTTTATTTTTTATTTTTTATTTATTTTAAGGTGAAACGTCCAGAGTCCAGTTGCATCAAGTTAACTTATGCGTATCACTATCACTATGGCCTGCTTGCTGAGAATCTACACAGACAGCAACTGTCAAAGTATTTTCATACTTTTCATATGTCTGGTCCTGCCCAAAACATTAGTCTCAAAATGAATGTTGTCTGTCAAGCTGACGGCGGAGTTTTCTGCTTAATTGGACTGGAAGGCAAACGTCAACAGTCCTGACAGCCAATGCCATGGTAACTCATCCTAAACACCTTAAAGGCAGAAAAGCCAAATGGCAAGTGGAGTTTGGTCATACGTGAACTCAAACACAAACACACTAACACACACAAACATGCTTCAAGTGTGAGCGGCAGGTCGACGAGTCCGAGATGACACTCTGCTAGGCTTGTTAGCGCACTCAAACACACACAAGCGTGACTTGGCTCTCGGTCAAAGAACATTAAGAGATTTCACCACACGGAGGCCTTTCTCTCTGCTCATAATCAACCGTCCAGCTCCCACTCAACGTATTTGTCAGCTCGCTATTGCTGGTGAGCACATTGAGGATGGTCCAAAAGAAACACATCTGCTCACATGATTAGGGCGGTGTGTGTGTGTGTGTGTGTGTGTGTGTGTGGGGGGGGGGGGCAAACATTTTGCTTTTATTTGATATCAGTATGCACTACGCCATGCTTAAATGAGTAAAAGTATGGATGCCCTCTAAGCTAGCACCTCATCAAAGTTATGCTTGCCTTTATGGTTGCCTTCGAGAATAATGTGCTATAATCCTCAGATTTGTGTAAATATAAGTGGGATTTAATGGGAGGGAAGAGAGCGGGTGCAAGTGAAAGTACTTTGAGAAGAATAATAGCGTGAGAGGACAATACAAGGGGGTCAGTCGAGGGGAAGAAAATAATGGGGAAAAAAAGTTTGAGGGGTGAAGGCAGAATGCAGAGTGAGAGGGAACTGAGTAAAGGGTGTGAGGTTAGAGGAGAGACGTACGAGTCGATTGAGAGATGCGAGAGCAAGCTGGCAGGGGAGAAGCAAGTACTGGAGTGACAGTAACAGGTGAGAGAAGAGAGGATAGAGGAGAGCCTTGAGTGATGAGAAGAGGGCAAGTTAGAGCAGTGTGATCAAGCAAAAGAGGAGTGTGAGTGGAAATCAAAGCGGGAGTTGAGCACAAGTTAGAAGTAAATAAGTCGAGACTGCGAGCCAGAGTTAGAGTAAGAGAAGAGTGTGAGTCAGAGCAGAGGACGAGTCGGAGAGGGGAGGGATGAAGTGAGTGGAAAGTGCTAGAGTGAGAAAATAATGGGCTAGTGAGAGAAGAGTGAACTGGAGGAATTAGGTGGTGAGAATGTGAGAGTGCAAATGAGCGGAGCGCAATGAGAGAGGGAGGGAAAGATAATGTGCAAGTGAGAGAATTGCGAGGGATCAGAGTGGGTGGGACCTTGAAAGGAGAGTTACAGAGTGAGAGAAGAGAGTGGGAGTACTGCTACAGTATAGAGTGAGAGTACCTGTGGGAGGGGAGTCTGGAGCGTGATCAGGTGAGACAAGCATCATGAGTGGGACAGCAATATATGATTGCCGTGACTGTCGGAGGAGTGATTAAGTTAGAGAGTCGCATGACACAAGCACCAGATAGATGGGAATGAGAGGGGAGGAATTATGCATTCAGAAAAGGTAGTGAGAGCGAATGAGTGAAGAGGAAGAGAAGAGGAAGAATTAAGAGCAGGGAGTGAGAAAGGACATTGAAAATCATCGGAGAGAGTTAAAGCAGAATTTGAGGGTGTAAATGTGTAGTGAGAGTGATATGCTCAGTAAATGAAAGTGGAGCAAGAGTCATGGGAGAGATGTTTTGGTGTAATGGTAAGCAAAAAAGTCTGAACGTTTGGAGAGTGATCTTTCATTGTATACAGTAAGCATCGAGTAATGGTGTTGTGGGAAGTATGTTTCACTATAAGAGTGTTAGTGTTAAGAGTGTTTTGGGTGTAAGGTTTCAATGTGGGGGCGGCCCGGTAGTCTAGTGGTTAGCACGTCGACTTCACAGTGCAGAGGTACCGGGTTCACTTCCAGCTCCGGCCTCCCTGTGTGGAGTTTGCATGTTCTCCCCGGGCCTGCGTGGGTTTTCTCCGGGTACTCCGGTTTCCTCCCACATTCCAAAAACATGCATGGCAGGCTGATTGAACACTCAAAATTGTCCCTAGGTATGAGTGTGAGCATGGATGGTTGTTCGTCTCTGTGTGCCCTGCGATTGGCTGGCAACCGATTCAGGGTGTCCCCCGCCTACTGCCCAAAGACAGCTGGGATAGGCTCCAGCACCCCCCGCGACCCTAGTGAGGATCAAGCGGTTCAGAAAATGGATGGATGGATGGTTTCAATGTGGTCAGGAGAGTCACAGTGTTGCAAGTGATCGAACAGTGGAGAGTAAGGATGTTGTGGTAGTAATGTCGCAGTGTACAGAGAGGTTGAGGGTCATACTTGAGCAAGAGTGTTGTGAGAGTCGGTAAAAGTGTTGTCGGAGACATGTTTCAGTGGAATAAGTAGCACAAGAGTGGTTTGAAAGTGATGTTTGAGTTCAGTGAGAGCAGAGTGTTGCGAGTGAGGTTTTGAGGCAGTGCGAGTAGTACCGAAAGTGTTGGGTTTTATTGATTTTAATGATTGCATATTGTCCCTGGGAGCCACTGAGCACCATGCACCACTTGCTCATTAAGGATCGATGTCAAACGAGTGTGATTAAAGCAAACACATTCATCATAATTCCAAAGGCAAAACTGACCTTCAGCAAGGTTTCCACTCGAGACCCTTTGGCCCAATCAATCAGCAGTGTTCCACGTTTGATTTATTAAGATGATTGAGTTGTTTTTCTTCCTGAATGTGCAAATAACAACATTAATGGAAACAAAAGCGTGCTGGGTTTACTTGAAGTAATGCACCTCAGCCTGTCAGCTTCCCGGTAACAAGCCTTACCTCCACGCTCGTTTACGGATGGTTATCACCTTGCCAGGGACTGACAGCATAGTGGGTAGGGTTTGTGTGTGTGTTTGGAGGAGTGTGGTCTGACAAGGAGTAAGATGTAATATCTGCCTCCACATTTAGGGAGGCTGAACACTTGATTGCCTGTGATTAACACCTGCTTGGGCAGAAGAGAGACTCCAAACATTGATTTTCTTCTTTTCCTTTCAGGCCTTAACCCAGACCAGTGAACATTTGCGAAAGTTTTCAAAGGCAGCGACTGTTGCGTTGTCGTCAGGTTTCCCTCAAGGTCCCAAATGTTCGCCAAACGGTCGGCAGAAGGAATGACATTTTCGCTGTAATTATACAATGTTTTTATTGTTTTGTAAATGTAAAATAAGTTCAGGTAAGTTTCAGGGTTTCAAAGAAGCATTTTCATTTTTATTTTATTTCCTTCAAGAACATGTTTTTTTGATTCCCATGTCACTTGACAGGCCAGAGCCTACCTTTTAAAATCACACACTATCAGAGTCACAGATACTACAGCGTAGAACGTGGGGACGGCGACTGGACAAAATAATACTTGTATCTCACCTGCATATTTTGTATTTTCATGATGCATAAACCTTTCAAATACATGTACAACTAAAACAAATTCATGGATGCTGTGAGGGACCACTGTAACCCAAAGTAATGGCAAATGTATGTTAACTTTTACGGAAAGAAAATTTGTCAGAAAGTTCTCCAGAATGAGCCTAAACTGATGTACTTCAGCTGACTTTGGGGGAGCGGCAGGGTCCACCCTGAACTGCTCACCCGCTAATGGCACTCAACCCATCATTCCTACTATTCCACCATTCCTGAGTCTTACATCCACACACTTTCTACACACACCGTCGAATGTCACGTCTTAAGTTTAACAAAATGATGTGGTGTCTCTCTTATCTTCCTGTGAGGACAAATAGAGTGAGGAAAAAAGGGCGGCAGAGGTGGTGGTGGTCAAAAAGATGCTCACTGTGACCCTTTTTTCCATCCCTGGGGCATATAAGCAGCATTATTCTTTCACATGTACTGATCAGCAGGGTCAAAAGTTCCTTTCTCTTTACAAAGGACTAATGCCGTCCCCCTTTGAGTCCACCCCATGAGGGCAGAGAGTAGAGAGAGGGCTCGTTAATTGGGCTTCTCGACCCAAGGTGTTACATGAAGGCTTTGAAAAGGAAAGTTAAAGGCAAACTTTTAATGCCAAAGTCAGGTCCTGGAACCCGAACATTGGGTGAATTTCAATGTAAAATACTCAGTAGTCAATCTTCATTGTTTGGGGAAATGTTTCAAGGTGTTGGTCTGCAAATGTAAACACAGGGATGGAAAATGAGGAAGTAGTTAGGGTGATCATGGCGTGACAGTGAAGGTCACTGATAAAGACCACACGCCAAACTGATGTTGGGCAAGAAAATGCAATGAAGACAGGCCGCCTCATCACCTCACACCTGGTGCATCTGGACCAAAGTGTTACCCACTGTGAACACACCATACATTCATCAGCTGATGAGCCACTGCAATAGAGACAATCAAACTCACGCTGTCAAAGGTCGAAGAAAAGTTATTTCTGAAGAGTAGCGAGGCGTATTATTATTATTATTATTATTATTATTATTATATTTATTTATTTATTTTCAACAGCCTGCATTTACAGCAGATGCTGGGTTTTTTTTTTTTGCTTGTTGAGCTGTTTTATTCAGAGGTGACCCTGACATTTTACAAAACATATTACATGAATTGGGTCCTTTCAGAAGAATAAGTGTCACAAACTGCTGGAGAAAAAAGCCAAACAAATGCCGAGAGTCAGCTGTTTAATGCTCGCTGACCTGACATTTCAAAAGATGTCATCCATGAGTATGACGCTTCTCGGTATGTGTTGTCATTAAGTGGTATGGACAGAACAAGTGAGTTTAAAAATAAGTCAGCTTGAGCAACTGGAATTGAGCAACTGGGGAAGCAGCTGGACTTTCAGCTGAGTCTGGCCCTCGCCCCACCTGATACAGGACATCTGGCTGGACTCAAAACCAGTCCCCAGTGTCCTCTTCTTGGATTGACCCTCACATGGTTCCCTGTGTGGCTGCGCATCCGAGCACCACATCTGCAATGAGATAAATAATGAGTAGTAATATTTGTTATTTAGATCCATGAGACCGAATAAGAACCGTCTTTCAGTACACTGTAAATCATAAGCACCATATTAAACATTAGGGATGGGCGAGTACCGATACTAGGTATTGTGTAGGACCGATACCGGCCTTATTTCAAGGTATCAAGCATGCACGACGACTGCAGATACCAGGCACCGATACCAGTCACTTGCACCCTCTTGTAGCTGTTCTAAGATCTGAAAGTAAAGTAAAACTATATCATTCATCTCAAATGCACATTAAGATGTAATTTCTGTTGGCATATGTTAGGGTTGATATGAATGTTGAGAGAGCATTATTAGTGTGTTGCTACCAAAAGTCAGCTTGAGCAACTTAGATTTAAATCAAAGTCAGTTGTCTGTGTTTTATTTGTTTGTTTGTTTGTTCATTGTTTATTGAACATATAAACATCCACCGATCCATCCATTTTCCGATCCACTTTATCCTCACAAGGGTCACGGGGGGTGCTGGAGCCTATCCCCAGCTGTCTTTCGGCAGTAGGCAGGAAACATCCTGAACCAGCCAATCGCAGGGACACACAGAGATGAACAAACATCCGTGCTCACACTCACACCTATGGACAATTTAGAGTGTTCAATCAGCCTGCCATGCATGTTTTTGAAATGTGGGAGGAAACCGGAGTACCCGGAGAAAACCCACCCAGGCATGGGGAGAAGATGCAAACTCCACACGGGAAGACCGGAGCCGTGATCTAACCCACGACCTCTGCTCTGTGATGTCGACGCGGTAACCACTCGACCACCGGGTCGCTCACATATAAACATATACAGCAATAAATTGACTAAAAAGGTAAAGGGAACTAAAATTGTAAAAAAGGAAAGGAAAACAGTCATCATACAGCACAATTATATGTTCAAAGGAGTAGGAAGAAGTAAAAAACTTATCTAGTCACACCCCTTGTTATGTATTAATATATAAATAGATCATTTTTTTATATCAATCAGAAAAGTCTGCATATAAACAAATGCTTTTACTCTTATATGTGCTATACTAATCTATTTTACAGCTTTTAGTTTGTATAGGGACAATACACGTACACACTCAAGCACATTAATATGTCAATTTTTTCTTGTATTCATAATGTAACGTATTTGTGACTGTTCTACCATAAAGTATTTTTAAAAAATGATCTGTAACCAGTTTAATAGAAATTTTATGTATCAAAACTAGTGGTATCGGTTACTTGGCATTGGTATATGTGAAAACACGTACTGGTATTGGTTTGAAGAAAGTGGTGTTGAACTTTGCATATTATTTAAAAACAAATAAATAAATTTATTCAACAGTAAAACTCCCTCAACATTCTTTCAAATTGAGGGAACATGTTTTGTTAATAAATAAATAAATGAATCAACTGTAAAAAAAAATGAATGCACAAAATTATTATGTGCGATTCGGCATTCACTAATTCACCCACTCGCAGATTTTTGTGGGGTGGGGGAACCTATTCTCCCCATTTTTTTGTGACCCTCTATGTTCGCAAAACAAACCAAAAAAACCCCAAGCAATTATAACATGCGACAATTAACCACCGATTTTCACTAATTGTGGTCAGGCCCCTGCGATTGTCTGGCAACCGATTCAGGGTGTCCCCCGCCTACTGCCCGGAGACAGCTGGGATAGGCCTCAGCACCCCCCGCGACCCTAGTGTGGATCAAGCGGTTCGGAAGATGAATGAATGAATGTGGTCAGGCCCAGTCCTTCCTTATCCCATGCAAATACCAGTGATCTACTGTACACCATTAACATCCATCCATTTTCTATACTGCTCATACACCCTGCCACACTCTGGACTGGTTGCCAGATAGTCATATACTGTAGGACATGCAACCATTCACTCTCACATCATCACGGACTTGTGGGAGTGAACCCACACTGCCTACACCCACGTCAGGTGCAAGTACCACCATACCATCAATGACTGACCATTCCAATACTGTACATATTTTTTTGTATTTAATCTACTTAGATCAAGTAGCAATGGCAAATTGCGTGACTCAATTTTAAATTCTGCAGCTCACCTTCATCAGAATCATTGTGTATTCTGTGGTGCCCAAGAATGGATAGCCTTGTCCAAGTGTAACAAGTCTCTCACACACACACACACACACACACACACACACACACACACACACACACACACACACACACACACACACACACACACACACGCACACGCACGCAATTGCATGCATAATGCTCGTGTGTCACTTGACAAAAGGTGAGGATCACAGCGGGCTGTTTACTCTTCAATTGCCTCTCAAGGACAAAGACCTTTATCAGGGCTGACCAGTTCCCACTGTACCCTCACTCTTCTCTCCCTATGTGCCTGAGTTATGGAGCCTGCTAATGCTCCTTAAAGGGTAGTGGGGCTGGAGAGAGACGCAGCGCATGCTTAAAATTAAGCCGACAGCTCCCAACACCCACCATCCATCTCTGACATCGCTCTCACTGCCACAGCAAAATCGTTTTTGTTCGTGGATTGGAACATTGGTGGATGAGCCAGAATAAGGCTCACATTTTGTTGAAATGAAATACTGTAGCTCCTTACTTACCTTGTGGTCCGTCAATGATGGACGCTCATTTCGCTGACGACTGACGGAAACACGCCCTGCCTGTTTCGCGGATCTATTTGTTCACAGGGTTGAATACAGCGGCTTTGCTTTCGTGAACTGCATTGACTGTATGTATGAAAACGCTTTGCGTTTCCTGTACAGCAAGTGGTGGTATGCTTCCTCGATGTCATATAATGTGGATGTCTATTAAAGATTAAAATAACGACAGGTCGCTGACGGATGACGGACTAACAAAATTATACAAATTGCCCACCTCTGCCAAACACTCAACAGTGTCATTATCACTGCACCGTCAACACCAAATTTGGCTACTATAACACACTATTTGGTGCTGAGCATTTAATACTAGTAAATGTTACTTTAACACCATGTAGTGTGGATACAGGTTTTTCATACTCGGTCTGAATTAGTGAATTGTCGACTGGGCGTGTTTCTGTCTGTCATTTGTGTAAATGGGTGTCCGTCGGGACGATTCAAGGGACGTTTGAAAAACCCACTATCTGCTTATTAAGTCTTTTTGGAAAAAAGGAAGAAAAATAAAAAAAACTTCTCATCCTCCATCCCCAAAATGGGCCGTTCCATCCCAGGGACGAAATGCCCATCTCTGGTTATTTCATTAGATGACAACTTTTTTTCATTTTGTTTGGTAGTGTCAATGTAAGAGTTATCTCATGTGATATAAGTGCTTTGGCTCAATGATGATTGGGAAACATGACTAGATACTAGCACTAATTTTATCATTCTAATTATGGTAGTTTCTCTGACCCTGCTACACAATGAAACATGAGTCACAGTGCAATAAAGGTCCAATTGTAGAAATGGTAGATAAGAAGCATCTAATCAAAGTCTGATTCAAGGTTCCAGCCTGAGCCCTTGGCTGCGAAAGCAAATGGCAAATCTATCTCTGTAATGCATGTATCGGGCAGGACAAGTCAGTTACAATCCTGTTTAATTGGAGCCTTGTGTCATTCATACGCTCGTCAGCTTCGACTCCTTTGGTCAATATAATTTTCTCATCAAGTCTGCTGGATGTCACAGAGAGCTATTTGGAACCTATGGCATTCCAAATGAGATGGAATTAAGGGAATTACTCAATTAGTGGATATTTATTCACCGCTGCACACTGCCCAGGGATGCAATTAAATTGTTTAACACTACAGCGTGAGTCAGAGGTGTTGGAAACATTTAGTGAGTCCTGCATTAGTGACAAGGTCCAAGCATATTCTGGATGTTTCTTCAAGAACTGGTTGGAAATGTAGAAGAAAACTTTCTAATAGCAGAGCGATGACCCTGCCAGTCGATGGCATGGCGGAGGACTTTTAACAACACTAAAACTATTGTATGAAGGACAATACAAGTAGAAGTAAACTTCATACTTCAGTACATAATTGCTGGTAAGAAGCGCAGTATTAATCACAGTGTTGCTAGGCAGATATATGGGGCAGATGGAACAAGCGCATTTTTAAAAACACTGGGCATGTCCACTTTGCTGTTTCTTTGCCACAGAATCTGTGGGGCACAAAGCCTAATTGAAAAAAATAATTCACTGTTCACCGTTTCCTTGGCAACTTTGCACGCTTGTAGCAAGGTAGAAATTATTGGGTACACATGTCAATTAAAAAAAAACTGTTCACGCCCACCATGTTGCATTCTTGGCAACATCACAAATAAGGAGAGAAATAGAACAAATGAGTCATTGGCCCCTGTTACATATACTGTATGTCTAAAAGCAACACATTCATTTCAATAGACTAGTGCCATCTGGAGTGTCTATCGAGCTAAGCTTAACCTACAGTATGGACAGTATTTTCTCTACCAAGCGAGTTGGTGCGCACAAAGAGGCACAGTGTAAACACACATTGTAGCTGCTGCACAATCTGAACAGGGTTATCGCTCTGCTTGTTGTCTGTCGACACAGCACATCAGTGGGAACTCAGTGTATACTCATTTACACTTTTATGTGAAATTTTTTTCATGAAGTTATAAATTCAAATTCATAATTTTGATGACAATACAGATTAAAATCAGCCTGTTGGGAAATTTATTGCGAAGTTAATCAAAAAGTGAAACATTAACAGAAATACATTTGTAGACAAGTTCAAGTTCAGATGAGTTAAATGAAAAATAACATCTCCATTTAAACCAGGCGTGTCTAAACTTGGAAGGGCCATACATGAGACAAATCAAATTAGGCAAAGGCTGCTACCTTAATACCATATAAAAAAAAGAAAAGAAAAACAGCTTGGTAATAAAGAAAAAAACACACATCACAGATTTTTTAAAGATTTTGGCACGGCCAGTGGCCCTATTAAATGATGACTGATTGTTTGAAACCAAGGAAGTGAGAGATGAGAACAAACTTCTGTTCTCCTGCCTTGCCACTCAGTGTAGAAGTTGAGCACCGTAGCAGTACGCTGCAAGTAAATGACACCAGCCGTGTCCGTTATTATTTTAGTCTGTGCTGCGAGCTGCAAAAAATGAATGACTGTAGTTTGGAGATCCGAGAAAATAATCAATATCGAGAATCGTTTGGAACCAGAAGCGGTCAAACGAAACCCAAGCCTAACTCGGAGTAAAGTTAATGTGTGTGTGTGTGTGTGTGTGTGTGTGTTTGTTTTGCATTTGACAGGGTCAATAGGCAAAGGCTTTTCTCTGCAAAAGTGAAAGTGAGGTTTAGAGGAAAGATTGGCCTGTGCTCATTTATGTAAGGGCAATCCACAAGAATGAGCCACGAGTAATGGAAAATGCATTTAGCCGTAATGTGTTTTTACGATATTATAATTTAAAATGCAGCCTGAAGCGTTTGCTGTTTGTTTATATGCTGTCATTTGGACGCAGAGAACACGCTATTTGTTTTTGGCACAGGTGCCACTTTGCATACTGGGCAGTGTTGCATTTCGGTGCAATTGAAATGTTTATTACAGTGGTGGTGTTGTGTTTTAACATTCATGTCAGGCATCATTTCATCCTCCAAACACCAACACCGTACTCTGCAATAGCTGGTTTAGAATTGGCCAGAAAAAATCCATATGGAACATTCAGATGCATCTGCGAAAGGAGGCGCATGGCATAAATATCTCACTAAAACCTGAGAAAACTTTAGAAATGGCAGCATAGCTGAAAATGAGGATGAAAAACTTCAGTTTTCGCAGCCATATTTTAAGCGAAGTGACGACACAGCTTAAGCAGTTTTTCTGCCCGAAAATTGTACAGCGGAAAACCATGCCAACCATCGAAAGCATCACTCAGAAGTACACACACGAAGGAACTAAAAAGCCCAAATAGGCGAAATAGCAAAACACAAAAAGCAAATATACGCTATAGTACTGAATGAACTCTCAGAAGTTTTTTTTTTTTTATAGCAACACGCCATCTCTTTGGTAGCTTAAACCATTCAAAAGTCCTGCTCACTATTCTGTTCGTAACATTTAAACATCACTTTGTGGAAAAAGGTCAGACATGCTGAGAGTAAGAGTGCATCCCTCCTGTGAAACAATGTGCATGCCTTCAGGGGGTGAACAGATGACATCATCGTGTTTATTGTCCACCGTCTCATCTCATGACCGTACAGCGCAGGATCTTTATTGGGCACCATCACGACTGTCGCCCAAGTGGCGCGTGAATGCAAGTGAACGACTTACTGCTTGGTGATCACATCACAGCTCCTGTCTTCACCTGCACCTCCCTCCGTGCGGCTGCTGCTTGCAATCTGTATGTTGCTCTGGGGCCCGGTCAACTTGTAATATTGATATCGTTTTGAGTGAACATTTGAGTGTTATTCGCTCTCGCTGACCTATTGGGGGGAAAAAAATATTTTAAAAGCACCGATGTGGGTTTATTGCCATGTAATATGGTACAGTGCTTGTGTGAGCCAGCTGCTGTAATGGGGGGGGGGGGGGGGGGCTCAAAAGCCAATGGTTGCTATGGAGACAAGAATAGAAAATGAAGGGTGGAACCAGCACTGGCGTTTTGTGTTTGTGTTCTTACTATTCCACAAAAACCAAAACAATAAACAGAATATACATAAATAGAACAGTATATATTTTATATTCTAATTTCAAAAGCAAGAGTCACCGCCACACTTATCTTTATCTAAATCTTCCTTCCCTACTTCTTCCTCAGACGCAAATTAAATAGTGCAGTTAAATGATGCTAATGCTGAGCCGGAAGCCACCTCTCGCACCCTTGTATGGCACAAAGGACTGCAGGTGGCCCACCTGTGGCACAAATCAAGCGTGCTGGTGGTATGCGGATATTAATTTTTTTCTTCACAAAGGGCGATAAGTTTGTGACCGAGTGCAGTGGTGGACATTGTAAACCACCCCACAGCAGCAAGATTTTTTAACCAGATACTGGCCTTTTGGCAAGGGTAATCTTTTCAGCACTCCCTGATCAAAGAAATCTGCATGGTGCCTTTTAACCACGCAGCACCAGCACCTCCACCTCTTAATTTTTGAAAACTAGCTTCATTACTTTCATACTCGCTTATCGGACAGTTTTAACATTTTTTAGACTTGAAGCGGACTATACTTACTTATACGGACCAAGAGCAAAGCATTACTGAGGGAATGGAATCATTTTGATTCATTCTACTGCGTTAACTTGTGACAGGTGACGCTAATTGTTTTCACTTATGTATAGCCACTTCTTATTTATTGTTGGACCTCCTCATTGTACCTGCACAAACTTCTCACCAAGGTGCAATTCACTCAACAAAAATGGCCTCACTTGGTTTCACCAGAAAATAGAACAATGACAAAGATTAGAATCAAGAGGTCGGTGTTAAATTACATATTTTTTTTAAACTAGTAAGGGGACAGTCCGTGGTGGCTTTATGCTAACACCATTTGTTTGCCATCTCCAGAAGTTTTCAATAACGCCACATAAACCAACTAACTAAATTTGTGGCCCATCTCGTGAACAAATCTAGAGTGGGAATCATAAAAGTGGCTAAATTTAATCGCTGAATTGGCAAGCCTGAGTAGCCGCTCGCTTCCCTGCAACACCGTCGACATGGCAACAAATGCCGTAGTCGGTGTTTGCTTGAGACAGCAGCGCTCCCCGAAACAACAAGAATGTGACAAGTGGATATTAAGTGTGCTGTAACACTTTCTTCTTTGTGTATTATGACTGAAGAATGTCTGAGACCTTTCATTTAGACCAGCGGTGTCAAACACAGCTGATCCAAATCAACAGGTTCAATGCAACACACCTGATTCAAATGATCAGATCATCAGCAAGCTCTGCGGAAGCCTGACATTGAACCTGTTCATTTGAATCAGGTGTGTTGCAACATGGAGACTTGGAAAACATGCAGGACAGCGGCCCTCCAGGACGGGAGTTCGACACCCCTGATTTAGACAACTGGGAATGACAAATGACATATTTTGTTGCTGTAAAATGCTGCTACTTTATTATCAGAACAGGATTCACGGTGATGCCAACCTGGTTAGGAAAAAAAATGAAGTCATTTCAAAGGCTTGTCTAAGTGGCACAATTGGAACAACATGGTACATCTCATTTTTAGCCACCAAAGGAATGCTGCTTGTCTCTCTTCTACCTCGATGTAGCCATCACAAAATGAAAGGGAAAAAAAAATGTTGGGGACATAATGTCCAATTAAAGGATTAGACCAACGTCCAGCGGGCATGTAGAAAAACCCCATTTATTTCTTTTTATTGAATTTCCATCTGTGCTATTTCGATTTTATTCAATTTTACACTGCACTTTGTACTCATTAGGACGCAAAGGGGAGAGTCGAGGGCATCTCAAGTAATGAAGCGCAAGGTTTTCAAAGTTCCGCCTCAACATTGATCGGCAGCTTCGTGCGCATTATTGTCGAAATGTTGCGACGCTTATTCCATCAAACAAGACAAGGTAGACATCCAACACAACTCATATGCCACATAGACTGTATGACTATAATACAGTCGGAGTTACACAAACAATATTAGGCTTTGTCAGGGGACGTTATGTTTCTTTGAGTCAGGCAAATTACTGTCCTGCTACCTTATATTCCAAGTGTACCACCTGAACACGGTCTATTTGTTTCTGCTGCTCGGTGATGAAATGCAACAGGCAGTGCAGGAGGCTGAGCTCCAAACAGAAGAAAAAAGCCAAACATCAGATTCCTCTCAGGCGATGTCGGTGTATCCTAGCATGTGAGGCCACTGGCTTTCTCAGCCATGTTGTTCCTCCAGCATCCCACATGAGAGCCAGTCGGCCGAGATAGCCGGAAGGAAACTGGAAGTCTGAATATTAAGGAGATCCCACAGGGTGTAGGGTTGAGCTTTGTGCGATAGTATTAGGCATGCGGGTGAAGGGCTGCCGAGAAGTTTTGGGCCTCAATCAAACTGACGTGGACATAGAAAAGAAAACTATGAATCGAAAGGCAGAAAATACAAATGATCAGATCATCAGCAAGCTCTGCGGAAGCCTGACTATGAATCGAAAGGCAGAAAATAGTTTCAGGTATTTTTATACTCTGATTGCAAAGATCAAGGTTTTCATGTGGGAACATACACATTGGATTACATTAAAACAGCCAGACAGGTCCCAGAGGATAGCTGCCATCATTTTTGTGGTTTATAAAAACACTAGGACCTGTTTTAGAGGCAGCAAAAGCAGTGAAGCGATTCTTCAAAGCACAAAGTTGATTGTAAATGGCAGTTGATTCAGTAAAAACGAAGGCATTGACACCAGGGTCTATATTAATAGACCATAATAAGACAGTAAGTTATTATTGGGCAATTACTGAAAGCAAGCGACTGTGTGTTTTTCTCACAAATTACAAAAATGTAACCTGCATTAAAGGTCCACCATTGAAAAGCCAAACGCTTTGAACACATTTCAATTTAAGAAAACAGATTATTTTTCACAGATTTGAACACACTATGTACAGAAAAAGATGTATGTATTGTAGTGTTTCTGCACCATTTTTCTGCACCATTTTTCATTTTATATTGCATTTATATTGAACTGTGTACAAATCTTTTTCTGAAACATTTATTTTGTGCAATGAAACACTTTATTTTATCCCCCCCCAGTAAAGGTTATCTTATCTTATCTTATCTTATCTTATATATTGATTTATTTATTGGTCGTGGGTTACAAACACTAAATCAGGGGTGCCTAGTGCGTCGTTCATGATCGACCAGTAGCTCACAAAGGGAGTGTCGGTCGATCATATGGCATTGATTCAATCACTGTCAGCCTTTCCAGTTTACGGCTATTGATATACCGGGAATGTACTGCAGCTGCCTATCAATATGAATGAATGGGTTTGAAAAAAAAAAAAAAAACCAAAAAAACAAAACTCTCTCCTGTCACCCGTTGAGAATTTTTTGACTTGATTGACATACAGGCCAGGCTGTCCTATAACGGTTGCATGTACATGCAAGGGTGCTAACTGGAACAAGCAGCTCATTTACATTTTGTTCCGACTACTCGAAACTCAATAATAAAGTATAAAAAATAATTAGGCGAACAAGTATGGCAAGTATTTCCATACAGAGTAAAATGGGGATTTTTTTTTTGCAGTGCTCTCTCAAGTAATGGTTGGGGTTGTGGGGGGGGGGGGTGTATTGGGGTGAAGCGGGCAATGTACTCGGGGAGACTGTCGCTGTTTCCCCTGAAGAGAATGGCCTGCGGGATGGAGGATCTATCCACCAAAACACCGGTGCGAGGCCAGGGCCCCTTCGATGGCGTGTCGCGGCTGCTAGTTAGTGTTGCCGTGGTCGGTCTGCCCGGGGTTGTTGCTGGCCGGCCGAGGGAGGCCATATGGAGCAACATTTTTGGGCCATTGTTAAAAACGTTAAGTCCACCATGACTGATGTTCATTGGGAAGTGTGCGCACGGCTCCCTATAAGCAGCTCCTCTCCGAACTCCATCCCTGGTTCATTCAATTCGCTTTCCCGCTGAGTAACAAGGACAAAAACTATTTATATATATTAACAACATTTTATAATGTTTATCAAACATTTAGTTGGAGTGTGATATATGGGTTCGTGTAGTTATGCAATGTGCACCAATAATATATTATACATATGAAGAATTCATAGTGTAGCGGTAACTTTATGTCCTTTAGTCGCTACATCAGCAGGGTATGTAGGTTCCCGACTCGTGCCTTTCCTCGACGGGCCTTTTTTTGTTAGCAACGACGACAACGAAAACACGAGACCAACATCCTTGATCCAAAAAAAAAAAAAAGGGATTCGCTTTATTTCCTCTTGAACACAAAAAATGAAAAACATAACTTCTACAATACACTTAAACGAAACACGAAACACATAACACGTTTTCAGATAACACGAAACACGTATACACGTATCACGATATTAACAGGGTCAAAAAAAGGTGTTGCTCCATGCCCTACTGTCTTCCTAATGCATGCAAACCTGGCCTCTTAACAGGCCATAGACAGGACAACTAATGGAGCCCAGATACTTTGATATTCTGAATAAATTTGTTCTAAGTAAAATAGCAATAAAATATCAAATATAAGCCAAACTGCTTGCACCTATTCAATTCAAAGTATTCAAATGGCTAAATATATAATTTAACCAAATTTTCCTTCTGGCTCTAACACATAGTAGTATATTTAAATAAATAAATCCATCCATCCATTTTCCGAACCGCTTTATCCTCACTAGGATCGCGGGGGGTGCTGGAGCCTATCCTAGCCGTCTTCGGGCAGTAGGCGGGGGACACCCTGAACCGGTTGCCAGCCATTCGCAGGGCTAAATAAATAAATAAAATGGGAAAATCATTTGGATTTTAGTAGCTCGCATGCTGAAAAGTTGTGGGGCCCCCTACACTAAAAATAAAAACGAACTTCACAAACATGAAACAAAGAGTGTGATTAAAAAAAAAAAACACACAGATTTGTCATACAACAGTCCATAAGCATGATACTATCACACAATAACAAATGTCACAGAGAGGCTCACAAAACTAACATCGATGCTGCTGTGTTACAACTAGTTAAGCACTGGACATTTGAACACATGTGTAAAGCAACACCTGACCAAACTAACAGTATTCATATTCTTCATCCCGTTCGTAAAACGGACAATATTACACCATCTTAATGAGTTGTCTTCTTTGAGAAAAGACATTTGTATAGATTATATTCTCCCATGCTGGCCAAGGCACACACGGCTCGAGTAGCGTCGCTACAGCTGCACGACTTACGAAAGCATTTATTTACATCTCTTTAATGCTTTGAATTTCATTTAATTGTTATCAGTAAACAGCTATCTCTGAAAACGTTGGATGGGGTAGGTGTGGTCTAAAGAGGTAGCGCGTTTTGAAGGACAATTCTGGCAACCTATACTAATACTCTTTATACTTTGTTGTTAAAACATCCGCTCTCGTTGTTTAGCTACAGAGTGTTAGCAGTATATGCATGGGGACAATCTCATTATAAGTCAGAATTTTCATTAAGTGGGCATAGAAGCAATGATAGTTGGCTGCGAAAATTGTCACAAATATACACATTTGCAAGCAGGTACAGTAATGGTTATATTACGAAGGAATATAATACCGCCCCAAAAGCCAATTCCAGCCTTACGGTACATGTACTGTATACACCCTTTGACAAACGGAGCCGCAAAATGTTGATGAGTTGTTCTAATTAGATTCAGTGGCGGATGAAGACACCAGAGAAGAGCTGCAGTTTGTATTCCTGGTAAAAGCCCCACTCTTGTAATAACTCATCCTCCCCATCAGACCAATTACCATCCCCACCCCTCCAGCTTTGGAGCTCAATGTGAGAAGATGTTTGTATTATTGTGTGTCGAATACAAGAAGCTAATTTCCCCATCTAAATTTTGCTCTCAATACCTCGGGATCAACGATTAATGGAATGCTAATCGACATTGCAACATAATAGAATGCAACTTTCAAAACACAAAAGGTTGCAATTTGAATGGCGGGGGCAGTGGGCCAGAAAAGCAGCTTCATTTTGGTCGGTTGGTTATTTAAACTTTGTGCATTATTCATCCATCCATCTATCTATTTTCGACACCGCTTATTCCTGAACAGGGTCGCGGGGAGTTGTTGGAGCCTGCCCCAGCTGATTTTGAGCGGAAGGCAGACTACACCCTGAGCTGGTCGCCAGTCATTCGCAGGACACACACACAGACAAACACCCACACACCGCCACTGAGTGGGAATTGATCGCCTGCTTTCTGCACACAAGTAAAGCGTGTGTCCACCAGCGACTTTGCAGTCTGACTTATTTTCACACCACATTTGTTTGTCCACAATTTTGCTGTCGCAGTGAACGCTTAGAAGACTCCAAGTCAAAGTGTTTAGTAAGGTAACAATTCAAATTGAAGTAAAAAAATGTTTTTTTTTAATTAATGTATGGTTCACTTGCATATGTTTTATCTTAAGACTATCCTATGACACCAAAATGCATGTACAATAAATTTGATATTGTTTATCGTAATAGAAATCAATGTATTGCCTGTGTTTGTTAAAGACACGTCAGAAGAAGACCTTGAAAAAATAATTGCAGATTAAATCGTAATTCCAATATAGGGGGAAACAAAATTATTTTTTAACATTGTTCAGCCTGACAAATACGACATAGTTCTTTGATACAGTCTATTTACTGCAACAGGGTCATTCCTCGGAATGTAAATACAGTAATCCATAGGATGTCAATTCCTTCTTGCGAAAACATTTTTTTTTAATCCAAAAGAGAAGAAGAAACACACTTGCATGAGGTTTCATCAGCGCTCTGTAGGACTGAGATTTTCTGTTTTATGCAGCTGACAGTTGACAAAAGCTAGTTCAGAGAGACACAAATCCCAGATGCATCAATAGCAATCGCGGCCAAAACAAACAAACCTGTTAAGATTCAAGCATCTATGCCTCACCGGGGCCAATCAACACAATGGAAATGAGCTCTTTTTTTTCCCAGCCTGACAGACTCTGCAGCCCATTTGTAGTGCCACTTTGACTTGTAGCAACATTTGCTATAAAAATAAAATGAAGAAATGTTCCTCAGCTTTTGACGCCTTAAAGTTGGTAGAGGACATTCAACAACATTTTTCGTCACCCTAAAACCTTCATTTAATCATCGAGAATCTCCATGTGTATTTAATTGATCTTTCTATGGATATTGTGTGTTTTATCTGGACCTGGAGTACATGCAATGTTTCAAGCATCAATTTAACATTCTTAACTGTTATACAGGTCGAAAGACATAAAACATTTATATAGGGGAAACAAAAAATAAAATAAAACTACTGACAGCTGAGGTAGAGTGCAGCTCCGTTCAAGCCAGCGCAGGATAAGTGCTATACAAAACGGATGCATGGATCAAGTAGACCAGCTGGATGACAAAGCTCTGTTTGTACATGTTGCTCCTCTGTCTGTGTTACAGAAACAGTTGTTTAAAGTTTGATAATTACCATAGCACCTCAGCTGATTTCCTTTAGCCCCTTTATTGTGTTTTGATTGATACTGTATTTTAGCGTTTAAGCTAACGGACGTTCATTCAAAGAAGGAATATGGTGAACCTGTTGGTATTTACATAAACAATTTTGAATGTTTATTTAATTTATGTGTCAGTTTTACAGTAAATTCAAACTAATAGTGATAAATAGACAGCTTTAAGCAAACATATTTGATTCAAATTTGGAGAACTGTGCGTTAGCGAGTGTGGAAAAAAAGGTGCTTTGGAATACTCGCAAAGATGTGTCTTAAAATAAGTTAAAATTTCAAGTGTGTTGGAGGGTAAAACTGTATCAGAAATGTTTCTTATAAGTTCTCTCTGGTGCAAATTCCACCTCTCGTGTGTTTCTGACATGTTCTTCGAGATAAACAGGGCTTCGCTATACTGGATGTATCGTACAAAAAGAACTGTATGTTAGGTCTAAGGTCGGTCGACAGTTTGTAAAAGCAAATTGTCCTCAAAGTTTGTATCAGTTCAGGCAAACAAACAAATGGAAAACTTGGGGGATTCACCAAGGATAGCACAAGTTAAAAAAACAAAAATCCACAGACTCCATACTGCCTTTGTTTCCACTGTTGTGAGTCATGTGTCAGGGTCTAAGAATGCATGATTAATCAGAAGCATATTTAATTCAAAAGGGCATTCTGAACCCCCCACCCCCACCCCCAAATAAATAAAGAAATAAAATGAGCCAACAGCAGACTCCATCCTTGAAAAAAAAAACTCTGTCCTGCTTCTGGTAGCCAATTAAAATCTAACGGTTTTACCGTGCTGCCTTTTATTCCATGCATGTACATCACACATTTGCCATAAAAAAGAAATCCAGCAGGGACATTATTGTTGTTTGTCACGGTGTGTATCCCAGGCATTTGTGTGGAAAATAGGCCGCGTGTTGAAAACAACTTCAGTCATATCATTACAGATACACTACAGCAATGTACTTTTGCGTTTGGGTTCGTGAGGAGATTAAAAGGCTTCCACAGCTAATTAGGTTGTGGGAAAGCGACACAAATGGCTTATTGCCATAAAAATGTGCATTCAAGTCAACAAGGCTACAGTTGTGTTTCACCGTCACAACTCCTGCAGCCTGGGCACTGTAAAATGGTGTTGCAATTTTTTAAAAAAAGGACATTTACCAGAGCACATCTGCTACTTGTGATCAGATAATAATGTCTTTAGATGGGATGAAGCAGCACTTGGGTGGCTCTGTACTCAAGGACACAAACATTGTAAATGTGATTTCATTGGTTGTTTAGCAACATGCTTTAGCCAGTCCACAGGAAATCATGTCAAAGGTCAAAATCATCATGAAGTGGACTTAGCTACGAGTCCTAAAATGAGACTTGAAAAATGATTGTACACCTTCTATCAGCAGTATTACCTTTATTATGTCTATTTCCATTTTTTTTTCTGTGGGAAATTGTTTTGGAACTAGGGCATCACCGTGGAATAGTTGTTAGTAGGGCCCAGGCAATTAATTGGAAAGCCAATTTAATTTGCTGATATTAGCTTTTGAAAAGCTGCAAAAATGGGCAAAAAATGTTGATTGTTTTTTGTAAACACAGTAACACATTACAATATAAGACAAAGATAATGTCCAGAGCCGATTTTTCTCAGACAGAGTATTGCAAAACAGTCATATTTTTATGCCGAAAATTCAAATTTTATATATATACAGTGTCTACTTACTGTTAATTAATCAGCCTTTCACTCAGGCATCAGAATTTTATTCTGCCAAATATCGGCATCGGCCTCATTAAATCCAGATTGGTCAATGTTCTCCCCTTGCTTGTTTGGTTCAGTACTCCAGCTTCCTTCCACATTCCAAAAACATGCATGTTATGGCCTTGTTAAACTTCACGACGGTCATCCTGTCAGCCTAATGAATTTTATTCTGTGTCTTGAAGATGTCACAGGAGGCATGATGTGCATGTGCTTTGTTTCTTTGTTCTGAAACGTGAGGAGAATAAAAAGGAATTAGTATGGACCCGTTCCTGAATGGTGGGAAGAGGGTGGTATGGACTGTCTGTGTCTGTTCTACAAAAAGAACTTGGGGTAGTACAATTTGTTGAATGACACCAGGTTTGCAAACCAGCTACGAGCTTTGCAGTTTGTAAACCTACCATGACTTGAAAGGTTACGTATACTCTCCAATACTTCCCCTTTTGCCCAAGTCACTTTTTAAATACTGTACACCACATTGTGTGTCTTCCTATCGGTCGATGCCAAAGAACCAATCGAAGGACGACATAGGACATATCACACTATGCGGCGAGACAAACAAAAATTCTGACATGCCGGACTTTCGTTGTCGTGTTCGTGCGGCGTCTGGGATCGTTGTGTATGTCACGCTACATGTGCTACGACGCATCAAGAGAACTCAAAATTGGCTATGAGACGCGACGTTTGTTAGCGACATGTCTGTCAGCTCAAAATTGGGCTACATACACTTTTGTCGTCTGCTGTCGGCTTTAGGGTCAATGTATACAATAAATTGCCCGTAGCCGTCTGTATGTGAGTGTAGAGGGTTGCTGTATTTGTCTTTATTGACTACAGCCTAAAGTCATTTTGGGATAGACTGCAGCTCACCCCACGACCTTAATCGGACAAGCACTTTGGAAAATGGATGGTTGCGTGTAAAATTGTTTTGAAATCCCAACAGCAATGTAGTTTGACCAGCCTCCCAAATTCGGAGGTTGTAATAGAGGGCATTTAGTGCTTTCATTTACTTTCATGATTTATCTTTTCTACTGTTAACATTCTCATGCACGCGTCCGTGAGTGGTGTAAGCGATGCGACTCAATTGCTGGCGGAGGAAGACACACAAAAACAAGTCATCAGCCGCTTCAGCCAGCCTTCCAACACGCTCCCTTCTGACCTTTCCCTCAATAGCCCGTTTAACTTGTGTCACATATATTCATGTTTGTCAATAAAGTTTGACCTTTGCGCTAAAGTTAGCATGTCCATGTATCTTTGCCGGCATTTCAAATACCTCACACGCCAGGTTAAGTGTGAGGCACAGTTGCTTGGAGGGATCCGGGCATGCCCATCCTGTCATAGGACAAACATACACAAGGGGAAAATAAACACAGGCGATGTGCTGTATTTTTTTGTCTTGTTGAACGAGTGACTTGTTATAGTGTTCTTTGACAATGTGTAGCACTTGGAGTAAAGGTCAGTTATACAAGTTTTACTGCTTTAAAATGTCTTGTGCTTGTTTTAGAGTCAGAGTTGTTGGTCCATCTTTGAAGAGCACTAAATAATTGAAGGTTTGTGGCTTTGGATCTGCTGTATTTGGGAACAGTTTGAACAGGTAGCCAATCTATCTATCTATCTATCTATCTATCTATCTATCTATCTATCTATCTATCTATCTATCTATCTATCTATCTATCTATCTATCTATCTATCTATCTATCTATCTATCTATCTATCTATCTATCTCTCTCTATATATATATATAATCTATATAAAATTTGAAAGTCAACCAGCAACACTATGGAGGTTTGACTGTATAGTATGGCAGTTTAATGCATTTAAGTAAATCAGAGAGCTGGAGGTTGGAAAAAAAAATCCAAAACCTAGACAGATGTGATGACGACAGCATGTAGTAATTGTCATTCCTCTGGCTCTTTGCGAGCCCGGCGGCAGTGACATACATGTTTGGGATTCACAAGAGATCCTTCCGCTACGTGAATGCCATGCCGAGCCAATATTGTGCTTGTGTGACATTGTAATCTTCCAATGATTTGGCTGACTGACTCATCACTTGTGCTTTACAGCAATGTGTGTCTCTCCCTGTCAAAACCTTTTCTTGTGGATGGGCGGCGTTCTTGGCAGCCTGGCTGGCTGGACAAATTGAATGGATGTGTAATGCATGAGGACGGATGGTTAGCTCAGTTGGGACTGCCCCCCATTTTATGCCGGCGGCTGCAACAACCTGGGAATTTGTATCGGTATATATCAATGCAGCTCTCCCTCTGACCCTCCAACTTTCAGTTATACACTTTTTTTTAATACACTGGAGTATTTTATTTCATTCATTCATTATTCGGTCCACTTTAATCTCACAAGTGTTGCTGGGGCTACTGGAGCCTATCCCAGCCGTCTTCGGGCAGTAGGCGGGGGACACCCTGAACCGGTTGCTAGCCAGTCGCAGGGCACACAGACGAACAACCATCCATGCTCACACTCACACCTAGTGACAATTTAGAGTGCTCCATTACCCTGCCATGCAAGTTTTTGGAATGTGGGAGGAAACCGGAGTACCCGGAGAAAACCCAGGCAGGCACGGGGAGAACAAACTCCACACAGGAAGGCTGGAGCCGGAATCGAACCCTGCACCTCTGCACTGTGAGGTGGTCGTGCTAACCAGGTGACCACCGGGCCGCCCCCAACTACAATTATTAAGTGTAATTAATAAATACAGTAAGAAATTTTAGATTCTTTTCATTAAAACTTGTTACAAATTCAACACAGACGTTTAAGTGACTGAGGAAAACGCCTAATAGTCACACAGAATCTGAGAAATGGAGTTTGAATTTGCTTCAAGTGTCAAGAAACACTTTGGTGTGCCTCAGAATTCAGTTCAGAGAGCATCAGTAATGGTTGATCATAGTCTGTGATTGTTACATATTCAAAATCCCACCAAAAGGAGAGCAGAGGTCTCAGATCAGATTGTTTTCGACCTGAGAGACTCCACTATGAAATCACGGATGGGGGACATGATGATAAAAGTATCGCTGGTATGTGGATTAAGGGGGAAGAGTGGATTTTTTACTAGAATCTTATCAAAAGAACCCACACAGCAACACTGCTCCTGGTCTCAATATAAGTGACTTTTGAAATTTTCAAGGATAGTATGTCGAGGTGATAAACAGCACAGACCGCTGTACAAAGCTTTTTGTATAACTGAAGAGACTGGGAGTGAGGATAAGGAAGGAGGATGCTGGAGCCACGGATCAAACCCTGAGGGTGGCAAACGGCACAGTGTGGCGATGTATTTTATGAGATTTTTGGGGGTTTTCTTGATCTAAGGAGGAAGAAAGCCTCGAAGAGACTACTAAGTCGAGAAAGGGAAAATACAACATCTACGAGACAGGATGGCAACAAGTAGAATAAAAATGCAGTGAAATCTCAACAGTGGAAAACCTTGAAAGTACACCTCAAATTTTGGACATGAAACTTTCCTTTCATCAACATGATTGACTGTCTGTGTTGCTTTTTGCACCCTTTTTGGGTGATGGTAAGACACAATAGAAGAGCTCAAATGCATCTGAAAAGCTTCCTGATCGAACATTTTATCAAAGGCATTTGCTTTCGATATTGATCACGTGTCAATTGCCAAACTTACTGATCGTACATTCTCAACTTGAAATAACATATGAAATGTTTCTGTGTACCCCCTGCAATGTGCTCGCGTACACCCTAGTTGGGAAACACTGCTGTAGATGACTGATCGGAGGTGATCTGTTATCTGTTTCCATTGCCATTGGTTTGATAGCACTCACTGTTTATAGGTGTGAGTGACTGTCTGTAAGTGCCCTGCAATTGAAACCCGTGAGCAACATGAGGACAACCGTGTCGGAAATGAATGGATGTCGACTAAAAACCATAGTTAAACAAAGAGCATGGAATACATCTGCTGTCCCCATGACAACAGTAGCATTTCGAGCCATGACCTTACCAGAACATGACGGCATTGCATGAATGGCAATTACAGAAAAGGCCATTAGATATGATAATACTCCCCAAGTGGCCAAAGAAACAATATCAATGACTTCCAAGCATACAAATGACATGGTTAAAAATGTTAAATGGGATCATTCGTATTAAATGGATGAAGCCTGGTCCAGAGTTACATCTGAGGAAAATCAAATACATGAGGCTATAAGGCGTAGAAAAAAAAGTAGTGTGTTTCCGGTAACATGAAATTTCAGCATAGGGTCGGTAGGTCGGACAAAGTTTATTTTTTTAATCCTCCCCCCCTCCCCCCATCAAAAATGGCGGCGAGAGAGTTGGGTACCCGGCGACTGGGTGTTACAGCCATCTCATTACCTCTGCGTCCCGCGTCCTAGACGGCCCGTGGTGTTCGTCAAATAGTTCGCTGAATCTTTTCAATACATCAATGGATGCTATTTTCTTAATATTATGGTGCGAGCATTCGACTGCAACACACAAAACGCGGTTTAAACTGTTGTCGGAGATCGTGGCCGCCGCCATGATTCAATGTTGACGACTCAATGTGAATATCGCGAGAGTTTGCACCGACGTAAACCCTCGACACAAAAATGTAGAAGGTTGTTTGAAAAAAATGCAGACCGTAAAGTTTTTTTTCGAGGTAGAAATTCTCGGTCGGTTGGGTTACCGGAAACACACTACTTTTTTTTCTATGCCTAACTTCAGTACAGTGGAATGCCCCAAAAGTGGTAGAATTTGAAATTCAAATAAATTTTTATGGAAACAATATGCCTCAAAATTCAAACAAAACTTCAGTTCAAGCCAATCTCTTTCGGACATACTTCCTAATTGCTGCAGTGCCTAGGAAAAGCCCACACACACACACACACACACACACACACACACACACACACACACACACACACACACACACACACACATATACGGTATTCCATATATATAGAAGGGTGACTTCTGCTCATATTTGGCCTAGTGAAACCTCTGCCGTGGTCTTTTGTGTCTTCCGCCATATTTAGTCCAGTCTGTATAACATTTTCATGCCTGCAGTAAACCAAGCGCGTCCTTGGAGCCACCTGTTAGCCTTGATACACTGCTTACTGGAGACTTTGTGGAGACGGTTTGATCCAAGCTAAGAATTGGTTTAGGAGACACTGAAGTCTCTAGGTCGCACCATAGTCTTGGTACCGCCCTTCTGATGAAATAAATATGTTGTGAATCCCTTCCTCCTGCGCACTCATGGTCGCAGCCATTGTCTGTAAACCATCGGTGCCCGGAATATTCTGCACATAAAACCTTTGAAGGTATTGTTTATCGCCTCCAACCTGTATATGGATAACCAACATCCTCATCATCCGAAATTAACTAACACACGGAGGAAAGAAGGCCACTTTCCTCCAACAATATTTAAAGATATATATATTATATAAAACATTTGTACTTGAAAGTTGTTCTTTGTGGTAATTATTATGACATACTTAGATGGAGTTCAATCGGTGCAAAAGGCCTTTCCTTGTTTCCTTTTTAATCTATGTACTGTATGTGTACATATCAACAAGCAGGCAAGTCAATGTCAGACCTCCTAAAAGCATAGCAGCTACACGACACCGCCAGTCAGAAGTGTCGACGAGCAGCTGCAGCCGCCGACCTGCCAGGAACACAACGCCTCACCTCGTTTTTAATTCCATAGCTGTTTCCGTCTCTACCGTCTCCACCTTCCTCCTCGTTTTCATCCTCATATGCCCGCTCATGTCTGCGTGGATCAGAGAATAGAATCATGTCCGGCGGTTGAGGAGAAGCGTAGTAGTCATATCATATCTAAGTTTAGCTGAGAGGCAACAGCTCGGAATACCCAAGGGATCCGTTTCATTAATTCATCCAATATACAGTGCATGTAAAATGTATTCACAGCATTTCACTTTTTCCGCATGTTACGTTTCATTGTCATTCCAAAATGGTAACATGACGCCTGGCAATCATGCAAAAGAGTTCAATCTTTGTCTCATCAGACCAGAGAATTTTCTCTCTCATGGTCTGAGAGTCCTTTACGTAACTTTTGGCAAACTCCAGGCGGGCTATACATGTACTCTGTGTGAATGTGTGTGTGTGTGTGTGTGTGTGTGTGTGTGTGTGTGTGTGTGTGTGTGTGTGTGTGTGTGTGTGTGTGTGTGTGTGTGTGTGTGTGTGTGTGTCTATTCTATAAATAGAAACAGAAATGTGAAGATATTTCAACTCAAATTAATTTACACTTTAACAATCCAACAATTATGAAGAGCAAATCCTTAAATTTAAAACTTATATTAAATAAAAGCTTTAAGAAAAAAATATATACAGTATTAGACTCATTTTAACACAAAGAGTATATTTTTTTATGACGGAAAAATAACCTAAACTAATCATGTTCTTGGTTTAAAGTAGCAGACAAAATATGTTTTGATTCTTTTTGCAATCTGAAAAATAAAGGGGTTTTGTTATTGTTTTTGGTGTGAATTAAGAAAAAAACTTTTCCTTGCACAAAATTTCAGACATTGAGGCAGTTCAGTGTAGTATTATGTCACTGCAATGGAAAAATCATTCATCACTAAATCTTTTCAGCTTTCTTTTCATCCAAAACGAACACAAAAAATATATTTGGGGTAAAAATGAAGAACAAAAGAGTTATAACAGACAGATGCTCACATTTTGAATACGTTGGCACTTTTGCGTTTATGGTCATTTTTAGGAACCTCAGCTGGATCGTTACATATCATAACTTTAAATGAGGAGCCGGCAGCTCTTCAGTGGATGTCACTTCCCAAATTTAAGGAGATACATCCAATTCTATTTTAACACGCCAGTCTCACTGATGATGGGAAGAAGAAGAATGAGAAATGCTGCGGGCTAAAGGTAAATTCGCTGCGTGTTGCCACGATGACTAGAAAAAGGTGACATACTGTATCTGACATCTTGCACACTGTGGAATCATCGAGGTAAAGACAGATGAATGACATGGAAGCAATTTGATGGCGTAACTCAGTGGGTGATGTCCTGCATTCTGCTTATCCACAACACACACACAAAGCTTTCATGGCTTTTGAAAGTGTGTACGGACTGCTCCGTACCCTGACCTGTCTGACACATCCGAAAGCGTCCATTCATTAAACAGATGGAGCTCATGTTCCAGGTTTCAAGTGCACGAAACAGTTTTACATTAACGACTTGAATCACTGTAACATTAAAAAATTTCACCCCAGTAGCTGATTAAACATTGTGATTCATTTTATGATAAAATCAAGCAAAATACAATATGCAGATAACCGACCCATTCATTGTGTATCTCCTGGGCACAAAGTGAGCAGTGCGAAAACTATTATTGTGTATGTTTTGGTTGGGTCACTTGGTTCAAACTTCAATTTTGGAGCTATTAGCATATTGTGCTAGCGATAAATGAAAATGGCTTGATTGAAGTTTGCTGGTGAAATAAAAGCGGAGAGGAGGTACTGAAAATAGGCAATTAAAAGAAGAATGAACCAATATTGTTGCATTCAATCTCCCTCCAACCAGCACACAAGACCAATGTTCTTTGTATGGCAATACTATAATCAGACTACAGCTGATGAAGATTTTTAATTTGAAATGGTAATATATGAGATTGCATGGGAATTTGGAAAACAAATTGGCTCCGAATACAGAAGAGGAACATCAGAAGCGACCCTGCTGAAATCATCATATCAAGCCGCAAGCAGGATTCTTGTCACATACAAGACACAACAACAAAAGGCAACAGAGAGCTCATCCGGAGTTGATTGGATTCTAGGTGAGCACAAGAAGCCATTCTCAGATGCAGAAAATAAAAGAGTCAACATTAGGTTTAAGATTAACATGTATATTAGTTTTGGAATTTCTAAGATGGCCTACAGGACAGAATCCATGTTTTCTTCTTTCTTGGGGATCTTTGTGTTCCTGTACATTATAAAAGAATGGTGTTCTTACGCTCCATTTGGGGGGTCATGACAGAGTTCATGTATTGTTTCAATCAACTATTTTAATTCATGTCGAAATTGATTGACATTGTATTTCAGTTCTTCATTTTTTATGTTGTTTTGAATTAAGATATTTGTTCCAAACATTACACTACATTCGCATGAGGGCTGACAAACCTTGATAGACCTTTGCCTCACTGAGGAAAAAAAAACAAAATACAAAAAAATTGTCGACCCAATTTGAGGAAACAGAGCGAAAATGTGTATTAAATAATGCAAAAATCTGACACCCAATTCTTAAAAGAGAGAGGGGTTTAGCATGCACATACAGTACAGCAAATCATCCGACACTATACGTTTTTCAAAAATTGCAAATAGAAAGAAACGAAAAATATTTTTAATAATAATAATAATACATTTTATTTATACGCGCCTTTCAAAACACCCAAGGACACTTTACAATCAGGAACAAGAACAATACATTTTTAACTGTATCATTTGGAAAGGTGAGACCACCGCCGCGCTACTTTTCAAACAGTGATGGCATGAAGCAATGCATGCGAACTGCTCGCAGAAAATGGCTCTCGCTTTTCAACCATAAAAAAAACAAACGTTCTGTACTCAAACAAAAACAAATGTTACGTTATTTCAGTTTTCAAATGTTGTTTCCGCCTATGCTCAACTTTGATAGCGTTGTAACCTCCAGCTCTTTACCGAATCGGCTTGGTCGTGTTCGTACGGCATCTACGTTGGGCCAAACTACGGTTGTGCTTAGTTATTTGTTTTTGTTTGATTCCTCTTCACTGCCTTTCAAAGCAAATAAACAATATAAACATTGGCGATTTGGTGATTTCAGGTTAATAACGTGCAAAAATAAAATTATATTTTAAATTTTTGATGGATAATGTTTAGGGCAGGGCCCCCCGTTGGAATAGGAATTAACGTTGGTGACGTACCACCACCAATCATCACAGGGTATCGACTTTATTCAAACCAAGAAACCATTTATTAATACGCTTGTTGTATTTTTTTCGGATGTATTATTGTATTTTGCAGATTCGCCCTCAGCTCACCCCTTCCCCTGCATCCTCCATGAAGACAAAACAATATCCGGTCCATTTTCTACTCGGTTTCCAGTGTTTTGGGTGTGTTTACGGTTTATCATCGCATGAATGATTGATTAAAATAATTATAATAATAAAAAAACTCCCGGAAGTCACCAACACCCAGCACCAGAGTACCACCGAGCCGCTGATTGACTTAGAGCCTCCTGCTAGAGCGCCGCGTCGGCTTGGATGTGCTCAGTATCCCTGGAGTGCGTGTGGGAGGAGGAGGAAGAAGTTTCTCCCACCCCCCAAAAGGCACGCTCTTTCTTAGATGCGCTAATACGAGGAAGGAAACAGACGATGCCTGTCGACCCTCGCTCACACTCGCACCGAGGACGCTGGATTTGTTAATTGGCGACATTATTCCACTTTAGTCAAGTTCTTCTGCGTGGCCGTGGAGAGATTGTTGAATCAGAGGATGCTCCCACAGGTCATTCGGATCCTTTACGTCTTGTCGTTCTGCTTTTTCCAGGGAGGCTTTATCAGGTGAGGAGCGATCAGATGTCATTATGTTATGTGTCGCTTTTGTGTGTCATCAACTTTTTCGTTTAAATCGCTGTATTACTATTACGCTATTATCCATTTTTTAACTTTCCGAAATCGAGTTAGTGTGCAGTACTGCTGAAATCGGGGCTTAAATTAGAACCTCTAATAGAGCATAATAAATAGAACATTGTTTCGGCAAATTACTTTAATTTCTTATGAGATACCACAACGGAGTGTGGTTAGCACTTCTGCCTCTATTCAGGAAACCTGGTATCAATTTATATTTATGCTTGTTAAAATGTATAGCTTCCATCTATTCAATTGTATATGGAGTGTGCGTGTTGTCCCCGTGCTTGCGTGTTTTCTCGAGTTACTCTGTGCTTCTCACATATTCGAAAAACGTGAATATCTGTTTTAGGTTCACTTATGGCTCCTAATTCTCCATCGTGGTGAATGTGAGTATGAGCCCTTGTTTGTCTCTATGTGCCTGGCGATTGGCTGCCGACCAGTCCAGGGTGGGATAGGCTGCAGCTGTCCTGCAACCCCAGCGAGGACAAACATACAAAATGGATGAATGGAATTACCAACGAGGCTACCTGTGGAATCCTGTCTTGCGCTTGCATTTCATTGTAAGAATTCTTTAACAATAGCCGCTGGTGAAGTGTGCATATGCATAACAAGCATAAAGGACACAGTCAATCCACACTTGTTTTAAGAGCATTTGGAGAAGATAGCACTATTTGATTGCATGAGGAAAAAAAGAGAAGCTGATCAGTGAGGGTAAAAAAATACTATTCACGCAAACGATTTAAAAAAAACCTGATTCAAATGATCACCTCATCTGCAAGCTCGGTAGAAACCTGATAAGGAACTTTATCATTTGAAATGGGTCTTTTGTCGGAACAGGCAGTACAGTGGCTCTTGAGGACTGGAGTTGCCTACACCCAGTTTCGGCAAACGGAGACTCTAAACTGTCCATAGGTGTGAATGTGAATGGTTGTTTAACTCCAAGTGCCCTGCGAGGGACTGGCGACTATTTCAGGGTGTACCGTACCCACTGCCCGAAAATCAGCTGTGATAGGCTTCAGCTCGTCTACAATTCTAATGAAGACAAGCGCTATAGAAAATGAATGGTTGGAATTTCATCTGAAGAACAAGCTGCCCCTGCAATTCTGGCTTGCTGTTGGGAAACATTGTTCAAATTGGGCCGACTCACTTTGGCCCTAATAATGGCCATATGTGCTGGGTTGGAATTGCAGGCTAAAAGCCCACATTGCACAGTTTGGTTGCACAATGAAAAAATGAGAAGCTGCTTCCAGTAAGGGGATGTGTTGATGACAAGATAAACATATGGTAAAAAAAATGCACTGTGAAAAGTTGACTGAAATCACTGTCATACGAATGCCATGTCAGTGGACGATTGTATTTTTTTAAGAAACATTGTGCACATCATCAATTATTGATCATTTCATCTGTGGAACTATGTTGTAATTGTTGATGAAGCAAATGAGTCAATATGGAGTCCACTCCTTGGCAGCGGCCAGCAGGTGCACTGTTAAGTCGCCCTCAGCAAGTCAGCAATCACTGAAGAAGAAAATGATGAGAGCTATGAGCTAAATCCAAAGTGAAAACTTCAATTCAACGGAGCAGCATTATTCTGTTTAATTACAAATTCATTCAGAAAATTCAGTCAGTGTTTCCCACACCTCTCTTTTCTTCTTCTTTTCTGTTTTTACCTGGTCCCATTAGAGGTCGCCACAGCGTGCCCTCCTTTTCCATCCAAATCCATCTTCTGCATCCTCCTCTTGAACACCAACTGCCCTCATATCTTCCCTCACTACATCTGTCAACCTTCTTCTTAGGTCTTCCCCTTGCTAGCTTTCCTGGCAGCACCATACCCATCACCCTTCGAGCGATATACTCACTATTGCTCCTCCGGACGTGACTAAACCATTTAAGTCAACTCTCTCTAACTTTTTCTCCCAAACTTCTCACATCTCACATCCCTGTGAAAGTTAATATTAAGATAATACAGTAACAATCAGTTAATCATCAAGTCAGGAGTTTTTTGTAGAATGCCCTTCCCAACTACCCAAACAGTATTTGGAATACACCAGTGTATTTGTTTACAATATACGGTACAGTATAAGGAAAAAATAATGTGACTCGGATTTGATTTCAAACATCTAGTTTCATTTTCAAGTAAATTTACCCTGTGGGGAAATTCAGTACACAATGCATGGATTTTGCAAGTGTAATACGGTGACCTGGTGATGAAGTTCTGCCTTGACGAGTGATGCTGTCATTACTGTCAGTTTGTGCTATCTTATGTGGCATTGGCCCAGCAGTTGATAGGACAGGGTGAGCAGTGAGTCATTTGCATGAGACATGACCACCCCTCAAAACAGGCGGATGGGATGTTCACGATCATCAATTGCCTTCTTAACCCCAGTATTTGCATTGAAGCACTCCCCCTATTTCATGCCCTGCCAAACTCTTCAGGTGAGTGCAGAAAAGGAATTAAGAGTCACATAATCCCACCAAGGTACAGCGGGGTGGGGGGCCAGACGGTGCAAGAGGGGAAAGAGAGGAGGAGGAGGAGGTCAGTTGGGCCCATTTAGTCCCCGAGAGCAGTCAAGTGACAGCATCTCCTCAGAGAAATTAGATGCTCAATCTGTGTAGGGGCGAGGGATGGAAGACGGGCAGAATCTGATGCAGCGGGATGGAGCAGAATGGGATCCAACGGAAAAATGCCAACAAAGAAATGGAGAGGGTATTTCATATGGCCCGAGGCACTGGGAGAAAAGGTTCAGATGGGAAATAGAAGAGACGAACGGAGGGGGTTAGTGTCATAAATTAGGAGATTGTCATGTAGCCTGATTGATAAGCAGTGGAAGGGATAGTCACTGACAAGAGGAAATGAGAATGTGGAATGAAGAATGTGATAAGAAGTTGGTATCACTAATCAACGTATGTATGCGTGTGCGTGAAACATACACAGATTCAAAATCTGATGAGTTGAATACATTCTACCAGTGGGACGATAACCATAGAAACGGAACGTGCTGCAACCTATAGGAATGTTTCTGGCAGATCAATTAACTCATTCAGTACCAGCCAATTCTAGACCCCTTTTTTTTTACCCTAAGTCTTGGAAAAATTGAAAAAAAAAAAGGATCTGGGGGTTAACGAGTGTGAAAAGACATAAAAATATGTCTTTGGGAGTGAATGAGTTTTAAACATAAGCAGTATATTGGGGTCATGCGCGACCAACAAAATAGGAAAACACATTTTCCTCTGTTTAAGGTCACTGGTGGAGCCCCTACGGCATCGGACAAGGGACACAGCTGCCGTAAATATATTAAACGTCTATATTATCTTTTGTTTTACTTTCCGTAATTTAAGATGTCTTCAAGAACTACCTACATGCCCATCTAAGATGTTGGGGGCTTTTTTTTTCATGTTTACATACTGTATCATATCATTTCTAGATTAGTAAATGATAAACCTGTGTTTAACGTTTGTCTGAATATACTGGTGATAAAGAAAATAATATTCAAGCAAGTTCAGGTTCAAATGTGGTTATCAATGTCCAAGTCCGCTAACCTGTTTAAGGGGTCATGTGATGTTACACATATACCGTAATTTCCGCACTATAGAGCACACCTGATTATAAGCCGCACCCACCACATTTTTAGAGGAAAACCAATTTTGTACATACACAAGCCGCACATGTATATAAGCCGCATGTGCCCACATTAAAACATGTCAACATATTTACACAGAAAGACGGTACACAGAGAGAGTTTTCAAAGTTTTAATTATATAACTTAACAATAATAATAATATAACTTTCTTCCCAAACGGTGCCTGTGACGCGGCAGTAAAACTGTAGCAACATGGTAACAACACGCTAGCAACAGAATAGCCATCCATCCATTTCCATCCATTTTCTGCCGCTTATCCGGGGTCGGGTCGCGGGGGCAGCAGCTTTAGGAGGGAAGCCCAGACTTCCCTCTCCCCAGCCACTTCTTCTAGCTCTTCCTGGCGGATCCCGAGGCGTTCCCAGGCCAGCTGGGTAACATAGTCTCTCCAGCGTGTCCTGGGTCGTCCCCGGGGTCTCCTGCCAGTGGGACATGCCCGGAACACCTCACCAGGGAGGCGTCCAGGAGGCATCCTAATTAGATGCCCGAGCCACCTCATCTGGCTCCTCTCGATGTGGAGGAGAAGCGGCTCTACTCTGAGCCCCTCCCGGATGACCGAGCTTCTCACCTTATCTCTAAGGGAGAGCCCGGACACCCTGCGGAGAAAACTCATTTCGGCCGCTTGTATCCGGGATCTCGTTCTTTCGGTCACGACCCATAGCTCGTGACCATAGATGAGGGTTGGGACGTAGATCGACCGGTAAATTGAGAGCTTCGCCCTTTGGCTCAGCTCCTTCTTTATCACGACAGACCGATACAGCGTCCGCATCACAGCAGACGCTGCACTGATCCGCCTGTCGATCTCTCGCTCCCTTCTACCCTCACTCGTGAACAAGACCCCAAGATACTTAAACTCCTCCACTTGGGGCAAGATCTCCTCCCCGGCCCGGAGAGGGCACTCCACCCTTTTCCGACTGAGGCCCATGGTTTCAGATTTGGAGGTGCTGATCCTCATCCCAACCGCTTCACACTCGGCTGCGAAACGCTCCAGTGAGAGTTGGAGAGCCCCGCTTGAAGGAGCCAACAGTACTACATCATCTGCAAAAAGCAGTACTGAGGCCACCAAAACGGACCCCCTCAATGCTTCGGCTGCGCCTAGAAATTCTGTCCATAAAGGTGATGAACAGAATCGGCGACAAAGGGCAGCCTTGGCGGAGTCCAACCCTCACTGGAAACGATTCCGACTTATTGCCGGCAATGCGAACCAAACTCTGACATCGGCAGTATAGGGACCGGACAGCCCGTATCAGGTGGCTCGGTACCCCATACTCCCGAAGCACCCCCCACAGAACTCCCCGAGGGACACGGTCAAACGCCTTCTCCAAGTCCACAAAACACATGTAGACTGGTTGGGCGAATTCCCACGTACCCTCGAGGACCCTGCTAAGGGTGTAGAGCTGGTCCACTGTTCCACGGCCGGGACGAAAACCACACTGCTCCTCCTCAATCTGAGGCTCGACTTCCCGACGGACCCTCCTCTCTAGCACCCCTGAATAGACCTTACCAGGGAGGCTGAGGAGTGTGATTCCTCTGTAGTTGGAACACACCCTCCGGTCCCCCTTTTTAAAGAGGACCACCACCCGATCTGCCAATCCAGAGGCACTCTCCCGATGACCACGCGATGCTGCAGAGGCGTGTCAACCAGGACAGCCCCACAGCATCCAGAGCCTTGAGGAACTCCGGGCGGATCTCATCCAGCCCTGGGGCCTTGCCACCGAGGAGCTTTTTAACCACATCGGTGACTTCGACCACAGAGATAGGAGAGCCCACCTCAGAGTCCCCAGACTCTGCTTCCTCCAAGGAAGGCATGTTGGTGGAGTTGAGGAGGTCTTCGAAGTACTCTGCGGTTCACAACGTCCCGAGTCGAAGTCAGCAGCGCCCCATCTCCACTGTACACAGTGTTAGTGGTGCACTGCTTCCCCCTCCTGAGACGCCGAATGGTGGACCAGAATTTCCTCGAAGCCGTCCGGAAGTCGGCTTCCATGGCCTCACCGAACTCTTCCCACGCCCGGGTTTTTGCCTCAGCGACCACCGAAGCTGCGTTCCGCTTAGCCAGTCGATACCCGTCAGCTGCCTCTGGGGACCCACAGGCCATAAAGGCCCGATAGGACTCCTTCTTCAGCTTGACGGCACCAGCGGGTACGGGGGTTGCCGCCACGACAGGCACCAACCACCTTACGGCCACAACTCAGATTGGCCGCCTCAACAATAGAAGCGCGGAACATGGTCCATTCGGACTCAATGTCCCCCGCGTCCCCCGGGACATGGGAAAAGCTCTGCCGGAGGTGGGAGTTGAAACTCTTTCTGACAGGGGATTCCGCCAGACGCTCCCAGCAAACCCTCACAATACGTTTGGGTCTGCCAGGACGGACCGGCGTCTTCCCGTACCATCGGAGCCTACTCACCACCAGGTGGTGATCAGTTGACAGCTCCGCCCCTCTCTTCACCCGAGTGTCCAAAACATGCGGCCGCAAATCCGATGATACAACCACAAAGTCAATCATCGAACTGCGGCCTAGGGTGTCCTGGTGCCAAGTGCACATATGGACACCCTTATGTTTGAACAAGGTGTTCATTATGGACAATCCGTGACGAGCACAGAAGTCCAATAACAAAACACCACTCGAGTTCTGATCGGGGGGGCCGTTCCTCCCAATCACGCCCTTCCAGGTCTCACTGTCATTGCCCACGTGAGTCCCCCAGCAGAACAAGGGAGTCCCCGGCCGGAATACTCTCCAGCACACCCTCCAAGGACTCCAAAAAGGGTGGGTATGCTGAGCTGCTGTTTGGTGCATATGCACAAACAACGGTCAGGACCCGTCCCCCCACCCGAAGGCGGAGGGAAGCAACCCTCTCGTCTACCGGTGTGAACCCCAATGTACAGGCACTGAGCTGGGGGGCAATGAGTATGCCCACACCTGCTCTGCGCCTCTCACCATGAGCAACTCCAGAGTGGAAGAGAGTCCAACCCCTCTCGAGAGAACTGGTACCAGAACCCAGGCTGTGTGTCGAGGCAAGTCCGACTATGTCCAGTCGGAACTTCTCGACCTCGCACACAAGCTCGGGTTCCTTCCCTGCAAGAGAGGTGACATTCCACGTCCCTAGAGCTAGCTTCTGCAGCCGAGGATCACAACAGAATAGCAACACAGTATAACAGGTCTGGTAAAAGAACATACCGGTACTTGTAAAAATCACGGTGAGCCGTCTTCATCTTCCTGTGAACTGAAGCCATCGAAGTCACCGTCCTCAGTGTCGGAATTAAACAGTGTCATAAAGACTGGTCTTAATCTTACCTTTCCTACTCGAGCGCCCCTGGCGGCCGTTAGAAAATTTTACATAAATTAGCCGCATCACTGTATAAGCCGCAGGGTTGAAAGTTTGGGGAAAAAAAAATAAGTAGCGGCTTATAGTCCGGAATTTACGGTACACCACAAATTGCAGATGCTAAATGTAAACAGCAAGTAGCTGAAAGCAGGGATGCTCACTGAAAGTGGCATTTTAACCAGTTTTACTTTAACTTAAATTTTCTTAAACAGTGTTTGTAATGCTAAAAAATCTAGCTTAATCTTTCACCATCAAAAGGCAATGTTTAAAGTCACCTTTCAACATTTTTTACTGTCACACAGTGTAAAAATAAATTGTCATCATTCAACAAACATCATTCAACTGTATTATCAAAGTATTCACTGAAAAACACACCTATTAATGGCTGTCTGGATATTTCTGTACACCCAAAGATGCCGCCCAAATGTCCTGCTCCATCGAAGGTGTCATGCTAATGGAGAAGTAGCTAGCTGACAGCCAGTAGTCATGGAAGATTCTAGTAAAGTTTCTTCAGGCAGGCGAAGCATTTTGTGGAGTTAACTTGGGCTAAAGCAGGGTGGAAAATATGCTCTCCTATATATGCTCTCCATCCTGTGGTCATGTGATGTGTATCAGGCCCGTGACAAAATGAAAGTGGTGAAGTGAATGGCGTTGACATAAAGGTCAAAGGAGATGAGCAAGGTTATTCTGTGCCTGGAGTCAATGCTGTGAAGAAATATCAGGGAACAAGTCCTATTATCCAGCCATTTTGCTATTTATTGATTTATTGAACATGTGTTACTCTCCACCACAACGAATAGGTTAATAAAGAGTCAAAGTACACGGCAAAGTCTATTTAATTTTTTCATTGCTAGGTTTAAAATGAGTTGAATTGAATTCTCCTGTCGTCCTGTCACTGGGCTGACAGGAAATAATAAACCCTGTAGACGTTTTATCATTCGAGTGTTTGCATGACTGCCTTCACTTCATTGTTTTGTGCCACATTTGTCTGATCCCTGCAGACGCCCACTCCAATTAAAATGACATATGCCACGCTGTGGTACTCCTAACTTCTGGTCTTACAGGAAAAAACTGAAATGTAACATGAAAGCAGACATCTCGAGGCGAAGGATCAATCACCTGCACATTGAAGAAAGTTAATTTGTTGTTGGTTTCAGTCCTTCTCTAATAGTGGGACAATGCCAATGGGGGTGGGGAATGGGTGTGTGTGTGTGGGACTTTTATGTTAATAGATTGATAAACAATGTTAACTACTTCATTATTTGTTGGAAGTTGATCTAAATCTTTCTTTTTTTTTCTCGTTTGTTTTCTTTAATGTTAATAAGGACACACTGTGATACAGAGACATATAATTTTAGAGCCAAATGTAATTGCGGCAGAGTTTTGGGGGGTGCTAGTTTAATTTTTTTTTACCTTCCTGTCTAAATAAATCACAAATTTAGTACATTCTCTGAAACCGTTAACAGAACCGTTCAGGTTGGAGCTCATTAACACAGCAGTTTTTAAAAATTCAACCCTTCGTCCAGTTGAGTACCAGGCCTCGATACCAATCCCCGGTCATGACACACTTCTTCTTCACAATGCCATGGGTTGGAGGCACTTGCGAGCGATGTCTGCTATCCTGTGGTTAATACTGGTATTACATCTTTCTTTCATTGGCTCAGCAACAGTAAACATTGATATTTTCGAAAATTAATCAAGGGCCACTCCGAGTGTGGGAGAGTGCCGCATGTGGCCTCGGGCCACCAATTGCCCACCGCTGCTCTAAAGTGTACATACGCTAAAAATGCTGGGCTGTTTACAAAATTCACTGTGGCCTTTCTTTGAGCCAATTGCTTGTTGGATTAATTGTTTTGACCCAGTAGATTTGGTTGTAGATCGGATTTAACCAGTCTGAAAAGGTGAAGCTGGTCATCGTTTTGGATTGTTTTGTTGTGTACCGAAGTTCAAGTAAATTGAACGTAATGTTCTTTGAAAATGTTGATGCTGACTGTGTGGCTTTACAGCAAATACCGATTCCCAGCCACATCTGGTCCCAAGCGTGGATTAAAATGGTGGGTTGTGTCAGAATAGGTATCAAGTGTAAAAACGATCAAACATATACAGACGCTCCCCAGGTTACGAACGAGTTACGTTCCGGACGATTGTTCATAAGGTGAATTCGTTCGTAAGTTGCTTCAGTGCTATATTTTGTCTGGAATGTATGTTTAAGGCTTATATTGACATCCATATAACGGGAGAGAGCTTTTCGTCACGTTCTTCAGGGCTTGAGGTTAGCTGCCCGCTAAACTAGCAGCAGCTTCAGCGGGGAGAGTAGACGATCGGTCGTCGACGGCGCACCGGACGCCTACCGCCCGTTCCACCGTCACACGCCCGCCCCACGCCTCTCGCGCCGCTTGAACGTCGCCTCCGCCGTCCTCCTCCGCCCGTTCGGCACTCGGAAAAAGGCGCGCAATACAAAATCTAACTTTTTTTTTTTTTTTCGACAGACCCGTGAAAATGTTCGTATGTACCGTTTGTTTGTAACTCGGATGTTCGTAACTCGGGGAGTGTCTGTAATTCGAATGACTTGCGGTGGTGGCTGCTGACTAGCAAAGTTGCTTCTTGCTTCTTCTTCTTTTTAGGAATGTTGGCATGAACATGTGGATTCTTTTTAACCACAGTTAGACTGATAACCAGAGGAGGGCATCGTCAGTCCGGTGCTGATAACCTTGTAATCCATTTCTTGGTAGCTTTAACTCATCACTGTGGATAGTTTTTACCCTCTGTTGGATCAAAATCTTGACCCAAAGTGCTGGGTCAAATCCTCAATCCAATGTGCTGGGTATTAATAACCCAGTATGGGCTCAGTCCCGTTTCGCTATTTCACGGGTTAGCTATTTCACATAATTTCGGTTATTTTTAACTGAGCAGTTTTAAGAGTGTTGGTGTGAATATGAAATGGTTGTTTGTCCGAGCAATCAAGTAACTACATCTCATAGGCATTTCTATGGATAATTCTGAGTGAATTAACATCCTTACACAGGCATCTGAGCTTTCTGTATTGGTATTGTTAATTATTTATTTTGTTTAATTTTACGGGCATTTTAATGGTGACCTAATGCGTAACATATTTGCATCAATTTGTACTTACCGTATCTTCTTTCTGGCCATACCTCTCTCGCCCAAAGTCTAAAACAGACTGTAGTTACCTGCAACCCTGATGAGGATCAACATGATGTGAAGTAGTCGGCTATGTGATGATACTTTGTAAAATTAAAGGCAAAAAAAAAAAAATCCACAACAAATTCCCACCTTTCCCTCTTCCGGTTTCGATGAATGGGAAGCGCGACATGCAGACAAATGGGATGCAGATGACTTCAAATAACATGTAAATAAAAGCCAAGCTGGTAAAAACGGTTGACTCACAACAATGTCAACATAAGCACAGCGTAAGAAAAGAGCGAGGCGGGCAATTAATCAAGATTATGTTTCATTAATTATCATTCTACATGTCTAACGAAAGAAAAGCTGATGATTTTACTTCAAAACAAGTTTTGTATTGGCGGACATGAACATTGTGTATGTTTTAGTAATACATAGAAGCTCACTTTGGAGTCAAAGTAAACTGGGAGAGGCTCCAACTCATCCACGACCGCGACCCTGTTGAGGACAACATAATGGACCCCAGTCCCACTATATAACTTTTAACTGTTTCTGTTCTATACCATGCACCATGTCCTGATGGTGTGGGATTAAAATACCCTTTTAATAAATGCAAGGCTGGCTTTTGAAAGCAAAACGTCTTATCCTTTAGAGAGAAATGGCTGTTCCCCCTACACTAAACCATGAGCTTGTGACATGTCTCCGCCATTGGCTAGAATGAAAAGCCAAGTCCATGAATAATGAATACATGGTGAAGTGTATCACATGTGCCTCACAGCTTCAGTGTAAACATTTCACCTGCGGTAGCAGCTGGCGAATGCTGAAGGTGTAAGCTTGTGAAAATATGGCACATCGATGCCGAGGAAGTACAATTATCCCCACAAGATACAATGATAATATCCAAAATTGAATCCAACAGCACCTGTAAAACGGTGGCGTAATGTTTGCTCGTCCGATTGTTCCTTCTTCAGTGGACACAAGCTTCATGTTTGCTTTCATGGCCTTTATTTATGACAATTCATTCAATGCGTTTTACTGGTGCCCAAGGTGACATTGTGTTGACATGCTAGATACGATAAAATACCCAGGAGCACCAATGCAATGCGAGCCCCAGCACCGACGACACAATATGCTAATGCAATGCAATTTGCGCACTTCTCTCAGGTCAAAATGTCCACTTATTGACGAGAGCTGCACTTTGGCTCAGAGGGTTTAGTGCCATTGTTTCGTTTTTTTTTTTTTTTGTGCTGGCTGCAATTAGAACAATGAAAGGGGGGATGCATGATGGAGCCCTCCATCATGTCATTATGTCTGACCAAGCAGTTCGGGCCAATTAAACTTCACTTACATTGAGAGGAACATCTGGCCTCTGTAACACCAGAACTCTTAATATTGTATATGGTGGAAAAAAGTGGAGAGCTGAGTGCATAGTTTTTCGTTTTTGCCACCATACATTATTTTTTCAAGAGACCAAGAATGAGCAAGTCTGTCATGATTACCGTAAATTCCGGACTATAAGCCGCTACTTTTTCCCAAACTTTCAACCCTGCGGCTTATTCAGTGATGTGGCCAATTTGTGTAATTTTTCTAACGGCCGCCAGGGTCGCTGAAGTAGAAAAGGTAAGATTAAGACCGGTGGAATATATGCGTCGAGGAAGACTGCAACTTCTTGTCTTGTGCATAAATTAAATTACTGTAGTGTGAACATACCCTCATCATGGAAAATGCAAAAATAAAGGCATATGACGCAGCTTTCAAACTAAAAGTAATCGAGCTGTCCGATAAAGAAGGAAACAGAGCTGCTGCTGGGAAGAAAGTTATATTATTATTATTGTTAAGTTATATTATTAAAACTTTGAAAACTCTCTCTGTGTACTGTCTTTCTTTGTAAGTATGTTTACATGTTTTAATGTGGGCACGTGCGGCTTATATACAGGAGCGGCTTGTGTATGTACAAAATTGGTTTTCCTCTAAAAATGTAGTTGGTGCGGCTTATAATCAGGTGCGCTCTATAGTGCAGAAATTACGGTATATTTTTGTTTAGATTATATTTGGGGTTTATTTTCTTTCTTCATGTGCCTTTTTTTTTGTCTTCCGCATATAGGTTTTGTTTCCAGCTGTTCTTGTCCAGGTCCCTTTGTTTGTATTTTAGATTTAGTTTTTCCAGTGTACCCTTGCAAGTTTTTAATTTTATTTTGTGAATACATATTGTTCAGTTCTCCCTGGTTTTCCTGCCTCACTAATTTTTTAGGTCAACGACATAATGTACACATTACAGTCACTCAAAAACATTTGATATATGCCACTTTCTATGGCTTTACCACAGTAAATAGCAACATAAATTAAGCTGAAAAAAACATTATCTTTCATGGTCGACATATTTTACTTGTAATTGAATTTTGCTGAAATTCAATTTGGCTTGTGGTTAGATTGGAGCCGATGCCAGCTGACTTTGGGAGAGAGGTGGGATACACCCTGGACTGGTTGCCAGTCAATCACAGGGTACCAATAGACAAAGATCCATCTGTCCATCCATTCAACGATGTTCAGTTGTTGATTTTTGTCCAAATATAGCTTCAGTATTATTCAGCTACATAATCCTACAGAGAGAAGGACAACTTTTGCACTTGTTGTTCATGTTTCTCTCTCAGCAATTGCTAAATAAAAGCTGTCCCTGCAGTCCTGACCCCCAAAAGCTGGTAAAATATAACCTCCTTTGCACAGGAACCACAATATTTTTTTTTTTTTTAATGCAATCAAATGTTTCTCAGTGACGCGCCAAAAGGTAGCCATCACACAAAGTAATAATCAAACCACTTAGAAGGAAAGTCTGTTAACCTTTACAGGACAACACAAGAGTGTTTATTTGTGCTAAGTAGTTTTGGCGCTCGCTTTTTTATACACAGCACAAAGTTGTTTCAAGGATTACTCTGAAGATCATCTACTTCCATAAATCCCCTGTGATCCGACCTCCAGTTTTCTAGCAGCGTCTTTTCTCCACACATTAGTGAGATGACTGGTTGTCCTTGACAGGTGATGCACGGAATTAAAGTGTAATTATATAAAAATGGGAGGGAAAAAACAGTAGACCAACAAGCCTTTTTGTTTTCAGCAAAGAACTTGGAGTTGTGGGAAAGGTACTGTTCCCAGGTGTAAGGATATTGTCGTTTTTGTAGGAATAAATTTTATAATAGATGAAGTATATCAGATGAAGGGGGACAAATTACATTACCAAACATATTCCAATTCAAGCAGGAGCTGGAATTAAATCATCAGAGTAATTGAATCCACCTCCCAAGGAGACAGGTGGAAAGTGAAGCCCAGAATGTCGAACAGGATTGTGGTTTGAAGCCTGCTTGTCTTGCCCCCCCCCCCCCCTAAACAGGCTCAAGGATTTATGCAGCCATCGGCTTTTTGTTTTCCAGAAAAACTGCAAGACATGCAACGCGGTGTCCGGCCCCTAGACGCTCTTGAGAAAGACATCACCCTAGGGGGGGAAAAAAGTAGTCAAAGCAAATCGAGCTGTTTCAGGACTCGTCACTTGGACTTGCTTCAATGGAAAACTCACAGATGGCTTTTCGATCCATGACAACAGAAGTGACAGTTATAGCCAAACAGCAATGTGTAAAAAATGCACGGTTGCAATGAAATGCGTTGTTTGGATTTTCTACACCATCGGTGATCCCCTAAACACCTAGCCTGTTTTCCGTGTCTTTGTCTATATGTGCTCACATATATTTACTCAAACTATAATTGATGTCGAAAGAACATTCGGTGAGAGCATTAACGTTCTTACTCAACAAATGGGTGAATTGACATAATTTGTTGTGAATCAAATAATCGCAATTCGGTTATTCGTAATCGTAATCGAAATACGTACTGAAGTGCTAGATCTTTCACTCTTCTCGGCTGTTTTACCAACAACTTTTGTCAAAATACCTCAAGAATCACAAATTATTCCACACGTTTCATTATCTTTTTTTTTTTTATAGCCTTGCTGAAATCCACCTGTTCTGAGGGTGCAATCCTGTGTCATACAAATGAGCCACTGTGACGATGTTGAAGGGGACAAACTAGCTGGCTGCTTGTCAGATCCCGAGTCGAAAAAGTGAACTGCAGATTGCACAAAAGTCCTCGTAAAGACAGCATGGCTTGTATTTTCACCTGTGATGCTTCACCGCCAAGTTGAATTACCCGTTACAATTTGTATGCCGCAAGAGCAGCAATCTGCAAGGCTTTTTCCCAATGTCTACAAGTATATCCGATTATGGCAATTGCTTTAAGCTTTCAAGTCACACCAAACTCCAACTGAGATAAGAAGTACACCGTTTTCTTGTTAGCGTTGTTTTCAGCATGAGCATTTCAAATTCACAAAAGGTGGAAATGTAAGCTTTTTGATTTGTTTTGACTGTTTGAGACTCATGTTGTGGAATAGTATCGCCAAGAACTTCAAACGTTAGCTTTGGCCTTTGTAGAGGGTGCTTTACCTGTCCAGTGCAAGTTGGACACGAACTGCCTTCGATTAAATTATCGTCAAGACCAAAGATACATTTAGAGTGGAATGGCTATTGTGATTTTGCAAGAGGCAGTTGCGTGGATTACGTTGCGTTTTATATTGCTTGACTTTATCATTCAACAGTTTGCTCTGTGTGTATGTGTTTCACGACAAGCACTTGGACGCATCTCCAAAGTAACTTTTACAGCTTCCTATATGCATCAAAAGAGCCAATGTTTGTTTATCAAAATTACTTTCCGTTCAAGGTTCTTATCATGAATGTTGGTGTAATGTTTTGTGTTGCTGTTTACCTTGATTATCGATGGGAAAAAATGTGCAGAATGTTCATGATCCTCTGCTGGTACACCTGAAATAGTTAAAAGCCTTTTTCTGTTGAACAGCACTAAATCACTGATCCCTTTCACCAGGAAGTTAATGTGCTCACTCACGTCGGTTCCTTTGCTTTGCCTATCTTGTTTTTCTTCTGGAATAATATCGAAATGAGAAGAGCTGGTATAAGAAGGTAATTTGACATTTCTTTTCAACGTGGAACAATGAAGCCCTTCAATCCACTTTCATTGACATGCTGATCATGTCTCTGATCCAATAGTGACACAAAAACGTTGACCAAGGGTAAGATGTAGGTGCGGATCTTCCCTATTGGATAAGATAAAAGATATTCAACTCAGTTGTTTGACTGCCTTCCGCACATAGAAAAGGCTGCCATTCAATTTGATTCATTTTTTTTTTGTTGCGAGGCAACAGCGCTAAGCAATGGACAGCTGTGCTGCCCTCAGGGCTGAAACCTAACATCACTGCACAGAACCCAAGTGACTCTTTTCTTGGGTTAAAGGCACAGGTGGAACACAATTGGAGCTGAACACTCGCTGACTTACGTCTCAGGCCGACAATGTTTTGTGTACACGGTCCCCCGCCAAGGGTTACACTAGAACACCATCTATAAACTTGCTCCCTCCATTAGCAGCAACCGCAAGCAATTAAAAGGAGTTCAGGGCAGTGGAAGACCAACCAAAGGATAATGCCATATTAAGAAGGGAAAACACCATCCCATAAGTAGCTTAAGGTTAGCATGTGGCTAATCGAAGTACAAGATTGTAGCAGCTGGAAACTTGTCTGTGGGGAAGGAAGAAGAGCATGCATGCTGTCAGAGGATTTGATTCATGCTGAGACTGATGGAAGCGGACATCTCCGTCCACATCAATGTTGCTGCATGTCGCAAAAGAGGGCATTAATCATCACAGTCAAGCAGTCTACTGATTCTAATTACATGTTCACTGTACATTGAGTGTAATCTACTTCTCTTCAGCCAGCGGGAGAGATTTCCCAACGGCCTTAAAATGAGAAAATGATGTGTGGGGGGGGGGGGGCGAAAGGGGAATTGATGTGGCGGGGTAGATGCACAGCAGAACATGCGGAGATCTTCCTCCGCCGTCTTTTTATATCCAGAAAGTTCTCAAAGAGAAACTCACCTGGAGGCAGACTGAAGTCCATATTCCATATTGGTTAATTTGGGCGCACAAACACCATGTACCACCTCTTGACTCGTCACCAAATGAGCTTTTGGTGGTGGCGGTGTGACAGTGTGGGCAGGTGTGTCCAGTGGGTACAGAACTGCCTTACACTTTGTGAATGGTACAATGACAAGCCCATACTACTTGAATAACATTACTAATCCAATGATTCTGTCCCCACATGAACAACACGGGCCGAATTTCATCTTCATGGGCGACAATGGTCCAGCTCATCGAGGACACATCATCACGGAACGGCGGTTGGAGACTGGTGTACTTCAAATGGAATGGCCTGCACTTTTTCTCGACCTAAATCCGATTGAAAACCTATAGGAAAAGCTGTGTTGTCGTGTAGAGGCTTGAAACTCAGCACCTCAAGTACATCAGGGCTACCCTTATAGGAGAATGGGATGCCATGCCTCAGCAGACAATACGTTGACTTGTGAATGGCACAAGATGTCATCGTCAAGCTGTAATTGATGCTCAAGGGCAAATGACGAGTTATTGAGACATTGACATTTTTTGTTGTTGTGTACCCACCATTGTTGTTTGAGATGTTTGGCCAACTTTAGTTTCAATGAATTGTTTGAGATGAGGAAATCACCAGCGCATCGTTCTACTGAAATTGTCCTACTTTCATGATGTGATACCACTGTAGCGTGAACTTTTACATTTCCCATAAATGCAATATACTGTATATAGATATAGATATCCATCCATCCATTTTCCGATCCGCTTTGTCCTCACAAGGGTCGCGGAGGGTGCTGCAGCCTATCCCAGCTGTCTTCGGGCAGTTAGGACACCCTCAACTGGTTGCCAGCCAATCACAGGGCACACAGAGACGAACCTAGGGACAATTTTGAGTATTCAATCAGCCTACCATGCATGTTTTTGGAATGTGGGAGGAAACCGGAGTACCCAGAGAAAACCCACGCAGACCCGGGCAGAAAATGCAAACGCCACACAGGAAGGCCGGAGCCGGGATCGAACGCATGACCTCTGCACTGTGAGGTTGACGCGCTAACCACTGGCTCACCAGGCCTCTCTCTCTCTCTCTCTCTCTCTCTCTCTCTCTCTCTCTCTCTCTCTCTCTCTCTCTCTCTCTCTCTCTCTCTCTCTCTCTCTCTATATATATATATATATATAATCATATAACACACACACACACACACACACACACACAGGTGGACGCTAGCAATGCTCATTTGCTTCAATACTTTGCCGAATGTGCAGTTGTAAGCACAGATATCTAGGCGTAGGCCAAATTATCTTGATAGATATATGATGGATTTTGGGGTGTGGCCCAAGAATTAAAATGACTAATTATTTTCAAGATGTCCCAAGCCCTTAAAACATAATAAGACAAACTGAAAGGTTTGGGTGCAGTCGACCGTTTGAGACCGTCTCTCGCCCCTCAGCTGGTACATGATAGCCGTCCTTCGCTGTCAGCCAAGTCCCTCCTTCCCGTTTTTAGAAATCTTACGATCTCTTTGTGGCTCAGACTGACAGAAGGCAGTCTGTGCTGATATCAGATGTTGGGTCGTGGTGAAATGTGGTCTGAATACAGAGAGGCTTTTTGAGACATCTGGAGGATCACTTTGTCTGAAGAGGCCCTGTGTAAGATTCATCTCCTCTTGGCCTGTCTACAAGCGTATCACAAACATTGCTTACGGGTGAATGCTCACCCTCCGAGTCCAGATATTTCTCATCGTATTTTTAGTTCTAATGGATGTTTGATGGCATGTTGTTCGGATTGCTTTGGTTCAAATGTCACGACGCCCATAACTGCGTTTTCATGGAAAGCAATAACCTCATTGACCGTATTCTGTATACAACCATACATTCATTTTGGAGTTTGTGTGACTTTCTTACCAACAATTAAAGTCATAACACATTCTAAAAGTGAGATAACCAAGTTGAGTATGTTGTCAAATGCACATGATGTCCCTACATTACTTCTAGTACAAGCAGGGGTTGTCAAACTTATTTTTGTCACGGGCCACACTGTAGTTACGGTTTCCCTTGGAGGGCCGTTATGAATTTTGTGAAACCTTATACAGTCAAACCTCGGTTTTTGAACGTCTCTGGTCTCGATCAAATCGGTTTTCGACCAAAAATTTCTAGTTTTTTATGCTTCGGATGACGACCGAATTTCGCTTCTCGAACAAACTGAGCGCACTTGAATGCGTCAACTTGACTTCTCTCGCCTTCCTTACACGAGGAAGTGACGCTTCGTCGTGGAGCGTTCCATTGTGAACAGACGTGTTCAATAAAGATTTTTTTTTAAGAGCATGGTTTCGGTTTTCAAACAAATCAGTTTTCGAACAGCCTGGAACGGATTATGATCGAAAACCGAGGTATGACTGTAAATGTTTAACCACCTCCAGATATCACATACACAGAGACCAGCAAATTGATGGATAACTAGTTTTGTTGTTATAGATTATATATGATGTTATTAATTATATATGACAATTTGAAATTTTGGTTTCGACTTTAGCAAGAGATGCTTGATTTGCTTTTGCGGGCCACATAAAATGACGGAGTGGGGCAGATCTGGCGCCCGCGCCTTGACTTTGACACCTGTGTAGTACAATTTTGAACCTCTGTGAGAGAAACCAAAAAACAAACATACTGTATCTTTACTTCCTCCATTCATACTTTATACTTTTCGGTTCCTATACCATCTCTGGTGTCTGACCAGTTATGGAAGTAATGAGACATGCTTCTAAAGTAACGCATCAATCAGAGTTTGGCCTAGATCCTTGAACTCCCCCCGAATGTCTTCCCAGAAGAATGGAAGCTTTCCGGCTTGTGTAATGGGCTCAAAAACCTCAAACTACTGTCTGTGTTACTCAAAATCAAGTCATTTGATCCAGAAAGACATTTATCTTGATTCAAAGCCAAAATGAATCGTCTCATCTTTAGCTACTAGTTATCAATGCAGTATCAGAGATGATCTCCAGGATTTGTAATTGGAACAGCTCATTCCCTCGTGAGAATGTTGTGTGGCAATTAATAGTCAGGGAGTCGAGACGTTGTTGTGTTCAGATCAGTTCTAAGCATGCAGTGTTTTGTTGGACCGCCGGGTAAAAGCATTAAATCACCAAGAGCTGGATATTGCCTTTAACACAAAATACATCTCTGAAGTCGCCAGGCTGAAACAAGGCGACGAAGATCAGTTAGAGCCGCGCTGGAAAAGCCTGAGGTGGCAGTCGGCGTTCAGACTAAGAAACAAGCCATTGGGGCCATAAATCTATCGTCGGGCTTGGCTCGCATCGCACCCTTCTGGTTCCCGAGCCCGGAAACATCACTTGTGCTGGGCAGATGTCAAACTCCCCCAAGACTGACACATATTCCTTCGCATACGTATTAGTATGCCAGTCACGGACGTGCAATTTACTCAGGGTTAGCCTGGATTGATCGAAATCATTAAACTCTGGGCTTTGCATCGAGACAGCTTAATAAACTTTGACAAGAGCTACTTTCATCATTTTCTATTGGCTCCAGCCTCAACTAATTAGGTTCTGCAACAAAACAAAAAGATCAAAATTGATAAAGAGAACAATAGAAATGATTCACAGATGGAGGCCAGACAGCAAGCCCAGTGAACACTGTTCTATCCATCAAGAATACCCCCCGCGCCACCACTGAAAGTACTTAATCCTCCCACTATTTCTTCCTCTATTCTATCCTTTCAACTTAAATCGCTATCATTTTCCTTCACCTGTCATTTTCGTTGACTGGTTCCAGATATCTAAATCACTGCCAGCAGCTCCCATTTGTCCAGAAGTGATGGCTCACTCTTCAGAGATAGTCTCTTCACTTCATGAACAAGAACAATCTACTTCAAGCAAAATCAAAATTGAACATTGTGCTGTATACATATCACTGATCATTTACAAATGTATAGCGATATAAAATCCTCACATTTAAAAACAACAAGAACGTCTGCTCAGTCAGCCTATGCCAGTAAAGTGTCTTTTGAAATAAACTGATGATTAAAAGATTCGTCCTTTCATCAAAACTTACAAAACTACCCTTGTGGTTCGTATTGGTATTTTGGCTGTGTGGAATGAATATCGGTAAAGTTTGCCAGATGATATTCATTAAAAATCATGGCTTATTTTGGTATACATATTTGTATTTGGTTTGGTTTTGCTTTGGGTTTTGTATGTTGTTTGTTTCTCTGCTTTCTGGAGCCAGGTCAGCATTGAAAATGGAGAATCTGTTCTCGATTGCCTTACATGGGTAAAGATGAAATAAATTAAATAAAGTGAACCCTGATCTTTAACTCAACCTAAAATGGTAAAGCTATAGACCAACCCCTCCCAAAACCAAAACCTAATTTGCTCCGAATGACAAAAATTGCCTACTGCAAACTGCAATTTTTCATCCCAGATTTATCTTAAAGTCCCTGGAAAGTGAAAATAAAAATGCCTTATCTATTAAACACATGACAAATTAGTGCATTTTTGACAAGCCTACCAAATGGGCATACTTGTGTGCGCCTGTTGGCACTTAGACATCAAATTCAGCCGACATCAGCATTACCGCACAAATGTCAGCATTCTCGGTTGGCTGAAAACAGGTGAAAAAGGCTTCTGAATTCTTACGCATCAAATGCAATATCAATCAGAATACTGGAGCACATATGGTCACCACAAAATTTGTGACTTGAATTCCACTTTAAGAAGTGTGCCAATCGATTTTAAAAAGCAGCCAGGACTAAAGAAAGTAGCTTCAGACAGACTTTGGTAGGGAGACAACGTAGCCTCGTTGATATGAACACCCGATTGATACAATTCCACACCAATTGACTATTTTGTGGCAGGATTTGTGGGTCATTTTGGGTTGTACTCCATTGATCCATTTTCTTTCCATCTTATCCCATTCAGGATCACAGGGAGATGCAGAATATCCCAGATGACTAACTAATGTGGGGTTGTTTGCTAGGAATTTATATCCAAATATATGGGCAATCATCATGACTTGTGATCAAGGTCTCCCTAGTTGTCATGGATAAGAAGGTTTTGTTTTGTCGAAAGCAGTGGTGATTGGGAAGACAAATGAGCCAGGCTAAATTGCGTCGTATTTCAAATCCTTTTTATCCATTGAGCCTATTGATCACGGCGGAGGCAGCAGAAGCTAATAGGTCATTACATAGGGCAGTAGTGTGAAGAGAGGAGCTACACAAATCATTGAAGCCAAAATAATGAAACATTACGGCGTAGCCATAAAATACGCTGCACCCGGATGTGTAAATAAAACCTGCAAGTCAATTCTTGTGCTGTGGCGGAAAGTTGACCCTCCCAATGATGTGCAAGTCAAGGCTAATTTGGCAAGCAGCAAACTGGAGCAGTGTGTTCCAACATGGAGAAAGTCCAATTTTCTGTCTCCATTACGCTAATAGCACTAAAAGTTAGCACGCGTACGCATGGCTGTCTAATGGCTCAAAACACTCCCTAGTAGGGAGCCGCCGCGTTGTTCGATATGCTTTCCCGATCACCAGCCTCGTTAATGAAGAGGCAATTAAGAGAATATGTTCCCTTTATGGGCAGGCTGGCATCCCATCCAATTAGATGACTGCCTAATCTGAGGCTCCTCGACGGAGGCTTGATGTCGCCATCGCTGCTGATTTTCTACACACAATAGCTGTATAACCACTGACCTGCATTTACAACTTTTTTATTTATTTATTTATTTATTTACATGGAATTTGATCCATTTATTCAGAACAGCCTATTTTTTTCATTTCCTGGAGTTTTCCTGCCGCACTGCATCCAGCATGTCTATGTGGATATTAGATGTTTTTTTTTTTCGTCCAATCAGATTCCCAGCCTCAGTGTGCTGCCATCTACTCTGCACAGGGCCTTCAGAATCCGTAGTGCTGGCAAATACAACTTAACCGGTCGGTCATCAGGATAGTTTGTGAAAAGTGAACAAGATAAAAGCTGCTGCTTTTTCTCCATTGCAGGTTCTCGTTCATGCGAAGGAGCTTCAGCTTCTTTTTACAGTCTATTTTGACATGTTTTACCACGCAACTGGAGAATGCAGCATCAAGGGATGTGTGTCATGTGACCAAAAAGCATTGCATTTAAAACAGCCATTATGAGCAAATCAAAAAGTTTTAGTTGCACCATTAACACGTTTGATTTATACTATTAACACGACCCAGCTAGATGAGTGCGCACTGTATGTTCATTTTGTTTTGTTGTCATTAGAGTGGTGCAAAGCGCTGCCGAGAATGGAGTCAAAGCTAATAGCCGTAACGTTATGCACCAAATGATACATTTAAACTTATAGTTTCACAAAGTCAAGCATGTCTTATAAATTGAGATTCAAGACGCAACTGGCTTTGCCTGGGATGAACTCCATCTTTCATGGGACCCTTGTTGACCCATCAATCTGTTTAACTGAAAACTCAGTACTTTATGGCCACAGTCATTTGTTTGGGCAGCTTTGTGACCGCCCGTCAAGAGAAAAATGGCACTCAAGACCAAAGTGGATATACTTTATAACTTTGTCTTGGCACAAGGCGAGAGACTGACTGTTTGTATGAGGGAGTGTAGAGAGTGTGTTGGAAAGTTTTACCAGAATGTAAGAAAGACAGCCATGTGGACTACTTACACACATTTTTCAGGTACCTAGCTCCAATACGAGAGTATTTGTTTACTTTTACTTCTTACATCTGCACTTTTGAGTCCTTACTTAATAACAATAGGGTTGTTACTTTTGCAAAGGCATTGGTGCTGGTTGTTTTGATGTCCAGCCAATGCTAGCAACATGTTTTTTTTTCTTCTTAGCATGAACTTTATGTAAATTATTTAAAAAGATGTGTTTTGTTTGTTTTCATTCTACCACGCAACAAAACAAGTATTGGATATTCTTTCGTTTCAAAGTCTGCTATTTTATTTTACTCTTCCCTATGTGTGGTTGCATTTGTTGTTGTCATTTTTTAAATTTTCCAGATATGGATTTTGCGCTAGTTTCAGCAAAACGTCTGAAGCTCAAGGTGAAAGGTAGTGAACCATTGTACGTTGCCACAAGCTAAGCGAGCCTAACTTGAATACATTGATCACCGGAGGTGGGCAATTTACAAAATTTTGCCGGTCCATCATTCGTCAGCGGCATGGGCACCCGTCCGTCATTGTCAGTCCACTGTCAAGCCGAGCCAAACTGTAAACGTCAGTTGGCCAGTCCATCATGTCCTTTTGACCGCACTCCCGTCAACGCTTCCGTCAGCAAATTTCACCGGTCCACAAGTCCATCTGTCCTCAATCAAAAAGCTGTGTAAGTTGTAATCTTTTGCTTTGGTGTTTTTCTAAACAAAAACATACTGGTACTGTATGAATACTGTTAATGCACCTGATTGATAACCAGCATCATAAAGAGTAGTAGTATCGATAAAATCTTATCGATACCCATCCCTAAAATACATATTGTGTTTTACAACAGTAGCACCTAACAGTATGAATAGCAAAAAGTGCTCATTTAGTTAGATGGCCAGTCTTGGTTGGTTATTTATTTTATACAGGGAAGATTTAACCTGATGCATGTCACAGATGGCCTTATCTACCTTGTGTGCATAATCTGACAGACGGACACAGATCAGCATTCCAAGCGCTTTCGCTGTATCTTTCGCACCCAAATACCAGTAAGAGCGTTAAGACACGAATTCACACTCGTGTGACCATATTTTTTAGTTTTTGTGGGGGTTTCTACCAGCCACACTGAAAAGTTGGCTACATATGCAAGCATATTGGGAAGAATGCCAAGCCCTGTCGGGCGTGACAGTGATTCAACTCTCCAATGTTATTCTGCATTCGAGGCTTTTTGGTTTGTTTGGTTGCTTAATACAAAATATTTCCCCGAATTCCCATTTTACGACTGCAGGAACACTCAGCTTCCAGATCATTTATTTTCTATGTGCCCCCTAAGATTAGAAAGATGCCCTAAAATTGCCCTCGAGTCGAAGAAGATTAGACAGTCCCCACAGGCTTGATGATGTATCGATCAAGTACAGTAATTGGACAGCAAATTACAGGCAAATTATCCTCATTCAGACGTTGATGTACTGCCACAGAGAGTACATATAACTACATGCCAATCAAATTGGTGGGATGATTGACAATCGGATGATTGCCAATCGTGTTCGATTAAAACTGAGTACAATGTTTTAGTGTGAAAACAGCCTAAATCAACATGGATGACAACATTCATCAAAGCCCAAATCCCCTTTTGGAGATGAATTTCAATGAATCCTCGCGTATGTTAGGAGCTGCTCATAAAGCTAGCACACAAACATTCAGCCCGAGTAACCATGCAAGAAAGTTTCAGCCTAATTGGTCCAGAGGGTGGAAGCATTATTTTTTCGCAGTGGGGACGAGCCCCCACCTCCTCCCAGAGGCTTATAGTGTGTTATAAGATGATGGTTCGCCAAATCCCGCCCCAAACAAACTCTTCAGAGTGGCCTGGAGCCGCTGTCCATATAGGAGTTAAAATGCAGGGGGAACACACAAACCATTTTTTTAATAACGGATTGTTATGAGGAAAGATTTACCATGAGTGCTTACTCATTTTAAAGTGTGTGATATAGTTGAGGTTACCATCAAAGCACACCGCACATTTAACTATATCTGTTTTTGTCTCAGCATTGCCCTACGAGAGGCAGCATGGTGCCAAAAACAGGAAAGAGTAATACAGTCTAGTACAGGGGTGGGCAAACTTTTTGGCTCGGGGGCCACATTGATTTCTAAATTTGACAGGTGGGCCGTGTCAGGACAAGATACGGCACATATAAAAAAAATGTATATGTTGACAGTCCATACCAAACATCAACAGAACAAAAGCATAAAAGTATTACCATACTTTTTTTAACGTGAACGGTGAAACAACTATGGTATATGTTCTGTATGAAGGTTCAAGTATGTGAGCAACATACATGTGTGACAACACAAGCAACAAAGTGCAACAATATGTTGGCCAAAAACTGCAGCAAGCAGTACAGGTATATGACAAAATATAACAAAGTTAGGACTATTTGCTCCAAAATGAGACGTGTAAGAGACCTGGTTGCTTTTCTTTCCACTCACTCATTGTCTCTGATTTGACCTCCCCTCGATCACCACACATGACAGCGTTGCTCAGCTGATGTCGCGTAGCGAACTTTTGAAGCCAGACACGGGACGCTTCGAAGTCTTCATGCTCATAGTTAGCGCTCTGGGACTCGCTTCCTCTCTTTCTAGCGGTCCAGTTTGCGGAAGGTTTTTAGCACGATAGCAGTCAAACCATTCAAGGAAACGTTTATTTACTCGACTGTCCGTCGAGCCGCAAGCAATTTGTTTCTGTATGGTTTGTGCAAAAGAAAGACACCGGACATCAGAGTGTTGTTTATGTGCCGCTGTATTCAATACTGCCCGTACAAACAAGCGCACGCCCTTCCCGTGCTGCTGGGGCAAACCATTCCAAAAGAGGGTGTTCACTCCCGTAACACAATTCACTCTGGGCATGGAAATAGCCAGAATCGGACTGAGCACAAATCACTTCCTCATTTTTCAAAGTCTTGTAGATTTCAGTCTTTCAGACTCCAAGCATCTCCTGAATGTTTCGTATTTTGTAACCCGCTTCGTTTAATCAGATACACTTCACTTTCTCTACCGTGGCCATTACTCTTCCTCTTCGTTTAGATGCCATGATCGACAGGACGTGAAAATGTTCGCAATTGCAGTAAAACTCACTGCAACAAAGAGTCACTTGCATGTCGCTGTTTTGGATCCAATGATAGAAAATAGCGGCGCGGACACACTTATTCCGTCGTATCGAGCGGGAGTTGCTTGAGTTGGCGCTACTGCTGGCTTCCGTATCGTCTCGCCCTCCCTCCCTGTGCTCTGCAACTTCAAGTAACTGCGCCATCTGGCGTTGAAATGCCTGTCATTACAAGTCCAAATGAAATGAATGCAATCATTTATATCGAACCTTAATTGTGTTGTGCACCAACCTTCGGCGGGCCGGATTAAAAAGCCCAACGGGCCGGATCCGGCCCGCGGGCCGTAGTTTGCCCATGTCTGGTCTAGTAAACCTCTGTTTACTGCTGGGTATACATTTCTGACACACACGCTATCGGTGAAAATCTGCAATGCAGAGAGACTCTATAAAATACTTTTGATTAATAAGTTGAATCTATCTGCGTGTCAGTGTCTGGGTTCGGAAGATAAGAAGCAAAGCGTGTTTGCCTAACACTGTTTGCCTTGCTATGATGAAATTTACTGGGAAACTGACAAAAAAAGTAAAGGTCAATAATATTTGTAAACTAAAACGCCAAAATATTCAACCAAACCATATCATTTTGTCTGATAAAAGTCTGCACGCTTAAGCTCGAACATGCAATGCGAAACACAAAAGACGGGCTAACGCAAGCAAATGTCACGTAGCGTGGTGGTGGTGGACCCCAAGAAGCAGGCAGGAGGGAGGAGCAGGGTGTACTTGACGAATTGTATTAAAACATAGTGAAAACTAAATCCAAAACAAACAAAGTCCAAAGTAGCAAACAAAAATCATGACTGAAGATAAAACATATCAATAGCAGAAACATGACCGAAACAAACCTGACAGCAGCAGACAAACGGCAACAAACAAACATGACAGTAGCCAAAAAGCAACAATGACCCGCCACTGAATGCTCGGGGTGGGAGTCCTTTTAAAGCACTAATTGCCAAATGACCAACAGGTGTGCAGCTCAGAGAGAGCCCTGCAGTGCCACCTGTTGGTCCCAAACCGAATCATGACAGCAAAAATGTAATGTAATTATAAAACTTCAAATAACTGCACACACAGAGCAGCAACACACAAATAGAGTATACCACTTCTCTGCCTCATGCGCTCGCTCTCTAATTACGCTGCATCTATTCTAGACCTGCGCTGCCTGGAATGTTGCTGCACATTTTATAACACTGAAGTCGCTCAGTGCTAAATTCAGAAGTGCCTGTGTACTGTATAAAAAAGCATTTTAAAATGATCACTTAAAAATCTACGATCAAGCATGGGTGTAAGACAGGGGTAGGCAAACGTTTTGGCTCGGGGGCCACATTGATTTCTAAAATTTGACAGGTGGGCCGGGTCAGCACAAGATACGGTACATATAAAAAACTGCATATAAAAAACTGCACATGTTGACCGTCCATACCAAACATCAACAGAATTAAGAGCATTCAAGTACAGTATTAACATACTTTTTTAATGAGAACAGTGAAACAACTATGGTATCTGTCCTGTATGAACGTCCAAGTATGTTAACAACATACATGTGTGACAACATAAGCAACAAAGTGCAACAATATATTGCCCAAAAACTATCACTCAAAAATTACAGCATACAGTACAGGTATGAAAAAAAATTAAAAATATACAAAATATAACAAAGTTTGGACTATTTGCTACAAAATGAGACGAGTAACAGACCCTGGTGGCTTTTCTTTCCACTCGCTCACTGTCTCAAACTTGACCTCCCCTCAATCACCACACAAGACAGCGTTGCTCAGCTGATGTCGTGCAACGAACTTTTGAAGCCAGCCACGGGACGCTTCGAAGTCTTCGATGCTCATAGTTAGCGCTATGGAACTCGCCACCTCTGATATTAGCGGTCCAGTTTGCGGAAAGGTTTTAGCACGATAACAGTCAAACCATTCCATGAAACGTTCATTTACTCGACTGTCCGTCGAGCCGCAAGCAATTCACTCTGGGCTTGGAAATTGCCAGAATCGGATTGAGTGAGAATCGATTCCTTGTTTTTCAAAATCTCGTTGATTTGAGTCTTTCAGACTCCAAGCGTCTCCTGAATGTTTCGTACTTTGTAACTTGCTTCGTTTAATCAGATACATATCACTTTCCCTTCCGCGATCATTACTGTTCCTCTTCGTTTGGATGCCACGATCTACAAGGCGTAAATGTAAATGAAATTAAAAACTTTCGCAATTCCAGTCAAATTCACTGCAATCAAGAGTCACATGCATGTCGCCGTTTTGGATCCAATGATAGAAAATAGCAACGGCGCGGACACACTTATTCCGTCATATCGAGTGGGAGTTGCTGGAGTTGGCGCTACTGCGGGCTTCTGTATGGCTTCCAGAACGTCCGTTGTTATGAAATGATCGTTCATGTAATATAGTAGTAGAAAGTTTAATGCATGTTTTTGTTTGTTGGTTTTTTTTACCAGGTTCATGAATTTCCGTTTGACAGATATCTGCAGGTGGTAGATAAGATTTCTCCCTCTATCCCTCTCCCTCTCTCTTTGTCTCCCCCTCCCTCCCTGTGCCCTCCAACTTCAAGTAACTGCGCCACCTGGTGTTGAAATGCCTGTCGTTACAAGTCCAAATGAAATGAATGCAATCATTCACATCGAACCTTAATTGTGTAGCAACCTTCGTCGGGCTGGATTAAAAAGACCACCGTAGTTTGTCCACCTCTGATGTAAGACATGCAACATAGGGGCAGTTGACGATAGTCCATGAAGAAATAGAAGAAGCTATGCTAACTGTTAGCTTACCTGCTAACTATTGCAGTTCGAAACGCTTCTTTTAGTGTGGCGAATGACTTGTGAGAAACGTGATACACCACTCAACATAAGCAATTTGTCCTCGATACGTGTCTGGCAAGGATGCAAACCTCCGTTCACTTTGTTTTTGGCTCTGGTTTAGTTTCAGGTCACAATCCCACCGTCTGAATTGTTGACCACAGACCTAAGAATTTGCACTTGACAGATCCGGTCATTGAGCCTTTTTGCGACTTTGACTGCAGGGGAGAAAAAATGCTGAAATGTGGCCAGTATGTCACTGTGTGTGAACCCTGCTGAAGTGGACAAAACACGAATGGAGCAAAACTGTGCCCACGAGGGGACTAAAGCCACTATCCTTTTACATCTTAAACCGGTTGCATGCATCCACCAGCTAAGAAATCAAATTCAGTGCCGGAGGCTTCTTCGTTGGTACTTTGCTTCTTCTTTACGACTTTCTCCTCCCCTTTCTCTTCGCTGTTAATTACTCCCGCGCTGGCCCTTGCCTTACCCACCTCGCTCTCTCTTATGCTGGGAGATTCAAACAGCCGTGATTGATCGTCGGTCGATCTGTCACAAAACCAACAACAGGAGACCGGACAAAATATGACAAATTTGGTGTTGTACTCCCCTGAGCTGTAGTTTCTTTCTTTTCTGCTGAATTACAACAACTACGAATCATTCATTTCACAAAGGAACACCTTTGGATTTTCAGTTTCTGCTAATTGCAAAACAGTTTTCCCACTGGAAGAAAAAATGTCAACTGAATTCATTAGTTCAAGGCTCATAAAACATTTATGTATGTGTACAGGCAATGTTTTAATGTACAGTAGTACCTTAACTCATGCTTAATTAATTAGTTAACCGTGCCGCTAACTGATATTCTCCACTTAAATGATTTGAAATAGAATTAATCCGTATAAAAATATTAGTGTATTGTAATATGAATATGTAGACACATAATAATACAAAATAGAAGAGATAAAAGAAAATGTAAATACATAAACAGGTCGTGTTTTCCTATGGAATATTATTTTACATACCACATGAGATTTGTTGCCTTTTCACGTATTTTAGCACTCATTCTATTTGCTGCCCTTTCACATGATCTTGAATTTTTTAGCTCAACTTTGAAGGTTAGGACACTGCCATTCCTCAACTGATTAACCAGAGGTTGGCCTCCGACGAATCTTAATTCCACCTGCGAGCAAGACATTTGACTATTTTGCGTTTCCAACTGAATGCAAACAGTTCGGGGAAAACATGTTCTGTGCCCTTGAGCACAAATCAAGGTCCATAAAGACGTGCTTGGATGGGTTTGGCCCCGAACAACGTGAGACTATAAAACACTTTCAAGATGAACCAGAACAGAGACAGTTGTCGAGCCAATTTACATCATCTCTATTAACACGCCTTCTCCTCGTTTTTGTCTGTGTTCCATCACCCTGTCAGATTGAGCTCCTGTAAGGAGGAGATAAAGCCCCCCGGCAGGGCACCGCAACTATCGCCTTCCGACTTCCTGGACAAGCTCATGGGCCGAACATCGGGATACGATGCCCGCATCAGACCCAACTTCAAAGGTAAACGAAAGAGCCAAGGGCACACATGCCAGGAAGCCACCATGAAGAAAAAAAAGTGCCGGTCCATTGCCCAGACATGAGAAAACAAAGCGGAGCAAATGTGTGACGTAAGGGCCAGAAAGTGAACTACACTCAAGCAGGCTCTCTTTGAAGGCCTTAGACACTGATCGCAATATTAACTAGGCAGCACAAAGCTACCATGATCTGTGATCTCCTCCCATCCATTTTCTATACAGCTTATTCCCATTAGGGTCATACTTGAGTGACTGTGATATGCTGTCCTTGATGACAGTCCATCGTATTTTCACAAATATGGCAAAAGGGCGCAGAAAAAGCAAAGTCTTCCAGGATTTGCAAAGGTCTTGCATTCAAAATTTGTACAGGGTGTCCCTTAAGTCTCCATACACAGGAAAAATAAATTTTATTTTTTTAATATAAAGCATACGACTGCTTGCTGAACCGGGCATCGGGATGATTTAAATTCATTGCTTTGTATTCAAATGCATTCTCTGGGTCATCTGAAATATAAGGAAATAAATGTTAGAACCAGATATGGATGGAATGTATTATTTCTCCCATGTATGGAGATGTATGGGACACCCTGTATACTGACCTCAGTTTGCCCAATGAGGTTCTGCTTGACTTCAAAATGGTTCAAATGTGAACTCCAGCTTCTCGGAGTTTGAAAGTATGGTTGGGTAAAGCTTACCATTTGATGTTTTGCATTGTTTTATTTTGTTTTTATTTGGCCTTTTTAGAGACTACTGTAATTCAAATGACCTCCCCACTGACCTGCACTGCTTCTACTAACATATTTCTGAACAAAAACAGAAACAGGGTTGCCAATTTAGCAATTTTAGTCTTCATTTAGCTACTTTACCGACCCCTTCAGCAACTATCTAAAAAAAAATGTTGTTGTTTACATCCTACTAAGAGAGAACATGAGCAGAATCACTTTGACTTTGTTTTGCAGATGTATAAAAAAAGAAAGGAGAGTTTATGTTTAAAAATGTGGGTATTACAGGTTCAAAGCAGATCTGAACTATCAAGCTGGTTTGATTTATTGTTTATTGGATCTCCATTTTCACTTGCCATAGAAGGGGAGTTGTGAGTGAGTTCCGATTCTTCTGATTCTGTTTGCTTGCTCCTTCAGGCCCGCCCGTGAATGTCACCTGCAATATTTTCATCAACAGCTTCGGTTCCATCACGGAAACCACCATGGTAAGAGGATCTTGCATTTTCATTGCGGAACCTGGCCGCTGTCTCATTAAAACTCGCCGGAATCCATTTGGGATCGTGGACCACGTTTGTTTATTGGCAGCATCTTCAAAATGCCAAAAAACCCTCGCTTGCTTTCTAACAATTAATTCCGGTTGCCTCATTTCTGCGCTTCCTGGAGCATAGCGGTGCACTGATCCAAAACCAACACATCGCTGGAGTGCGCATATTGAAGTGTCCACTCTGCAATTAAAATCAAGCACTGGGAAAATGAATAGGAGGGCAGGGCAAAGGGCTACACGGTAAAACGGCTTCCCCCGGGGCTGACATCCGCAGAGATCTCACTGCTAAGTCAGCAGTCGAGAACGGGATACTGTTAAATGAGTCTGAAAGGAGTCCTGGATCCCTGGACTTCCTGTCAAGACTGAACAACAATGCCAGTGATACCATTGCACACGGCGGCAAAGCAGTTTTCTGAAAAAAAGGCACAAAACAAACACTTTTCTAATTTTGAGCAATGGATACTTCACCTCTGTGATAAATCTTGCATGTATTGCTTGTATTGCCATGCTGCAGATGGGAGGGGAGGCTTTCATTTGTCGGCATCCATCCATTTTGAATCCCGCCTAACCTCGCTCTAAATTACAATATACTTCAAGTAAAATTGAGGTGAAGTGATATGAGATTGTTACAGTGACGTTTTCCAAGGTATATGGTATTATTTTTATTTATTTTTTTAATTTATTTATTTCATTGGGACAGTGCACATTAATCAACACAAGAAGAGTGTAAATGCACCGGACTTAGCGTCAATACTAGTTTTCAGCCGTAGTCCCAAGGCAGGTTTTTAAAATAGCACAATGAGACACATAAAACCTCAAAACCGCAATGACAGAAATAAGAACGAAATAGGTCAGGCATCATAAAAGAGAAAATACAAACAGTTGCACTCCTCAATTACAAGACAAAACACCAAGACAGACAAATTAATTGATAATCATTTTAAAAATCCAGGTACAGTGTTCAATTTGAAGTTTTTAACCACCGAACAGTAAATGTTCACAGATTTGTGTAGCCATCCATGGTAGCAGACTGATTATATTTGTCTTTTGTCAGAGGGAGACGTTTGCAACCATCTGCTTTTTACTTTGATAAGCAATCGTAAACGTTTTCACCTTTTTTTTCCTCCCATGCTACAGACCAAACTAGCCACTGCATCATCATAAATCTGTCCGCGCATCTGCTGCTCTGTCAATTGATTCATCCATGAATCTACACAATAATCGCCAGATGATTTTATCATTAAAATAACAGGTAGTGGTGGCCCAGGTTGAAACCAAGTTGGAATGTTTTGGCCTTCATTCCATGGGGTACATTTGGCAGGATCAACACCGCTCATCACCAACCAGCACAATAAAGCTACAGTGAAGCATGTTCATGATTCGGGGCTGTTTTCTCCAGCTGGAATGTATTTTGGGTTGATCCGAGGCACTTGTTTGCAGGTGTGTGTGTGATGTGTGTGATTTGGATTGGATAAACTTTATGTACTGTATGTGTAACATACAGCACAGATGAAATTTCTTCCCTCTCAACATAAAACAAGAGGAGCTGCTGCGGGTGTCCGCGCCCGATTTAACTTGAGTTTGAATGTGATTGCTTAGTTCTGAAAACAGTTACAAGAAAGTGTGCAACTTGCGAAAGTACATTATTTCAGTTGAGCGTTACACACATATTATTATTAGCGACTGCTTATACTCCTTGGTAATTGCTGCTTCATTGGTTAGCAATGAAACTCAAATGGTCTGTCACTCTTTCATGTCCATGAGGGAACAGTAACTTTATTTTTCTTTCTCAAATGGCCCAGGCACCAGGCAACCAATTGTGACTAACTGCTTCCGCACCTACCATGCAGGACTACAGGCTTAATGTGTTCCTACGCCAAAATTGGAACGACCCCCGTCTGGCGTACAGCGAATACCCAGACGACTCGCTGGATCTGGATCCGTCCATGCTGGACTCCATCTGGAAGCCCGATTTGTTTTTTGCCAATGAGAAGGGTGCCAACTTCCACGAGGTCACCACTGACAACAAGCTACTCAGGATTTTCCAGGATGGCAGCGTTCTGTACAGCATCAGGTACTTTGTAATTATGTTCTTTTCTGCACTTGCAGATGGAAAAAAGCTTTACCGCAGTCCTGACCCTACGTACTGTGTTTCATTTGACTGATTTATCTCCATAGTCTAGAAATATTTTTCATTCAAATATGTATTGTATTGTCTCATTTTTAGAGAACATTTCACGATTAAAGGCCTTTTCACACTGCACATACTTTGCTTTACCTGCTGGTTGGTCTAGCCCCAAAACTAATAGACACGGTTACTGACGACACTGCAGCGATGCTCTCAAATTGATTTTTTTTTTCAATTGGAGGGAAACGTCACGGTGCAGAGAATGCCCACCTTGCGTGACACGACACAGTTCCGTCCTTGAAGCCCCCATAGCACATACACGATGAACAGGTTCGTCGACAACAAACTGCACATTGCTAAAGCACAATGTGGAGAGACTTCAACTTGGCAACTGTGGGAAAAAAACATCTGTGTAAAATTCTAATACAGCAACATGCACAATGCATATAATATTACCGGTACTTCACACTCTGGTAGCAGATAATATCATAAAGAGTGCCCTCTAGTCTCTCTCTCTCTCTCTCTCTCTCTCTCTCTCTCTCTCTCTCTCTCTCTCTCTCTCTCTCTCTCTCTCTCTCTCTCTGTCTCTCTCTCTCTGTGTGTATTATGGATTATAAAATGTTGAACAGTACCAAAGTAAGTACAGTATAATAATCAGTTGATTTTCTTTCCACGTTGAAGCAAATTCAACAGGTTAAAAGTAGTCCAAAAGCGAATCACACACCAATGTGTGAGACACGTTAGGAAGCCCACTCGATGAGAGGTCAGTTGATCGCGGTGTCACTTTTGTGTCCGAATGATCCCAGGAGCCTTGTTGCCTGGGTGCGTTATGGTAAACAAGTCCATGGTGAGGGACCAGACAAAGTGTGATTGCAGACCCGCTATGATGACAAACATAAATGGGCATGAACATATTTTCTGTCATAATGTGACCAGGAAGGAAAATCAACAACATTAGGATTTTTGGGTTCATTTTTCAATGAAGACGTATAGATACATGTGCGGTCCTCATGATATTATAGGCAAATATTTTTGGTCTGTGCAACAGTGATTGGGGTAACCATACCTCTGAGGGATATACAGAAGAATCACTGAATTAAATGTTCAAAAGTTGCATAATGTGACTTGGAGCTTTTTTCTTTAAATTCATGCTAAGTATGTATTTAACTTTTACAATACATTTGTATTTGATCATTTGGTCTTAAAATATGTTATATATTTACAATATTTAATTCAACAATAGGCACAAGGGTAACTTTGTATAAGAACTGGACGTATGCTCTGCTAATAAACCATAAATTGTAATGTGGGCCACCACAGTGGAATACTCGCTACGTGGTCGTTTATGTCAAAGTGTCCTTGAGCCAGATACCTAACCCCCATTTGCTCCTGGTGCTGTGCCACCAGTAGGTGAATTAGGTAACAGTGTGGAGTGCTTTGCATACCCAAGGTAGAAAAGCACTATACAAGTAACCACACATTTCCCATTTAGTTAATACATCTGCCTCACCGCTCAAACCGCAGCTGTGGGTTCTCTCCAGCTATTCCGGTTGCCTCCCATATTCCAAAAAGATGCATATTAGATTCATTGAAGACTCTTAAATTGTCCTTGGGTATGAATGCGAGCATATCCTGTCGTTGTCCATGTGCCCTGCAATGGTTTGTCGACCACAAACTCAGCTGTAACAGACACCAGCTCACTCATCTAATGAATATGAGCGACATTGGAAGTGGATGGATTTCTGATATGGCACCAAAGAATGTGCCTCCTCTAAATAGACGTCAAGCAGCAATGGGAGGAGATGAGATCATTTGTAGGTGAGTCAGAGACATTCTGTCAAATGGCCACCCCTCAGCATTTTACCAGTTGCAACAATCACGTCGCCTCTGGCCTGTGCGCCTCGGCAGATAATTACATTGCTCTCGGCACGCTCCCAAATTGGTCCCTGTCCTCCCAGCATTCCCGCCATATTGATTCCACAACAAATAAGCAGAGGTGCACAGCGCAATAAGTGGTCCATATGTGGGGTTTTGCCGTGTTCGGGGTGGATTAAACACAAACAAACAAGCCCATTGTTGGAGCTGAGATCATTTTCACGAGTGATAATAGGTTGCAATTGTTCATCCCGAAAAAAAGGTCACAGTATTGTCCAGTAAACTACAATTCTAGAACGACGAGTCAACTTTCCTTCTTCTGTATGGCCAAACAGTGTTCATGAAATAAATACATTTGAAATAAACCTTGAAAGCTCATGTATGAAATGAATTGACAAATATGAAAAGTTATGTATATTTCAATAATGTTACAAAAAAAACAATTACAATGTAGTTTTAATGAATTTTCTTTTTTTAAGCACTGTCATTTTTATTTTATTTCATGAATGAAAATGTTTTTCAATTTTATTTTTATTGATTTCATTCAATTTTGTTAACATAACAACCTTTGAACACCATATGAACTTGTACTTTTGCTCCGATGAATGGCACTGACATGCTCTTTTTGACGCTGAAATGGATAGCACACTGACGTCGCTGGGCCGCTGTTATACTTCACCAAATTACTCAAACAACTCAACCAATCAATTTATAAATACCTGTGAGAAAATGCCCTCCACCAACTTGATACTGGAAGCGTAGTGCCCACTCTGTTGCCTTAATAGTGTACCTGTGGCGGTCAGAAGGAAAAATATGTATGGGTTAGTCAGATGAGGCGATAATTTAAAAAAAAATGGTACTGCATGCGAAGGCGGATGCCTGTCTGTGATGCAGGGTACATCCTTTCTGTTAAAATAAATACATGATGGATAGATAGATAGATAGATAGATAGATAGATAGATAGATAGATAGATAGATAGATAGATAGATAGATAGATAGATAGATAGATAGATAGATGGATAGATAGATAGATAGACAGACAGACAATATGGGATATGTTATTGAGGTCTGTGGGAATGAAAAGTACACAACAATGTTTCATTTGTTATTTTAACTGTATTTGGATGCATGTAAGCTGTACGGCACCTGCTTATTAGGGTTACCTACCTAGAGAAAAGAAAAAAGTAAAGATAGATTTTACATCTCGAGGCCAGCGATCTGCAGTCTGACTCAATAGCAGCTGGCGGGCCCAGTCAATGACTTGACGTCACATTTGTTTCTAACATTGCAACGTGTATTAAAAATATCCGGGGGGATTATTTTGGCACATACATTTTTACAAGACTAGACATAAAAATCATAACGGCAGATATTTATCAAACTTTACAATACTGCTTTGTTTCCCCATCAATACCTCGAAATAGGCCGCCGCTGATGCATTTTGTGGCCACTCCACCTTTATGGGGTCTCACAAATGTCTCTGTACAATCCACCAAAGTTGAATCAAGACAACCAGACTTTTCTTGTTTAAGACGTTTCACCTTTAAAACAAAACGCATTCAGTTCAAAATTTTAGGTTTGGAGCCTCCCTATTTATACCTCTGGTGGATATGCCCACAACAATGGTGTTGCTATTGCCTCGTGTGGCTGGTGGACAACCGTCCTGAATACCAACATGACATTACCCACCGGGTAACAGCTCATTAAGGATATGGAATCAGGCAATCTTTGGGGAAAGGAATGTCAGGACATTGTTATGAAGGGGCAGTGGTAGCGTTGTCGCCTTGCAACCCAAAGTTTGTGGACTCGATTTTCAACCTTTGTGGCCATGCCAAAGTGTCCTTGAGCAAGATTGTGAATATCCAGTTGCTCCTGATGCAGCGTAGACAAATGAGGAAACAGTGTTGAAGCACTTTGAGTACCTGAGAGGTAGAAAAGTGCGAAACTGGTGAAAGACCACTTACTATTTATAAGCAGACCATAGGTGATGCCTCAAACTGCCACCTCTATTCTGAGATGTCTTTTCAAGTTTGACATAGAGTCCTCACTTTCCAGAATTTGCATATTGTCCTCAAAGTAATCGGGTTTGAAATGCATTGGTATGGGTCTGTTGCAAACAAAAAGCCCAGTTGCCTAGAATTGATCTTTGAGGATTACCATGACATGGATGACTGAGAAGCTCCAGACCTTTTTTTGTCTTGTGGGGTTTTTTTTGGTCAATTTTCCCTTTATTTCCTGCCAAATTTTGATGATCTGTTTGTGTTCAATAAACAAATGTACAAACAAACATATACTCTATTTACAACAATCGCTTGGTTTAACCGCTGGATTCAATGAGATTGCTTTTTTAAGTCATCAAGAAAAAAAAACGTGTGACGTTGCGACCCAAACGACATTATTTTCAGCCACTCTGTTTATTTACAAGAGTGATGAAAAATTCCATTCATGCAAGCGAATGCCGATTGATCATTTCCCTGCCTTTTATGTCTTATTTCTTTGCATTTTTTTTTCATGCTTTCCGCTGTCGCTCGTTGCAGTTCTTTCTCCTGCACTTTCAATCTGTTTTTCCGTCTCAGGCTTACTCTCATCCTGTCCTGCCCCATGGACTTGAAGAATTTCCCCATGGACATTCAGACGTGCACCATGCAGCTTGAGAGCTGTGAGTCGTCTTCTTGTCTTCCTCTCACCCTTTTGGCTGTCTTGCCTCTGTTTTTCCCTCTTTGCCTCATATACACTGTGAAGTGTCCAATTAGGAGAGATTGGGGATACACTGTATCTCCACTGAAGAGTAACTATATTGTGTTATTGATGTTATATTCATCAATCTATTTATGGAGGCCTCATTGACCTTTTCCTAATTGCATCCCCTGCGTCTTGGCTATTTCTTATTAAGTTTTGTGATGCAAGAAAAAGCATCTCCTTTGCATTAAGTCTATTAAACCACTTTAAAAGGCTAGTTTATCTTTCACTGATAAAGTCAATGGGAGAAAAAAAATGGGCTTCCCGTGCCGTCGGAAACGATCGATTTTGCCCCTTCGAGTGAATTTCCAGTGTAGAAATAATAACACTTTAATTTTTTGCAGCTATTATGAAAGCTGATCCCTCTCTTGCTGCCCGCAGTGACCCGGCCCTTTGTCACAGGGACAAAGGTGGGGTTTGTTGCCACTAACCCCACGCCCCCCCACACACACACACACAAAACCAATTCAAGCTTGGCGCTGCTATCTCTACCAGTGTGTGCTTATCTAATGGCACACAAACAAAAGGTATTGTTTTGCTCCAAGCCAGCTGTGCCCTCTTTGCACTGGAGACTAAATCATTTATTTCAAATGTATCATAAAAAAAAAAAATATCCAGTATATTTTGTGCAGACGTGCAGCAGCCAACATAAATTATCAAATAGTTAGATGCTTTATCCCTCACTGGTAATAATAATAGGGCAATAGATGCATTTTTAAAGCAAATTCACGCAGCAATGTTAGCTTTGCTTATACTGTATTGTGTTAGCTTTGGAAAATCTTGAACTCATTTTATTTCAAGGCAGTCACGTTATGTGAATGGAACTCATTGACGGAAAATTTAAAGAAAGAACAACATAGATCCAGAAAATTAGAGCACTGAACACAAATAAAAACAGGAAAAGTGACTTCTATATTTATGTTTATATTTGCACATACACATGCTCCTGCCATTCGCATCAGACAGGGACTGGGCCAGCCCACAAGTCGTGAAAATCTGCACATAATTGACATTGACATTATAAAAATGAAAATGAAATGAAAAAAGTATATACTGTGTGTATGTATGTATGTATGTACACATAAAGCTGCTTCATTGGAACTTGTATGCTTGTACACATGCAAGGTATGGGGGGGTTGTTCTAAATCATAAAATGAAGATTGACAAATTCTGAGGGTCCACAAAGCATTCAAATAATACAAATACATTACAGTTAGCACTTGTTGCTGTTATATGTGAGTGAAACCACAATGGGCAAAATGTATGGTAAGGAAACCCAAAAGGGGCGTATCACCTTGGCTCGTGCCGGACATCGAGAGGATGTTGGCGGTTCTGTCGCCATGGCAACATGAAAGAGAGTGGCGAGGAAAAAAACAAAACAAAACAATAACAGACTTTACCTTTGGGAGAGTGAGGGGGTTGCCAAATACAAGACCACTGTTTTTCTTGTTTTTCTTCTTGCCTCTTTCATGTTGGGGGGTGAAACAAACACACACACACACACACACACACACACACACACGCACACAATATACAGTCCTGTATATAAATACTGCTTACCTGGAGCCATTAGTGCTCACAAATCTGCTCTGTGTAGTAACGCAGGCACGTGGTAAGGTTTAATAGCTAAGGGTCATTTTAACATGAAAACGGGAGCTGCTCTGACAAACACTCGTTACTTTATCTTCTGTATTCCCGTCACTTTCAGGGAGCGCTTTTATTGCACCTTGATCACTACGTCAATTACGTACCAATCCCTCTCAGCTGCAAAGACAGAGAGAGAGAGGGGGCAGAGAGACAGACGGAAAGAAAGAATGAAAGAAAGAAGGAAAAAAATCATTAATTATCTCAGAAAGAAAGCATTGCCATGCTCCAGGTGAATGGCAGAGAATTCCCCTCATGAGCAAGATGAAGTGGATTTTAGTGGAGTTGTGTTTCCAGCCAGTTGCTACTGGCGAGGCTAGAACAACTTGAATAATTAATGTGAGGCCTTATGGGTCCGGGTAGACATCAGTATTATTCAAATCTGTTCGGAATTCTGCATTGTTGTTGAATGTGGCATGCATTTTTAATACATCTACTGTATAATCAGGCAGCAGAGAGAAAAAGCGTACAGAGCACATACAAAACATTGCACGTGTGAGCACTGTAAATGGACTTGGACTTAGCGAGAAAAAGCTTGCAAAAAAAAATTTTTCATCAATTACTTATGGGCTCATATTCCGCTAAATTGCTTCAAGCATGTTTTCACTGACACACTAGACGATATGCTTGTCGTGTGCCTTCTCACTGTTCCAAAACCTTTGCAGGCAACACAGTTGTTGCTGTTCCATGTGACCTTTACTGTGACGGGCGCCTTGGCAGAGGTCAGGTCATCAGAAGGCCAGCGCTACCATCTTCACTTCCATTATTCCCTGCGTCTAATGAGACGAAATGTCGCTCATACATAGTTTGATATCACATCTCAATCAGGGAAGCGAACAGGAAGAAATGACGAGAGATTGAAATTGTGTCCTTGTGGGGTAACTGCATCACGCGTCATCCGTTTAATGAGGAAAAACACCAGGCGACAATTCAATTTCATTATGAGTGTGTGTGTCACGCTAAATGTCGTCACCAACAAAGCAGACGTGGCATCTGTTAAGCTGACGTTTTGGGTGGGAAGAAAAACATCGCTACATATTTTAACAATGACTAGAGCAGAATAAGAGAATTGTGAGAAAACAAAAGATAGTGAGGAGTGTGTCATTCACATAAGTGAACAAATAAATGGGTCCATGAAGTAGACAGCTTCCGTTCGCATCGCATGGTACGACAAGTTAAATTAGGTTATTGACGCTGTCCTTCACAAAGAGGATCCGAGTGAACTCCTCGACTTTGAATTCCGTTGCCTGCCAAAACAGCAGCATCTACAGAGGCATAGCAGTCCCTCAGATGGATTTGATTAAGTGTGGAGACTTGCCTCATATTGTAAAGTTGCTCCCTGCGCAACATAAAATATGATATTACGTTATGAGCAGACTTGAGGTTTGAATGACACCGGTCAACAATTTTTTTACTACTTTTTTCCATCAGAGGTACAAGGTAACTTTTTTGCACTGAGTCCGGAGCTGCCCTCAAATTTTCTCTCCCGCACCAGGTTTTTAGAATAATAAAAATCAAATCATATTATACAATGGATCTATTCATTCATTTATTTTCCGATCTGCTTATCCTCACAAGACAACAGATGTCTTTACTATTTAGTGCTATTTTAATGTTTTTGTTTTTAGGTTTGACGGATTTTACCATGTGTGGTCATTTATAACTGACGTTTCAGAAAGAAAAAAATCCACCTGCTGCTGAACATAACCGGCCTCCCTGTGTGGAGTGTTCATGTTCTACCCGCCAGGCGTGGGTTTTCACCGAGTACTCCGGTTTTCTCCCACATTCCAAAACCATGCATGGCAGGCTGATTGAACACTCAAAATTGTCTCTCGTGCCAGTGTGAGCGCGGATGGTTGTTCGTCTGTGTGTGCCCTGCGATTGGCTGGCAACCGGTTCAGGGTGTCCCCCGCCTACTGCCCGAAGACGGCTGGGATAGGCTCCAACATGCCCCGCGACCCATGTGAGGATAAAGCGGATCAGAAAATGGATGGATGGATGGATGGATGGGTGATTCTTGTCAGTTGCACTCACAACTAAGTTTTGGTTTTGAGTGAGACTGTCAGACAGGTATTAATCCAACACTATTCATTTATTTTTTTTTTACGGTTATAATTTGCCGTGGCATACAACTGCAGTGTCAAACAACCTGAAGGAAACACGGAAGAGGATCATCTTGTCTCCCCACTCATTTAATCCCTCCTTTCCCGCTCCTCCCACAGTCGGCTACACCATGAACGACCTGATCTTCGAGTGGCTTTCTGAGAATCCCGTCCAAGTAGCCGACGACCTCACCCTGCCTCAGTTTGTGCTTAAAGACGAGATGGATTTGGGCTACTGCACTAAGTATTACAACACAGGTAACACACCAAACAGGCCTTTGATCGATTCAACTGTCACAATGAGTAATGGGATACCCGTGTGGTGTAAAATGCAGGTAAATTCACCTGCATAGAGGTGAAGTTCCACCTGGAGCGTCAGATGGGCTACTACTTGATCCAAATGTATATTCCTTCGCTCCTTATCGTCATCCTCTCGTGGGTGTCTTTCTGGATCAACATGGACGCCGCCCCCGCCAGGGTGGGCCTGGGCATCACCACTGTGCTCACCATGACCACGCAGAGCTCCGGCTCGCGGGCCTCCCTGCCAAAGGTGAGGCATATCTGTCACGAATGCGAGGTGGTGGTGGACCCCAAAAAGCAGGCAGGAGAGAGGAGCAGGGTGTAATTGACGAATTGTATTAAAACATAGTGAAAACTAAATCCAAAACAAACAAAGTCCAAAGTATCAAACAAAAATCATGGCTGAAGATAAACAGTAACCGAAACATGATTGAAACAAACCTGATGGCAGCAAACTAACAAACAAACAAACATGACAGTAGCAACAAGCAACAGCCACAAACAAACAATGACGCGACAATGAGTGCTCAGGCTGGGAGTCCTTTTAAAGCACTAATTATATAATGACCAACAGGTGTGCAGCTGCAGGGAAAAGCCTTTTGGTCACAAACCGAAACATGACAATATCTATGAGGAGTTAACAGTGGAAAATGATTTTTTTTTAAACTAGCATGACAAAATATTATTAGTGTGTCTACACTTGTGTCTGTTTAGTTTTCACAATATATTTTTTGGTTATGTCATTACAAAAGCTTTTGTTAGGAGAAACGTGTTTTAAGTAATGCCTTACTCACTCACCCTTTGACGACATAAACGTCGAGGCAACAGGAAGTACTGTGTTAGCGGCCTTTTATAAGTTTTGTGATTGAAATAACTAACCACAATTTCGGACTTATAAATACTTTGTTTTGCTTGGGCCTTGAATCTTATTTCTCAAAACTCCAAAGCGTATTGTCTATAATTTTATTGTGCGAATGACACACATATTTTCTGCTTATGGAAGCAGCGTGTGGAAAAAAGCAAACACCTATAAAGAGAATTTATACTCAGAATACCAGCATTTAAGACAAATCAGTTTTACCCACACGTTTGTACGGATCCAATTTCCAGCGGAAGACGAATCACCTGAGCCCCACTGTGTCAAAAACCTCAGAGAGTAATCAAGTACTTTTTATGCCACTTGTCAGAAGCTAATACTGTTATACAATGCTAATCTGCGTTTCAAACAAATATCCATTCAGCTCTTGTTACCTTTTGGCTTTGATATGATGACAGACAGTGAGTGAGTCAGTGTGATTCAGCTGCTGGACTCCGGCCATAGCTTGAAAGTGGCTCTGGATCTCCGCCAAGTCAAGCTTCCAAGTCATGATTGGAAAAAAGTGTGTGAGGCGAGAATATGTTTATTAAATTCAGAATAGCTTGCTCTCTCTCTCTCTCTCACACACACACACACATTTACAGAAATAGGGAGATAAGAAAAAATGTACTGGTTTTTAAGTATAATTATGTCAATTCAGATATCGATATCAATTTATCTACCCATCCTATCTAAAAAGCAGTCACGTGGTCATCACAAAGTTAAACCCTTGCTAACGTGTGTTTCTGACATCGCAGCGAGTGGAATACTGTACAGTACAACCAAAAGTGATTTCAAAGCAGGAATTTTAGGTCAGACCTCACACTGACCTTTGACGTCCTCACATCTTCAATACCGCATGTCTGCATTCTCCTGCGGTGACACTGCGATAATGGAGCCGTCATCAACATGCTCACTCACTTTGAGAGGAAAAAAAAAAATCTTGCGGAATTGATTCCACGTACTTTGCACAAGTGGGGAATCTGAATGGTTTAACGGTTTATATTCAGACAGTTGCCGTCTCGCACTCACTTTCCTGTGACTGTCTTTGTAGACTGTTCTCACCTTCCATCTGCCAAAGAATGATCCATTATTTTGTGTCATAGCTGATATACCCCAGCCTAGAAAAGCCCAACCCGGATGCTCAATATCAGGAGTTCACATTTGATTAAGTGAGGATCAGGAGAAGGATTGATTGGCCTAGTCCTCCAAAGTCTTTCAAAGATGTCAAAAAGGGGGCACTCTGGAGTCGGGGGTTGGTTATTCGGTGATGAAATTGTGACGTGGCGTGAATGTAAGACAAAGCTTGAGACGAAAATATGCGAGGCAAACAGTCCCAGGTCAGGTGAGGACAACAATAACGGATGATGAGGTCATATTACCCTCTGCGTGAGAGCAAAGTCAGGCTGTTTTGTTGTCATCCGGAAAAGCAAACACATGTTCTGCTCGATTGGCCAGAGGATCAATGTGTTTTCGGGTATGAGACTGCAGCATGTAACCATGGCAACTGAATATCCAGCTCATGGGCTGCACCGACTACGCTAACAACTCAGGACGAACACACATAATGAATTGTGACCACGTGATGATTGCATCTTTGTGTTGGGTCACATGCTGACTATTCTAGTCCTATTGGCACAATGTTAGGCAAAACTAGGCACTGTTAAAACTAAATACTAGAATAACAAAATATGGTAGGTTGGGAGGAAGTACAGTAATTGCGGTTATTTGTTTATTACTGCTGCCGACTTATTTTTTTAGATGGCCCTATCATACCAAGTAGCCTGGATGGAAATGATTTGCTTTTTAATGATTATCATTGGGTAGGACTGGGCAATTAATAGAAATGTAATTTTGATTTTGATGTTGGTTTCTCATGATGATACATGATCAAACATAATCCAAGAAATGTACTGTACGCCGTGGTGTCCGTTAGAAAGCTGTAAGGTTGTGAAAGCTCGCGGAAGGCATTGTGCAGCAAAGCGTGTGACAAATGTTATTCTGCCCTCCCTGATCATGCTTTAAGTTGTTTCATGACGCCGCAGTTGGAGTTTACTGTAAAATAAACACAAAAAAAGAGCTACTCGCATTGTTTATTTACCGTATTTTAACGACCATTCGGCGCACCGTGTTGTAGGGCGCAGTCTCAGTAATGGGTGCTATTTCTGTATTTTACACATACACAAAACGCACTGTATTATTGGGCGCAGCCAGGGGTGGTAAAACATACGCCAGTTTAAACATACGCCAGTTTAAACATACGCCATGCATGCACGCACGCTAAAAACACGTTAGCTTGAAGCATAGCGTAGCATGCTAAGACATGCTAAAAACACATTTTTAAAAAGGCAACGGAAGCAAAACTGAGATCGGTTGTACTTTATTTCGACATCTTACAATGTACTCACGTTTTTCGATCAATCATCACCCAGAAATCCATCAAAGTCCTCATCTTCTGTATCCGAATTGAACAATTGTGCAAGTACCGGTAGTCCATAAAAACGCCGGCTTCCCTCTCGTCACTCTCATTGCCATGTGGCACGCCCACCCTTCACTGATTGGCCGGCTGCTTTCCCGCATGGCTGGCCTCTCTCACGTCCTCATTCACGGCCACTTACACGCCCACCCTTCACTGATTGGCCGGCTGCTTTCCCGCACGCCTGGTCACACTCGCGGGCCACTTACACGCCTACCCTTCACTGATTGGCTGGCTGCTTTCCCGCATGCCTGTTCACGACCACTTCCGCCTTTTCTCTATATAAACAGCGTGTCGGCTCTCAGTCAGGATTTGGAACACGGCTCATACACTAGACGCTCCGCATTATATGGCGTCCTGTCCACTTTGGAGAAAATTTAAGACTTTTAATGGCGCCTTATGGTCGTGAAAATACGGTAAATACAAGATCTACTTTGTTTTTGAAGCATTGCTAGTGCTAATGCTAAAGTTAACGTGAAATTCCATTGACAGGATAATAGACGATGAGCACTGAGCAATGACAACCGAGAGCACAAGTCAGGCGACTGTACAACTACATCATCAGTGACTAATTTCATAATCAATTAAAATAATTGTGATCATTATTTTCTCCATAATCGTCCAGGCCAATCATTACGGAAGTACAGTGGACTCGCGGTTTCCATGTCTCTCATAAATTGGGAAGCTTAACCAAGACAAAAGTGGTGCTTTGCCACCATACTGCGACATATTGGTGGTAAGGAACTTTGTAGAAGTGAGTTCATGAGTTTTGTTTAGAGAAAGGAGTGCTTAAAAAGCAATGATAAACTTTTTAGGGAGGGACATTATTTTGTCATGGATTTTTGAATAGTGGGATTCGAAGCTGCCGATCATTACCAATAGATGGAAAAAAAAAGCAAGTTTGGGTCTTAAAGACTGCATTTGAGATTATGAACGCTTCATGGACAACACGTCATCTTTCTCACCGAGTGCTTTTTGTGTTCTTTAGCCATCACCACAAAATCTATACTAATTGTAACCTGCTTCACAGTACATCAAGTATTACTAGTGTCCCAGTAACGTGGCAGATGGTGGAGAAAAAACATTGTCTCCACGCCATCGGTTGCAATCGGCGTTCGTGACCACAAATACAATAGACACATCTGTTTTGTTACATTTGCACTAACTACGTCCATTCCATTTAATCGCTGCCCACACACTTTTATTTCAACATTATGTTTTTTCATTTGATTGTAAAGCAAAAAACATGGGCAAGTTTGTCCTTAAGGATAGCAGGTTATGACAAACAGTTTATGACTTGATTTACGAATAGATTTAGACCATAGGTGTCAAACTCAGGTCCTGGAGGGCTGCTGTCCTGCATATTTTCCAAGTCTCCCTGTTGCAACACACCTGATTCAAATGATCAGATCATCAGCAAGCTCTGCGGAAGCCTGACATTGAGCCTGTTCAGGTGCGTTGCAACAGGGAGACTTGGAAAACATGCAGGACCGGAGTTTGACACCTATGATTTAGACTATTTGGCTTCAAGCTTTATTATGTAGAAATGAGTACTGTTTTCCTGGATGTGTTAGGGGTGTGTGTGTGGGGGGCATGAATAAAAATGCAGTATTAATAAAGATGAGTTAAGCATAGGTGTCAAACTCCGGTCCTGGAGGGCCAATGCCCTGCATGTTTTCCAACTCTCCCTGTTGCAACACACCTGATTCAAATGATCAGATCATCAGCAAGCTCTGCGGAAGCCTGACATTGAACCTGTTCATTTGAATCAGGTGTGTTGCAACAGAGAGACTTGGAAAACATGCAGGGCATTGGCCCTCCAGGACCTGAGTTTGACACCTATGAGTTAAGGGGTTTACAGACTCCCTGGAATGTTATACAAGCATGGAGGTGATTGAGAGACTCTTATTTTTACCCGTGAAACACATCTCTGACATCAAACGGCTATCACACACTTTGTACAGTAATTACATCTCATAAGACTTTTGTCCATTCCATTTTCTTTGGCACTTATTCCAATTTGGGTTGTAAATGAGCTGGAATCGATCCCGGCTGCCTTTGAGCAAGACGTGGGGTACACGCTGGACTGGTCAACAGCCAATTGCCGGGCACATACTGTTGAACTAGGGGTGAAAAATGGCTCTTCAAGTCATACAGGTCCCACAATTCAAAAAATGCTTGAGGAATCTCGAGTATCCGTTTATTTGGTGTTCACCATCAGAAAGACAGAGCAAGCTAAGGGGACTTACCTGACTTCCATGGCCTCATGCCACCACAATCAATTTGCACTTGAAGAGAATGTAACAGCATGCTAGTGTGCCACATACATCATATGAGGCAATTCATAATCAATATTCAAACGACCAACCAATCGGAGGATGGAAAAATGTTCAAGTCATTGTGGGCCAGTTAGCTGGCCCTGCAAGGAGGTATGTAAAAGGATGAATTTGAAATCTCATTGGTCCCGTTGCTGCCATACATGAAATTGCATCAGCCTGCATTCCTAATTCTAAAGGCTCTTGGAAGATTAGATTGTCATGAGCATGAAATGTGATTGGACAAAAACTCTAATTTACATGTACTGGAAGTGGAGACGGTGCAGCTAAACTCCACACAGGAAGCCCAGAGCCGGGTTTCCACCCACAGACCTTAGAACCACGAGGAGAACATGATAACTTACCACTATACCATGTTACCTACGCTGAAAATGAAATTCTAAATTCAAACCCATTTGTCTATATAAATCAGCATGTATCAAACAGTTGAGCGAGAATGGTGGGGTGTCATTTCCTTTGTTCCTACTTCAGTATTTGTGTCTGTAACAGCCAGAAAATTGCCATTCCATTGGATGAAAACAAGTCGCAACACGTGCTCAGTGGCCGTTGCTGATGCGTGGTGACACTCCTCTCATGAGCGACTCGTCCGGGGGGGTCTACCCGAGCCTAAACGTGACCTGTCTCGTGGCTATGTGTCAACTACCCTTGAATCCCACTGACTCATTACATTTCTCGGACAAGCGAGAAAAGTGTGTTGAGACGGGGGACAGATGCTTCCTGCAATCTTATCGATTGCCTATTGATTAATCCCGCATGACCTTGTGCATCCGCCATGTGTGTGTGTGTTTCGCAGGTGTCCTACGTGAAGGCCATTGACATCTGGATGGCTGTGTGTCTTCTGTTTGTGTTTGCCGCCCTGCTGGAGTACGCAGCGGTCAACTTTGTCTCGAGGCAGCACAAGGAGTTCATCAGGCTGAGGAAAAAGCAGCGGCAGCAAAGAATTGTGAGTGTAAATCAAACAGGTCTTTACACTTTGGCAAGAAAAACAAATACAAACTGCAGACTACATAACTTTGATGTATGCCTCCCGTTACGATGAAACACAGTATAAATTTACAGGAAGTGACACCATCAATATGCTACGACTGGCTGTCGTATCGCATGAAAAAGATCTGCTCTGTGCATTGTTGCCATAGTGACTGGTGACTCTTGAAGTAACCGTGTCATTCTGTGGCGTTTGACATTCCATTTGCCACAGCGCAACAGCTAACCAGGTCAACCCTACAGCGACTCAAACCGACAAAAGTCATTCTACCAAATGCACTGTAGAACCAGAAATGGAACTTATTGCAATACTGTATAGCAAAGAGGTACATGGCGACTGTAATAGCAAGGGAATGTGGGCAACCGTCCAATAGACTGTGCATGCTAAATGGTCTATTTTCACAACAGCGACAAAGATACTGTAAGTACAAGGAATTTGCGACGGAGTACACACAGGTATGCCTCCATTAATTTCAGTGTTAGACCCTCAAACGTGTACAGCCCTGCCCACTGTAAATTTGAGAAAGTAAGTAGTTGTGATATTTTCTGTCATAGCTTCAATGTCATTCAAATGACTTTTCTTACAGTTGCATTTGACCTGCTACTATTCGTGGAATCTGATTTTCAAATTTTTAGAAACTAAATTGGAGAATTCCTGGCGGGACACATTGTGATGGCCCATGAACATATATTTTACGTTGTTCGTGTATAATCAGTATGTCACGTTGCAAGGTGGTGGTGGACCCCAATAAGCAGGCAGGAGGGAGGAGCAGGGTGTACTTGAAGTGTATTGACAAAACACAGAAAACTAAATCCGAAACAAGCAAAGTGTGAACAAGAAAACAAATCCAAAGCATCAAACAAAACCATGACCGAAACATGACTGAGAACAACCATGACAGTAGCAAACAAACAGCCACAATGACCCGACACTGAGTGGTCGTGCCGGGAGTCCTTTTATACGACCGGTACTAATCACATAACGACCAACAGGTGTGCAGCTGCAGGGAGAACCCTACAGTGCCACCTGTTGGTCACAAACAGAATCATGACACAGTACATAATGCTGTAAATGTAAAAGTTCCGGTGTTGAGTTCGGCAGAAAAAAAAAAAAAAGACGGTCAACAAGACAAAATCATAAAAACCTTTCAGCCTTCACTCAAAACCTCATATATTTCTAACTGCGTGTTTTGATCACATTTTATTGACTTTGCTCGCAAACATAATCAAAAACCCAGCAGCTGTTATGAACCCTGAAGAGGTGCACGTGAGCTGCATAAAATCAATGTATTTATTTTCTCCCCCCGTTGACCGTGCCTTACGTGAAAGCAACAGAGGTACACAGTAATAAATCATGTGAAAGTCTCCAGGTTACACAGTTTCTACCTGCAATAATAATCTGATCTGATCGGAATGGTCTTTCCATGCTTTTCTTGCATGTCCTCTTGAGCACTTTTAGCCTTGTGATAAAATGTCCCTGCTGAAGGTGAGGCATTATTTCTGTCATGCAAGTGCATGCTTGTTTACCATATTTCCTCATGTGGTGGACTGGGACATTTATACACTCAGCTGTGTATCCACATTACATAAGATCATCTTTTAAGAAGCAGAGTGCAAATTGGCTAAGCAGTTAACCATTTATTGCGGGAGGCATGTATTTGTCCTAAGTAGATGGTGAGTAATTTCAGGAAATACTGTAATTATCAAGAAGTTGACGCACTGAAGTGTCCACACAAGAATTTGCGATTTGCAATCGTGTTATTTGCCGCGGAATTGAATGCAATCTGCGGAAATACGGGCGAGGTGCAGAATGACATTTACATGTCGTGCTCATCCTGGTAGCTCAGTCAGGCTACATTCACACTACAGGCGTGATGCCCAATTCCGATTTTATTGTTGAATCCACTGTTTTTAGTGTACTTGTTCACAGTTACAAAACAACTGCGTCCTCCAATTAACTGAACGCGTCCGTCTAATAACACGCATGCGCACAAACAAGGACGTCGGGTGGCAGGCGCAAAAGACGACGACACGCAGCAGTGTTTACGCAAGTAAATGAGATACAACATGTAAGTGGTATTTTTCTTAAATAATCTCATATCAAAAGACAACACGTGTGGGAGCTGGTGGAACTGTTATGGGTAAATGAGGCGATACTTTTCTTTCTCTTCATTTCATGGAGACGTCGAGTAAAGATGATGTCATGTTACGGAGACGTCTGCAAAATTTGACGTCAGGTCTTTGCACGTAATAAATTAACCGTCTGTGGTTGAATTACATTCATTATCATTCTGTATGCAACATGTTTACAATATCCGGGTCAAGTGGCTAGTTAAGACTTTAAATCTTAGCTTTAATATCACTTGTTCTGCCTCAAACCCAAAGTTTGGTGAAATGTTTTGCACATTATAAGTAAGGAAAATAAAATATATTATTATTAATTATTAAACATACTCATCTTTAGAGGGACAAAGAGAATACTATTGGTTATTCTACCACCATGATCTTCCACATTGTTTTGGTTTTACAGATAATTTCCTTTTTCAAGCCGCGGAATCAAGATTTGTTCTCTGCAGACTCAGTATTGTTCTCCGTGGAATCAACCATTTTTCTATGCAGATTCATGGGACAACTAACTTTATATGCTCTTCCATTCATATCCCTTATAAATCTTTCAGAAAAATAACCTTTTACACTAAATCCAGACTGTGTATTCAGATTATTTACATTTGATGAGAAGCTTTGCATCTTCATTCAGTCCCTGGCATGTCTGCAATAGTTTTTTTTTTTTTTTGGGGGGGGGGGGGTAAGTTAACTGGTAAGTTAAAAAGGAGCAGTGAGAATAGTAATAATTGCAACTGTGTGTCTTGGAGGAACTCGCCTGTCTGAACGGGAGTGACGAGTCGTTGCGGAACGTGAACGTCATTCCCGCTCGCGATACCACCTGCAGGAATGTGACTGAGCACTGCAGCGCCTGTATCAGGGTAAAGCGTGAACCCTGTGTGAACCCTCAACTTTGAACCCTCACTAACTGACTGATCGTGATGAAAGTTCATTTTCCCCTAACAAGCACTTTGTGTCAAAGCCCTCAAGAGTGTCGTAATCCTCCCTTTCTGACCTTGTTTTTGTTTCTTCACCTGATAAATGTGTGCTCTGTTCCACCATATCCCATTGTGTTGCCTGTTTTTAGGGAGTGCCCGCTACTCGGTGCACATTTCTAACCCATGTTCTCTTTTGAGACAATCACACATATCAGTTTTTAATAAAAGAAGCAGCCTAGGTTTTACATTACTCCCTGTAACCCAGGATTTGTGAGAATTGTTGGAGATTTATTTTGACCAGTAGAAATATATTAACATGGATATTGTTCTGGTGCTAACAGTTAGAACATCTTGTGCCTCCTAGACATGCACTAGAGGCCTCACGATTCGCAAGAGGAGCCATGAAAAGCTGTGATGTCATTTTAACGTGTTCTCTCCAGCGGTGACAACTTTGTACTTTTATTTGCTATATTTGACAGATTTTTCAGGCTCAAACAGTTTTTCACCCCAATATTTATCTAGCTACTTTTAAACTTTATTTGGTAACTCAGACACGAAAACAAATTTTCATGACAATAAATAATTTCTTTGGAAGCAAAATAAAAACAAGGGCCTGTCGACCTCGCTTCAAAAGTGCAATGAGTCACGTTTCAAGTTATTATTTTTTTTTTACAAAACCTTCAAACCTTGATTTAGAATACAGTTGTAACCCTTTAGCAATGATAATACTAGGGGATGTGTCAATGAGAGTTTTCCGAGTTTTCCGATTCCAATTACCCATGAGTGAAATCAGCCGATACCAATTGAGATACTGATCTCATGGATTAGGTGCACACTTTTTCAATTTAAGAGCTGCTCAATAACAATTAAATAATAATCGATTAATCTGTCAATTTTTTTTCGATTAATGGATTCATCAGATTTTTTTTTTTAAAAGAGCATTCTATCCAAATCTCCATCATTTTATTGTATAAAAACGGGACATTATTTCTAATTGACAGTGCAGAAAATGTACAAACATCGATTATGATTCAGTTATTGGTTTCGTCTGTCACATGTGCAGAGTTAACGCAAGGCTGGTCTCCAGTTGGCTGCTGGCCGCAAAGTAGGAATTGCGGGTGCTGTGTTTTTTCGATCAGCAATTAAAGGCCCTGATCGATCTGCCGATCACATCCTTTCGCATGGATATCGGCCAATCATGATTAGTGGCTGATCATGACATCTCCACTTGATAATATTGCACACAATACTAATATTACTAATGCATTCACTTACTCTGCATGAAAATTAAACTCAAGTCAAGCGAAAAGTCTCCAATATCAGTTGTGAACACACGCATTTCTCTGGTCGCTCGTTTGCAATATCGACCGCATGTATAAATAGTTGAGCAACACAGTTAAAATCAGATAAATATAGATGAATATATCTAAAATATAAATTCAACAAACCTATTATGTTTTGTGTTTATCTCACTATTACAAATAACAGCAAGAGATGATAAATAAATAATCAATTTTTTTTATTATTAATAAATATTATTTTATTTATTTATTCATTCTGTGTGATCCCTCTGCTCGACTCCACAGGACGAGGAGATGTTGCGGGAGAGCCGCGGATTCTATTTCCGGGGTTACGGCTTGGGCCACTGCCTGCAGTCCAAAGACGGCACCGCCGTGGAGGGGCCCACCGTTTTCGGCCCATCGCCTCCCGTGACGGTGCACGACGGCGAGTTCCTCCACAAGCGCTTCGTGGACCGGGCCAAGCGCATCGACACCATCTCCAGAGCTGTCTTCCCGTTGAGCTTCCTCATCTTCAACATCTTCTACTGGATCACCTACAAAGTGCTGCGACACGAGGACATCCATGCCAATTTGTAAAGAGCTTCCAACTTTCTACAGACTTTGCCAGGATTTGCCTCCATTGCGGCGAGGAGCAGGAGCGTTCCTCTTGGAATTAGAACTGAACGCTAAACCCAAGAGTATCTCTGGGCGCTCGAGAGTGTTCAAAGCCAAAAGAAAAAAAATTGAACCGAGTGGCTTCAGGATGAAGTTTTGCCTCTGGTTGGATTACGCTGGCGGATCCTTGCCGGTGATGTCACCGAGTGAGGACCGGTGAGACTTGAGTTTCGGCACTTTGTGTCTCTGAATGTTTTCCAAAATTCAAACAGCGGTGGCTTTTTCTACACTTTTGTTCAACAGGCAAGGGTGTCTGAAAAGGGTCTTTCATATTTTCAAGTATTCTGTAAGTGGTGACTTTACCGACTTGTAATGACATTATCTATAAATATATTGACGGTGTAAAAATTGTAAAATAATAAAAGAAGCCGTTGCCAAAACCGCACAAAGCACAAATAGAGTTTCATTTTGAGGCAAAATAAAATGCTTTTTTTCTGACAGGATGATTGAATTCCTTTTAAATCAAATAAATTAATTCCTCCATCACATTCGCACTTATATACAGTGAATTACCACATATCTGTGTTTTGGCATTTGCAAATTAACACTTTTTTTTAAGCGATCCTCTTTGATTTGCCCAAAACTTAACTTATTCTCTGTTTGAAGTGTTTTCTGCCATCTTTGTATGAAGGAACTGTGTTGAAGGGAGTTGAGGAGTTGCATTTGGACTAAAGTGGTGGTTTGCTGCCATCTTGTGGCATCTTGAGTCCAAATAATGATGGTAAAGTGGATTGAGGATCTTCCTTTAGATAAAAGTTGTGCTTTAAGATATCCTTTTTTGTCCCACACTGGGGAAATTTACAGTTTCATTTGCTGCCTTCTTGGAATCTCCAGGAAATTATAAGACCAGTTCCATGCAGATTTTTGGTATTTGTGGCAGCGCTTGTTCCGTATCTCCCATGAATAGCTGGGGTTGACTATAGTTCAATTTCCCCATGCGATCAGGTCCAATTTTCACTTAAGTGATCATTAAGAATTTTGTCGATTGTTTGGAATTGATTAAAAATGGAGTGAACAACTTCATTGTTCATGATTCAGTTGTGAAGAGACATGTAAAAAAAATGTTGACATTTCAATGTTCATTATTTCAAAAACCCACCATTCATTTCAATAAAATGCACACCAAAAAAGTTCTATCACATCAGGGTCATTTTTACTTTTTCATGTAATTGTAGGTGAAGTATTTGCTAATTATATTGCATAGGATGCGCCTCCCTGACAAGAGGCTGCCATGTTTCGCCCACAATTTGTGCTACGGAAAGTCGAAGGAGACAAACTAGTTCCTCAACATGATGACTAAAACGTGTGTAACAAATGCCACACAGTTACTCTATCACTTGAGCGACTACTAGAAGTCCTTTGGAATGACATTTTGCTTGCATCTCTGCTGAAGAAATGGTTGTGGGCTTGCAAACGGTGGTCTCACAAAATGCACACACTTTGATCTTAGTTTGTTGCGTTCTATTAGTTTACCACTAGATGGCACTAAATTCGACACTCTGTACCTTTTACTAATTTTCTGTCTCGAGAAGAATGACATTGACGTTCACTCTCTGTTCTGACTGGTCACCAGAATGTTAACAGGAAGTAAATTTAGTGTATACCCCAGCAAGTGAAACATCGCCGTAAACAAAACAAAAAAGTCCATGCTAAACTAAAGATGTACTGAATGTTTTTTATAGCGACAAAGTCGACAACCCCGATTAGTTCATTTCACACCAGTTTTCATTGAGAACCGTATTGAGAAGATGGTATCAAAACAGCAAATCACACCATACAATCGCAGCTAACTGAAGTTTGATTAAAAGGGGGCCCAAAGGGTCCTACTGTGAACGCAATTAACAGCAGATCCCATGAGCTGCAAATGCAAGTTAAACAGTGAAAGCTCAAACCTGAAATATAATGCGCGGGATAAATAAATCATTGTTTGACACTCATTGCAAGGTATTGCGCCGATCATTGATGTCCAAAGGGATTTTGGACACATTTACAGGCAAAATTGCTTCAGGGTTGTCAGATGACTTTTTTTAATGGGAAAATCAAAGTGCTGTTTCATCAACTGATGACTTTGAAATGGGCTTGATGTTCCCCAGCCAATGAAAATGAATTCAAAGAGGCACCCCGAGTCTAGAGTCCTTCTGTCCTGAGCTTCCTCGTGTTTGTGTGTGCTCTTCCTTTTCAAACAAGATGAAATCACAGCCGTTTTACTCGACTCGATCTTTTCTGTGAGGGGACGGAGAGAATGAGCTGAAGCTCTCAAATCAACATACCGCATTTCCACAAATAATTACTCAAATGCCTCCTTTAAATAGATGCCTCCTCCCCTGCCGACGAGGGTGGGGGGCAGGATCTGTAATTACCAGAGTTCAGAGACGCTATTCAACCTTAAAGATGAGTTGCTGTGCTACAGAATCCCCATCTGCAGTTGAGTAAATATTTGCAGAAATACCGAACTTGCTGAGAGGTACCCTACGGACTTTCCCCTTTGAAGAACTGTCTGATGGGCCATTGGCACCAGGCTCGCAATCAACACCTTGCGAAGGAGGATACTACTGATCTCCTTATCCTCAATGAAGCCGAAGAGGGTTGAAATTAACTCCAAAGATAATGCCTTATTGGAAGTGGTGACCTCATCTCCGCCAACATCGAAAATGCCACCGATAAGATCAACTGACTTCATTATATTGTGCATTACAGTCTCACATCCAAAAGCGCAAACAGAAAAGAATGTCTTTTACACAATCCCTTTTATTAGAGCCACATATTGCCTTCAAAGTCACGGGATGGTCCGGCTTCAGTCATGATGACCATACGAGCGCATTGGTGACAACATAAGAAGCTTTTCTAAATCCACCATCCTACCATGACCGCTTTTTCAGGCCCCTTGATTGGCGACCCATCGCTTTTGCTGGAAATCAACATATCCTGTCAGATCTTATATATCGCCGGATGACTGATGGATTCCAATAACGCAGGACCTTGGTATTCGCTTGCTAAATTACCCACAACCTCCTGGGACTTGTGACTTAAATAAGTTCCATCTGATGCATGATCCCCCTAAGGAAGGGTGGACCCAAATGAAAATATTAACAATGTATTTTTCCGGGCTCTGGTATTAAAAGCTCTGTCTGACATTTCCCTCAAGTCCGAAGTGGACAACATGCATACACATCAATTGGGCCTAACGTTTCTGGCCCGTGGGGTCATTTGCATTGCAATTCTAAAACTCAATTCGAAAGAGGACTTGTTATAAAAAATGTTTCATCTACAAATGCTCATAATAAATAATAATACAAAAGCACCCTCAAGGGGAAAGAATTCTGCAAACCTTGCTTTAAGTCATTTAATTTGTCAGACGTCCATCTATGGGTCATTGTGTCCAAACCGTGTCCTTGTCCTGTCCCTGGAGAGTAATCAGCATAAGCCTCCTTCCTTCAGACTCCCATCGGAACATCAATGTGGTGCCGGAGCCCAAAGCCGCCTTTAAGTCCCCCCGATCGATAGTGCTTACTCTCCCATGCACATCAGCAGATAAAATCAAGTTTTACGGGGATCGTATCGTTGCATGCAATGTCACATGTTTGGATCGAGTCGTTGTGTATCCCTGCTCCCCCTGCGGTTTCTTCTCTCATGCATTCATGGGCTCTGGAAGATACAAAGGTGTCTCAGATATTTTAACAATGGGCAATAACAGGTGCTGTGGTGAGCATTTTATTATACAACACTTATACCAGAGAATTCCACACATCAATTTATCACGAACGTCATTGACGTAAACAGGCTATGAAATGAATGCATCAAAAGTGAAGTGTAAGAAACATTACTGCACCCCTACCTTGTCAAACAAAGGCACCATATGCCAATGAAAGGGATTGAAAAGTTGTTCACGGCACACCGGGAAAAGTCACACATTAAGAAATGACCAACCAGTGGCCTGCCATTTGTATTACGTTTAAGGCCATTTTTGCAGGACTGAATCAGGATTGTTTTGACAAGCTGGTTGCCTGTACGAAGACCTAAAGGAAAAATAGTAGCATCTTGACAAGGTTTTTGTCCCCGAGACGCACCTTAAAATTGCCGTATTCTTGTCAAAACATATTGGCTCCAACCCTACCCACCACCGCCGACACCAAGAACACTGTGACCATTGTTGAAAAACAGTTCCTTGTTAAAGATTGTGGACATTCGCAATACCAAATTTACAACAACAACAACAAATATTTTTGAGAATGTGTCAAGCCAATTTAAATGACAAAATCGGTATTAATCCTGGGGATTAACACAGGGAGTAAATCAATCATAAGAGCACATTATCCCTACAACATTCATTACAAAGTCCTTCCTTCCCCATGAAAAAAATAAAAATAAATAAAAAATACCATCAATGGACAAGAACCAGATGCACCGGAAGCTTTCAAGAGGAAATTCCAAATTTCAAGCATCACTGAAAAACTCATCCTTGTGTAAACTGATTGAGAAGTAATCCATACGTGGATTCCTTTCCGCTAATCCTTTGCTGTGCTACAAACTGTTGGAGAGACTGCATCTAGGTTTTTTTAAGGGGTGGCTGCGTACTAACCGAAGGAACCCTGGAATTGTAAGATTCAAATCACTTTTGCTACTATGAATGAATGTGAACGAGCACGCCTTTCATTACATTTTCACTCTTAGCTTGGTTGTAGAATCAATCAGGTGCAGCATTAAAAAAAAATGCTCATAGGCCCCCTCTGTACGTATATATTCAATGCACTTAACTTTAAAGCCACAATTTTATCTACAAATTGAGAGCGGTTAACACATTCAATGTTGGAGTGTGTAGCAAATTTGCAAAATCAAGACATTCGTTTAGCATTAGCATGCTAGCGCTAACGCAAGAGGCAGCCAGGCCGGTTCTTCACTACTGTCGGGGTGCCTTGACTTATGATTGCACGATCGGGCAAGTTTCTCAAGTTTACAAGCCACCGCTTGGTTGATTGATTAATTTTTGCTGTGTGTTGCTAACTAACAATGAAGAAGGCTGCAGCTGAATTCGCGGATAATTAATTCTTATTACAACACAGTATCGCTTCCTTCTTGACATGCTTGACACTGTTCTGCCAGCTCCCAAGCATCATCTCTTGCTGCTATTTCAGTCAACACAGGTTTTTCTCCACCTGTCTGTCTCCCCTGTCCATCACGCATGCCAGTCGCAGTGAGCCGAATGCCCACGAGAGCCAGCCGTCTTCTCGGCTCGACGCTCCGACTCGGCGCCGCGGCTCGGCTGGTGGAGACGAGCCGGCAGGGGATTAATGGGTTCCCCCAGGAGACAACACTGACACATATGCATGCATGCGTACGTGCGTGCTGTGTGCCGGATGTTGAACAATGACTAATTCTTATCCAAAACTGTGAGAACACCCTCCTGTAGCGCTTACCTAGCCTGTGTTTTTGCATCTCCGACTTCACGCCGTCTCCCGGCTGAGTTCACTCAAGTTAAAAACAGTTAAATCTGCAGAAATGTCAAAAGATTTCTTCATCGATTTTCGGGTTGTCCGAGGAGGGATGGATCAGTCACAGCAGGACCTTTGAAGATAGTACTTGGTCGATGTTCTACCTCTCACCGTAGGAGCGTCTTTGTTTCTGACAACAGAATTCTGGCTTGTACTTACGTTTCAGAGTACTGTATTCAAAAAAAAGTTTTCATATCATGGCTGGAAAAACAACTACAGTTGATACAAAAAGTAGACACTTTCCTGTTCAAATGATATTTTTTGGGATGTAAAAACAAGACAAACAATCACACAAGCAATTGACCCAATGCACAGCACATTGCAACGGCCTTCTACTTTTGTTTCTAAACTAAAGCAACAATACAGTCTTGTCTAGTATTGTGGCATAACCAATATGCAAAAGGCTGGTTGAGTTCTTGATCCGCAATCTGCCATTCTTGTTGTTGACCCTCATGTGCTGAGATGGGTGAAGCTACAGCCCAAAGCGAGCAGAAAATGATGAACATTTTTTGGGTGGGGGGGGGGGCAGAGAACCTCTTTGATGGCAGGATATTTTTGTTCTGTACATTCCTGTTGAGAACAGGATGAATCCACGCTCACTACAATTGCACTGCAGTAAGATTGTAGCAGTCGCAGCGCATAGCATTAGCGCAGTTCTGCTTTGAAATCAGGGACAAAGTCACAATGACTTTCTCTGTCAGCTGAGTGGTGACCAAAGAAAGACACTCTTGACATTTGACTTGAAGTTATCTGAAGCCTCTTGGTTTGGCTGTCTGATATACGCCGTAATCGAACAGTCATCAAGTTTAAAAGAAAAATCAAAAAATGGGATTCAAAACCAGGAGGAATGTTTTCCTTGTTGAATGTTTTGAACCCCGAAAAGCACTGACAAAAGCACTGACAGGAACCCATGCCGCAGTCAAGTCTGACTCATGATACAGGACTACAGTCCTGGGGACCACAATCAGTGGGACGATAGTTGTGGGAGATTCAATCATTACGACTAAAATCGAGACTAACATTTGAAGACTACCACCGACATGCAGCGGACTGCAGTCATTAGAATGAAATAACTGGGCCTCTAATTTTTGGGACTACAATAACTGAGATCACTATCGTCAAGTCACCCATTTTCTACACTGTTTATTTGGGTCATTGTCGGTGAGCGTCTATCCTGGCTGACTTTGGGCAAGAAGCAGGGTAGACAGTTTGGAGGTCACCTAATAGGCAATGGTCAAGAGTATTACAAAAATAATTGGGTTTCTCTTCATTCGAACTGCAGTCATGGGCACTCCAGTGTTGGCAGTGTCGTTGACATAAATTATGTAACTACAGTGATGAGTACTGCAGACATTGGGAAGAAGAATTATCAGACAGCGGAGTACTGCGGTCATTAGGGCGACCATCACAGGCACTACAATCCTTGGAACTTCAATTACATACTCAAAACGGGACGACGCTAAAGTTGACTGTAATCATTAGAGCTTTCGTCTTTACAGTAGGGATACGATCATGGAGAATGTCGTCATCAGACTAGAGAATCACAAATTGTGGGCGCTGAGAGTCAGCAGTCTGTTTTCAAAGCTCTGACTCACTTTGTCTTTTATCTCTTTGGTTCTTTCTCCTTGATTGCATTTTTCTCCCATGAACTATTTTTTTTAATATACTTTTTATCCCTAACATGGAGCCACCCGTCATCCCCTCAGCAAAGAATGCATTCCTGGAGAAATACGGAATGGGATGAGAGCTGACGCTAAAGTGAAGTCAAGTTAAATGACAAAAAGAGTTGGACAAGAGACTTGAGCCATTTCTTCCATTTTATTATGGGAATGTGAGTGCCAACAAAACGAATGAGCTAATGTCTGATAGAATAGTGGACTTGTCATCCTTGGCGCTATCACGAAATTACAATTGCAGCATTCCGTTGCCCTCTTTACTGGTCAGTGCAGATTAAAAAAACAAAACATTTTACTTCATACATTTTCTCCACAATACAGTAGTTATTTTGTATTGTTATGAACTCCAGTGGTACATATATTTTTAAATACCGGTAACATTGTATATTTTTATACATATAAAGAATGTGATATACTGTTGTTCATTCGGGGCCATTTGCACTAAATTCCAGATTCAATTTTTTTCTTTGCATGAGCTCAACCTAATTATTCATTTGCCACTGGCTTCAAGTGTAACCGAGTAATGAGCAGAGGCCCTCAGGTCTGTAAACAGTGGGGCGTACGTGTGGAGCAACATGGAATTGCTATCATGGGATCTGGGATGCCTAGTTACCATGGTGATGCAGGTCATAAAATGCTGCATCTTCGACATTTTTGGTGCATGGAAGCCTTTTGAAATTCATAAAGAAGGCCCCTTTTATTGCTGACATACACACGTGCTTTTTTTTCTATTAAGGTCAAATGAGATGGCAACGCATATAAACATAGAGCACTTGGTGTTAAAAATCTAAAGGGTAGGGGATGAAAAGAGAAGTGGATAACCTGCTCCCCTCCTGGGCTATTTTATGACTTTCATCTCTGAGCATGGCAATAACATGATGCAATCTATGAGGTAAGGAGCAGCAGCGCGACATTATTTGTTTTCATCCGAAAAAGAGAAAAGTTTCATCTAAAATAAACATATACCATACAGTAGAACCTCCAAACGCACCAAAAGGTTCTCATACGCAACCAAAGTTAAGAGTTACCAAAAACTACAAGAACTAAAATGGAAAACAACATTTTCATTAACAAAATAAAATAAATGTGAGAGTACTTTGCAATAACACCTAAATGAAACTACTTTTCATGTTTATAAAATTGACTAAAGCGCTTTCAGGGTTTATTAAATGTATTTGTTAATTGTATCTCATCTCAACTCAACTCAACTGTATTTATGGAGCACTTTAAAACAACCATGGCTGTATGCAAAGTGCTGTACGTGGAGCAAATAGCATACATACAACAATAAAACAACAAATGAATAACCAAGACGGTAGAAAGCACCAAACAGTAAGGCGAAGATCAAGTCTGAATGATGCCGTGTCAAATGCCATAGAAGACAAATGAGTTTTGAGACGAGTATGGCCGTACGGAAGAAGGAAGGTTGAACATTTAGGAATTGTAGATTGTTTTATTACAAAATAATGACCTTTTTTTATTTTATCTTGCACTTGACAAACACTCCGTATATTAAAAAGAAACTAATACCAAAACTGATAAAACCCAAAGTAAAAGGAAGCTTTTTTTTTCATTCTAATAATTAAAAACTGACAAACACACTCTAAATACCAAAGGTAATTTAAAGAGCAAATGTCAAAACAAAAGAAATACGAACCATAATGACAAATCCCAGACTATTACAACCCTGTGCGTAACGGTAAATATCAAGAGACTTCAGTTTAGTAAATATCTGTGCATGACATTGGCACATAAGCGACAAAATCTCCCTTTGTTGTAGTCAGCCCCGCATGTGACGTGGGCGATTGGAGACCGCCTTGCACCCATGGCCACTCCAATCAATCAGAGAGATTGGCCCACATTGTTGTCATACATATGAATGAAATAGATGACATCCACCACATACGTGTGGCGCACCAAATTTGTCTGGCTGTGCCTCGAACAAATACACTAAAATCACACCAAAATTAAGTCTACTCTAGTGTGTACACTTCTTGCACAAAAGGCAGCTGGATTGATTCCAGCTCAAAAGTGCAAAGCTTCTTCAAAAATGTGCCGACACAAGCGATCCGTGATGTCCCCTTCAATTACGGGACGGCGCCCAAGAAAAGGGAAGGCGATAGATGGCCGTCAAAGTCCTTAGGGCAGAAAAAGCAAAATAATCTGTCGCCACTCTCAATTAACAGCAGTGCTGTGTGGTTACAAAAAAATAAAAAAATAATCAACAGATCGGTTGCTTGTTTGTTTGTTTGTTTGTTTGTTTGTTTGTTTCTTTTACAAGCACAAAATATCACATCCAAAAGATGCATCCATCCATCCATCATGCAGAGGTCAGTGTGTCAAATTGAAATCTGACATTTAGAAAGTCGGCGCCTTCACTCACTGGATCTCATATGAACTATGGCAAGTGACAAATGCTTTGCATCAGGCTTGTCCCTGGTGGAGGCCTCTGGTCATGCGACATTTTGCTGAAATGTCACGTTTGGTGTTCTTTTGCATCTAGTCAGAGAGGATGTACAATAATGTATTGACACATGAGGCTTTGTGGACGACTACACATGTGTAAAAAGAATCTTGTGGCGTTTACATGCAATTAAAAAACGTTTCGGTGGCGGGCACCAAGTTCTTTTTTTTTAACAGTGGCAGGCAAGGTGCTGCATTTTGGACACTGGCCTTCGCTGAGCCCCTCCTCCATCCTCGTTCATGAATCTACAAACCCAATTTCAATGAAGTCGGGATGTTGTGTTATAAATAAAAAAAGAAAACAATGTGTTACAAATTATGTTCAACCTTTATTTAATTTAAATACACTACATGACAAGATATTTAATGTTCGAACTGATAAAGTTGTTTTTGCAAATAATCATTAACTTTATGGCTGCAACATTTTCCCAAAAAAGCTGCACGTTTACCACTGTGTTACATCACCTTTTCTTTTAACAACATTCAGTAAACGCGTGTGGGAACTGAGGACACAAATTGTTGAAGCTATGTAGGTGGAATTCTTCCTCATTCTTGATTGATGTACAGATTCAGCTGTTTAATAGTCAGTGGTCTCTATTGTCATATTTTGCGCTTCATAATGCGCCACACATATTCATTGGGAGACAAGTCTGGATTGCAGGCATGCCAGTCTGTAACTGACACTCTTTTACTGTGAATCTGATGGTACTATGGTTCAGATTCGTTAATAAATAAATACATGAATAAATAACACTCAAATGAGTGGAAGAAGCACAGCCAATGCACACACTATAAAATGAAGATCTTCTTGGGAATAAATTACCGGTAATATAATTTCATGTAAATTTTAAATGTAGGTTAGTGATTTTTCTGTTTATAGGCCAACAGAGAAGGCTTTGACGGCCCTCACCACAAAACACTGATATTTTTAAAAATTGTCCTCAGCAATAAACTCTTTATTTTGTAATAAAATCAATTCATCGTCCTATTTTGATGACAAACATGGTGACTTATTGTCACTTTAGTCACATATTGAGCAGCCAGGACAGATGATTTGTTTTTCATTTGCACAGTTATCACGCCATTTTTCATCTTTTTCATCAGTCACACTCTGGGGTCAGGTGAGAGTTTGTGTTGACTTGAAAATAGTGTTACTGTTTGTTTTATTTAAATAATTGAAACCGGCGCCCTAGCAACAATTACCATACAATTAAAGCAGAAGCTGTCTTGTTGCTTTCGCAGAAAAACGGCAGCGCCGCCTTGCAAACTCATCCAAGTGTATGCGTATTTGTGCGCGCGTGCGTGCGAGAGACAGTTTCACTTGACATCGCGTCCTCAATTCATCTGATTTCATGACGTCAAATTAACACACCAACCCGGATTTCATGCAACGTCTGTGATGAACAAGTAATTTGTTTGTGGGTCGTCTACAACGTATCAGAAATCAGAAACACAAGCAGTTTTCCTGGTGTTGGTTTTCAATGGGCTAGAACAAATGGCATTTCAATTAATTTCAATGGGGAACGTGTATTTGAAATATAAGTGAACTGAAATATAATGAGTTGCTAGCTTGATCAATGGACAAGTTAAACACACATATCAAGATACAACATCACTCGTGTAGTGTTTTTGGTGTCGTCACTGTAGTGGATTCCACTTCCTGGTTGAAAGTGTCGGTGAAATTTTATTGGATCTTTCAACACAAGCTTCAACTTCATTGGGTAAGATTTGTGTCAGGTGGAGAACCCCCACAACTAGGAAGTAGACTAAACAAGCGTAGCCGACTAATGTAATGCTATGCAGGAGAAATAAAAATTAAACATGTCCTTGACAGCCAGTGTGTGGATGCTGTTTTTTGTGGGTTTATGGGGCCGGACCAAACCTCTCGACAACGGCCTGGCGAGGACCCCCACGATGGGTTGGCTGCACTGGGAAAGGTTCATGTGCAACACCAACTGCGACGCCGATCCGGATAACTGCATAAGGTAAGATATAAGTCTTGAAGTAAGGCCGAGGAAATATAATATTGATATTATTATGGGTGTATTTTTAAAGGCAACCTGCAATTATCACAAAATGAAAACATTGTTTCCGCCCGGTTTCGAACCGGGGACCTTTCGCGTGTGAGGCGAACGTGATAACCACTACACTACGGAAACTGGATGCTATTCACAAAGTTAATAATGATTACAAACAGTCAGCGCATAAACCAGAAAATTGTCATGAAATACAGTACAGTATTCCAATTGGGAGGCCTGGGTAGACGCAACATTAGTAAGCATAGGGGGCGGGGGGAAAATCGAGACGTCGCAGAATTCTGCCGAGCGCTCGATAATCCAAGCCGGGAAAATTGATTTACAGTATATCCGACCTATTTCGGATCACTTGGACCTCCACACACGCAAGGTCCCCGTTTCGAATCCGGCCGGAAACAGCTTTTCATGAATATATTCTGTGGGATATCCTTATAATACCATTGAATGACTGTTCGTGTGTCAGTTTCCGTAGTGTAGTGGTTATCACGTTCGCCTCACACGCGAAAGGTCCCCGGTTCGAAACCGGGCGGAAACAACTTTTCGACAAATCTTTGGTGGGAGGATTTTTTTCAATTCCCCCGTACCAAAGTTTTGCACGCAAGTTTCCGTAGTGTAGTGGTTATCACGTTCGCCTCACACGCGAAAGGTCCCCGGTTCGAAACCGGGCGGAAACAAGATTTTCATTTTGCGACAAACTTTCACCTACAATTCCCCTAACCACGACACGGTGAGGTTCCATTGGACAAAACAAACAACACTGGAAAACCAAACATAATCACAAATTCCGCACAATTTCATTTTGTGTGAACTATGGGCTTTTTTAGTTTAACACAAAACGACAGTATTCTGTTGTACGAATATGTTAAGTCTGTCATCCAGTGGAAGAGAAATTTGCCGTGTTGTTGTGCCTGTCACAATACGTTGCTGGTACTGTATAGATTACGAAAAATAAATTTGGAGCGTTTGGGGTTGTCAAAAAAATCAAAAAATGAATCAAGGCGTCACTCAGTGTGGTTGCGGGCATCGTGCTGCTTACAAGTGTTCTTGCATGTTTTTTTTCTTCTAGTGAACGTCTGTACATGATGATGGCAGACGTCATGGCGGCAGAGGGCTGGAGGGAAGTCGGCTACCAGTACGTCTGCATTGACGACTGCTGGATGAGTCAAAGTCGAGGCGCCGGGGGCCGCCTGCAAGCGGACCCTCGCAGGTTCCCGGGGGGCATAAAAAAACTGGCCGATTATGTGAGTGCTTTGTTTACAAAAGATCGAGGTGAATATTTTTCATGATGCAGATTTGTAATGATCAGTTGTATTTTAACTTTAGGTATACGTAGTGCATTTAGGACTGCTTTGAGAGATCTACGTATAATTGTTATTGCAACACTGCCCTCTCCTGGAGACGGCTCATCTGAAATGAAAGGCTTTGTTTCCAGGTGCACTCCAAGGGTCTTAAGTTGGGCATTTACGCAGATGTTGGCACAAGCACCTGTGCCGGATACCCTGGCAGTCTGGCTCACTACGACACAGACGCCCAGACTTTTGCTGAGTGGGAAGTCGACCTGCTCAAGTTTGACGGCTGCTCCATGGACACCACTTTACTTGAGGAAGGCAAGCATGTCGTCCTGTTATTTGCAACAAGAGTCCATTCTCTGATATACAAATCTAGGACATCGTTTTCTCTGGCCTTGTGTTCATTTGTGGGCCCAAATACAAGAAATAAAAATGTGAAGCGCCAACTGAATTTTTATTCAGGTACGCTAAGTTGGCTGTTTTTATCAGTCAAAGAGACAAATTGCAATTTGGCCCAACTTGGAGCGCCGTGACCTTGTGGATGTGTAACAAATGTGAGGGCGGCACTGGAGTTTTGCTCCAATGGACAAAGGGAATTTGAATACCTTTGAGTTGTGGGTTTATGCAGTGTTTTATAATTAAATCTATTTAATGTCAGTGCCATTCTTCAAGCTTAGTTATCATGTTCTTGTAGCAATTTATTGGTTAACCTCTCTCTCTCTCTCTCTCTATATATATATGTATAAGGATCATGCCAAACTTACATCACCTGCCTTGTGACACGTCATTCTGCAATCTGATATTTAGTTGAAGTTCATGCCCCAACTGTGAAAAGGACCGATTATTATCAAATGTTCAAGCCCCCCCTTTATAAATGGCAGACCTAGGGGATGGGGGCAGTTGTGTAAAATAACATTTATTTTAAAGTTCCTATATTTCTTCCTTTTAAGGGAATAACTTGTCGGGGGCAACTGCTTGAAAAAGACTGGATTTTTTTTCAACTTCCCTCAGGCCTGTGCCATGAAAGAGTAACATTTAAAAAAGGTAGGAAGATGACTGCTTTTCAAAGGCAGTTCTACATAGTCAACTGAATTTTCAGAAAATTGTCCTATTATAGAATAATAATAATAATACATTTAATTTATAAGCGCCTTTCATAACACTCAAGGACACTTTACAATCAAGAGCAAAACAATAAAACCACAATAGAGGCAGAAGAATAGATGGCATTTATTCACCTGTGCCTTTGGGAAAAAATTGATAGTGCTATTGAAATTCAAGCATTGTGGAATTCCCTCAAACTTATTTGACCAGAGAGTACTTCAGATGTACAAAGTTCACTGGACCCGCTTTCTGCAGCAGAGTTAAGGAGTTCTTTGAACGTTTTATCATTTGTTTCGCTTCAGGCTATGTGAACATGTCCAAATCACTGAACAGAACTGGAAGACCCATCCTATATTCCTGTGAGTGGCCTTTCTACAAGTGGCCTTCCCAAAAGGTAACGCCTGACCCCAAACATACCAATTCTGGACTTGGACCACCAAGACATGATTCAGGTTGAATCCTTTTTGTGACCCCACCAGCCTAACTACAACACCATTGCAGAGACGTGCAACCAATGGCGCAATTCCGCAGACGTCTATGATTCATGGAGCAGCGTCAAGTCCATCTTGGACTGGACTGCTACTCACCAGGACATTATTGTCCCCTCAGCCGGTCCCGGCGGCTGGAATGACCCAGATATGGTATGACTGCGTTTGCTTCAAGCCTACAGCTAATGTCCTAAGACGTGCGCTTGTCTCCAGCTGGTGATTGGGAACTTTGGCCTGAGTCGAGACCAGCAAGAGTCCCAAATGGCGCTATGGGCCATCATGGCGGCCCCGCTGCTCATGTCCAATGACCTAAGGTCCATCTGTCGCCACTCGAAGGAGCTGCTGCAGAACCGCCACATCATCACCATTAGCCAGGACAAGCTGGGCAAGCAGGGATTACGCACAGCCAAGGTGCAACCTTTACCACCTCATACAGTGGAATATTACATCATATTTAAGTTATGTGTTCCACAGGTGGACCATTTTGAGGTGTGGGAGAGACCTCTGTCTCAAGGCTCACTTGCCATAGCAGTACTCAATACACTGGAGATAGGAGGCCCACGCAGGTTCTCCTTAAAAGCGTCTCCTGGCTGGAAGACCTGCACACCGCTTTGCAACATCACCCAGATTCTGCCCCAGTATGAGGAGGTCGGGGTTCAAATTGGACACCAGGTCTCAGTTAACCCTTCAGGCACCGCTCTTCTTGTCATCACACCCATCAGCATAAAAAAGCATGACCAAAAATTCCTTAAAATGCAGTGGTCTGAAGAACAGATGCTTCTCTAGACAAAATAACGATAAAAAATCATTTTCTGATTATAATCGGTGCAGAGATTATCTGCCATTTTAGGTGACTAACTTGTCAGTATAGCTTGCTGTACTGGTTTCCATAATGAGCATAACAATATTCACAGTGAAAATGACTGAGAAGCAGAATGGTTCATTTTAACACATTTATTGAAAATTGTGACAACTTGACCCAGAAGAGTGGCCCACAGCTTAGAACTGGATGACCTGGCCCTGTTGAGAGAACACAATTACTGTCAGGAGGAGAAAACACAGCTGCTCGAATATGTCAATGGCAGATATATGGCTTTAAGATGGAGCAATGGAAAGCAAATGCTGAAATGCACAAATCACTCCAAGACACATCTCATCTACACATCTTGTTTTGACCTTAGGTCAGTGAGGCATGACAAATGTTATCGTATACTCCTATTGTTAAAACCTGAGTAATTAGGCTTTCAAATCCAATTTTTCTTGTTGCTTGTCCATGACCTTAAGAGCTTTTGTAATGTTGTCATTGTGCAAAGGTCAGCTTGATTTTAAGGAAGCACTAACTTGAAATATTGCTAACATTTATTCAAACCATTGTGGTCACCGTTCAATAAATGACACTGAACACAAGTACCTACAAAGTCAAACTCCCCAAAAGTTGTGAGACAAACCAAATGGTGCCACCAATTGCACATTCAAATCCAAGTCATCCTTTGCGCAGATGCACACACTGGTCCATCCATGCTACATTTCAGAGTTCAGGTCAGTACAATGGTCCATGTACTCTCACACCACACGCAAGGAATCGGAAAAAATTCGATCCAGCAAAAGCCAAAAGAAGTAGAGCTCCCGTGTCTCCCTCTGAAGAGGATTGAAAAAGTAGAACGAAGAGACAGGCCTCTTTTTTTGTAGACAAGCATGTGCAAGATGTGTAAACTGACACATTTTTATTTTTGTGCTGGGATAAGTAGTTCACAGAGTTCGGAATTTTGGCGTTCAAGGGTGTTTATTACATGCCGCTGGCGCACCCTGGTGCATGTTGATCTCCTGCATAACTCAAACGAGTCCCTGTGCCATATAGACCATTGCGCCTCTCCTACGGTGAATTTGAAGTGAACGGAGCCCCTTACAGTGGCCAGAAAAGAAGCTATCTGTGTCCACTCCAACAACGGCGCAAACGCTCCTTTCTAGCTGCACCTGTCTATTAAATACTTAAGAGAAAACTCTACCCATGCAGACAGACTGCCCTTTGTGCTACACTTGCTCTGGGCACGAAAATACGGCCCACACGTGCAACCACATGAATAAGAGGGACAACAAATTCAGCACATTAGCACACGAAACGAGAGGCATCTGAGGCGAGGTATCACCAGTGCTTTTTGTTGGTGTGGCGCCTCCGTGATCATTTGCTTTATATGCATCCTGCCTGCATGGTCACAAAAATTAGGCTACGTGCGATCAAACGCAGTGGGGTCTGTACCCTCTGCAACGGGTGGACAATGATATTTACACCACATGTACCAATGTGCACCCTGTGGTCACGTGGATGTGAAAAGTAAGAACTGGCCTCAAGTGTGATAACTGCAGACAAATCATCAAAGGAAAACGTCTGGCAGCTCAGTACAACATGAATAGTGTACCTAACTGCCTTCCTACGGGAATTTGCGTTTGACTTGGTAGACTCATATTTCAAGGATAAATTCACACTAATGTAGAGACAGTTATCAAGACTTGCTCAAGAAACAAAGAGTCTTGTGACAGTCTTACCTTTCTCTTCTTGTCACCTCCCAACTCAAAGTGCTTGCATCGCTTGATGGCCAGCATCCTCTTGGATCTGCAGTTGGCCTCCATGCACTCGAGCCTCAGCACAATCTTCTTTGTTGTCTTAGCCTGGAAACAAGGTGAAGATAGTGTGCGTGGGTTCACACACGCACGGCAGACCTTTGCAACCAGGATGGTTGAACTCACCTTTTTACGGAAGATGGGCTTGGTCTGACCACCGTAGCCGCTCTGCTTCCTATCGTATCTCCTCTTACCTGCAGGAGATTCACTCATTAATAACATAACTGTGGTCAAATCTAATGATCCAATTCTTGTCCCACTATCTCCTATCCAGTAACCTACACACCAGTATGTTAACAGGCACCAACCCCCAATTTTTCCCCCAACATGTCGCTAAACAACCAATGAAAATGTTTATTCGCACCATGCTATTACCAACTATCTGTAATGGGTGCCAGACCGCATTTCTGATGTTTCTTTAAGACTTGCAACACTTGAAGCAGATGGCATTGTTTGTTGTAATAGCTTGAACTATGACTGAGCAGGTGATAGACGGTTTCCCCGCAAGCTACCATCATATTTACGGTTTGTCATTAAACTGTTTTATATTCTTGGTAGAGAAGTGTTCATACAAGTATTTAATTTACTCATGACATTTCCATTGCATTAGCATAGGTTATTGACAGACAAGGCCATGTTTTGTGCATTGTTTTGTTCGGGTGCTCAGCAAATCCTAGAATAGTTAACTTGGAGTGCCAGTGTCCACAATTTGTTAATTAACACGAGGGGTTTGGCTGCAAAGATAATGGGTAGGAGAGGCAAAGTCTCATTTCACCATGGACCGGCACCAATTTCAAATAAGGACGAGAAGAAGAATATTTGTCAATGAACATACAATTGTGACTTTCAAAGTCAGTTGAGCTTATCTCATTCTCGCCAATACCTCGGTCAATAAATTGTTCTCAAATCTTTGAAGGTAAAGTGGCATTTAGAAACATGAGAAAATGAATGTTACATATCGTAAGTACAGTACATTTAATAGGTCCACGAGATGAAACCAATTGGAACGGGGTCTACTGATGTGTGTATGTATGTATCAACACATACATGGTGTAAACCCAGCGCAAATTAACACAGCCAACAAAACACTTACCCTGAGCATAGAGGGAATCCTTGCCCTTCTTGTACTGGGTGACTTTGTGGGGTTGGTGCTTCTTGCACTTCTTGCAGTAGGTCCTGCGGGTCTTCGGGACGTTCACCTGAGGACATAGCTCAACCGTCAGCAATATTAAAAAACCAACGATACTCAATATACATATATGAAAAAAATATTTGATCGTGAGAGAAGTCGTGCAAATCACACCATTCGGACACGTTGTTCAAACAGCTCGCAAATGGCGATTTATTATGAGCGCATGCTACAACTTAGCATTGAATTCGCAATACTACTAATGCGAACTCAACTTGTGTTGTTGATAACGCATAAATATCATTATCTTCCGATAATTTAAATAGGACAAGGTTTAACACCCGACAGGCCGGCCAAACGGGAAAATGGCTAGCAGCTAGCTAAGAAGGTAGCATCGACAGAAGACCAGTTTTCGCCCAAAAACTCATCATACGTGGCAAATAGCGATATTGTTGCGAGAACAGAAACATTACACGCTTCTGTGAACAACCAAACAACATCGATGGCTTATTTAACTTGAGATTAATGTCGATTCTTTCAAGTGTATCCGGGTGTTCAATGCATACCATGTTTGCGTCCCGATGCAGAGCAAAAGAGGAAGTCCGTCACCGGAAGCAGTCTTTTTCGTTCAGCTCTGCAGCCAGTACCTACACTGCCCTCTAACGACCAAAATTCACACAGAGGAACAAACACTAAATACACGCACATACACGATAAACAAAAAAGCAGTAATATTGTGTTGAATAAATTACAATATAACGCATTTAAATACATGTAAAAATGAACTTTATAATCTCCAAAATGACATATTTGTAACGTCTTTCGAAGTAGCATTAATTTCAATAAACGATTTAAATCCACAATCTAGAGTAAACCACGCAGGAATGTAGAGGTTTGTTAATGTTTAGCCGGTCTTTCTCTTGTCACCCAAAACCGTCCAGAGGGCTGATATGAAAATGAGAAGCAAGAAAGAGAGAGAGGAGAAATGGGGAAGTGTGAGTTCCTCTGTGAGTTTTTTTTTTCGTTCGTTCTTTTGAATTTGCTTCTCGCATCACAGACGAAACACATTTTCTTTGGAAGGGTAAAGCTCCACGCCACCACTTTTAAAGCTCAACTCCGCCAGTTGGTCTTCTGATGCTAGGTGAGGGTATGTCACATCCTCTTTCATTTCACTTCAGTCTATACATCTGTCTACTGTATTTATGTTGTGTCTAATTCGTTTTAAAAACATGTTGAATAGATTGTCCTTATCATATGTCGTTGTTATTTTCCTGTTACATTATGCTCAAGTTTGACATTCACCTATTTTGCTCTTTTACCAACTTTGCTGGTCATTATCATGGATGCACACGCACCCACACACTCACCACACACTTATCTGTCTGTTAGGAAGCATCAGAAAAGAAAGGTTCCTGCTAAACAGCAATGATTATGCTAATATTAGCTTGTACAGAAATTGATGTTTTGCCAAAGTAACAAACAAGCGACTAACAAATGATTGCCTCCTCGATAAGTCAAAGTGTTTAAGTTCTCAGAGAACCGAAGTAAATGTATGAAAACTCACTGCATAATTATATTATTAATATTTTTATGAGCATTTGTACATTAGCTTTATTAAACAATTACTCTGACATTTTAGTTGTCTTCAGAATTGCATAGTAGGCCACAATTTATTTTAATTTCTCCTCACTGTTGCTCTTTGCTGTTTGTTGTTTGTACTTTGATGTCTGTTCTGTATAATCTATACAGGTGTATATTATGTGAATATTGCAACAGTGACAGTATTAATAAATCCCCTTAAACCGAGGGCAACTTTGCCAAAGACGGCTTTGGAAAGTGCACCCAAAGTAAATTTGTAGCTGTTCTTGAACCATTTGCAGCATCAGCATAGTTTTGGTCTCTTTTCGAAATATTCAAAATTTTTATCATCATGAATATTTCTCCCATACAGTAAGAATCTGTGTAAGTGCTCCTGTCACTGAACTATAGATTTTTTGAAAACGGAAAAAAAGGCGAATCTTATGTTGGTCTCATTTTCTTTTCACAAAATCTGCCCTGAAAATGGATTTAGAATGTTGATTAGGACTTGAAAACACTACAGGATCAAAGCTTGAGGTCTCCCCAAGTTCCGGTTCAAATTCGACAATTGTAACATGTAGGGTACAAGTCAAATCTCCAGAAACTCAGCTTTTAAAAGATGTATAACATGTTCACACATGTACTCAGCTGACGACGTGCATCAGCAATTTGTTTTGACAGATGACGGAGGGCCCTTCGGTGGGTTTAATTTTTCCCCACTGCATGAATGAATTCAATGGCCCATCGCGGCTAACTTTGGACAAGATGCAGGGTACACCATGGATTGGTCACCAGTCAATTATAAGGCACATAGAGACAGACAAACATTTACACTAACATTCAATACTGAGTGTGACTTGAACCCACGCTGCCACAGAAGCTTCTGTACCACAATAACATCAGTAGAAACTAAACAAGAGGAAAAATACACAGCATGCAGAAAAGTAGCACTGATGATTGTACCCACAACAAAACGTTCTACAGTGCAGGTATATTCAAACATGTACTCACTGTAATAAATATTATATAATATATATTTTTTACAACGCATGACACATTCAAAATTGTAAAATGAGGGCAATTTGTTAAAGTGAAATATATGTTATTTTTATTCTTGTGCTTTTTATTTCTCTTGACCATATTTTATTTGAAAAGTGAATAAACAATGCTGTGGGAACTTATCAAATTTCGCTCAATAGGTGAGAAAATTATGTATCGTTAACAAATAATGTATCTTTGTCCATCGACTCATGCCAGCAATTTATAGTGACAGAAAGAACAAATAAATAATGTTCTATTAGATGGCAAAAAGTATGAAATTGATATGTGTAACCTATTTTTGTGACAACTCTGTTTGTTGGTGTGCTGTGCGATTTTTTAAAACTTAAAATATGTGCCTTGGCTCTGTACAGGTTAGGAATCACTGGTCGAGCGGACATCATGTACTTTTGGCGCTATGTCAAACTAATTTGAAACTGCGTTTAAAAATGCATTTTCAGTGGTTATTGTAAAGCAAAAAACCTGATTTGATTACTCTTAACTTCGATAAAATGGGTAATGACTTTAAAACAATAGAAAGTTGTGGGTCCCAGGGTGACAACAGTTGAGAACCACTGGTGTAAACTGTAAATATACCACAGATTGTGACCCCAAAACAGTTTAATGCCATCGCAAACACATTTAACAATGTAACCCTGAACATCAAATAGCTTAGAGATTATTAAAACAAAACTGCACTGGAATCAATGTTCCCACTAATTTTCCATGTGTCTGAGCAGTCACACAAACTCCCTGAATGACACGGTGAGCAACATCAGATGTGCACATGGCGGCCAAACCAGAATGACACCTGTCCAAAACTTGAGATCAAAACAATTTACATGATGCATGTATGTTGTAGGAGTGGCAAGGTGGTCGACTGATTAGCGTCGGCCTCACAGTGCAGAGGTGCAGTGCTCGATTCCAGTTCCGGCCTTCCTCTGTGGAGTTTGCATGTTCTCCTCATGCCTGTGTGGGTTTTCCCCCTGTTTCCTCCCACATTTCAAAAACATGCAAGGCAGGTTATTGGAACACTCAAAATTGTCCCTAGGTGTGATTGTGAACGTGGATGGTTGTTTGTCTCTGTGCCTTGTGATTGGCTGACAACCAGTTCAGGGTGTCCCCCGCCTACTGCCCGATGACAGCCGGCCGCGATAGGCTCCAGCAGGCACGCTACCCTCATGAGGATACGCGGATTAGAAAATGGATGGATGGATGTTACAAAACATTTCAAACCATCTTTAAATCAAAATAGAACATATAATTGAATAGATATTTCTGACATGAATAAAATTGGCCCTAGTTTTTTATTTTTATTTTAAATACAATAAATAAGTCTCAATACAAACTGTATCAATACATTATCCACTCATAAATACCGGTAATAGAAAACATGTTATTTCATAAAACACAAACATTTCTAGTGAAAGAGCTTCATTTAAGGGGCTCATGAACTACGCCCATGTTTGGACTTCCTGAATCGAACGATCCACAGTGTCGCCTTTAGCAAGTAAGTGTGAGTGTACTATATGTGTGTCAATGTAGACTTTGTAGTGTTCACAGTACTCAAACTGTAAGGGAAGTGGGAATGATGTGGTCTCCCATTTGTAGATTAAACTGCCGTGGAAATGAAGGAATGCGCATAGAAATGTAATATGTGTGCATGATGCGCTGTAGGGTCACTGTGTGCCCTCTGAAGGTGAGAGTTGTGCGCAACTGCTCACGCTGGGAGCCTAGAGGGAACATTGACTGTCAGTGTATCTGCATGTAACAGCTAAAAACCCAGTTTAAATTTACAATAGCGTATCAACTTTAATCTATGGATAATGTCACCAATACCTCATGAAAGCAGTTACTACTTTCCAATCAGGCAGGGCATAGCCAAAGAGAATAGCCAAAGATAGGATCCAACGATAAATCAAATTAGTATGTAGGAAGTATGGACATGGCTTCACTCTATACACTTGTTTAATCATTGCATCATATTTATTGCAGAAGGTTAGCAGCTTGGACCTTGAGCGACAAACTGAAAATGACCCATGGTGTACAGTTAGGGGGGAAAATAAGTCTGATTAAGCAACAAGATGGCACCAAGTAGGTGTCGCAAGGGGGAACTACGTCGCGTGTGTGGGGTATTAAAAGCTGTCATGAAGCTGATGCTATGATAACTCCAGTCGTGACAGATTACATCGGTGTTGATGCCATTGCTGTCCTGCAAGCTTGATGCAACTTCCCCATCAGTCTGTCCGCATTTGAGTCAACTGCCGTTCATATTAAAGACACACACACACACACACACACACAAACACAAACACACACACACGCACGCACACACACAGTCTGCATTTGAGTCAACTGCCGTTCATATTAAACACACACACACACACACACACACACACACACACACACTCTCTGCTGTTCAACTCCGTTACTTTAGATCAGTGTTCTCCAACTTATTTTCCCTTACATGGGAGACCCTTCCACACAAACCTAATGCTAATTAAACAGAACAACCAGGTCTACCACTGAGGGCCACAGGATAAAAAGTTGCCTATTTTCATGAAGAAAAAGTCATATTGTTACAATAATAAAGTGACCATTTTTAGTCAAGTCAACTGTATTTATAGAGCACTTTCAAACAGGCATCGCCGCATACAAAGTGCTGTACATGGAGCAATTTAACATATACAATAAACAGTAAAACCAATCGGTAATAAAGACGGTAGAAAGCACCAAACAGTAAAACCAAGAACAAATCTAAGTCATGCTGAGTCGAATGCCAGAGAATAACAAGTAAAGAAGTTCTAATATTGTAAGACTAAAGTTGTATTTTCCAAGATAAAGTTATAATATAATGTTCACGTCAAAGTCCAACAACTGCATGAAAAACGCAACGTGATTCTCCCAATATTATATCCTTTATATTGCAAAAACGCTCTCTCTCTCGCTCTCTCTCTCTCTCTCTCTCTCTCTCTCTCTCTCTCTCTCTCTCTCTCTCTCTCTCTCTCTCTCTCTCTCTCTCTCTCTCTCTCTCTCTCTCTCTCTCTCTCTCTCTCTCTCTCTCTCTCTCTCTCTCTCTCTCTCACACACACACACAATTTAAGTACGGCGTGACTATTAATTCAAGACTCAGTCAGTTGATTTTTTTTCCATAATACCGACATATAGAGTACTGTTTTATCAAATGATATAGAATCACAAAGAAAGTGTCGCTAATTTTGCTTGATGATCTGTTGGATGAACTGCGCTGCTCGGAGTCTGCGTGGCTTGCGGTAGGCGGACCGCACAGCGGAGCGACACAAGTGCTCACGTTGACAGTGCGATAAAAGGCCCGGTTGCAAGTACTGTATCTAATTAGCCGTTACACCGAATATACACAACAAATGACAGATTAATTCACTCCAGTGGCCGCTGGCCACTTTCAACAACCTTGCACACTACAGCGATCTGTTGATCATTCATTGCAGATCACGCCGGCGTGAACCATGTGTGACAGCATTTTGGAAGACATTTTCATTAAGCGGTCGCAGCAGAGGAGGAAAACGTCGCCGTTGAACTATAAAGAGAGATGGTTCATCCTCACACGGGACAAACTCTCCTACTACGACTACGATGCTGACAAAGGGGTAAGGATGGAACGCTGTTTGGCCTTTTAATCCACATCGTTGAGTGAAAAAAAAGCTGTCAGTTGTATGCTAGGAGTTTCCCAAATGATCTATTTATCAGTTGAGCTAAATTGAATTAAATTACGCGACAAAGGCTAAACCAGAGGACTGTTTCACTTTAATTATAGTTAGCTGGATAAACGTAAATTGTAATTTCAAGTATCGTTTTTTAAAAACAAAACAAGTTCCCCCCAACCCCCCACGAAAATGTGTTTGCAATTTTTGTTTTAGTTATTTAAGTAGTTTTCCTTAACTATAATAACCGTGGAAATTATCCCCTTTTAATTAAATGGTCATCTATCTAGAAATAATGTTAATCTACCTATGCGATCAATGTAGAGTGACAGGCAAAATAGTTGAATGCTCTTCCACTGGATGGCAGAAGGCAAAATTCACCTGTGTATTGTTGTTGCAACACAATAATTAGTATTGTAATGTAATGGATTGCAAATATTTATTAACTGTACTTTGGTAGAATTTTCATGCATCTGTAATTTATTCCATTATTTCTGTATTATTTTATATTACTTTCTCGGCACTAGTTTTCCCAAATATATTTTTACTCCGAAATCCATCTTTGTTACGAGTTACCACAAAACAAAATACGAAGAAATCATTTGTAGATCTAAAATGCCGGAAACGCTACGCACAAAGCAGAAGTAGTCTTGCATGTTCTTTTGTGGTAGGGATACGGTAGTCAGTAAATATGTAAGCATGTATGCTTTTTGTGACATTTTTGTTTGGTGCTGTGCTGCGAGATTTTGCTCATGTCAAATATTTGCCCTGGATCCACAAAGGTTGAGAAACACCGCTTTGGTGCATGATCAATGTTTTGATATTGCTTTGTAAAAATAAATACAGCATTGTTGTACTTTTCCCGTCTGTCTCGCAGAAGCGAAAAGGCCTGAGGGGCTCAGTGGACCTGGAGAAAATCAAGTGTGTCGAAACGGTGCAGACGGAGCACAACAGCCCGCAGGAGCGCATGTATGCATTCCAGGTAGTTTTGATTTGGCCATGTTGGAAAATAGTTGTCTTGGTTTCTGGCAGCCTCCTTTCCAATGAACCGAGAATAATGTGCAACTAGTGTAAGAAGTGAAAGAAGCAGTCCAGATGTGGGGGCTTTTGTGGTGCTTGCAGGTGTACACTGAGCTACGCTAGTCTTACCACACAGAAAGCAAGAGTGTGAGAGGCATTGGTTAAAATGCAAAATGAAAACTAACCGTGTCGTTATTTTTAAGGTCATTTACGATGAGGGGCCGCTGTACATCTTCGCAAAGACAGAGGAAGTTCGAGCTCAGTGGATAAAGAAGCTGAAAGAACGTCAGCATGCAAACTGATATCATCACTTCGTGGAGGAAGTGTGTGCTCATTCAAATGTTGTGTGTACGCCCGTGCGTCCGTGTGCGTTTGTGTGCGTTTAGTGGTGCAAACCAATAAGGACTTGATGCAAAAGTACCACCCGTGCTTCTGGATCGACGGCATGTGGCTCTGCTGCCAGCAGGAAGTCAAGCAGGCGATGGGCTGTAAGGTCCTGGATAGCAAGAACGGTGAGGATGAGCCGCACGCATTTTCTGAAAGATTCTACGACTGCAGTGATTGCCAGAAATTTCACCTAAATTACTCAGGAACGGTATTCATTTCATCATGTGTCTTGAATTAACCGGTGGTGTCCAACTGCATTTGTGTTTAAGAATATTGATGACGCACAGCAGGATTTCTTCTTTGCGTTTAATGGTCTCAATGACAAAGCTTGACAAAAATTGCAGAAAACAATGTCCTCCCTGTCAATTATATTGATACAGCGTATCCCTCCTCGTGGAAATTTTTGTTCTACCCTTTGATTGATAATGGAGGCTTTAGTGAAAGAACAGATCAGGTATTTATAATTTTACAGATTTTGTGTACCGGTAATTATAATTCAGTACAGTAAGTATTTCCATTTTTCTTACTGGCCGTGTTACATTATAGTCAGCAATTGTATTCCTTTAATCATGTATCTTTCAAGATGTATACATGCCAGCGATGCATAGTGACAGGCAGAACAATGAAATGCTCTTCCACTACATGGCAAAAAGTGTGTTGCCCTTCTTACAAAATCATAATCGCTTTGTATTCAATTAAAAAGTCCCAGATTTTACGCTGAGTGAGTACATTTTAGAGTCAAATGAGACAACATCATCATGTTGCGACAGGTGGTGTGCCATGAGATTTTTCAAATCGACATTGTAAGCCTAGCTGGGTGACTAAACTCCTGAACATCTTTTTCCCCAATAGGCTTGATGTCTCGGAGGGGAACCCGCAAACCTCTGCCCCCGACTCCTTCAGAGGTAAGCACACATTTATCGATTCACTGTAAAAATCTGTAAAAGTAGAGTGAATTATTCGCTTGGGGTCCAGGGGCTTGGCTAACATTGCCGCAGAATGTCCAACTTCGGATGGCAACAAAAGTAAAAAAAAATTGGACAGATCACAAGACAAAGCAAGGGCAAATGTATTTAGCAGTGGTTTCCCATGCGGTCCAGCCTCTGCTGGACTTTGAACAACATATTGTCCTTAGCAGTTCATAGCTGAGCGCACAAACCGCTTGGCTAAAAGGACATACAGTACTGGAAAATGATGCAAGAGGACTGAACTGCACCATCTTTCATTCTGATTGAAATGGCAATGAGGAAAAATTAAATAAAAGTGTGTCTGCTAGTTACGAGGCTATTTCTGGGTTTACAAGACTGTACTGTACAATGTTTTTATTGTACTTTAAGTGTGACTCAAAAGGGCCCAAAACTCAAATATATTCCTCTTACCGAGTTGCAAAAAAACCCAAAAACAAACAAACAAACAAACAAACAGAGCTGCAATTTGCTGTCCATCTGTAGGGTCGCTTCCTGGTTTACTGAGGGTGATGTAAGACCATTTCAAATTCGACAATTACTGAGGACAGTTCCAACGTTACCCAAACAGCAAAGAGAAAGAGAAACTAGTTGAAGAAAAGTTGAATTGTGGAGCAAACTGCTTCCTGCTACAGATGATGATGTAAGATGAATAGACAGTACTGTTCCATTTTTTTTTTCACGGACTACTTCCTGCTAATGACAGCAGTGGTAGCACGTCAGTGCCTCAGTCATCATTCCATCATTATTTCAGACCGGCCCATTCCAACGCCGACGTCAGCCAATCGACATTTTTCTTTAATTCTGAAGTAGCGGAAAACAGTTCAGTGACGCCATCCGAGACACTGTGCATTTTGCATGTACACAAACATGAACCCATGGTACACAAATGAATATATTAACTCTTTAATTTATTCAACACACACAAATCCCCTTCACATGTGGCTCATCAATAGCATTAGCAAGTATAGAAGCCACAATCTCAAAATGACGGTACGATGTCTTTGTCAAAAAATAAAATAAAATAGGGAAAAGGAAAAAAAACTTGCGGAAAAATGCCTGGTGGAAAATACGTTAGGAAAGTGAAGGATAAAAATGCTTACTGTACTGTTAATGGACACAAAATACATCATGTTCAAATGTCATATATCATGTCATATTTTACAATCAACAGATTATTTTTCACTGCAATATTGATGGGAAAAAATGCATTGAGATCAGTTTTCAAAAACATTTATCCCTAAACTCTACCATTTGCATTCAGGGGATGTGTTCTTATGTGACTCGAACAGCAAAAAGAGAGAATACATTTCTTTACAGGCCTACTTACGTTGTTGTTTGCCACTTATGTGTCGTTGTTTGTCCAGTTTTGCTAAGTAGCAAAGAAATACAAATCAAAGCAATCCATTGCGTTTCAAGCTTTGTGTGTTTGGCAGAGGTAACGATACACTATTGATTTTTTTTTTCAGGACAAGCCTGGCCGACGATTACCTCCGCAGCTTCCCGAGGCCAACGAGCCCTGCGCGGGGATGAGCGTCGTAGCTCAATACAACCACCCGGCCATGATGTCTCACGACCTCGAGCTGAAGAAGGACGAGGAGTACACCATCCTGGACAAGTCCGACCCCAACTGGTGGAGAGCCAGAGACAAATACGGGTAGGTGAAACTATCGCCTAAGGTTGGCTGCCTTACTTATAACTATGCTTAAAAATGTGTTTGATGTTGTAGAAATGAGGGTTACATACCCAGCAACTATGTGGTGGAAGTTGGACACGGCTTAGACCGATATGAGTGAGTATCAACATGAGTCTGCTTCGTCAGAATTCCTCATTTAATTTGCATGTTATGTCGAAAACCCCCAAATTCCCTGAAAAATTGTCTTTCTTTTCAAGTTGGTATTGCAAGAATACAAACCGTAGCCAGGCAGAGAAGCTCCTGAAGACTGAGGTAAGACTCGTTAAAAAGCATCAAAAGCATTTAGCCCAGTGCTCATAATTGCAATTCATAGTTCTTGTCCTCGCAAGCGTCTCGGATTGGGTTGAAGAATTAATCCTATTCAAATTGACATCATTTTTTTTCCCAAAAATTGTTAATACCTAGTTTCAGACTAGCTGTAGTATGTCTCAACCGACTTTTGGTGAGAGCTGGATTGGTAACTTTTCAACCAATCGCAACGCTAAAACACAGGGCAAACATGCTACCCGATGTAACCACGCTGCCAAATCTAATACAATGCCTTAACAAGCGCAAGCTCAAAGTTGTTCAGTATTTGGATTGCCTCACTTTTTTTGACTCTCAGAACAAAGATGGAGGCTTCCTGGTACGAGACTCCAGCAAGCCAGGGAAGTACACGGTGTCTCTGTTCAGTAAAGGCGGCGGGTGAGTTTCACTCTGCTTCACACGACGCTATTTACGGCACAATATCATGTATCCGCTGGATGTAGCACAAAAGACGAAGTATAACAGAAACAGTGAATGGGATCACATGTAAATCGTTGATGCAAAACCACTCTTATCTCCCTGACCCCATCTGCTCTATGGATAATGACAATACCGCATAACCTCATGCATCATGTGATCGTTTCTTTCTTCCCGTCCGCAGAGAGGCCGGTGGCATCTGCAAACATTACAACATCTGCACCACCCCGCAGGGACAGTTCTACTTGGCTGAGAAGCACAACTTCAACAACATCCCGGAGCTCATCAACTACCATCAGCACAATGCCGCAGGTTCACGAACATTAAGCTACTCTATACACTCTATGAGGATAATATCACACAAGTCATTTTTTTAAACATCCCATGTCACAGTTTTTTTAATAGTCTTTTATTCCTTTTATCCAGTTTACAAGTCTATTTTGGGTGAATACTAGCAGAATGTTCTTTCTTCCGAGTGGATCTCTGTTTTCCTTATTTTAATATGGACAACAGCCTTCCTCAGATTGGTTAGTTCCCCATGTGTGGGCATTTTGTAGCCACCATGTCTCATCACTGTGTTGGTTCCCATTTAGTTCAGGGGGCAATCGGCAAATTCTGGCAGACAAAGTGCACTCTGAAGGGGGCCATGGCCCGCTGTTCCGCCTGGAGTAACATTTTTCCACCTCCTTTTAAATATTTGTATTGATTTTATTTTTTATGTCCACTTCTGCGGTGATGCCTCACAGCCGCCCAGGTGACGCACTGGGGCTGACTGACCATATGTGTACGTGTGGCTGTAGCTTAAAACGTATTCCTTTTCTCCTGTGAGGTTGGGAGCTGATGCAAAAGTTTAGCTTTGCACAAGACGCCGATGTATTGTCGATGTCGGTTATTTTTCCCCGAGGTGTGCAGTCACCACAAAATGGGCAAGTACTTGAATACAGTAATGACAAATCCACATCACAACAATGCCGAAAACAAATTTGCTCATTTTTGCCTTTCAAAGTCCACTGAGTGCCAATGACGAAGCGCATAGATGCAAAAACTTAAACCATGTTGGAGACTCATTTTGACCTCTGTTATGCATAATAAAAGTGGGGAAAATGTCATTTTGATGACATGGCATCTTTAAATGCACATTAGTCTTTTAAACATGTTTGGTCTAAGCTTGATTATAAGTAATACTTTCCTATTCTCCAAATCACCAGGCATGTTTAGCAGACTGAAATATATTGTTTCCGATCGAGCACAGCCTCCATCCACAGCAGGTCTTGGCTATGGTAAGTGTCACTGAAGAAACTGGACAATGCAATGTATTTAAATCAATGGATTGGAAGTATTTTAGTTAAAACATTTGGAAACCATTACCCATAATGCTACAAGGGACTCAAAAGTGGGAGTAGAAATGACGATGCGACTGGTTAGAAAAATGGCTTGTGATCTAGATGGAGACAGAGAGAGAGAATAGTTCATGACTAAAAGGAACATGATGCTATAGCATTCTTTAGTTGTTGACTTGTTGCGTATGCTGTTGGTTAAAAGACTACATTACCCAAAATGCCACTGGACTCAGACAATACAGTACTTCATTCAACACCACTTTCCACACAACATGAAAACATATAAATACTGAAAATGTTGACAATATTTAAATAAGGGTAAAAATACAACTCAGAAGACATAAATCTTGTTTGTGTTCCGCAGGCATGTGGGAGATCGACCCCTCCTGTCTGACTTTCATTCGGGTCCTGGGTACGGGTCAGTTTGGCGTGGTGCAGCACGGAAAATGGAAGGGCCAGCACGACGTGGCTATCAAGATGATTAAAGCCGGGGCCATGTCGGAGGATGATTTCATAGAGGAAGCCAAGATCATGATGTAAAGCGCAATCGATCGGTCATCCGAGAAATGACACATGATGTGGTATGCGTTAGATCACGAGCCCACTATTTCAAACTAGGATGCTCCACCACGAGAACCTGGTGCAGCTGTATGGCGTGTGCACCAAGCAGAGCAGCATCTACATTGTGACTGAGTTCCTCTCCAATGGCTGCCTGCTCACCTACCTCAGGGAGGGCCTCAGGCAGCACCCCACCTCCGTACAGCTCCTGGAGATGTGCAAAGACGTCTCCGAGGGAATGGCCTACCTGGAGTCCAAGCAGTACATCCACAGGGATCTGGTGAGAGGGCACAGACTGCATCATGGTGACTCGCTCCAGTGGACAGTTTTCAATTCAAATGTGTCTTCATTTCCACGCCAGGCAGCCAGGAACTGCTTGGTTGACGGCAACGGAACAGTCAAAGTGGCAGACTTTGGTTTGTCAAGGTAGAATCACAGCAATTCTGTAAAGTGTTGTGTTACAACTGCAGCTGTTGTGACAGCAGCGTGAGAAAAACAAACATGTATTTTATTGTATAATGAAGTAAAGGGCGAGCAAGGCCTTCTACTGGCTTAAACACTATTGGATGTGCTGACCTGCCGGTACATTTACAACCTAATTTGTATTATTTGGTCTATGAAACTGTTCATGTTGGGTTTCTTTGTCCAATCAAATGTCAGCCTCTATACTAGAACCCAAAATTGGTCAAAAAGGGGACTGACACAACCGTTGGGGTTATTATCATTACTACACTGTATATTATTATATATTGGGTTATTCACCCAAGTTTTTGGTTGCTTTGTTGGTTATTTATTTTGACCCAACTTTTGAGTTGGTCCATTTTTTACCCATATTGGGTTCCATTTGACCCAATGTTTTCAGAGCATATGTACTACCACATCATTGTAATCTTCCAAGGGCTTTCAAAAACACCAGTGCTGGACGATTACTTAATTAAAATTATATTAGCAAAGTGACTCTTTAACCAATCAGAGATTAACCTTCGAGTACCAGCTAGTTGGCAGAAAATAACATGAGTATTTTGCTGTCCTCTGATTGGATGGTCAAAGCAAAACTTATTACAGTGAAGCCCCGCATACAGTATTTGCGGTTGGCCAGTCGCACAATTGCATTTCGCTGAAAAAACGTATTTTGTGCTCAGGTCCAAGCCATAAATAAAATTGTTTTGGTGCCATCTGGTGACACCACGCTGTTCAGCAACTTAACTGGAGTGAGGGGAGGAGCTTCATTTAGTCAGACCATAATCTTGTCTAATAAAAGAAAGTGCTTTGCTGTGATGTTGTGGCATCTGTAGGCTGCCACAAATTTGTTTTATGGTTTTGTCATGTTATTCGGCAAACATTTATTATGATGATTCTGCATTTTTTGTTCTTTTTATATGAATGATAGTTTCTCTGATGCTAATGTCATATTAGGAGGTGGACTAAGTCCTCACTAAAGGCCAATCATAACAACAATCATAACAATGTATAACTAAGTTTAATATCTTCAGGTACGTCCTAGATGACGAGTACACAAGCTCTGTAGGTTCCAAGTTCCCCGTCCGCTGGTCGCCTCCTGAAGTTCTCCTCTATTGCAGATTCAGCAGCAAGTCGGACATTTGGGCTTACGGTATGTAATGGTATCATCCAAAAAGCCACTTTTAAATCCCCTTTGCTGGTTCATGTTTAGGTTCAGAATTTGACACGTCCATATGTTTCCAGGGGTGCTGATGTGGGAGGTGTACACTTTGGGGAGGCTCCCATACGACCGTCTGAACAACAATGAAATCGTGTCTCAAGTGTCTGGAGGCCTCCGACTGTACCGTCCTCAGCTGGCGTGTGAGAAGGTCTACAATGTCATGTCGTCATGCTGGCTCGATGTAAGTACAAATCCACATTGGAAATGTTGGTTTTATGGAAATACACACGTGATAAGTGGTTAGCACGTCTGCCTCACAGTTATGAGATTCTGGGTTGAAATGTTACATCCTGTTCTCCCTGTCTCCCATGTCACTTGGAAAATGTTTGTTTTTATTTTCTGACAAAAAGCAAAGACCTCACCAGATGTGTCTGTATGTGCTTTTTACCATAGAGTATCGCAGTACAGTTAATTTTTTTATTTACCCTGTTATTGTTTTACATACCCGTTTTTTGCAGTAGGATCTTGTCTCACATCGTACATTTCAATAGTAAGGTTCTTGTCTAGATTTCATTTTAATGTTGCATAAATGGACTTTATAATGCCGATAATGAAAATAATTGGAATTGAAATAAATTAAAATAAAATGTGAAGTCATTCACATTATTGTTTTATGTATATATAACATTTGATGAAATTATCCTGTCATTAATTTTAATCGAAAATATAAACTTAAAGGATAATTATATTGTTTATTTATTTAATGTACACATAAGAAATGTGTTTGACATGTGCGATTTTTCTATTTTGTTCACTCTAGAAGGCAGATGAGAGACCCACCTTCCAGGAACTGGTGTTCACTGTTCAGGATTTGCTGTATGAACTACAGTAGATAACAACAGCGGCAACCTAGAAAATGAATGCAAACTTGTGAAATGTTTAAACATAATGTAAGTTACTGGTGTGGAATAGCTAATTTAACAGTGATATCATTTTTTGACGACCATTATTGAACACACAAACATATTGTAATGCCCTATAGTGTCATCAAGGATGCATACGCTCCACACACAGACTACCTGTTAGAGCCAATCTTCCCCTCCTGGCTCATCCCCCCCTCAAGTAGCCCCACCCTCACACTCACAAATAACAATGAACTGCTATTACAATATTAACGTTTAAGTGAAACCGTGCTTTTTGATTGCATAATTAATTGCAAAATAAAAGCTGTGTCGGATTTTTAAATAAATAGCGTTGAATATTACACATACTGTACTGTAGTTTATTTCTAGCCGTTTTGCGGCGTACGTCCCGTGTGCAATGCAGGAAGACGTCTTAATGACGGTCATAGGACCGCGCCGCGCGATTGTTCCGTCTACTTCCGGTCCCTCCAGCGGCGCACATCTACCACGTGAAGGTCAGCATTGGTGGGAGAAGGCGTTCTTCAGTTGTGGATTTCTTCGGACTAACGTCGACTTTCATTCGAGCATGGACGGAAAGACGGCGGGCGCGGACCCTCAGCTGCAGCAATTCATCGAGATCGAGTCTCAGAAGCAAAAGTTTCAACAGCTGGTGCACCAAATGACGGAAGTGTGCTGGGTAAGTGTGGACCTCCCCAAATAGCTTTGACAGCGGTAGGCTAGTACTGTAGTTCATAAACGATGGGCGTTTGTTGTTGTTATGCCCCCCACCTTTAGTAATGGGAGTACTGTATAGCACAGTAGATGCTAATATGTAAGCCCAACAATAAGTACACAACAGTTCGCTTGTTCTGCCAAGTGCTGCTAAAGCTCTTAACTAGCCGAGTCTGAACTGTCTACAAATGATTAAACTGACATTGGTGTTTTGTTCCCGTATTCCGTTGTACTTGATACATTTAATTAAATGAACAATAAGTTCTGATAATGCTATGCTCGTTGGCGCGTACCTGGAATGACATGCGTGAGTTCGCCTGGTGTATTTAAGGTAAAACCTCAATGGAGCTAAACTCCAGGTATGACATGTATACTGCCCTAAATAGGCAAACGGCAGCATCTGCATATTTTGGTGAAAATGACATATTGCACTTTTGGCAACAAGCAGTATCTGCTCTATCTATTAAAATAGTTCAAACAGACCAATCACAGTCCTGTATGGAGATATACAGTAAGGTAAATGGCAGTATCAGTTATTCTATAGGGCCATACAGAGGCAGAAAGCAGTATGTTCACATACTGCCTTTTGCCTCTGATGGCTTTTGTAATTCGTGTAGGTTACTGCTTTCTGCCTCTGTGTATGTATGAATCTCCAAAAGGAGGCTTTCAGATACTGCCTTATGAAGTATGATCTTAGATGTTCGTGTTAGTTTTGTCTTGTGCTGAAAATTGAAGATATCCCATCATGTCATTTGGTATGCGTGGCAAAATGTTACTGGAAATGTCCCTTAAGAGACAGGGAAAAGCAAAATCATACGAATTTAAACGAGGTATGTGTAAAAAACTTTTTTGTTTTGTGTTAAATGGTAAAATGATTTAATGGCAAAGAGCAGTATCTGCAGGAATGGATGGAAATTGGGTATAAAATGCAAAATATGATTCTAGTATATTGATGATATTCAGTATAAAATATTCCATGATTATGTAGTTTATAATTAAATAGAATTCATTAAATTATTCTAATTTGTGTGTTCTGGACAAAGAACAAACTTTAGGATGGATTTTCTCAATTTCAACTTTTTGCAGATACTGCCATTAGCCTTTGTAGGGCAGTATACTGTGCTACATTTTTCGGTACTTGAACCTTAACGGGTTTTTACATACGTTTAGGCTAACTTGAACAAACTCTTGTGAAATATCACTGTGATTAGTTCAGGGCCCTCCGCAGGGCTGAAATTGTGAAGTTTGGTGGGGTTTATGTCTTCATGCTGAGTGAAGCATTTAGGAGATGTCACAATTTTGATTGTTTATTTTTTATTTTTTCGGACGTCGCAACCTAACAGTCTGTTTTGCCTCCACCAGGAAAAGTGCATGGACAAGCCGGGGCCCAAACTGGATTCCAGGACAGATGCGTGCTTTGTCAACTGTGTGGAGAGATTCATCGACACCAGCCAGTTCATACTCAACAGACTGGAACAGACGCAGAGGAGTCGAGGGTCTATCTCGGACAGCATGACAGACTAACGTGTGCTTTGAAGGACACTTGCAAAAGCACGGCCACGTTAAGATCTGACATGTAAACTAAAACAGTGTTTTGTCAAAAGTGCCTACCATCAACATCTTGTTTGTTTTTCCCTTTGACTTGCAACACTGTTCTGTTGCTGACAGTTTTTTCTTTTTTCCATTAATTGTGTCAACATGGATGTCAACTGATTTTGCAAGCAGAAAACATTTTAGGAGAAGCAAATATGCATTGTGCCCGCTCGCCACAAACACGACAGGTCAGATTCATGTTAAGACAGACGACACCTCGATCAAGGATGCATGTGTGCTCAAACTGTTAAAAGTTGCATTGTACATATGAAATAAATCATGTTAGCAATTATTCAATCTGTCATGCATGCTTGTAGATAAGACACAAAGTCAACAGGAGGAAGTACATCATTCTTTCTTTGGTCTCACAGTATGAGGTACAGTGTTACCATGACACGAACAGTTTTTCCAACTTGCTAGATAATGTGATTTTAGTGCACTTTTTGAAGCAGCCATAAATAAATGGAGAAAAAAAATCAGAAGATAAAGCACAAGGTTAGGTAATATGTCGCTTCATAAATCAACTTATTCATGACCAAATTCTTTCAAATAATTAATTCAACATTATGGCACCAAGAAGTGGAATTATGTTCTCACCTCAAGACCCAATAATTTATTTTATATATCGGGGGTTACTATTTGAGTAACTACAGTATGCATTTATCCTGCCTGAACTTAAATCAACCCGTGTTCAGACCAGGAAAGCAAGAGGATTGTGTAAAGCAGATAAATTGAGAAAAAAGTGTCAAAAATGTTTAAGTAGAACAACTGCAACAGTGGAACCTCGATGCCTTAAATTCCTGTGCTACAAGAGGGAATACAATTCTGGACTTCCTGTATGCCAAAGTGAAGGGCGCATTTGGCTTTTCTTCTTTCCCTCCTCTGGAGAATCTGATTAAAATATCTGTGCCAACAGTGGAACAGCATATCATTGTTACGGGTTGGGCTAAAGACAGACAGCAACGTTTCCACGTGATGTCACTGGCTGGTTATGTGTTTTTCAAGATTCAATTTGTAGAAAAACGAATATGTTTCATGTGCGTTTCAGTGTCGCGATTGTTGGAGAAAGTGAAGTCAAAAGGAGTAGTGAACAGGTACCAAAGGAAGAAATACAGAAAAGGAGTTTTAAAGCAGAAGATACAGGTAATTTCAATATGTTCTATGCACCGCCACTAGTCTAAACACAATTGTTTGTAAAATATTAATTGAGCAGAATAATTCACCCATTTTTATCCATGTCAGGATCAGCCATTTTACCATTTAAACATGCTACCTGCTGTTGACTGAAAATGTAAATTCATATTGTAAAGAAAAATGTAGACTCAACTTCCCATTTAAGTGAAAGAAGGATGGAAATTAACGAAGTGGGTCTGAAGTATACTGCATGTAGACCTCCTTTTGGTCACATAATCTTAAAACAGTTGGGTCAAAAAGAACTCAAATTTGGTCCAAAATCCCTTTTGGGTTGACAGTAATCCCTCGCCACTTTGAGCTTCACGTTTTGAGGTGTCAGTGCTTTGTGGGGTTTTCCAAAATACAGTATTCCTTGAAAAAAATTATCGACCCAGTCAGCTGTTTTTTTAGACCCATCACAAGGAATCAGTGACAGCTCAGATGAAGGCTAAAGTGGCAGCCGAACCTGTCAGGTTTTTTTCCTTCACTAAAAATAGACCATTGTCTGATAAAAATGAAACCTTAAACACATTTCAACTTACAAGAAGACAAGATAAACGTCATAGCGCTCCTCATCACCATGTTTTTTTCCCTCCAATTTAAAAACCTCAGCGACACCGTCAGTGCCTCCAGCGGAAGAGTCTCCGAGTGAACCTAAACCTGTTCTAGTCAAGCGAGAGTCTTCTTTTTCTATGCCACCAACACAAGCCTCTTTGCCGCTCTCAGAAGGCAATCGTGATGAATGTTAATTACTGTAGACTGTTTTAGAATTAAACATTGAAGTAAATAGTGTACTGTTGTAATCTGTCTCGAATATGCAAAATATAAATACTGTTTACATATTTTAAACATGCTGGTATGTACATACACATACACAAGAAATCCTAAAGGCAGGGGGGGATCCTAATTTGTGGTTTTGAACCTTTCATAGGTAGTTCTGGTCCCCATTAATTGCGAAAAATGTGGGATCAATGTATTTATTGAACCCAAAAAGTTGGGTCACTTGAATAACCCACAAAATAACCTAATATTGGTTGTTTTACACAGAATATTTTTTTTTCCTTTTGTAACTTTTTATTTTAGGTGAAATGAATAACTCAAAAAGTTTCAGCTCATGCCTTTCTGACCCAACTGTTTTTAGATTTGCAGTGTACACAAGCAGTACAGTGATCCCTCGCTACTTCGCGGTTCGTTTATCGCGGCTTCAGTGCATCGCGGATTTTTTCAAACATATATATATTTTTTTTTTAATATACATGGAGTACAGTACTGTATATGTTGGTCTATATGATTCGCTGTTGTTTTGCAGCTTCTCGCTTACCGTTTGCGGACTTTTTGCGGAATAAAAACATTTTTTTTTTTTACCTGTATATGTTAATTGGTCATTACTTCGCGGATTTTCATTTATCGCGGGTGGTTTTGGTCCCCATTAACCGTGATAAACGAGGGATTACTGTATTTCCTTTCAGGGGGCCTACCCATTTTTGACGCTTCCCCCCAAAGGCGGTTTCACCTCCGCCTTGGCAGGGCTGTCCTGGCTGGGGAGAGCGGCGTAAGGCCGAGGGTCCCAGCGTAGGTCCCGAGGCCCCTTCCTCAGGTAGCGGGGCATGGACTCCCAGCTGAAGGTGATGTCTTTGAAGGCGTGTAGTAGGAAGATGCCCAGCACGATGGTGAGGAAACCGCTAATGGTGCCCACCACGGCGCCGGCGCTCATGCGCAGCCACTCCTTGAAGAGGATGGCCGAGCAGGCTATGACAGACGTGGTGAAGAACACATAGTAGATCGGTGTGACGATGGAGGTGTTGAAAATGTCCAGGGCCTTATTCAGGTAGCTGATCTGGATGCTGACGCAGAGCGCCAGGCAGACCAGCAAGCACCAGAAGAGGGGATCCCTCAGCACGGCGGTCCCAGCGACCAGTTCCTTAATGGCAATGCCCAGGCCCTTCACGCAAGACACGGACAAGGAGCCGATGATGGAGCAGATTGTGATGTAGACCAGCACATTCTTCTGTCCGAAGCGCGGCGCCACCGCAAAGATAAGCACCAGGCTGCTTCCCACGACGCACACCGCAAACACAATGAAACCTAGCGGGGAGCATTACAGGAAAATATGTGAGTATTCCCCACAGGTGAACAAAAACTACTCGCACTCTGTACTCAAGTAGAAGCACTACTTTTGTGTTGTCTTGGTTATTAATAATCGTATTACTATTATTGTATTCAGTTGGTACAGCAGTGGCTGTTGTGAAAACTATCTAAATATTATCTAAATAGATGCCACAAGATGGTGGCAAAGCACAACATTTGTCTAAATGAAGCTCCTCAGAGCGCTACCTTTGCTTAAATGAATCTCCTGAATTCACTTCCCAATAGTTTCACCAAGATGCCAAGGCTCCTCAACTCACTTCCTCTTAGTTCCTGGCACCAAGATGCCACCAAAAAAAAATGGCAGAAAATTACTACTTTTGTCTGAATGAATCTCCACAACTCTTTTCAGAAAAGTTCTTTGGTAGGTAGAGAGATGCCACAAGAGTGGCAACACACCACTTTTGTGTGAATCAAGCTCCTCAATTCACTTCAACGTAGCCCTATGGCACCAAGATGCAGTTAATACAGCATTACTCATAGTTATTAGTCACTCTTGTAGATGTTAATAAAAAAAAAACACATCTACAAGAGTGACCAATATCCAAAACAAAATAAGCACTACATTTGTCTGAATGAATCTCAACAGCTCAGTATAGTTCCTTGATACCAAGATGCAACAAAGACAGCCAGAGAATAAAAACTGCAAATCCACAAGTTTTTCGGAAACAAACAGACATTCGGCATTGTGAATCGCAAATAATTGAAAAAATGTAGTCAAGTAGAATAACATTGTATTTGTACATGGTTACTTCCTGTGCAAGATGTTTGTTCGGTACATGTCTGACCTGGGTCTTTGAGCTTCTCTGCCATGGCGCTGAGGGAAGCCACTTCCTCCTCCTGGGGGGCATGCACCACCATCACTGTAGAGCCCAGCAAGCAGAGGAGGCAGCCCATCTTGCCGTGTACATTCAAACGCTCATTCAGGAAGTAAGACGACAGCACGGCGCTGCCAAGAAACACGGCGGACGGTTATGACAAAATCTTCCTCTCCAGCTGGAAGGGGTGGGCTTTTTTTTTTTTGTTGTTTTTTTTTTAATAGGGCATGAGTGCACATGAATGCTGACACTATTAAAGCAACCCCCAAAGTCCAAATACTACTAGAATTAAGTTTGAACAGTATGTGAATAGTGTAATGTAATGTAATACTGGAGTAAATATAATCATACAATTATGAGATTCAAGTAATGTTAGTAAAAGAAAACTTTTTTTTCTGAGAATAAAGTTCAAGGAGAAGAGCACCTACTTTTAAAGTTAAAATAAGTTGATTAACAGGAGAATTTGTTTTCTGACACAATTTTACTGGAGCAACATCATAAGCATTTATGAGAATAAAGTTATTTAAGTCAAGTCAAGTCAAGTCAACTGTATTTATAGAGCACTTTCAAACAGCCATCGCCGCATACAAAGTGCTGTACATGGAGCAATTTAACATATACAATAAACAGTAAAACAAATCGGTAAGGCGTAGAAAAAAAAGTAGTGTGTTTCCGGTAACATGAAATTTCAGCATAGGGTCGGTAGGTCGGACAAAGTTTTTTTTTTAATCTTTTTTTCTCCCTCCCTCCCCCATCAAAAACGTAAACAAAATAACCATAAAACATAAAACAAGGAGACATTGAAACCAGTGCCGGATGCTCGTCTGTCAAAGAGGGGAAGCTCAATTTTGATCGACATCATAAAATGTGTCCGTTTATTGATACGTGAATTCTACTCTAGCTCCGTTCCTTTTCAAGAAAATGATCTGTGACCCTGTCATACCAACAAGGCGTCTTTTCCCCGTACTTAATTAGTGTCCTACAACTATAGGAACTACAATAAAACCCACCAGAAATAAAAGATTTGTCGCTAGTTGTTTACAACAAAGAGTGTCGCTAAATTGATTAGGAGAAGTCTCCAGCTCAACTCGGAACAGAATGCGAGTTGAAAAATTGCTCGCGACGGACGTCTACACTAAAAGCTCGGTGACTGGCTCATTTCAATGTCAATCAAACTGGCACACAGGCTCAGACAGATCATCCAATCAGATGCAGAAAAGCCTGGCGTCCGGTACCCTCCCACTGCCATCCAGTCCCAGATACGCCGAACTCCGTGGGCGGGACAAAAACCAGTTTGTATCCAATGACTCGTCTCCGTTCAACGTATTGGGACAACCTACCCTGAACTCACTACCGTTTAACGCACAGCGAAGCTGCGGCGTGAAGGAGAAGGGACTCGCGTCGTACGTCGTAACCAGTAATAAGAAGAAGCTGATTCGAGGCAAAAGTTGAGCACGTTGTAGCGCATATTTAGTCAATGACATGTACACACAATGACATTTACATTCATATATTTCATCACTTATTCTTTGACATTTTAGGGGAAGCCAAGCTTCCCTTGCAGTCCGAGAGCAATCGCCACTGATTGAAACCCCCGCTCGGCGGCGAGCGAGTTGGGTACCCAGCGGCTGGGTGTTAGAGCCTCTGCGTCCCGCGACCTAGACGGCCCATGGTGGTCGTGGCCCGGCCTGGACTAGGGTTCCGTAAGACTAAGGCGGACGGGGGGTCGACGTCAACGAGCGCGCGGACGCGCGGGTCGGCGGGGGTGGGCGGGCGGGGGAACGCCGACGGGCGCCTGACCGGGGGTAGTGACGGGGGACGGGCGGGACGCGGAGGTGGCGCGAAGCGCACCGACCGACACCGTGCCCCTCCCCCCGCGACGCCTCCCGCCGCCGTCGTCCCGCCGCTCCGCGGCCGGCGGCGGCGCCGCCTATTTGATTTCGCTCGCTCCGGGCTCGAGGCGGTGCGCCGCCGCCGCCCGACCTCGCGGGCGGGCGCTGGGTGTTCGATGGCGGGGTAGAGTAGACGACGACCAACGACCGGCGCGCCGTACCACAACCCCCGCCCGTCCCACCGTCACGCCCGCCCCCGCCTCTCCCGCGGCCGACTTCGGACGTCGCCGCCGCAATCGCCTCGTTGAATCTTTTCGATACAGCAGTGGATGCTATTTTCTTAATAGTATGGTGCGAGCATGCGACTGCAACACACAAAACGCGGTTTAAACTGTTATCGGAGATCGTGGCGCGCCACGATTCAATGTTGTTGACAGACAGGGCAAGCGGCATAGCGTGAGTATCGCGAGTTTGCACCAATGTAAACGCTCTAAATTCATCTTTCCTTTTGTTATTTATAATTTTGTCTGTGGTTTTATTGTTCTTGTTTTGGTTGTAAAGCGTCCTTAAGTGTTTTGAAAGGCTATTATTACACAAAAATGTAGAAGGTTTGAAAAAAAATGCCGACCGTAAAGTTTTTCTTTGAGGTAGAAATTCTCGGTCGGTCGGGTTACCGGAAACACACTACTTTTTTTCCTACGCCTTACCAAAGGTACATAATTAACCTGCATATATACTTTTTGTGAATCATTTTGCGAAGTGGTGTACCATGAATTTTTTTCCAAGGTGGAATATATGCCTTGGCTCAATAAAGGTTGAGAAATACTGAAACAGGTGATAATATCAGAAAAAAATCGAACATTCGAATCAAGTCCTGAAAATCTGGATAATAAAAATTATGCCACAAAAATCCTAAAACACATTTTATTTTACAATAAACCAATAATCATAAGAAAACTAATTAATAGTATAGTTGTATTTTTTAACCAAAGAATTGTAATAGTATACAGTATATTTGTTTTTATTTTTTTTAAGTTAGATTTTTACAAGAACAACATTTCCAACATAAAGGAATGAAGTAACTTTATTTGTTGTAAGATTGAAAGACTAATTAAAAGAAATATTTTTAAAATACATTTAAATGTCCTTTTACAAGAATAAACTTGATCAGGAAAAAACCCCACTAATGTCACGCATTGCCAGTGGATTGTAGAACTTTATATTCCTGTAACACTCACAGTATCAAGGCGATATATTGTAACGATAGCTCGAGCCCGCTACACTATGCTGTGACGTATCAACCAGAATTTTAGAATTCAGCATTCACACGAGCACTTGTAAATACCTCACAGCAGCTGATGACCTACCTTACGAGCACACTCAAAGCTCCCAGAGGGGTGACGAGCGTGGCTGGAGCAAACGCGTACGCCGCGAAGTTGGCCGCCTCTCCGACTCCCACTGCAATACAATCAGTTTGCATTAACGCCCAGACACGCAACCTGCCATTCCACTGCTGGTCATTATGCACAAATGTGCTCTTTGCAGGAACATTTGTGTGCACAATATGAGACACCACCATGTTGAAGTACCACCAAATCCCGATTACCCAGTGAGGTATGAAAGAATAACTGCCTAAGTGCAGTTCAGTTGTATTTAACTTTTTTAGTCCCACAAATTTGCATTTACTCTGTTGGGTACTTGGAGAGAAAAGTGTTTTTGCGGAGGTTATTATTGTACTTACTTGAAATAAGCCCCGCCCACCACAGCCATTCTTTAAGGTAAGCATAGCCACCTTGACCTGGAGACGATAAAGTTGTCATAATAACTATCAAGGTGAGTGATGATACACTACTCTTCCTACTACTATTACTAATAAAACAATAAGTGGTGCTTATTTACTGCTTAAATATAAGCAGTATATAAGATGGGTGGATGGACAGATGGAAGGAAGAATGTGCAGTTTTGTACCCCACTTTATCTCTCAAAGAACAAATGTTGACCGTATTTCCTCCTCCACCGCAGTAATAGACTTTGTACAGTATTTCATTTTTAGCGTTCGAAAAAAGAAACGCAGAATAGTCAGACTTTTTGGGGGGAAGGGGGAGTACCTGCTCGCATGGAGCCCTTGCTGGCCAATCGTAGCAAACCTTTCTTCTTCAGGATGAAACTTGCACCGATAAAAAGACTGGACGACACGGCCAGGGAAAGGCCAATGTAGAAGTCCACACGACCCGCTTCCATCTGAGACAAGAGTCCACAACAGACGAAAATTGCATAGCTGTCAAACACACAAGTATGACAGAAAAACACTTTTCCACTTCGACGAACACACAAACCATCTTTCGACATCACATGACAGCCTACGAGGCGAATAAACTTCAACTACTTTGGGTGGTGTCGAGAACGTCACGAGTGGGGTAAACAAACAAGTAGAAGGAAGTTTGAACAGCCTCAAAGTGCAGACGGTCATAGAGATATGCTGAAAAGAAAGAAAAGAAAGACAGAAAAATAAATTTGTGTACCTTGGGAGTCAAGTCGAGTCCATCATCCGTCTTCTGGTGATGGGATTTTCGGCTCTTTTCGGTGGTCCGGTTCATTTGGATCGGCTCAGTGAAAAGGTTCGGCTCTTTTTGGCTCTCAATCGGCTCTTTTAAATGTGGCTTTTCTTTTAAATATTTATGACAAATTTAGCATACATTTTGATAAATGACTTGGTGAACTAAATATTGCACTCTACTGACTGCAAATAGCAACAATTATCAAGCAAAGAAATTGCTTTTTACATATTTTATTGAACATTAAAAAGGCTCCAAACAATAAACAAGCAACAAAATTAAACTTCAACCAACAACAATCAAACAGTGAACAAAACAAACATAAGCTACTCCTTGCTTTATTTTAACAAACATAAGCTACTCCTTGCTTTATTTTAAATTTGCAGTCAACAAAACTAAATACTTCAACTTGGAATACTTCAATTTGTCCAGTCTTTGAGAACACCCTCTCTGGCGGGACAGATGTTGCTGCGATGCACAATCTACTCTCCATTACTTTGATGATTGATCAAACGGGGGTAGACTGTTACGGGGAGTGAACACCCCCCCTTTGGGAATGGTTTGCCCCAGCAGCACGGGGGAGGGCGTGCGCTTGGGCGCGCGCGCTGGCGTGCGCTAGGCGTGCGGCAGGCGGCGGCAGGCGGCGTGGCAGGCGTGGCGGCGCGCGCGCTGGCAGGCGCTTGCGTGCGCAGGCGTGCGCAGGCGTGCGCTTGGTTGTACGGCGCAGATTCGAATACAGCGGCTGATAAACAACACTGATGTCCGGTGTCTTTCTTATACACACACCAACACAGAAACATGGTGTCAGAAGTGACTAGGCCAGCCTACGGTGAGGAAGAGTGCGGAACGCTCCATTGAGGCGGCTGGCAGAAGAAAAAAAAAAAAAACGGACAGGACTTTCGTGAAGTGAGTGAAGCAGTTGTTAGCAGCGGGCTAAGCTAACGAGAAGCAGCATGGCAGCAAATATACCGCCACCGGAGGTGATGAAGATGAGTGGCGATCTGGCAAGTAACTGGGACAACTTCAGGTCTGAATTTGAGGACTATGTATTGGCTACGGGATTAAAAGAGAAAGGAAAAGATGTGCAAGCAACAACGCTGAGAAGGGTGATGGGCAGTGAATGTCGTCACATATACAAGCATAACCTGGGACTGACGGAGGAGCAGGGGAAGGACGCGGATACTATCCTGGATGCGTTGGAGGACTATTTTAAACCAGCAAGAAATATAATATTTGAGAGATTTGTTTTTGGAACCTGCAAGCAAGATGAGGGGGAGCCCATTGATTCATTCATAACTAAACTGAGGGAGAAGGCTGCTTCCTGCGAGTACGGACAACTCAAAGAGGAATTAATTCGAGACAGACTGGTGCTGGGGGTGAGTGATGAAAGTGTATGCCGCCGTCTACTCAGACAGAAAGATCTCACACTAGCATCAGCCATAGAGATATGCAGAGCTGCAGAGATGACAGACATGAGGATACAAGCAATCACACAGGACAGGTCACTAGAGACAGTGCATGCAACAGAGGGCCGTCGTCCACGAGCCCCACCCGGGCAAGAACGCTCGGACAGATCTCAAAATCAAACCACGACCACAGCCGAGAGCACTACATGCAGATTTTGTGGCAACATGCACAGGCGCGGACGCGACTTTTGCCCAGCATTCGGAAAGAACTGTCGGAGCTGTGGGACTGCAAATCACTTTGCAAAGGTGTGCATGAAGAAGGGTCAAGCTACAAGACACCTACACGCTGCAGATGGGGAAGTAGGCACTGACACGTCTAGCACAGAGGCCCACATATACACAGCAGAGAGCATAGGGGCAGTGCAGGGTCGTGGAAAGAAATGGTTTGCTAATATACAAATGAATGGAGGTTTTCAGAGATGCCAGTTAGACTCAGGGGCAACATGTGATGTGATGAGCATAAAGGATATGAGGAGGCTTGCTCCGGAGGCAAAGCTATTACCAAGTCAGACCAGGTTGGTACTGTATTCAGGCCAGTCCATGCAATCTATTGGCATATTCCAGACAGACTGTGTAGTGAGGGGAAAAGCCCATAAATTAAAGTTTGAGATTGTGAGAAGCGGACAGAGACCCCTACTGTCAGGTGAAACTAGTGAGCGCTTGGGTTTAATGCAGTTCACCATCCCTGAAGAGCTTCTGAGGGTAGAACACAGCAGCTCAGAGTCATTAACCAGGCAGCATCTCGTGCGTACATACAACAATGTTTTTAATGATCCTGTTGAGTCACTCCCAGGGGATGTTCATTTTGAGCTAGACATAAAAGTGACCCCAGTACAGGCTTCCCCACGCAACGTCCCAGTGGCTCTCAGAGATGCTGTTAAGGCTCAGTTAGACAAATATGAAAGAGATGGCCATTTAACTTCAGTGTCAGAGCCCACTGAATGGATTAGTAATATGGTTATTGTCAAGCAGCCAGAGAAGTTGAGGATTTGTATTGACCCTAAGTCACTAAATCAGGCTCTAAAGAGATCTCACTACATTATGCCGACACTTGAGGATGTATTATACAAGTTGCCTGGGGCCCGCATTTTTACCCTAGTAGATGCGCGAGATGCCTTTCTACAATGCAGATTAGATGAGGCTAGTAGCTATACAACTACTTTCTGGACGCCATGGGGCAGAAAGCGGTGGTTAAAGCTGCCATTTGGTGTGTCTGTGGCCCCAGAGATTTACCAGCGTAAACAGCATGAACTACTCGCAGGACTAAGTGGAGTGGAGCCTATAGCAGATGACATATTGGTTGTTGGGTGTGGGAGGACAGATGAGATAGCCACACAGGACCATGACGCAAAGCTCATTGCGCTCATGCAAAGGTGCAGGGAGGTGAAGTTGTGACTCAGTTTAAAGAAACTGCAGTTCAGGGTCAGAGAGGTCAGGTTTCATGGGCACATTCTTACAGCAGAAGGACTCAGAGCAGACCCGGGAAAAATTCGGGCGGTCCAGGACATGCCACACCCTGGAGATGCCAAGGCCGTGCAGCGATTCATCGGGTTTGTGACCTATCTCGCAAGATTCATGCCACGCCTCTCAGAGGTGTGCGAGCCGTTACGGAGGTTGCTGGACAAGGACGTTCCCTGGCATTGGCTCCCTAAACATGACGCAGCGGTCGAGGAGATCAAGCGACTCGTCACTACAGCCCCGGTCTTGCGATACTACGATGTAACAGAGCCGGTCACAATTCAGAGTGACGCAAGTCAGAAGGGACTCGGGTGTTGTCTGCTGCAAGGAAACCAGCCGGTGAGCTTCGCTTCGCGGGCACTTACTCAGACAGAGCAGAACTACGCGCAAATTGAGAAGGAATGTCTGAGCATAGTGTTTGCCTGTCAACGCTTCCATTACTATTTGTACGGGCGGGGAGAGATCACAGCTGAAACTGACCACAAGCCTCTCATTTCTATTTTCAACAAGCCCCTACTCACAGCACCCAAACGACTACAGAGCATGCTTCTCACACTACAGGCCTATAACCTCAAGGTTGTGTACAAGCCAGTGCCCGATATGTTCATCAGTGACACTTTGAGCAGGGCCACAGCTGCACCACGTGGTTCTGACACGGAATATAAGAAAGCGACAATCTGTTGCCTACAGAGAGCGCAGGAGGAGGCTGAACACATAAATCAGGCTGAGTATCTGAACGTTACTAGCCAGAGACTGAAACAAATAAAAGAGCACACTGAGGGGGATGAAAATCTTCAGCTGCTGCAAGAGGTGGTACTCCAGGGTTGGCCAGATAACAGAGAAGAGACTCCTTTGGCAATCAGAGAATACTGGTCAATGAGGGACGAAATCAGCGCACAGGATGGAGTGCTTTTCAAAAGCCAGCGGGTCATCGTACCAAGATCATTGAGGCCCGAAATGTTGAAACGCATACATGCCACCCATGTAGGTGGAGACGCCTGCTACAGGCAGGCTAGGGACACGCTGTTCTGGCCCAACATGCACGGTGAAATAAAGGACTATGTGAGCCAGTGCTCAGCCTGTAACGAATACGCACATGAACAGCAGCGGGAGACAATGATGTCCCATGCGCTCCCGACACGACCATGGCAGATTCTAAGCATGGACTTGTTCACCCAAGCCGGCAAAGACTTTCTGATTATGGTAGACCATTATTCAGATTATTGGGAAATAGAGCTCCTTCCGGATCTTTCAGCAGGAACCACAGTGTTGAGGTGCAAGGCCCAGTTTGCTCGTCATGGACAGCCAGACCGTGTGATTACAGATCGGGGCCCCCAGTTTGACTGCGAGACATTCAGGAAGTTCGCGAAAGAATGGGACTTCGACCACGTAATGTCCTCTCCCAGATACCCCAAATCGAATGGAAAGGCAGAGTCAGCTGTGAAGATAGTAAAAAGCCTGTGCAAGAAGGCAGCCAGTGCAGGCACTGACCCATGGTTAGCCATCTTACAATGGAGAAACACGCCTACGGAGGGCATGATGAGCAGCCCCGCTCAGAGACTGATGTCGCGCAGACTGAGGACTCCGCTCCCGGTTGCTGACACTCTCTTAAAGCCAAGTGTGGTCGTGGAGGTCCCGGACCGACTCCGCGCGAAACATCAGACAGCCAAGCTCTGGCATGACCGATCGGCAAGAGACCTGCCTGAGCTGTGTATCGGAGAAGATATCAGGATGAAGCCACTGCCGGGGGACAGGACAGGCAGGTGGAGAAGAGGAGTCTGCTTGCAACAAGTAGGCCCCAGGTCATATCTGGTGGATGTAGAGGGGACACTTTACCGTCGCAACCGTGTGCACCTACGGCCAGCAGAGAGAGTCGCGGAACCCCGCCCTGAGCAACAGCACAACAGTTCACCCACTGTGCAGCCCAGAGTTGCACCAAGCGGGGCGGTTGAGAATGACGTTAAGAAAGATTCTGACACAGTCACCCAGGAAGTCACACCTCACAAGCGCATTGTGGGACACCAGCCTCAAGACGACTCACCACCACAAGCACTTGTGCCAGGGCGCAGGACGGCCAGTGGTAGACTTGTGAGAGCGCCTAACAGACTGGACTTGTGAGCTATGTAGGCATCCTGGGAAGGGACTGTGATTCACCTGTTTGTTGTAAATGTTATGTTTTCTGGGTTGCGCTATTGTTTAATAATGGGTTGGTTATTATCTATTAAAGGGGAGATGTTACGGGGAGTGAACACCCCCCCTTTGGGAATGGTTTGCCCCAGCAGCACGGGGGAGGGCGTGCGCTTGGGCGTGCGCTTGGTTGTACGGCGCAGATTCGAATACAGCGGCTGATAAACAACACTGATGTCTGGTGTCTTTCTTATACACACACCAATACAGAAACATAGACGGAAGCTCTGTATTTCCACCAGCTCAGTGGATCAGCTGCCCTTGAAATCTGTGGTGCTTCAAGATATGCCCTAATTTAGTGTTTTGTGTTTTTGCATGCTTTCCTAATACTGTAAATTAGATTCAGATTGCTTGCCAAACGCCTTTGTGGTTTCCCGGGCAGCAGGGGGCGATATGAACTACACACATTCAATTCACCAAGAAGAAGAATAAGTACAAGCATAAGAACGGTACCACATCCGGTTCAATGAGCAAGTTTTCCCGCTGTCCACAAGCCCTGTTCTCAGTGAGTAATTTTAGCATTTTAAACTGACTTCGCAGTTTATCACTCAGTGTATAGATGTAGACAATTGGGGAGAGTTATTACGACACTCTGCTAATTTAATTTTGTTGTTGTGACTCAACGTAAAAAACAACGTCAGCAAAGGGGGCAGTGAGCGAGCACGCCGCCGAAAAGTTGACCTCAGCTGTCAATCAAAAAGCAATCGCGAACAGCGTTTGACTTGAATACTATTCTGTATGTTTTCCACACCAAAGCTGCTATCAGCAGTGGAAGTGTGATGGCTTCACATCAGGGGGGGCAGATTTGTTTCAAAACTATTCCCACAAATGCACCCGTGACTTTGTTCATTTGTTTTTAGAAAGGAGGTTGCTCATTGAACTTTAGGTGTGGGGAGAGAGCCGCGAGTGCTTCGCTCAAACAGATGCATTGCGAGTGCGGGCACGTTTGGAAATGGACGGGTTGAAAGTTAAAAGTCTGCCACTTTAATTACTCAAATTAAAAAGAAAAAAAGAAACATATTTTTTATGGACTACAGTGTGTGACTTTCCACTTTTGTTATTCTGCCTGACCAGATTAGTCAGATTACTGGGCCAAAGGCGCAGCTGCCAGACTCGGAGGACATGCGGAAGGGACGCCAACGTGCATTTGGACACGCGTGAGTACTGAGCTGTGTGGTGTGCTTGAAGAGCTGATGTTTGATGTCACGTTGCACCACAAGGTGGAGGTGGTTGTGCCCGACTGTCTGTCTCTCACTCAATTTAAACTTCTGCTTCGTGTACTGCACGACAACCCGAGCATCATCATGCACTTCTGGAATATGTTTTTAAACCTTGAAGGGGACCAAGTTAGTTTAAAAATGTGTCTATGTATGCATATACAGTATACAGACGCTCCCCGACTTATGAACATCCGAGTTACGAACAACGGTACATACGAACATTTTTACAGGTATGTCGAGAAAGAAAAGAAAAAGTTAGATTTTGTATCGCACGCCTTTTTCCGAGTACAGGTACTGTAGTGCTTCTTTCCGCCGCTAATTCCGACGTGTGGCGCTGTGAGAGCTCGCCCAGCATACACCCCGAATCCGGCTTCCTCTGCCCAGTTGTTAAATATCTCGTGCATCCATTATTCAATATGGTTGGTGTAAAGCCAAAGGCTTCTAATGAGAGTGGAAGTGTAAAGAAGAGGCAAGCCATTTCATTTCAAATGAAAGTGGCAATAATAAAGAAGCTTGATGCGGGTGAGAAAATGGTGAGCGTTGCACTTGCATACAACATGAATCGTTCGACCATCGGTACCATTTATAAACAGAAAGATTGGGAGCTTCAAACTGAAGCCGCTGCTAGTTTACCGGGCAGCCAACCCTCGAGCCCGGAAGAACGTGACGAAAAGCTCTCTCCCCGTTATATGGATGTCAAACATATAAGCCCTAAACATACATTCCATACAAAATATAGCACTGAAGCAACCTACGAACGAATTCACCTTACGAACGATCGTTTGGAACGTAACTCGATTGTAAGCTGGGGAGCGTCTGTATAATATATATATATATCCATCCATCCATTATCCGAACCGCTTGATCCTCACTAGGGTCGCGGGGGGTGCTGGAGCCTATCCCAGCTGTCTTCGGGCAGTAGGCGGGGGACACCCTGAATCGGTTGCCAGCCAATCGCAGGGCACACAGAGACGAACAACCATCCACACTCACATCCACACCTAGGGACAATTTGGAGTGTTCAATCGGCCTGCCATGCATGTTTTTGGAATGTGGGAGGAAACCGGAGTGCCCGGAGAAAACCCACGCAGGCCCGGGGAGAACATGCAAACTCCACACAGGGAGGCCGGAGCAGGAATTGAACCCGGTACCTCAGCACTGTGAAGTCAACGTGCTAACCACTGGACTACCGGGCCGCCCATATATATATATATATATATATATATATATATATATATATTAGAGATGTCAAACGATTAAAATATTTAATCTAATTAAAAACTCAACTGTCATAATTAACTCAAATTAACTAAAAATTAATCGTGATTACTCACACATTTTATTTTTTGTCTTATTTTCCCCCATTTTAATGCTCTTATCATCATGGAATCATGAATCCGTTTTCTACGTGCAAAATGCAAATATTTACTGAAATAACAATTTCGATTTTCAATTTTACATGAACATTTTTCACTTGGAGCAGTTATTCACACATTGTCGCACAACAGCTGCTTGAACAGCTCTTTTTATGGAATCAAAACAGCGCAATATAACATTATAAAGTGCACATCTAAGGTAAACTAGTACTCAGCCTACAGTGGATTTAAGCAATGGTTGCATACTTCGTTTTTCTCAAATTTGCTTGGAACACAGCAGTCAGGCTATGCTGATTCTGTTGGTCCTTCTTGCTCGGAAGTCTCTCTACGGTTTTGTGTCGACATCATTTCGGATGCTTGTAATGGAGGCTCTCGCTGGCAATCCGTAGTGGAGTTGTTCAGTTAATTCCGTTTTTCACGGCCCACTGAATAGGGATTGTCGGTCAGTATGGAAGTATATCTCGTTCTGTACTTTTTGATCATTTATTGGAGCACTTTGCAGCAGAAGTAGTAGTAGTAGTTGTAACAGAAGTATCAGAAGCAGGTAATAACCTAAACTACACATAAATGCAGTAAAAAATTTATATATCTATCTTTCTGCATCACAATGTAAATATGTATATAATTGACATTAATACCTTTATTTAACAATACGTTTAATAAATAATGTATTCAACCCTGATTTCACTATGTATCATTATCGTCATCATTATTCATTGTTTTAAACGTAAGAAAGCATACAACACAAACATAAAGTCGAATCGAACAAAAGAACTACAAGTCCCAAAGGTCCAAGTGGAGCGCCGGCATGATTTACCCCAGCTGCAACGTAATTTACTTCGTTTAAACGTCAGATTGCAGACGGACAAACATGACAACTATGCAAAAATGAGCTAAATAAATACACCCCTGTTCTAGCAACATTTTAGCCCACGCTGTTTAAATTGCCGATTGCGAACGGTAACTGACTGTGATTGCATCGCGATGCGGCAAACAAAGCACAGCGGACACAATGCAAAGCAGACAAAGCAACCGATCATGACCGAATCTAAAAGCTAACTTTACACATCTGACTTAATAAGAAAAGCACACGCGTAGCTTAACATTGAGCCATGCCGACGACGAAGCGAGTGTGTTCACTCACGAAACAAAACGCTGTTTATACATCGCGCGAACGGTCACCTGTCAGTGGCAACCCCGCCCCTCTTAAAGCGCCAGGTCAATCCAACAGGAGTCGTTCGATGCAATGCGAATTATTTCAGCTTGAGTGGAGCGGTGGACAATGTTGACAGACTTGCATGCAGTAGCCATATATTTAGCTATGGCTTCAGCAAATTTGTTCTTCGTCGTGTCATCCATTTTCTTCGCTTTGAAATGATCCATAGCTGTCTGTCTGACACGAGGGGGCGGAGTACCCACGTCAGCTGTGTCAGTGGAACAATCTGGCAACTTTTTAAAAGTAAACTTTCCATTCATAAACTATTTAATTATCCGTTTTCGGTGTCTCGCGCTGCCGTGGCTGGCAAAACAAACGTGCGTGGACCTGTGCAGCGCGCTTGATGTTTTGTTTCTGGTTTATTTATAGAGCAACGTAACATCCGCTGTGACGTCTGGCGCGTTAATCTCGCGAGAAAAATTTTGATCCCGATAAAATTCATTTAAATTAATGCCGATAAAAACACGCTAAACTGACAGCTCTAATATATATATCTCAATTTTTGACAGTTCTTGATGTTGCTTTTTTTTCTTAGATTTGTTCCTGCTTGTATTTGGAGGGTGTGTGCCTCGTACACGTGTGCATTTAATTTCATGAAACCATGACTGTGGACAGTATGTTCAACAATGACTTCTTGGCCACGCGGTTTGTTTGCTATGGTGTGAAAGTGAGGATCTTTTTTTTCTTCTTCTTCATTGTTCATAGTGACTGCCAAATTACAAGTACCTCTGCATAGGTTACCTGCCGACAAATCATCCCAAGAGACGGGCAAACGTACTGGGCTACTTTCAACTTGAACATCATTCTCCAATCACCCAGAACGCAAGGAAAAAAATCCCCCAATTTTTTTAATAACATTTTTTAATGCTTTACAACTAGACTATAGAGAATATAAATGTAACCACCAACACCCTCCAATCCTTTGATGCTTGTTGTTTTGATGAAACAATTGTCGCAGTGGCCCATTCTGGAACACTTCAAGTTGGTGGGTTGTACGCTGTCGCATTCACGGCCATGCGCAATACTGTCCCCAGTTGACTGCAAGGCAGAGAAAGAACAATATGTGACCATGTCAGTATTCTTTTGTTTTTGCGATTCAGTGAAGCCCCATTTATTGTGAGGGCATTTGACACACTTGGATGATATTAGTAAGCCCCCAGTGGGCCAACTCCGCGCTGATGGCCAAAATGAAACCCACATCTGGCTTTTGGTTTCTCTGTTGACAAGGTTGACAAAATAGGATGAAACAATGTACAGCTACTCACCTGGATAGTCACGGCAGACTTGACCCGCTTCACACGTTTTGATTTGACGAAAACATGGTCCAAAAAGAATTGGAACGCAGGCTTGGCATTCCAGAGCTTCGCCTGAAGGGTTGAGTTGGGGGTGTTTGAGAAATTGAAAGGATTATTTTTACTTTCAGCTTTTCCCATTCGGGGTCGCCGCGTCATTCTTTTACATCAGTTTGTCTTGCGCGTCCTCCTCTCGAACACCAACTGCCCTCGTTTGGCTTTTGACTCCGCATGAGACTTGATTTTGAGTTTGACTGTTTTTGGCGCTTTCTACCGTCTTCATTCTTGATTTGTTTTACTGCTTGTTGCTGGACAAATTCTTTTTTGCTCCATAGACAGCACTTTGTATACAGCGGTGGTTGTTCTAAAGTGTTCTATTAATACAGTTGATTTGACTTGACTCATGTCTTCCCTCACTCCAACCATCAAGCTCGTCTTCGGTCTTCCTCTTGCCCTCCAATTCTTGTCACCCTTCGATCAACATATCCTGTCCTGTGAACGCGACCCAACCATCTAACTCAACTCTCTCTTACCTCCCCCTCAAAGCATCTAACCTCGGCTATGTCCTTCTGATGAGCTCATTTCGGATCCAATCCTTCCTAATTAGCTGTATTCTCTTGCAATACAGTTCCAAACATTTTCTGATCACTATCATTTGATACTCTTGAACTGATGACTCGTGTTAAGGCTGTCTACTGCGTAGAATAAACTAGGGTGTCTGAAAGGAAAACACTCACCGGCTGTGATCAGCGCGACGACGCAGAAAGCCAAGATCAACCACTTCATTGTCACGTTCACCGCAGTAGCCTGTAGTCGACTCGTCAGTTTACGCTTCTTCCACTCAATGACCACTTCAGTCTAAAGCAGGGGTGTCAAACGTACGGCCCGCGGACCGGATCCGGCCCGCAAAGGAGTTTAATCCGGCCCGCGAGATGATCATGTAAAACAGTACAGTAATCCCTCGTTTTTCGCAAAATGGGGACCAAAACCACCCGCGAAAAACGAAAATCCGTGAAGTAGCGACCCATTAACAATTTTTTTAAATTGCCCCACGTGGGCCTTTGCGGTTGAGCAGAGCGCAAGAACACACACACGCGCACACGCGCGGGCCAGGATCTCTCGTGTGCAGCAGACTGTTTATGATTAGTCAATTAAGGTTGTTTAGACAATTAAGGATGGAGGGCAGACGCTATCAATAGCACTCTCACATTTACACATTTAATAGCACTCTCCTTAGTTTGTAAGGTGTAGGCAGGGATTACATTTAGATTTTATATGCACGTGTAAATGGTTTAAAACTTTGTTTCTTTATAAATCTCGTTTAATCTTAAAGTCCATTCCTATATTTTTCAATACCAATTACTTGTTAAAGTTTGTACAATCAGTGGGATCAGTTTCAATGCATATATGTGAATGATAAAAGTAAATTGCACATTTGTCGATGGAAATGTAAGGTGATTCATGAAATGTTTTGTAAAAGATATGTTCATTAAATTTCAACATTTTCCTAATGTTCTTGTGCTTCTTTATACCAAAACAAAGGAAAGACATATTGTTTTGGTTATTTCTAGCAAAGTATGGTATCATTTTAATGGTCCGGCCCACTTGACATCTACCGAGGCCGTATGTGGCCCACCATGTGAAATGAGTTTGACACCCCTGGTCTAAAGTGTTCTTTTATGCATTCGTTGCTCTTGTTTGCTTGTCGTCTTTTACAGACTTGCCCCTTTTCCAAATATGTACAGTATCAATATGATTTGAATGCACAGGTGTCAAAGTCCAGACCTCGAGGGCCACTGTCCTGCATGTTTTCCATGTCTCCCTGCTGCAATACACCTGATTCAAATGATCAGGATCATTTTCAGGCTCCGATAGAGCTTGCTGATGAGCTGTCCATTTGGATCAGGAGGTTTGTACGTACATGTAGAAAGATGCAATTAGGTGCAATTGTGTCTGGAAAACTACATTTTATTTTAAACCAAACATGTTTTATGGTAGATACTCATGAGCATGTAAGATCTGTCAACACGTTTTTCCATATTTTTGTTTGAGACTTAGCTGCTTCGGAGCCTGAGGGTGAAAGCGATACGACCGTAGTCATATCATGGCATTTAAGTGCATCCGCCTTCACAGTGACTGGGAGGGTAATCCCTCCATCCATCCATTTTCCGATCCTCATTATTCTCACGAGGCTCGCAGGGGTGCTGGAGCCTATCCCGGCTATCTTCGGGCAGTTGGCGCGGGGACACCCTGAACCGGTTGCCAACCAATCGCAGGGCACACATCGAGGAACAACCAACCGCCCTCACACTCATACCGAATGACAATTGACAGTGTTCCATTAACCTGCGACACATGTTTTTGGAATGTGGGAGGAAATCGGAGTACCCGGAGAAAACCCACGCAGGCCCGGGGAGAACATGCAAACTCCACACAGGAGGGGCGGCGTCGAACCTTGTACCTCCTTCACTGTGAGGCCGGCATGCTAGCTAGTCGACTGCCATGCCGCCTAAAAATAACATGGAAGTATTTCTGAAGGGGTTATCTCAACGGGAAAAGTAATTTCCTGAATTTCAGAACGTATCATGTTTATTCCCTGTACTTCTCATGCAAATTGTACATTTTAATGTCAACTTGAGCCGAAGATACAAATACATATGTACATGTGTGGCCGCTTCACTTTATTAGCACGCTGTAGTGACCTCTATATATATTATTCACCACCAACTACAAATGTTTGAATGCAATGTTTTTCCATATGCTTGTCAGAGTTCACGGTCAATTGGTAACAGGGTAGAAGTAATTGCGGTCCCTTTAAGGACCGCCATGTTTAGTTTGCTTGTTGCTATGGAAACTTACTTTCGGCGGGTCTGAGTTTTGCGCGGGTTAACTTTTTTGGTGTTTAATAAACGACACACTCGCTCGGTGTGTGAACGTGAGAAATTGTCGCTTCCACGTTTTACAATTTCCACACTGGTGACCCTCGACGTTTTTTTGCTGGACGATTCCAGACCGCGAAGATGTCCGTGAACGCTGTTTCGCTCAAGCTCCCCGAGTTTTGGGAATCATCTGCGTCTGCGTGGTTCGCTCAGACTGAGGCCCAGTTCGCCCTTCGCGACATCACTGTGGATACTACAAAATACTACTACGTTGTTTCCGCGCTGGGCAGTTCGACGGCGTCCAGGGTCGTGAGTTTCCTCAAGTCTCCTCCGACAGAAGGACGATATGATGCGCTGAAAACTCACTTATTGAAAACCTTCGAACTTTCCGACACCGAACGAGCCGAGCCGGCAAACTCTTCTCTCTCCACGGCCTGGGGGACGGCAAGCCCTCCGAGTTAATGGATCGTATGCTCGAGCTACTCGGCGAGCACAAACCGGACTTTCTTTTTCTTCACCTTTTTCTGCGCCAGTTACCCACCCAGGTGAGGGCAGCTTTAGCTAACACTGCTATCACTGACTGTAGAGAGCTCGCGGCGGAGGCTGATACATTTTTCCTGGCCAGCCAGCAACACTGTGCAGCGGCTTTCCTCCCCGTGACTGCCGCTGGCGCCTCCGAGGATTACGCACTCGTCGCGGCGGCTGTCCCTCACCAGCGGCCGGCTGCTGGTTTATGTTTTTACCACGCCAAGTTCGGACCGAAGGCTAAGAAGTGCCACTCACCGTGCTCTTTCGGCGGGCCGGGAAACGCCGCGGCCGGCGCTCATTAGTGGCCATGAGCGTCGGTAACGTTGGCGGGCTGCTTTTCATCTGCGACTCTATCTCTGGACGGCGTTTCCTCTGCGACACAGGGGCACAGCGCAGCATTTTGCCCGCATCGCAGATCGACATGGTAGCTGACAGCCACGGCCCTCCTTTGGCAGCTGCTAATGGGAGCCCCATTCGCACCTACCGCATGAGGTTCGTGGAACTGTGCTTCGGTGGGCAGCGCTTTAGTTGGGACTTTGTCACAGCGCGCGTCGATGTGCCTCTTTTGGGGGCGGATTTTTTGTGCGCTCATGGACTTTTAGTGGACGTGAAAAATCAACGTTTGATAGACGCTGCCACTTTTTGTTCTCACGCGTGCACACTCGGTCCGGCAGACGTCATCCGCCTTTCCAGCATAATCCCCCTCACGGACGCTTTCCACCGCCTGCTCGCTGAATTCCCTGCACTCACGCAGCCCACCTTCACTTCAGCGACTGCCAGGCATGGGGTGGAACACCACATCGCCACCACGGGCCCACCGGTCTACGCCCGCGCCCGGCGCCTGGACCCGGCCAAGCTGGCTGTGGCCAAGACGGAGTTTGACAACATGGAGTGCCTGGGGATTGTCCGCCGCTCTAACAGCCCTTGGGCCTCTCCTCTCCACATGGTCCCTAAACCCGGTGGCGGCTGCCGCCCTTGTGGAGACTATCGACGGCTCAACGACGCTACAACGCCCGATCGCTACCCTGTGCCGCACATCCAGGATTTCTCAACTCATCTAGCCGGCAAGGTGATTTTCTCCAAGGTCGACCTCGTTAGGGGCTATCATCAGGTGCCCGTTCACCCCCCTGACATCCCTAAAACGGCAGTGATAACACCTTTTGGATTATTTGAGTTTCTGCGCATGCCGTTTGGACTTAAGAACGCTGCTCAGACCTTCCAACGTCTGATGGACTCTGTGCTGCGGGACCTTCCTTTTGTTTTCGTGTACCTTGATGACATCCTGGTAGCAAGTTCTTCCACGGCAGACATGGCACACCTCCGAACCCTTTTTCAACGACTCAGTCAACACGGACTCATCATCAACCCAGCGAAGTGCCAGTTTGGCCTCTCCACCATAGACTTCTTGGGGCACAGGGTCACGAGGGCAGGTGCGGTTCCTCTCCCGTCCAAGGTGGAAGCCGTCGCAGCGTTCCCACGCCCAGTCGCCGTGAAGTCCCTGCAGGAATTCCTTGGCATGGTGAACTTCTATCATCGTTTCATCCCGGGAGCGGCTCGCACTATGCGGCCTCTTTATGAGGCCCTTAAAGGCAAAAAGCCCAAACACACTGTAGACTGGACTGAAAGCAGGGTCAGGGCTTTTATGGACACGAAAGCAGCTTTGGCGCGAGCTACGATGCTGGCACATCCCTCCTCTTTTGCCCCTGTGGCACTGACCACAGATGCTTCTGACTACGCGGTGGGGGCGGTGTTTGAACAGTGGGTGGACGGTATCTGGCAGCCTCTCGCTTTTTTCAGTAGGCAGTTACGCTTCCCTGAGCAGAAGTACAGTACTTTCGACCGTGAACTGCTTGTAGTGTACCTCGTCATCCGCCATTTTCGACACATGCTGGAAGGCCGCCGGTTTACAGTTTACGTCGACCACAAACCTTTGACCTTCGCCACGTCCAAGGCCACAGAAACATGGTCCGCCCGACAGCAGCGCCAGCTGTCCTATGTCTCCGAGTTTACTACGGACATTCAGCACGTGGCGGCGAAAGACAACCGTGTTGCCGACTGCCTCTCCAGGGCCATGGCTGGAGCGGTCCACCTAGGTCTCGACTTCCGCAGTATGGCGAAGGACCAGGCTACCGACACCACAGTACAGCAGTGCCGGTCGTCCAGTACAGGTTTGCAGCTGAAGGACATGGTCTTTGGCAGCTCTGGAACCACTTTACTTTGTGACGTCTCCACAGGCACCCCTCGCCCTGTGGTTCCCTTGAGCTGGCGGCGCCCAGTTATCGATGCTGTCCATGGACTCTCTCACCCGGGGACCAAGGCCTCTCAAAGACTGGTGGCAGCCAAGTTCGTGTGGCACGGCCTGAAGAAAGATGTAAGAGATTGGGCTCGTGCCTGCGTGCAGTTCCAGCGGGCCAAGGTGCAACGCCACACCAAGGCCCCTTTGGAACACTTTCACGTGCCTGAGCGATGTTTCGACCATGTTAACGTCGACCTGGTTGGTCCCCTGCCCCCGTTTATTGCCACCCGGATATCCCGTTTTGGCGCCCCTTCGGATATTTCCTCGGATCGCGGCGTGCAGTTCACTTCTGAGCTTTGGACTGCAGTGGCAGACAACTTAGGGGTGAAGTTGCACCGCACCACAGCGTATAAAGACAGAAAAAGAAATTTGTGTACCTTGGGAGTCAAGTCGAGTCCATCATCCGTCTTCAGGTGATGGGATTTTCTGCTCTTTTTGGTGGTCCGGTTCATTTGGATCGGCTCAGTGAAAAGGATCGGCTCTTTTTGGCTCTCAATCGGCTCTTTTAACTTTGGCTTTTCTTTTAAATATTTATGACAAATTTAGCATACATTTTGATAAATGACTTGGTGAACTAAATATTGCACTCTACTGACTGCAAATAGCAACAATTATCAAGCAAAGAAATTGCTTTTTACATATTTTATTGAACATTAAAAAGGCTCCAAACAATAAACATGCAACAAAATTAAACTTCAACCAACAACAATCAAACAGTGACCAAAACAAACAAAAAGTACTCCTTGCTTTATTTTAACAAACATAAGCTACTCCTTGCTTTATTTTAAATTTGCAGTCAACAAAACTAAATACTTCAACTTGGAATACTTCAATTTGTCCAGTCTTTGAGAACACCCTCTCTGGCGGGACAGATGTTGCTGCGATGCATAATCTACTCTCCATTACTTTGATGATTGATCAAACGGGGGTAGACGGAAGCTCGGTATTTCCACCAGCTCAGTGGATCAGCTGCCCTTGAAATCTGTGGTGCTTCAAGATATGCCCTAATTTAGTGTTTTGTGTTTTTGCATGCTTTGCTAATACTGTAAATTAGATCCAGATTGCTTGCCAAACGCCATAATTATGGACTACAGTGTGTGACTTTCCACTTTTGTTATTCTGCCTGACCAGATTAGTCAGATTACTGGGCCAAAGGCGCAGCTGCCAGACTCGGAGGACATGCGGAAGGGACGCCAACGTGCATTTGGACACGCGTGAGTACTGAGCTGTGTGGTGTGCTTGAAGAGCTGATGTTTGATGTCACGTTGCACCACAAGGTGGAGGTGGTTGTGCCCGACTGTCTGTCTCTCACTCAATTTAAACTTCTGCTTCGTGTACTGCACGACAACCCGAGCATCATCATGCACTTCTGGAATATGTTTTTAAACCTTGAAGGGGACCAAGTTAGTTTAAAAATGTGTCTATGTATGCATATACAGTATACAGACGCTCCCCGACTTACGAACATCCGAGTTACGAACAACGGTACATACGAACATTTTTACGGGTATGTCGAGAAAGAAAAGAAAAAGTTAAGATTTTGTATCGCACGCCTTTTTCCGAGTACAGGTACTGTAGTGCTTCTTTCCGCCGCTAATACCGACGTGTGGCGCTGTGAGAGCTCGCCCAGCATCCACCCCGAATCCGGCTTCCTCTGCCCAGTTGTTAAATATCTCGTGCATCCATTATTCAATATGGTTGGTGTAAAGCGAAAGGCTTCTAATGAGAGTGGAAGTGTAAAGAAGAGGCAAGCCATTTCATTTCAAATGAAAGTGGCAATAATAAAGAAGCTTGATGCGGGTGAGAAAATGGTGAGCGTTGCACTTGCATACAACATGAATCGTTCGACCATCGGTACCATTTATAAACAGAAAGATTGGGAGCTTCAAACTGAAGCCGTTGCTAGTTTACCGGGCAGCCAACCCTCAAGCCCGGAAGAACGTGACGAAAAGCTCTCTCCCCGTTATATGGATGTCAAACATATAAGCCCTAAACATACATTCCATACAAAATATAGCACTGAAGCAACCTACGAACGAATTCACCTTACGAACGATCGTTCGGAACGTAATTCGTTCGTAAGCTGGGGAGCGTCTGTGTGTGTGTATATATATATATATATATATATATATATATATATATATATATATATATATATATATATATATATATATATATATATATATATATATATATATATATATTAGAGCTGTCAAACTATTAAAATATTTAATCTAATTAAAAACTCAACTGTCATAATTAACTCAAATTAACTAAAAATTAATCGTGATTACTCACGCATTTTTTATCGTTTCTGAATTCCCCCATTTTAATGCTCCCATCATCATGGAATCATAAATCAGTTTTCTATGTGCAAAATGCAAATATTTACTGAAATAACAATTTCGATTTTCAATTTTACATGAACATTTTTCTGGTTTAGTTTCCTTCCTCATCCTCTTAGACCTGAGTGCTGCCTTTGACACCATCTCCCACCCTATCCTCCTCAATCGACTCTCCTCCATCGGTCTCTCCCACACTCCCCTCAGTTGGTTCCACTCCTACCTCACCGGCCGCACTCAGTTTGTCCAGCTCAAATCCTTCACTTCAAAGCCCTTCCCAGTCACCTCGGGTGTACCCCAGGGGTCTGTCCTCGGGCCCCTTCTCTTCATCATCTACCTCCTGCCTCTTGGTCATATCCTCCGCAAATTTAATATCCACTTCCACTGCTTTGCCGATGACACCCAGCTCTACCTTTCCTGTAAACCAAACTCCATTCTCCCACCCCCCTCCCTCACCTCCTGCCTCTCCGAACTCAAAACATGGTTCACAACAAACTTTCTTAAATTAAACCCGAACAAAACTGAAATCCTCCTTCTTGGCACGAAATCCACTCTATCTAAAATAAACAGTTTCTCCCTCAACATCGACAGCTCCTTAGTGTCCCAATTTTCCCCCAGGTTAAGAGTCTGGGCGTCACCCTTGACCGCATGCTCACCTTCCACTCACATATTAACACCATCACCCGCACTGCTTATTTCCATCTCCGCAATATCAACAGACTTCGCCCCTCCCTCACCCCCCGCACCACTGCTACTCTTGTCCACAGTCTTGTCACATCCCGCCTAGACTACTGCAATGCTCTCCTCTTCGGCCTACCCCAAAAGTCCCTCCATAAACTCCAGCTGGTCCAAAACGCCTCTGCTCGCATCATTACAAAAACACCCTCCCACCAGCACATCACCCCTGTCCTTCAGCAGCTCCACTGGCTCCCTGTCCATTACCGAATCAACTACAAACTGCTCCTTCATACATACATGGCCATCCACAACCTGGCCCCTCCCTACCTGTCCGAACTTCTTCAGGTATATACCCCCACTCGCTCCCTCAGATCCTCATCCTCCCTCCGCCTGTCAGTGCCCCCTGCTCGCCTGAGCACCATGGGAGCCAGAGCCTTCAGTCGCGCTGCTCCTATGCTCTGGAACAGTCTACCTCCGGACCTCCAAAACTGTACACCTCTCTCCACTTTCAAATCCCGTTTAAAAACTCACCTGTTTAGGACTGCCTACAATACCTAATGCTCCCACTTCCCATGTCTTGTGATTTTATGTCCTGTTTTTATATAATACTTCTCTTATTTATTTTTTATATTGTATCTCCTCATTGTCTGTACAGTGTCCTTGGGTGGCATGAAAGGCGCTTTTAAATAAAATGAATTATTATTATTATTATTTTTCACTTGGAGCAGTTATTCACACATTATCTCTCACACAATATTACTGTCCATCAACAACAGTGAAAAAAATATTTTGTCACACAACAGCTGCTTGAACAGCTCTTTTTATGGAATCAAAACAGCGCAATATAACATTATAAAGTGCACATCTAAGGTAAACTAGTACTCAGCCTACAGTGGATTTAAGCAATGGTTGCATACTTCGTTTTTCTCAAATTTGCTTGGAACACAGCAGTCAGGCTATGCTGATTCAGTTGGTCCTTCTTGCTCGGAAGTCTCTCTACGGTTTTGTGTCGACATCATTTCGGATGCTTGTAATGGAGGCTCTCGCTGGCAATCCGTAGTGGAGTTGTTCAGTTAATTCCGTTTTTCACGGCCCACTGAATAGGGATTGTCGGTCAGTATGGAAGGATCTCTCGTTCTGTACTTTTTGATCCATTTTTTATTTATTGAAGCACTTTGCAGCAGAAGTAGTAGTAGTAGTTGTAACAGAAGTATCAGAAGCAGGTAATAACCTAAACTACACATAAATGCAGTAAAAAATTTATATATATATCTTTCTGCATCACAATGTAAATATGTATATAATTGACATTAATTAATACCTTTATTTAACAATACGTTTAATAAATAATGTATTCAACCCTGATTTCACTATGTATCATTATCGTCATCATTATTCATTGTTTTAAACGTAAGAAAGCATACAACACAAGCATATCAAGTCGAATCGAACAAAAGAACTACAAGTCCCAAAGGTCCAACCCGGAAGTGGAGCGCCGGCATGATTTACCCCAGCTGCAACCTAATTTACTTTGTTTAAACGTCAGATTGCAGACGGACAAACATGACAACTATGCAAAAATGAGCTAAATAAAGACACCCCTGTTCTAGCAACATTTTAGCCCACGCTGTTTAAATTGCCGATTGCGAACGGCAACTGACTGTGATTGCATCGCAATGCGGCAAACAAAGCACAGCGGACACAATGCAAAGCAGACAAAGCAACCGATCATGACCGAATCTAAAAGCTAACTTTACACATCTGACTTAATAAAAAAAGCACACGCGTAGCTTAACATTGAGCCATGCCGACGACGAAGCGAGTGTGTTCACTCACGAAACAAAACGCTGTTTATACATTGCGCGAACGGTCACCTGTCAGTGGCAACCCCGCCCCTCTTAAAGCGCCAGGTCAATCCAACAGGAGTCGTTCGATGCAATGCGAATTATTTCAGCTTGAGTGGAGCGGTGGACAATGTTGACAGACTTGCATGCAGTAGCCATATATTTAGCTATGGCTTCAGCAAATTTGTTCTTCGTCGTGTCATCCATTTTCTTCGCTTTGAAATGATCCATAGCTGTCTGTCTGACACGAGGGGGCGGAGTACCCACGTCAGCTGTGTGCTTGGCCATTAAGTGGTATTTCAGACTCGACGTGTTATGACGATAGCTCAGTTTACGACTGCAAAACATACAGGTAACTTTGGTCTTGTCAGTGGAACAATCTGGCAACTTTTTAAAGGTAAACTTTCAATTCATAAACTATTTAATTATCCGTTTTCGGTGTCTCGCGCTGCCGTGGCTGGCAAAACAAACGTGCGTGGACCTGTGCAGCGCGCTTGATGTTTTGTTTCTGGTTTATTTATAGAGCAACGTAACATCCGCTGTGACGTCTGCCGCGTTAATGTCGCGAGAAAAATTGTTATCCCGATAAAATTCATTTAAATTAATGCCGATAAAAACGCGCTAAACTGATAGCTCTAATATATATATATATACACATACATACATATGGCTAACTTGGCCCACTACAATGTCATTTAAAAACTTTTACCAGAAGAGTGTGATCATGTTGTTGTGGAGTACACAGCAGTTAGTTTTTGTCTCAGTGAGAGAAGTCAGACGTGCTCTTGTCCTTGGTGTGTCAGTGACATCACGCATGAGCTGGTCAAGCACATGCTCCCATCTCAGGCCACAAAGATTGACTGTCATGTTCGCTTTTCTGTCCAATAAATTGTTCAACTTGAATTCGAGTCTTTGCCTATCATGACCAAATCCATCCTCAACTCACTCGAAGCCTTTTCAAAGACTGAAGTCTTGAGCTCAGACTTGCGCTTCAGTCACATCAGGCAGTCTTTTCAATGTTCCTGTTGGTCTCCACATGACTCGAAACTCCAGGAATCGAGCTTTTGGGTCCTATGAAACGGACGGGAACAAAGACTGTAATGTGACCCAAGTGCAAGTCTGAGCTCAAGACTCAAGTGGGACTTTGAAAAAGTGCTGCAATGCTCGCCCCAAATCACACCCAATTTGACATCCACCAATCGCGGTGAGGCCCCATCATTTGCATAACCCTGACCCTAATTAGAATAACCATGCCCACTTTCCCAAGTTCTGGCCAGATTGTTCAACATTTGCATAACCGTGCCCCCAAAGACCACACCAATCAGCGAACGCCTAATTTGCCTAACCACTCCCCCTTTCCACCAATCACAGCATGTTATCGTCATGCTCCGCCCACTTTTACAGCTATCAGCGAATCATCAGCCATCATTCCAGCCAGGCCACACACACTTTCCTGGATTTTTCTGCCTTGGAAAAAAAAATCCAGGAAAAAAAATTTGGGAAAAAAGTTTAAAACTGAAAATAATTTTGTTTACCGTATTTTCACGACCACAAGGCGGCATTAAAAGTCTTAAATTTTCTCCAAAATGGACAGGACGCCTTATAATGCGGAGCGTCTAGTGCAGACATGGGCAAACTACGGCCCGCGGGCCGGATCCGGCCCGTTGAGCTTTTTAATCCGGCCCGCCGAAGGTTGGTGCACAACACAATTAAGGTTCGATATAAATGATTGCATTCATTTCATTTGGACTTGTAATGACAGGCATTTCAACGCCAGATGGCGCAGTTACTTGAAGTTCCAGAGCACAGGGAGGGAGGGGGAGACAATACGGAAGCCAGCAGTAGCGCCAACTCAAGCAACTCCCGCTCGATGCGACGGAATAAGTGTGTCCGCGCCGCTATTTTCTATCATTGGATCCAAAACAGCGACATGCAAGTGACTCTTTGTTGCAGTGAGTTTTACTGCAATTGCGAACATTTTCACGTCCTGTCGATCATGGCATCTAAACGAAGAGGAAGAGTAATGGCCACGGTAGAGAAAGTGAAGTGTATCTGATGAAACGAAGCGGGTTACAAAATACGAAACATTCAGGAGATGTTTGGAGTCTGAAAGACTGAAATCTACAAGACTTTGAAAAACGAGGAAGTGATTTGTGCTCAGTCCGATTCTGGCTATTTCCATGCCCAGAGTGAATTGTGTTACGGGGAGTGAACACCCCTCTTTTGGAATGGTTAACCCCAGCAGCACGGGGAAGGGCGTGCGCTTGTTCGTACGGGGCAGTATTGAATACAGCGGCACATAAACAACACTCTGATGTCCGGTGTCTTTCTTATGCACAAACCATACAAGCCAGTCCCAGAGCGCTAACTATGAGCATAGAAGACTTCGAAGCGCCCGTGTCTGGCTTCAAAAGTTAAGCTCGCGACATCAGCTGAGCAACGCTGTCATGTGTGGTGATCGAGGGGAGGTCAAGTCAGAGACAATGAGTGAGTCGAAAGAAAAGCAACCAGGTCTCTTACACGTCTCATTTTGGAGCAAATAGTCCTAACTTTGTTATATTTTGTCATATACCTGTAGTGCTTGCTGCAGTTTTTGGCCAACATATTGTTGCACTTTGTTGCTTGTGTTGACACACATGTATGTTGCTCACATACTTGAACCTTCATACAGGACATATAACATAGTTGTTTCACCGTTCACATTAAAAAAAAATTGGTAATACTTTTATGCTTTTGTTCTGTTGATGTTTGGTATGGACTGTCAACATATAATTTTTTTTATATGTACCGTATCTTGTCCTGACACGGCCCACCTGTCAAATTTAGAAATCAATGTGGCCCCCGAGCCAAAAAGTTTGCCCACCCCTGGTCTAGTGTATGAGCCGAGTCCCAAATCCTGACTGAGAGCCGTCCGCCAATCAGTGAAGGTTGGGCGTGTAAGTGGCCGTGAGTGAGGACAGGCATGCGGGAAAGCAGTCCACCAATCAGTGAAGGGTGGGTGTGTAAGTGGCCGTGAGTGAGGACATGCATGCGGGAAAGCAGTCCGCCAATCAGTGAAGGGTGGGTGTGTAAGTGGCCGTGAGTGAGGACATGCATGCTGGAAAGAAGTCCGCCAATCAGTGAAGGGTGGGCGATGGCAAACACAGTTTTACAAGAGTGGGAGGCAGCGCCGGGCTAGTTACACCACTATTTGCGAATGGATTGTGGCTGCTTGGACAAACGTGTCTGCTTGCACTGTTGTTGGAGCTTTTGGCAAAGCCGGCATAATTTCTGTGGAGCCACATGGCAATGAGAGTGATACCTCTGACAACGAGAGGGAACCCGGCGTTTTTGATGGATTACTGGTACTTGCACAATTGTTCAATTCGGATACAGAAGATGAGGACTTTGATGGATTTCTGGGTGATGATTGATTGAAAAACGTGAGTACATTGTAAGATGGGGGCGGCCCGGTAGTCCAGTGGTTAGCATGTCGGCTTCACAGTGCAGAGGTACCGGGTTCGATTCCAGCTCCGGCCTCCCTGTGTGGAGTTTGCATGTTCTCCCTGGGCTTGCGTGGGTTGTCTCCGGGTTTTCTGACTGGACTACCACTACCACTGGACTAAGGCGTTTTTAGCCGAAATAAATGACCATGTATAGTCAGGCGTTTATAGCGAAAAACGACCATGTATAGTCAGGCGTTTTTCAGCTGAGATAGGCTCCAGCAACGACCCTGTGAATTGTAAGAGTAGAAGGCTGCTGTTGTCTTCTTCTCTGATCAAAACAATGTTGTCCTTTCCTCTGATCAAAACAGCGTGTCCCCCTAGCGGATATTCCACAAATTGCACCTTATTAAAATATTAATTCCGTGTCTTTTGTGCATTTTTTCACTTTTAAATGATCCTGCGGGCCTGATCAAACCTGCTTGCGGGACGGTTCCGGCCGTATGTTATACACCCCTGATGTATAGTAGGGCATTTTTAGCCGAAAAAAACGACCATGTATAGTAAGGCGTTTTTAGCCGAAAAAAACGACCACGTATAGTAAGGTGTTTTTAGCCGAAAATAACGACCAGGTCTTTATGTGTCCTGAATGGAACATCGTTTGTGCGCATTAACGTGGAGTTAATGGAGGACGATGCAATGCCACGCATGTACAGCGTTTTTAGCAGAAAAAACGACCATGTATAGTAAGGTGTTTTCAGCCGGAAAAAAACGACCCTGTATAGTAAGGCGTTTTTAGCCGAAAAAAACGACCATGTATAGTAAGGCGTTTTTAGCCGGAAAAAACGACCATGTATAGTAAGGCGTTTTTAGCCGAAAAAACGACCCTGTATAGTAAGGCGTTTTTAGCCGAAAAAAACGACCATGTATAGTAAGGCGTTTTAACCCAAAAAAAACATCCATGTTTAGTAAAGCATTTTTAAAATGACCATGTATAGTAAGTCGTTTTTAGCCGAAAAAAACGACCATGTATAGTAAGGCGTTTTAACCCGAAAAAAACGTCCATGTTTAGTAAAGCATTTTTAAAACGCCCATGTATAGTAAGGCCTTTTAACCCGACAAAAACAACCATGTATAGTAAGGCGTTTTTAGCCGAAAATAATGACCAGGTCTTCATGTGTCCTGAATGGAACACCGTTTGTACGCATTAACGTGGAGTTAATGGAGGACGACGCAGTGCCACGCATGTACAGCGTTTTTAGCCGAAAAAAACGATCATGTATAGTAAGGCGTTTTTAGCCGAAAAAAACGACCATGTATATAGGTGTTTTAACCCGAAAAAACGACCATGTATAGTAAGGCGTAGAAAAATAAGTAGTGTCGTTCCGGTAACATTAAATTTCAGCATAGGGTGGGTAGGTCGGACGTTTTTTTTTCTCCTTTTTTTTGCCCCCATCAAAAATGTAAACAAAATACCCATAAAACATAAAACAAGGAGACATTTTTATTATTATTCAAACCCCCACTCGCCGCCAAAGGCGGCGAGAGAGTTGGGTACCCCCCGGCTGGGTGTTACAGCCATCTCGTTACCTCTGCGTCCCGCGTCCTAGACGGCCCATGGTGTTCGTCAAATAGTTCGCTGAATCTTTTCGATACATCAATGGATGCTATTTTCTTAATATTATGGTGCGAGCATGCGACTGCGACACACAAAACGCGGTTTAAACTGTTGTCGGAGATCGTGGCCGCCGCCACGATTCAATGTTGTTGACAGACGACAGGGCAAACCACGCGCACGCTCAACGTGAATATCGCGAGAGTTTGCACCGATGTGAACACCCTAAATTCATCTTTCCTTTTATTATTTATAATTTTGTCTGTGGTTTTATTGTTCTTGTTTTGATTGTAAAGCGTCCTTGAGTGTTTTGAAAGGCGCTTATAAATGAAATGTATTATTATTATTATTATTACACAAAAATGTAAAAGGTTTGAAAAAAATGCCGACCGTGAAGTTTTTTTTCGAGGTAGAAATTCTCGGTCGGTCGGGTTACCGGAAACACACTACTTTTTTTTCTACGCCTAAGGCGTTTTAACCCGAAAAAAACGACCATGTATAGTAAGGCGTTTTCAGCCGAAAAAAACGATCACGTATTGATGGATTTATTATTTTCAGTTATCATACATTATACACATACATTATGACTGATTGATTGATTGATTATGCTTGCAATGAAGAAAGCTTATGCCTGCAATAATAAATTGATTATGCTTGCAAAGAAGAAAGCTTATGCCTGCAATCATTAATTGACTACGTCTGCAATGAAGAACGCTTATGCTTTTAATAAAGATATAATGCTTCTTAATCATTCACATTTATAATCCTTTTATTCATTATATGCTCACCTTTATACTGAAGAATGCTGAGTGCACTGTGTGGAAGTTAAGGGACGCAACCACCTTTTCGAGGACGTGGTTGGGATGAGATAAGTTTTAAGACTAAACAGGAGCAAGGTTCGACAGTGGATGGAGCCATCAACACCAGCTGCAACGTGATGTTTTTGTAACAATTGCACACATGTACGTAATTTACACTCACATACACACACATAGTCAAACAAGTTCAGTGTGTCTCCAACAGCCCCCACCCTTTAGGTTGGACACACCTTTGTAGTAGATTTCCCAATAAATGAGGGGGTGAAGGAGGAGATCGTGAGGGGTGACGAGCGGAGAAATGAAACCTAACACTTCTCCTTGTTCCCTCCAGGTACCAGAATTGAGTCTCCTGTCTCCTCTTTGTGTTTTATTCCTGAGTGTCAAATTGGATAAACCTGACATGTATAGTAAGGCGTTTTAACCCGAAAAAAACGACCATGTTCCGTAAGGCATTTTTAAAACGACCATGTATAGTAAGGCATTTTTCGCCGAAAAAAACGACCATGTATACTAAGGCGTTTTAACCCGAAAAAAACGTCCATGTATAGTAAGGCGTTTTTAGCCGAAAAAAACGACCATGTATAGTAAGGCGTTTTTCGCCGAAAAAAACGACCATGTATACTAAGGCGTTTTAACCCGAAAAAAAATGTCCATGTATAGTAAGGCGTTTTTAAAACGACCATGTATAAGTAAGGTGTTTTTAGGCAAAAAAACCGACCATGGCGTTTTTAGGCGAAAAAAAACACCCATGTATAGTAAGGCGTTTTTAGCCGAAAAAAACGATCATGTATCGTAAGGCCTTTTAACCCGACAAAAACGACCATGTATAGTAAGGCATTTTTAGCCGAAAAAAAAACGACCATGTATAGAAAGGCGTTTTTAGCTGAAAAAAATGACCATGTATAGTAAGGCGTTTTTAGCCGAAAAAAACCCCGACCATTTATAGTAAGGCGTTTTTAGCCGAAAAAAACGATGATGTATAGTAAGGCGTTTTAACCCGAAAAAAATGTCCATGTTTAGTAAGGCATTTTTAAAACGACCATGTATAGTAAGGCCTTTTAACCCGACAAAAACAACCATGTATAGTAAGGCGTTTTTAGCCGAAAATAACGACCAGGTCTTTATGTGTCCTGAATGGAAGACTGTTTGTACGCATTAACGTGGAGTTAATGGAGGACGATGCAGTGCCACACATGTACAGCGTTTTTAGCCGAAAAAAACGACCCTGTATAGAAAGGCGTTTTTAGCCGAAAAAACGACCATGTATAGTAAGGCGTTTTTAGCCGAAAAAAACGACCATATATAGTAAGGCGTTTTTAAGCGAAAAAAACGACCATGTATAGAAAGGCGTTTTTAGCCGAAAAAACGACCATGTATAGTATGCCGTTTTAGCGAAAAAAGCGACCATGTATAGTAAGGCGTTTTAAGCGAAAAAAAGCGACCATGTATAGAAAGGCGTTTTAGCTGAAAAAGCGACCATGTATAGTAAGGCGTTTTTAGCGAAAAAAGCGACCATGTATAGTAAGGCGTTTTAGCGGAAAAAACAACGGCCATGTATAGTAAGGCGTTTCTAGCCGAAAAAAACGACCATGTATAGAAAGGCGTTTTTAGCCAAAAAAACGACCATGTCAGGCGTTTTAACTTGACAAAAACGACTATATATATATATAGTAAGTCGTTTTTAGCCGAAAAAAACGACCATGTATAGTAAGTCGTTTTTAGCCGAAAAAAACGACCATGTATAGTAAGGCGTTTTTAGCCCAAAAAAACCCCAACCATGTATAGTAAGGTGTTTTTAGCCGAAAAAAACGACCATGTCAGGCGTTTTAACTTGAAAAAAACGACTATGTATAGTAAGTCGTTTTTAGCCGAAAAAAACGACCATATATAGTAAGGCGTTTTTAGCCGAAAAAAAACGACCATGTCAGGCATTTTAACCTGAAAAAACGACAATGTATAGTAAGGCGAATTTAGCCGAAAAAAACGACCATGTATAGTAAGGCGTTTTAGCCGAAAAAACGACCATGTATAGTAAGGCGTTTTTAGCTGAAAAAAATGACCATGTATAGTAAGGCCTTTTAACCCGACAAAAACGACCATGTATAGTAAGGCGTTTTTAGCCGAAAAAAACGACCATGTATAGTAAGGCGTTTTTAGCCGAAAAAAACGACCATTTATAGTAAGGCGTTTTTAGCCGAAAAAAACGACCATGTAAGGTGTTTTAACTTGAAAAAAACGACTATGTATAGTAAGTTGTTTTTAGCCGAAAAAAACGGCCGTGCATAGTAAGGCGTTTTTAGCCGAAAAAAACGACCATGTATAGTAAGGCGTTTTTAGCCGGAAAAAAAAAAACAGCCATGTATAGTAAGATGTTTTTAGCCGAAAAAACCAACCATGTATAGTAAGGCGTTTTTAAGCGAAAAAACGACCATGTATAGAAAGGCGTTTTTAGCCGAAAAAACGACCATGTATAGTAAGGCGTTTTTAGCCGAAAAAATGACCATGTCAGGCGTTTTAACTTGACAAAAACGACTATATATATATAGTAAGTCGTTTTTAGCCGAAAAAAACGACCCTGTATAGTAAGGCGTTTTTAGCCGAAAAAAAACGACCATGTATAGAAAGGCGTTTTTAGCCGAAAAAACGACCATGTATAGTAAGGCGTTTTTAGCCGAAAAAAACGACCATATATAGTAAGGCGTTTTAAGCGAAAAAACGACCATGTATAGAAAGGCGTTTTTAGCCGAAAAAACGACCATGTATAGTATGGCGTTTTTAGCCGAAAAAAACGACCATGTATAGTAAGGCGTTTTTAAGCGAAAAAAACGACCATGTATAGAAAGGCGTTTTTAGCTGAAAAAACGACCATGTATAGTAAGGCGTTTTTAGCCGAAAAAAACGACCATGTATAGTAAGGCGTTTTTAGCCGGAAAAAAACAACGGCCATGTATAGTAAGGCGTTTTTAGCCGAAAAAAACGACCATGTATAGAAAGGCGTTTTTAGCCAAAAAAACGACCATGTCAGGCGTTTTAACTTGACAAAAACGACTATATATATATAGTAAGTCGTTTTTAGCCGAAAAAAACGACCATGTATAGTAAGTCGTTTTTAGCCGAAAAAAACGACCATGTATAGTAAGGCGTTTTTAGCCCAAAAAAACCCCAACCATGTATAGTAAGGTGTTTTTAGCCGAAAAAAACGACCATGTCAGGCGTTTTAACTTGAAAAAAACGACTATGTATAGTAAGTCGTTTTTAGCCGAAAAAAACGACCATATATAGTAAGGCGTTTTAGCCGAAAAAAAACGACCATGTCAGGCATTTTAACCTGAAAAAACGACAATGTATAGTAAGGCGAATTTAGCGAAAAAAACGACCATGTATAGTAAGGCTTTTTAGCCGGAAAAACGACCATGTATAGTAAGGCGTTTTTAGCTGAAAAAAATGACCATGTATAGTAAGGCCTTTTAACCCGACAAAAACGACCATGTATAGTAAGGCGTTTTTAGCGAAAAAACGACCATGTATAGTAAGGCGTTTTTAGCGAAAAAACGACCATTTATAGTAAGGCGTTTTAGCGAAAAACGACCATGTAAGGTGTTTTAACTTGAAAAAACGACTATGTATAGTAAGTTGTTTTAGCCGAAAAACGACCGTGCATAGTAAGGCGTTTTAGCGAAAAACGACCATGTATAGTAAGGCGTTTTTAGCCGGAAAAAAAAAAACAGCCATGTATAGTAAGGCGTTTTTAGCCGAAAAAACCAACCATGTATAGTAAGGCGTTTTTAAGCGAAAAAAACGACCATGTATAGAAAGGCGTTTTTAGCCGAAAAAACGACCATGTATAGTAAGGCGTTTTTAGCCGAAAAAATGACCATGTCAGGCGTTTTAACTTGACAAAAACGACTATATATATATAGTAAGTCGTTTTTAGCCGAAAAAAACGACCATGTATAATAAGGCGTTTTTAGCCGAAAAAAAACGACCATGTCAGGCATTTTAACCTGAAAAAACGACAATGTATAGTAATGCGTTTTTAGCCGAAAAAAACGACCATTTATAGTAAGGCGTTTTTAGCCGAAAAAACGATCATGTATAGTAAGGCCTTTTAACCCGACAAAAACGACCATGTATAGTAAGGTGTTTTTAGCCGAAAAAAACGACCATGTATAGTAAGGCGTTTTTAGCCGAAAAAAACGACCATATATAGTAAGGCGTTTTTAAGCGAAAAAAACGACCATGTATAGAAAGGCGTTTTTAGCCGAAAAAACGACCATGTATAGTATGGCGTTTTTAGCGAAAAAACGACCATGTATAGTAAGGCGTTTTTAAGCGAAAAAAACGACCATGTATAGAAAGGCGTTTTTAGCCGAAAAAAACGACCATGTATAGTAAGGCGTTTTTAGCCGGAAAAAAACAACGGCCATGTATAGTAAGGCGTTTTTAGCCGAAAAAAACAACCATGTATAGTAAGGCGTTTTTAAGCGAAAAAAACGACCATGTATAGAAAGGCGTTTTTAGCCAAAAAAATTACCATGTCAGGCGTTTTAACTTGACAAAAACGACTATATATATATAGTAAGTCGTTTTTAGCCGAAAAAAACGACCATGTATAGTAAGGCGTTTTTAGCCCAAAAAACCCCCAACCATGTATAGTAAGGTGTTTTTAGCCGAAAAAAACGACCATGTCAGGCGTTTTAACTTGAAAAACGACTATGTATAGTAAGGCGTTTTAGCCCAAAAACCCCAACCATGTATAGTAAGGTGTTTTTAGCCGAAAAAAACGACCATGTCAGGCGTTTTAACTTGAAAAAATGACTATGTATAGTAAGGCGTTTTTAGCCCAAAAAACCCCAACCATGTATAGTAAGGTGTTTTTAGCCGAAAAAAACGACCATGTCAGGCGTTTTAACTTGAAAAAAACGACTATGTATAGTAAGTCGTTTTTAGCCGAAAAAAAACGACCATGTCAGGCATTTTAACCTGAAAAAACGACCATGTATAGTAAGCCGTTTTTAGCCGAAAAAAACGACCATGTATAGAAGGCGTTTTTAGCCGGAAAAAAAACAACCATGTATAGTAAGGCGTTTTTAAAACGACCATGTATAAGTAAGGTGTTTTTAGGCAAAAAAACCGACCATGGCGTTTTAAGCGAAAAAACCAACCATCTATAGTAAGGCGTTTTAAGCGAAAAAACGACCATGTATAGAAAGGCGTTTTTAGCCGAAAAAACGACCATGTATAGTAAGGCGTTTTTAGCCGAAAAAATGACCATGTCAGGCGGCGACCATGTATAGTAAGTCGTTTTAGCGAAAAAACGACCATGTATAGAAGGCGTTTTTAGCCGGAAAAAAAACAACCATGTATAGTAAGGCGTTTTTAAAACGACCATGTATAAGTAAGGTGTTTTTAGGCAAAAAAACCGACCATGGCGTTTTTAGGCGAAAAAAAACCAACCATCTATAGTAAGGCGTTTTTAAGCGAAAAAAACGACCATGTATAGAAAGGCGTTTTTAGCCGAAAAAACGACCATGTATAGTAAGGCGTTTTTAGCCGAAAAAAAACGACCATGTCAGGCATTTTAACCTGAAAAAACGACAATGTATAGTAATGCGTTTTTAGCCGAAAAAAACCACCATGTATAGTAAGGCGTTTTTAGCCGAAAAAAATGACCATGTATAGTAAGGCCTTTTAACCCGACAAAAACGACCATGTATAGTAAGGTGTTTTTAGCCGAAAAAAACGACCATGTATAGTAAGGCGTTTTTAGCCGAAAAAAACGACCATTTATAGTAAGGCGTTTTTAGCCGAAAAAACGATCATGTATAGTAAGGCCTTTTAACCCGACAAAAACGACCATGTATAGTAAGGTGTTTTTAGCCGAAAAAAACGACCATGTATAGTAAGGCGTTTTTAGCCGAAAAAAACGACCATTTATAGTAAGGCGTTTTTAGCCGAAAAAAACGACCATATATAGTAAGGCGTTTTTAAGCGAAAAAAATGACCATGTATAGAAAGGCGTTTTTAGCCGAAAAAACGACCATGTATAGTATGGCGTTTTTAGCCGAAAAAAACGACCATGTATAGTAAGGCGTTTTTAAGCGAAAAAAACGACCATGTATAGAAAGGCGTTTTTAGCTGAAAAAACGACCATGTATAGTAAGGCGTTTTTAGCCGAAAAAAACGACCATGTATAGTAAGGCGTTTTTAGCCGGAAAAAAACAACAGCCATGTATAGTAAGGCATTTTTAGCCGAAAAAAACAACCATGTAAGGCGTTTTTAAGCGAAAAAAACGACCATGTATAGTAAGGCGTTTTTAGCCAAAAAAACGACCATGTATAGTAAGTCGTTTTTAGCCGAAAAAAACGACCATGTATATATAGTAAGGCGTTTTTAGCCCCAAAAAACCCCAACCATGTATAGTAAGGTGTTTTTAGCCGAAAAAAACGACCATGTCAGGCGTTTTAACTTGAAAAAAACGACTATGTATAGTAAGTCGTTTTTAGCCGAAAAAAACGACCATATATAGTAAGGCGTTTTTAGCCGAAAAAAAACGACCATGTCAGGCATTTTAACCTGAAAAAACAACAATGTATAGTAAGGCGTTTTTAGCCGAAAAAAACGACCATGTATAGTAAGGCGTTTTAGCCGAAAAAACGACAATGTATAGTAAGGCGTTTTTAGCCGAAAAAAACGACCATGTATAGTAAGGCGTTTTTAGCCGAAAAAACGATCTTGTATAGTAAGGCGTTTTTAGCCCAAAAAAACCCCAACCATGTATAGTAAGGTGTTTTTAGCCGAAAAAAACGACCATGTCAGGCGTTTTAACTTGAAAAAAACGACTATGTATAGTAAGTCGTTTTTAGCCGAAAAAAACGACCATATATAGTAAGGCGTTTTTAGCCGAAAAAAAACGACCATGTCAGGCATTTTAACCTGAAAAAACGACAATGTATAGTAAGGCGTTTTTAGCCGAAAAAAACGACCATGTATAGTAAGGCGTTTTAGCCGAAAAAACGACAATGTATAGTAAGGCGTTTTTAGCCGAAAAAAACGACCATGTATAGTAAGCCGTTTTTAGCCGAAAAAACGATCTTGTATAGTAAGGCCTTTTAACCCGACAAAAACGACCATGTATAGTAAGGCGTTTTTAGCCGAAAAAACCGACCATATATAGTAAGCCGTTTTTCAGCGAAAAAAACGACCATGTATAGAAAGGCGTTTTAGCGAAAAACGACCATGTATAGTAAGGCGTTTTTAGCAAAAAAACGACCATGTATAGTAAGGCTTTTTTAAGCTAAAAAAACGACCATGTATAGAAAGGCGTTTTAGCTGAAAAACGACCATGTATAGTAAGGCGTTTTAGCGAAAAACGACCATGTATAGTAAGGCGTAGCCGGAAAAAACAACGACCATGTATAGTAAGGCGTTTTAGCCGAAAAAACAACCATTTTAAGCGAAAAAAGCGACCATATATAGTAAGGCGTTTTTAGCGAAAAAACGACCATGTCAGGCATTTTAACCTGAAAAACGACCATGTATAGTAAGTCGTTTTTAGCGAAAAAACGACCATGTATAGAAGGCGTTTTTAGCGGAAAAAACAACCATGTATAGTAAGGTGTTTTTAGCGAAAAACGACCATGTATAGTAAGGCGTTTTTAGCGAAAAAACAACCATGTATAGTAAGGCGTTTTTAGCGAAAAAACCGACCTATAGTAAGTCGTTTTTAGCGAAAAACGACCATATATAGTAAGGCGTTTTTAGCGAAAAAACGACCATGTCAGGCATTTTAACCTGAAAAACGACCATGTATAGTAAGCGTTTTAGCGAAAAAAACGACCATGTATAGAAGGCGTTTTTAGCGAAAAAATGACCATGTATAGTAAGGCCTTTTAACCCGACAAAAGCGACCATGTATAGTAAGGTGCGACCATGTATAGTAAGGCGTTTTAAAAAACGACCATTTATAGTAAGGCGTTTTTAGCGAAAAACGATCATGTATAGTAAGGCCTTTTAACCCGACAAAAGCGACCATGTATAGTAAGGTGTTTTTAGCCGGAAAAAACGACCATGTATAGTAAGGCGTTTTTAGCCGAAAAAAACGACCATTTATAGTAAGGCGTTTTTAGCCGAAAAAAACGACCATGTCAGGCGTTTTAACTTGAAAAAAACGACTATGTATAGTAAGTCGTTTTTAGCCGAAAAAAACGGCCGTGCATAGTAAGGCGTTTTTAGCCGAAAAAAACCACCATGTATAGTAAGGCGTTTTTAGCCGGAAAAAAAAAAACAGCCATGTATAGTAAGGCGTTTTTAGCCGGAAAAACCAACCATGTATAGTAAGGCGTTTTTAAGCGAAAAAAACGACCATGTATAGAAAGGCGTTTTTAGCGAAAAAACGACCATGTATAGTAAGGCGTTTTAGCGGGAAAAAACGACCATGTAGTAAGGCGTTTTTAGCCGAAAAAACGACCATGTATAGTAAGGCGTTTTTAGCCGAAAAAATGACCATGTCAGGCGTTTTAACTTGACAAAAACGACTATATATATATATAGTAAGTCGTTTTTAGCCGAAAAAAACGACCATGTATAGTAAGGCGTTTTTAGCCGAAAAAAAACGACCATGTCAGGCATTTTAACCTGAAAAAACGACAATGTATAGTAATGCGTTTTTAGCCGAAAAAAACGACCATGTATAGTAAGGCGTTTTTAGCCGAAAAAAATGACCATGTATAGTAAGGCCTTTTAACCCAACAAAAACGACCATGTATAGTAAGGTGTTTTTAGCCGAAAAAAACGACCATGTATAGTAAGGCGTTTTTAGCGAAAAAAACGACCATGTCAGGCATTTTAACCTGAAAAAACAACCATGTATAGTAAGGTGTCTTTAGCCGAAAAAACCCGGCCATGTATAGTAAGGCGTTTTTAGCCGAAAAAACGACCATGTATAGTAAGGCGTTTTTAGGCAAGAAAAACAACCATGTATAGTAAGGCGTTTTAACCGGAAAAAACGACCATGTACAGTATAGTGTTGGGGGAAAGCGGCCTTCTTTCCTCCGAGTGTTCGTTGAATTTCGAGGAGAATGTTGGTAATCCAAATAAAGGCTGGAGTCGATGAACAGTTTCTTCAAAGCTTTTAATAATGGAATATTCCAGGCACCCGCGAATTACAGACAATGGCTGCGCGTCACGAGTGCGAAGCAGGAAGAGATTCACCTCATTTGTATACCATCAGAAGGGCGGGACCGAGACACAAAGTGTGAACTTTCGTTTCTCCGAAACTGATTCTTAGCTTGCCGCATTCCAAAGTTTGTGCGTCTTCAGCAGGGAGTATTCCAATTCGAGGTGATGATTTTTACAAGGACGCAAAGCTACACTGAGGGCATGGGAAAGTTATCCAGCATGACAAAATATGAGCAGAATGCAGACTTCAATAGTAAGTCGTTTTTAGCCGGAAAAAACGACCATGGGTGTCAAACTCATTTCACATTGTGGGCCACATAGGGCCTCGGTAGATGTCAAGTGGGCCGGACAATTAAAAATGATACCATACTCTCCTATAAATAACTAAAATAATGTCTTTCCTTTGTTTTGGTCTAAAGATGCACAAGAACACTAGGAAAATTTGGAAATTTAATGAACATATCTTTTGCAAAACATTTCATGAAGCACCTAAGATTTCCTTAGACAGATGTGCAATTGACTTTTGTCATTCACATACAGTCAAACCTCGGTTTTCGAACGTGTCGGTTCTGGACCAATTTGGTTTTCGACCAAAAATTTTGAATTTTTTATGCCTCTGATGATGAACAAATTTCGGTTCTCGAACAAACTGAGCGCACTTGAATGCACCATTTGACTCCTCTCGCCTTCCTTACACGAGGAAGTGACGCTTCCTCGGGTAGATGAGGAAGTGATGCTTCCTCGTGCTGCTTTCCATTGTGAGCAGACTTGTTCAATAAACATTTTTATTTTAACAAGTGGTTTCGGTTTTCAAACAATTCGGTTTTCGAACAGCCTTCTGGAACGGATTATGGATGAAAACCGAGGTTTGACTGTATATGCATTGCAACTGATCCCACTGACTGTACAAAGGCACAAAACCTTAACAAGTAATTGGTCTTGAAAAATATAGTAATGCACTTTTAAGATTAAACGAGATTTATAAAGAAAGGAATTTTAAAAACATTTACATGAGCATATAAAATCAAAATGTAATCCCTGCCTACACCTTACAAACTGACAGACTGAGGCTGCTGTTATCTTCTTCTCTGATCAAAACAATGTTGTCTTTTCCTCTGATAAAAACAAGGTGTCCCCTAGCGGCTATTCCATGAACTGCACTTTATTGCAAATAAAACACCAATTACGCACACTACCAAAACGTGCAAGCCAATTTTATTCATTGTCTCAAGATGCTTTATTGATCAGGGGAACTCTGCTGGAATAGTTGAGACGCAAGTCTCGTCTGGATGCTTGCGGGGTGCTCTCTGCTGGTCCGAACGGGGCCGGGGGCTGAAGAACCTGAAAAACCCAAAGGATCGCAGTGAAATCAAACTTCGTTTCAGATTGGGGAGGAAATATCGGATGACTTTCTGAGGGCCCCAATAACTTTTCCCCCTCAAAGTATTCACTGTATATAGATCAACATGTCAGAAACAGAGATGAAAGTGGACTTTCCTGAAAAAAAGAATAAATAAATAATAATAATAGTAATAATTATATATATATATAATAATAATTATTATGATTAATTATTATATCGTGTGTATATATATATAGCCGTTTTAAGCCGAAAATAACGACCAGGAACACCGTTTGTACGCATTAACATGGAGTTAATGGAGGACGATGCAGTGCCACGCATGTACAGCATTTTTAGACGAAAAAAACGACCCTGTATAGTAAGGCGTTTTTAGCCGAAAAAAACGACCAAGTATAGAAAGGCGATTTTACCCGAAAAAAACGACCATGTACAGTAAGGCGTTTTTAGCCGAAATAAACAACAATGTATAGTAAGGCGTTTTTAGCCCAAAAAAACGACCATGTATAGTAAGGCGTTTTTAGCCGGAAAAAAATGGCCATGTATAGTAAGGCGTTTATTAGCCGAAAAAAACCGAACATTTATAGTAAGGCGTTTTTAGTCGAGAAAAACGACCATGTATAATCAGGCGTTTATAGCCGAAAAAAACGACCATGTATAGTAAGGCATTTTTAGCCGAAATAAACGACCATGTATAGTCAGGCGTTTTTAGCCGAAATAAACGACCATGTATAGTAAGGCGTTTTTAGCCGAAAAAAACGACCATGTATAGTCAGGCGCTTTTAGCAGAAAAAACGGTCATGTATAGTAAGGCGTTTTTAGCCGAAAAAAATGACCCTGTATAGTAAGGCGTTTTTAGCCGAAATAAACGACAATGTATAGTAAGGCGTTTTTAGCCCAAAAAAACGACCATGTATAGTAAGGCGTTTTTAGCCGAAAAAAAATGGCCATGTATAGTAAGGCGTTTATTAGCCGAAAAAAAACGAACATTTATAGTAAGGCGTTTTTAGTCGAGAAAAACGACCATGTATAGTAAGGCATTTTTAGCCGAAATAAACGACCATGTATAGTCAGGCGTTTTTAGCGAAAAAGCGACCATGTATAGTAAGGCGTTTTTAGCCAAAATAAGGCGACCATGTATAGTCAGGCGTTTATAGCGAAAAAACGACCATGTATAGTAAGGCGTTTTAGCGAAATAAGCGACCATGTATAGTAAGGCGTTTATAGCGAAAAACGACCATGTATAGTAAGGCGTTTATAGCGAAAAAACGACCATGTATAGTAAGGCGTTTTAGCGAAATAAACGACCATGTATAGTAAGGCGTTTATAGCGAAAAAAGCGACCATGTATAGTAAGGCGTTTATAGCGAAAAAAGCGACCATGTATAGTAAGGCGTTTTAGCGAAATAAATGACCATGTATAGTCAGGCGTTTATAGCGAAAAAACGACCATGTATAGTCAGGCGTTTATAGCGAAATAAACGACCATGTATAGTAAGGCGTTTTAGCCCGTTTTAGCCCAAAAACGACCATGTATAGTAAGGCGTTTTAGGCGGAAAAAATGGCCATGTATAGTAAGGCGTTTATAGCCGAAAAAACGACCATGTATAGTCAGGCGTTTATAGCCGGAAAAAAGACCATGTATAGTAAGGCGTTTATAGCCAAAAAAAAGACCATGTATAGTAAGGCGTTTATAGCCAAAAAAAACGACCATGTATAGTAAGGTGTTTTAGCGAAATAAACGACCATGTATAGTCAGGCGTTTATAGCGAAAAAAACGACCATGTATAGTAAGGCGTTTTAGCAGAAAAAAGCGACCATGTATAGTAAGGCGTTTATAGCGAAAAACGACCATGTATAGTAAGGCGTTTATAGCGAAAAACGACCATGTATAGTAAGGCGATTTTAGCGAAATAAACGACCATGTATAGTAAGGCGTTTATAGCGAAAAAACGACCATGTATAGTAAGGCGTTTATAGCGAAAAACGACCATGTATAGTAAGGCGTTTATAGCGAAAAAATGACCATGTATAGTAAGGTGTTTTAGCGAAAAAACGACCATGTATAGTAAGGCGTTTTTAGCGAAATAAATGACCATGTATAGTCAGGCGTTTATAGCGAAAAACGACCATGTATAGTAAGGCGTTTTTAGCGAAAAACGGTCATGTATAGTAAGGCGTTTTAGCGAAAAAATGACCCTGTATAGTAAGGCGTTTTTAGCGAAATAAACGACAATGTATAGAAAGGCGTTTTAGCGAAAAAACGACCATGTATAGTAAGGCGTTTTTAGCGAAAAACGACCATGTATAGTAAGGCGTTTTAGCCGAAATAAACGACCATGTATAGTAAGGCGTTTTTAGCCGAAAAAAAATGGCCATGTATAGTAAGGCATTTATTAGCCGAAAAAAAACGAACATTTATAGTAAGGCGTTTTTAGTCGAGAAAAACGACCATGTAAAGTAAGGCGTTTTTAGTCGAGAAAAACGACCATGTAAAGTCAGGCGTTTTTAGCCGAAAAAAACGACCATGTATAGTAAGGCGTTTTTAGCCGAAATAAACGACCATGTATAGTAAGGCGTTTTTAGCCGAAAAAAACGACCATGTATAGTAAGGCGTTTTTAGCAGAAAAAACGGTCATGTATAGTAAGGCGTTTTTAGCCGAAAAAAATGACCCTGTATAGTAAGGCGTTTTTAGCCGAAATAAACGACAATGTATAGAAAGGCGTTTTTAGCCCAAAAAAACGACCATGTATAGTAAGGCGTTTTTAGCCGAAAAAAAATGGCCATGTATAGTAAGGCGTTTATTAGCCGAAAAAAAACGAACATTTATAGTAAGGCGTTTTTAGTCGAGAAAAACGACCATGTATGGTAAGGCATTTTTAGCCGAAATAAACGACCATGTATAGACAGGCGTTTATAGCCGAAAAAAACGACCATGTATAGTAAGGCATTTTTAGCCGAAATAAACGACCATGTATAGTCAGGCGTTTTTAGCCGAAAAAAACGACCATGTATAGTAAGGCGTTTTTAGCCGAAATAAACGACCATGCATAGTAAGGCGTTTTTAGCCGAAAAAACGACCATGTATAGTAAGGCATTTTTAGCCGAAATAAACGACCATGTATAGTCAGGCGTTTATAGCCGAAAAAAACGACCATGTATAGTAAGGCGTTTTTAGCCGAAATAAACGACCATGTATAGTAAGGCGTTTATAGCCGAAAAAACGACCATGTATAGTAAGGCGTTTATAGCCGAAAAAACGACCATGTATAGTAAGGCGTTTATAGCCGAAAAAAACGACCATGTATAGTAAGGCGTTTATAGCCGAAAAAAACGACCATGTATAGTAAGGCGTTTTTAGCCGAAATAAATGACCATGTATAGTCAGGCGTTTATAGCCGAAAAAAACGACCATGTATAGTAAGGCATTTTTAGCCAAAATAAACGACCATGTATAGTAAGGCGTTTTAAGACGAAAAAAACGACCATGTATAGTAAGGCATTTTTAGCCGAAATAAACGACCATGTATAGTCAGGCGTTTATAGCCGAAAAAAACGACTATGTATAGTAAGGCGTTTATAGCCGAAAAAAACGACCATGTATAGTAAGGCGTTTTTAGCCGAAATAAATGACCATGTATAGTCAGGCGTTTATAGCCGAAAAAAACGACCATGTATAGTAAGGCGTTTTTAGCCGAAATAAATGACCATGTATAGTCAGGCGTTTTTAGCCGAAATAAATGACCATGTATAGTCAGGCGTTTATAGCCGAAAAAAACGACTATGTATAGTAAGGCGTTTATAGCCGAAAAAACGACCATGTATAGTAAGGCGTTTATAGCGAAAAAACGACCATGTATAGTAAGGCGTTTATAGCGAAAAAACGACCATGTATAGTAAGGCGTTTTTAGCGAAATAAATGACCATGTATAGTAAGGCGTTTTAGCCAAAATAAACGACCATGTATAGTCAGGCGTTTATAGCGAAAAAACGACCATGTATAGTAAGGCGTTTTAGCGAAATAAACGACCATGTATAGTAAGGCGTTTATAGCGAAAAACGACCATGTATAGTAAGGCGTTTATAGCCGAAAAAAACGACCATGTATAGTAAGGCGTTTTAGCCGAAATAAACGACCATGTATAGTAAGGCGTTTATAGCCGAAAAAACGACCATGTATAGTAAGGCGTTTATAGCCGAAAAAAACGACCATGTATAGTAAGGCGTTTTAGCCGAAATAAATGACCATGTATAGTCAGGCGTTTATAGCCGAAATAAACGACCATGTATAGTCAGGCGTTTATAGCCGAAAAAAACGACCATGTATAGTCAGGCGTTTTTAGCCCAAAAAAACAACCATGTATAGTAAGGCGTTTTTAGACGGAAAAAAATGGCCATGTATAGTAAGGCGTTTATTAGCCGAAAAAAAACGAACATTTATAGTAAGGCATTTTTAGTCGAGAAAAACGACCATGTAAAGTCAGGCGTTTTTAGCCGAAAAAAACGACCATGTATAGTAAGGCGTTTTTAGCCGAAATAAACGACCATGTATAGTAAGGCGTTTTTAGCAGAAAAAACGGTCATGTATAGTAAGGCGTTTTTAGCCGAAAAAAATGACCCTGTATAGTAAGGCGTTTTTAGCCGAAATAAACGACAATGTATAGAAAGGCGTTTTTAGCCCAAAAAAACGACCATGTATAGTAAGGCGTTTTTAGCCGAAAAAAATGGCCATGTATAGTAAGGTGTTTATTAGCCGAAAAAAACCGAACATTTATAGTAAGGCGTTTTTAGTCGAGAAAAACGACCATGTAAAGTAAGGCGTTTTTAGTCGAGAAAAACGACCATGTAAAGTCAGGCGTTTTTAGCCGAAAAAAACGACCATGTATAGTAAGGCGTTTTAGCGAAAAACGACCATGTATAGTAAGGCGTTTTTAGCAGAAAAAACGGTCATGTATAGTAAGGCGTTTTTAGCCGAAAAAAATGACCCTGTATAGTAAGGCGTTTTTAGCCGAAATAAACGACAATGTATAGAAAGGCGTTTTTAGCCCAAAAAAACGACCATGTATAGTAAGGCGTTTTTAGCCGAAAAAAAATGGCCATGTATAGTAAGGCGTTTATTAGCCGAAAAAAAACGAACATTTATAGTAAGGCGTTTTTAGTCGAGAAAAACGACCATGTATGGTAAGGCATTTTTAGCCGAAATAAACGACCATGTATAGACAGGCGTTTATAGCCGAAAAAAACGACCATGTATAGTAAGGCATTTTTAGCCGAAATAAACGACCATGTATAGTCAGGCGTTTTTAGCCGAAAAAAACGACCATGTATAGTAACCCGTTTTTAGCCGAAATAAACGACCATGCATAGTAAGGCGTTTTTAGCCGAAAAAAACGACCATGTATAGTAAGGCATTTTTAGCCGAAATAAACGACCATGTATAGTCAGGCGTTTATAGCCGAAAAAAACGACCATGTATAGTAAGGCGTTTTTAGCCGAAATAAACGACCATGTATAGTAAGGCGTTTTTAGCCGAAATAAATGACCATGTATAGTCAGGCGTTTATAGCCGAAAAAAACGACCATGTATAGTAAGGCATTTTTAGCCAAAATAAACGACCATGTATAGTCAGGCGTTTATAGCCGAAAAAAACGACCATGTATAGTAAGGCGTTTTTAGACAAGAAAAAACGACCATGTATAGTAAGGCGTTTTAAGACGAAAAAAACGACCATGTATAGTAAGGCATTTTTAGCCGAAATAAACGACCATGTATAGTCAGGCGTTTATAGCCGAAAAAAACGACCATGTATAGTAAGGCGTTTTTAGCCGAAATAAATGACCATGTATAGTCAGGCGATTTTAGCCGAAATAAATGACCATGTATAGTCAGGCGTTTATAGCCGAAAAAAACGACTATGTATAGTAAGGCGTTTATAGCCGAAAAAACGACCATGTATAGTAAGGCGTTTATAGCCGAAAAAAACGACCATGTATAGTAAGGCGTTTATAGCCGAAAAAACGACCATGTATAGTAAGGCGTTTTAGCCGAAATAAATGACCATGTATAGTAAGGCGTTTATAGCCGAAAAAAACGACCATGTATAGTAAGGCGTTTTTAGCCGAAATAAATGACCATGTATAGTCAGGCGTTTTTAGCCGAAATAAATGACCATGTATAGTCAGGCGTTTATAGCCGAAAAAAACGACCATGTATAGTAAGGCGTTTATAGCCGAAAAACGACCATGTATAGTAAGGCGTTTATAGCGAAAAAACGACCATGTATAGTAAGGCGTTTATAGCCAAAAAAAACGACCATGTATAGTAAGGTGTTTTTAGCCGAAATAAACGACCATGTATAGTCAGGCGTTTATAGCCGAAAAAAACGACCATGTATAGTAAGGCGTTTTTAGCCGAAAAAAACGACCATGTATAGTAAGGCGTTTATAGCGAAAAAACGACCATGTATAGTAAGGTGTTTTTAGCGAAAAAACGACCATGTATAGTAAGGCGTTTTTAGCGAAATAAACGACCATGTATAGTCAGGCGTTTATAGCGAAAAACGACCATGTATAGTAAGGCGTTTATAGCCGAAAAAACCGACCATGTATAGTAAGGTGTTTTTAGCCGAAAAAAACGACCATGTATAGTAAGGCGTTTTTAGCCGAAATAAATGACCATGTATAGTAAGGCGTTTATAGCCGAAAAAACGACCATGTATAGTAAGGCGTTTATAGCCGAAAAAACGACATGTATAGTAAGGCGTTTATAGCCGAAAAAAACGACCATGTATAGTAAGGCGTTTATAGCCGAAAAAAAGACCATGTATAGTAAGGCGTTTATAGCCAAAAAAAACGACCATGTATAGTAAGGCGTTTTTAGCCGAAATAAACGACCATGTATAGTCAGGCGTTTATAGCCGAAAAAAACGACCATGTATAGTAAGGCGTTTTTAGCCGAGAAAAACGACCATGTATAGTAAGGCGTTTATAGCCGAGAAAAAGACCATGTATAGTAAGGCGTTTATAGCCGAAAAAAACGACCATGTATAGTAAGGCGTTTTTAGCCGAAATAAACGACCATGTATAGTAAGGCGTTTATAGCCGAAAAAACGACCATGTATAGTAAGGCGTTTATAGCCGAAAAAAACGACCATGTATAGTAAGGCGTTTTTAGCCGAAAAAAACGACCATGTATAGTAAGGCGTTTATAGCCGAAAAAACGACCATGTATAGTAAGGCGTTTATAGCCGAAAAAAACGACCATGTATAGTAAGGCGTTTATAGCCGAAAAAACGACCATGTATAGTCAGGCGTTTATAGCCGAAAAAACGACCATGTATAGTAAGGCGTTTATAGCCGAAAAAAACGACCATGTATAGTCAGGCGTTTATAGCCAAAAAACGACCATGTATAGTAAGGCGTTTATAGCCGAAAAAAACGACCATGTATAGTCAGGCGTTTATAGCCGAAAAAAACGACCATGTATAGTAAGCCGTTTTTAGCCGAAATAAACGACCATGTATACTCGACATTCGATGATTAATCTTCCTTTTGTGTGCACACGTGAACCCTTTGTGGCTTCCTTTCTCGCTAAAATTTCGAAATCTCCGAGATATGGCGAGGCCATGAGAATGCGAGGCGACGGCATTACTGTTGTGGCGACGCCACTCGAGCGAAGCGCGCCTCAGCAGTAGATGCCCAACTCGGGAACGACCTCCAAGCGGTGTTGAGCGTGCCTTCGGGCTTCGAACAGTTCCCAGTCAACGGCGGACAACTGGGTCTGCAGGTATCCGGGTCGCTGCGGTTTTAGGAGCCGCTTTGGGACCCGGTTGGCGGTCGCTCAACAACAACAACAACAACAACATCAGCAGTAGATAGTCTGCTGCTCTCAGCTGTGCGTGCGTCAGCGCGAACATGTACGCAAGCGTGTCTTTTGATTTCAACCAATCAGCGCCGACGCAACTGACGTCACACACGACAACAGCTAAACTAAGCTCGCCGAGATGACACTCGAAGTCGGACGGAAATGTTTTCCTGCCAATCTGTGCGTTTCCCTTATCGTCCAAATATATTTTTTACAACAACAACTGTCTTGTCCACGGCGTCTTTTATTTGTTCCACTGGTGTTTAGCAAGTGTGTTTATAAAGAGACGAAAATCTCTTTAGTGTACACACGCTCCCCGACTTACGAACATCCGAGTTACGAACAACGGTACATACGAACATTTTTACGGGTATGTCAAAAAAGAAAAGAAAAAGTTAGATTTTGTATTGCGTGCCTTTTTCCGAGTACAGGTACTGTAGTACTTCTTTCCGCCGCTAATACCGACGTGAGGCGCCGTGAGAGCTCGCCCAGCATCCAACCCGAATCCGGCTTCCTCTGCCCAGTTGTTAAATATCTCGTTCATCCATTATTCAATATGGTTGGTAAAAAGCGAAAGGCTTCTAGTGGGAGTGGGCGTGTAAAGAAGAGGCAAGCCATTTCATTTCAAATGAAAGTGGCAATAATAAAGAAGCTTGATGCGGGTGAGAAAATGGTGAGCGTCACACTTGCATACAACATGAATCGTTCGACCATCGATACCATTTATAAACAGAAATATCGGGAGCTTCAAGCTGAAGCCGCTGCTAGTTTACCGGGCAGCTAACCCTCGAGCCCTGAAGAACATGACGAAAAGCTCTCTCCCCGTTATATGGATGTCAAACATATAAGCCTTAAACATACATTCCAGACAAAATATAGCACTGAAGCAACTTACGAACGAATTCACCTTATGAACGATCGTTCGGAACGTATCTCGTTCGTAACCTGGGGAGCGTCTGTACTAGTGTTAGTAAATCAACATGGCTACGCTCGTGAAAGCAAAACAACGAACTCAAACGCGTGTTCGTTCAATGTTGTCAACTAATATCCAGCTTAATTTTAGGCAATTTTTCCTCAATTCTCTGGAGAAATTTTCATTAAAATTTGAAAATCCGGAATTCCGGGAAAATCCGGAGGACTTTCACCTCCAGCAGAGGGCCCGCCATTGGCAAGGGGAAACAATTAACCCAATTTCGCTTTCAAATGTCAGCGAACAGCAGTAAGAATCATTGTAAAATTCGACCGCAAACTTGCAAGAGGCTCGCGCCCGTCATCGACGGTGTTGACAAGGTCTTTAGGCGTAGAAAAATAAGTAGTGTGTTTCCGGTAACATGAAATTTCAGCATAGGGTCGGTAGGTCGGACAAAGTTTTTTTTTTTTAAGCTTTTTTTCTCCCTCCCTCCTCCATCAAAAACGTAAACAAAATAACCATAAAACATAAAACAAGGAGACATTGAAACCAGTGCCGGATGCTCGTCTGTCAAAGAGGGGAAGCTCAATTTTGGTCAACATCATAAAATGTGTCTGTTTATTTATACGCGAATTCTACTCTAGCTCTGTTCCTTTTCAAGAAAATGATCTGTGACCCTGTCAAACCAACAAAGCGTCTTTTACCGGTACTTAATTAGTGTCGTACAACTATAGGAACTACAATAAAACCCACCAGAAATAAAAGATTAATTTGTCGCTAGTTGTTTGTTTACAACAAAGAGTGTCACTAAAATGATTAGGAGAAGTCTCCAGAATGCGAGTTGAAAAAAATGCTTGCACGGATGCCTACACTAAAAGCTCGGTGATTGGCTCATTTCAATGTCAATCACTAAAAGCTTGGTGATTGGCTCAATCGAACTGGCACACAGGCTCAGACAGATCATCCAATCTGATGCAGAAAAGCCTGGCGTCCGGTACCCTCCCACTGCCATCCAGTCCCAGAGACGCCGAACTCCGTGGGCGGGACAAAAACCAGTTTGTATCCAATGACTCGTCTCCGTTCAACGCATTGAGACAACCTACCCTGAACTCACTACCGTTTAAAGCACAGCGAAGCTGCGACATGAAGGAGAAGGGAGTCGCGTCATAACCAGTAAGAAGAAGCTGATTCGGAGCAAAAGTTGAGCACGTTGTAGCGCATATTTAGTCAATGGACATGTACACACAATGAAATTTACATTCATATATTTCATCACTTATTATTTGACATTTTAGGGGAAGCCGAGCTTCCCTTGCAGTCCGAGAGCAATCGCCACTGATTGAAACCTCCGCTCGGCGGGAGAGTTGGGTACCCAGCGGCTGGGTGTCCCGCGACCTAGACGGCCCGTGGTGGTCGTGGCCCGGCCTGGACTAGGTGCCGTAAGACTAAGGCGGACGGGGTCGACGCCAACGAGCACGCCGCGGTCGGCGGGGTGGGCGGCGGGGAACGCCGACGGGCGCCTGACTGGGGTAGTGACGGGGACGGGCGGACGCGGAGGTGGCGCGGCGCACCGACCGACCCGCGCCGACACCGTCCCCTCCCCGCGACGCCTCCGCCGCCATCGTCCCGCTGCTCTGCGGCGGCGCCGGCGCCGCTTATTTGGGTTTTCGCTCGCTCCGGCTCGAGGCGGGTGCGCCGCCGCCGCCGCCTCGCGAGGTCGGGCCGCGGGGGCGGGCGCTGGGTGTTTGTGGCGGGGGGGTAGAGTAGACGACCGGCCAACGACCGGCGCGCCATACCACCACCCCGCCCGTCCCACCGCCACGCCCGCCCCGCCTCTCCCGCGTCGACTTCGAACGTCGCCGCCGCCTCGTTGAATCTTTTCGATACAGCAGTGGATGCTATTTTCTTAATATTATGGTGCGAGCATGCGACTGCAACACACAAAACACGGTTTAAACTGTTATCGGAGATCGTGGCCGCCGCCATGATTCAATGTTGTTGACAGACGACAGGGCAAACGACGCAACGTGAATATCGCGAGAGTTTGCACCAATGTAAACGCTCTAAATTAATCTTTCCTTTTATTATTTATAATTTTGTCTGTGGTTTTATTGTTCTTGTTTTGATTGTAAAGCGTCCTTGAGTGTTTTGAAAGGCGCTTATAAATGAAATGTACTATTATTATTATTACACAAAAATGTAGATGGTTTGAAAAAAAAATGCTGACCGTAAAGTTTTTCTTTGAGGTAGAAATTCTCGGTCGGTCGGGTTACCGGAAACACACTACTTTTTTTCCTACGCCTTACGAATGACAAACCTTCGACTGAAGTGGCTCTCAACTTTACAAGTACAGTCCCACCGTACCTTTATCAGTCTGCTGTCTCACCGTGTTGGTCTTTGTTGTTGTGTTTATGATCCTCTGGACGACGAGTTGAAACTGGGAAAGTCAATTCCTTAGTCTGTCTGTGGCTGCGCAGACGCAACGGAGCTTGTGCTCAGCGGTGCACTCCGTGCAGTCCCTACCAAGCCCCTCGCCCCTCTTCTTTCTCTTCGGGTCTACCTCTCTGTGCACGGCTGCTGAGCCACTGCCAAACCTCGCTTCAGACACGTGAAAAAGAGAGAGCGACATAGAGGGGGGAGAGAGAGAGAGGGGGCTGCTCTCATCGTTCACTTCAAAGAGCCGGGTCTTTGCACCGGCTCGTTCGCGACCGACACATCACGACTATCTTCGTAGCTGTCAAGGGGCGGAACCAACTGGCGGCTGCGCCGCAGCTACACTCCTAGTCTAGTGACAGCCGAGCGACGTTTGTGTTACAATCTAATCGCGAATCGTTAGTCTATCAAATGGGGCCACGCGTAGAAGTATTACTGAAAGCCAACTAAGTCTAACTATTACGAGGATTCTGTTGTTAGTTTCAAGACGGTGAAGACATGATATCACGACTCAGACACATATTTCTTTTGACAATTTAGCGGATACGCATTTATTTTGTCACTTATGTTTAACAACAACAAAATGACTCCGGTTATTTGAAATTCCGATTCCTTCTTGTGCTAAGAATGCAGCATACCTTCCGAAGCGCAATTTGATTGGCTCGTTAGCGGTCACGAGAGCACATTGTAATCGATATGATTGGAAGCTCGTTGATTCGCAATACGGAAAAACATCTAACCTTGACTACTGTCACGTTAAGTTTCACGTCACAAACTTGATTAGTTTGTTGGGATTCGCTGCTTTGTAACCACTTCAATATTCGAGAACTTTGCGTTTTTTATTGTGACATTTCGGCAATCGTGTAGGTGGTGGTGCGTGTTTCTGAGTTACGCATGTTTTGTATAGATAAACGACCCTTAGCATTTAGCAAAACATTACTAACACAGCAGGACTGCCATTTCAAAAATGAGGACCATTTTCTGCTTCATCACCAGGAGCTGTAAAGCTGATGGCAGCTGGAAACAAGGCGCCTTTTTATCACCACATTCAACGCAACGCAGAGTCAGATGCACACGCAGCGATGTGTGCAAAGAGGAAAGAAGTTACTACATTACCACTCCCATCTTCTATGTCAATGCCTCTCCTCATCTGGGCCACCTGTATTCAGCAATTTTAGCCGACTGCATGCACAGATACAAGCTTCTACGGGGATTCAAGTCGAGATTTGCAACAGGTAATTAATTTACATGCACCCTGTTTCTGCTACTCAACTGCGCAGAGGACCAGGCCTTTTTAGTGGGCGGCCTGCATCTCTTCTTTTCAGGCACGGATGAGCACGGTTTAAAAATCCAACAGGCGGCCAATGCAGCAGGAGAAGCCCCCCTGACCTTCTGCACCGGGGTATCCCAGAGATTCCGGCAGCTCTTTGGCAGCTGCAATGTGTCCTTCACAGACTACATCAGGACCACTGAGGAGAGGCACCGGCGGTCCGTAGAGCACTTCTGGTGCACATTGTATGACAAAGGGTTCATCTACAAGGGCAACTATGAGGGCTGGTACTCCACGCCAGACGAGAGCTTCCTCACGCCGACGCAGGTGGCAGACGCCGTTGATGCCAGCGGCCAGGCAATCAAGGTTTCACTGGAGAGTGGTCACAAGGTGCATCCACAAACATTTGTGTTAAGGGGGAATTTGCACTTTTAGAGCTCAGTAAATTTGGTCACATTTGTAAGAATCATTACAATAGCACTTGACAGTTCTATGTTGGGGGGGAAAAAATGTGTCTCGGCCATGTTTTAACAAATATGGCCAAACTTTTTCTATTAACGTTCTTCTTAAATCTTTCAACTGGAATGAATTGCTGCATTGATACAATACTGGCATGGAAACAAGTTTCAAAACATTAAAAGAGAATCTCCTATCCCATTACCATCATATCAAGAAATTATTGTTTATTTTCCTCATAGTCAATCCAGCAAATGCAGTTAAATGCATTATCCCTGCTGAATAAATGACAGCTCTACTGTTTGAATGCCTATTTTTGGTTAATGAAAAATGTTTCCATCTCTACCTACCTGTTTGGCAGGTGGAATGGCTGAAAGAGGAGAACTACATGTTCCGTTTGTCAGCATTTCGGACTCCACTGCTTGACTGGCTCCAGAAAAACCCCAGAGCTATCCAGCCCGAGCGGTTCCTACAGGATGTTCTCCAGTGGCTGCAGGATGACCTTCCGGACCTCTCTGTGTCCCGCCAAAGAAGCCGCCTCCAGTGGGGGATTCCTGTGCCGGGGGATCCCGAGCACACCATCTATGTGTGGTTGGATGCTCTGGTAAACTACCTCACGGTAGTTGGTTACCCCGACAACCACAATCATTGGTGGAGCGTGGCCCGCCACATCGTCGGCAAAGACATCCTGAAATTCCACACCATCTACTGGCCGTCTTTCCTCCTTGGGGCGGGACTGCCGCCGCCTCAGTCCATACACGTACACTCACACTGGACAGTAAATGGAACCAAGATGTCAAAAAGTTTGGGCAACGTGGTGGACCCCTTTGAGCGCTCGCAGGCGTTCACCACCGACGGTTTGCGGTACTTCCTGCTGCGTCAAGGCGTGCCTGATTCCGACTGTGACTACGCAGATCACAAAGTCACCAAGGTGCTCAACGCGGAGCTGGCCGACTCCTTGGGCGGCCTCCTCAACCGCTGCACCGCTCCCGCGCTCAACCTAACACAGACCTACCCACCATTTTGCCCTTTGTTTTTCGCAAGTGAGCGGGATGGTAGGGCGGTGCCAGAAGACTACCACCTGCTGGATGCTGTGCGAAACCTACCAACGTTGGTGGAGCGTCATTATGAAAGCCTGCATGTATACAAAGCCTTGGAGGCCATCACTTCCTGTGTTAGACAAACCAACGGCTTTGTTCAACGGCATACACCTTGGAAGTTGAACAGGATGGACAGCGGAGACCAACGTTGGCTGGACACAATCATCCATGTCACTCTGGAATGTCTGAGGATTTACGGGACCCTCCTGCAGCCTGTCGTGCCGCGAGTAGCCGACAAGTTGCTGTCCAGACTCGGCGTGCGAGCTTACGAGAGGAACTGGAGTGACCTGGACTTCCTTCCGAGTTATAGTGGCAAAGACTGCCGCTTCCAAGGAAGAACGCTAGGACCCGATACAGGAGTGCTTTTTAATCGTCTGGAAAGTCCCACTGGAGATGAGCAAAAAACAAAGAAAATTAAAAAGCAGACGATTATCTCAAGGCAGTTTACATAAGGACCGAGTTTTGAACCACACTCTCCACACATTTAAGGAAACCACCTAAACCACACGTGAATAAGCACGAGGTAGCGAATACTAGAAAAAAAAATCAGGAAGAACCCTCAAACACAAACTCAGTGGGGGAGGCCATTTGCATTAACGACGGTGCTGAATTATATCTGGAAACTAATAACAACTCAATATCTCAAAATGGACTCCAAGATGGACTAGTCAGGCGCCTCGGGTGTGTCTTAACCTCCATGGCAGAGGCTCCGTCAAACACCGACTGAACTAGAGACATCGATCGATGCCTGAGACGATCCAGAAATTGAAGCATTGTTCAGTCTTTTGGATAACATAATACAACAAGTGAAAAAGCGAGGATAAAAGACAAGAGTGGTTATGTGTTCTTTGTTTATGCTAAAGGGGCTCCAAATATTGACTGCATATGAATGAATGTGCGTTTTAGAAAGCCAACCTTTGTATATTAAACATCTGTTTCTGATGGTATGTTGGAATTCTTTTGAGATGATGAAGTTATGTGTAAAATGAGATTCACTCAACTGACTCGTGCTCCATCCGACCCTCACTCGTGAACAAGTCCCCAAGATGAGGCAGGATCTCATCCCCAACCTGGATAGGCAACGTCACCCTTTTCTGACTGAGGACCATGATCTCAGATTTGGAGGTGCCGACTGTCATTCCAGATTGCTTCACACTGGGCAGTTAACTGCTCCAGTGAGAATTGGAAATCAGGGCTCGAAGAAGCCATCAGTACCCCTTCATCTGCAAAAAGCAGAGATGCAATACTGAGGCCACCAAAGCAGACCCCTTCAACGCCTCGGCTGCGCCTCGAAATTCTGTCCATAAAGGTTATGAACAGAATTGGTGACAAAGGGCAGCCTTGGCTGTGTGAATGCTGGCAATGTGGACTAAACTGTGACATAGGTGGTACTGGTACAGGGACCCAACAGTCCGTAGCAGGAGGCTTGGCACACCATACTCCCTAAGTCCTGGCCACACAGCTCCCCGAGGGACACAGTCACCTTCTTCAAGTCCAAAAAACACATGTAGACTGTTTGGATGAACCAGTCTACATGAAGTCCAGTAACAGAACACCACTCTGGTTCAGATCAGGTCCTCCCAATCACACCCTTCCAAGCCTCACTGTCATTTCCCACGTGACCATTGAAGTCCCCCCACCAGAATGATGAGTCCCTAGGGGGAGCACTGTCCAGCACACCCTCTAAGGACTCCAAGAAGGGTGGCTACTTTGAACTGTTGTTTGGTGCATAGACACAAACAACGTTGAGGACCTGTCCCCCACCCCCTCGGAGGTGGAGGGAGGCTACCCTCTCATCCACTGGGGTGAGCCCCAGAGTACAGACACCAAGAAAGGGGTGATAAATATGCCCACACCTGTTCGGCGCCCCTCACCTTGGGCAACTCCAGAATGGAAGCGTGTCCAACCCCTCTCGAGAGGACTGGTACCAGAGCCTAAGCTATGCGTGGAGGCAAGCCTCCAACATTCCAAAAACACGCATGGCGGGTTAATAGAACACTGAATGAAAGGCAAAAAAAATAGTAAAAAAAGATTATCATACCTATGTCTCTTCGTCACACATTTTCTGAGGTATTCTTCTTTGATGTGTGAACTGCCTATCGAAAGAGGGAAAAAGCAACGGTACAATTAGTAGTAAGTGGTTAACTACGATGTCAACTTTGCAGTAATTTGTTACTAAAATGAAGCGTCAAATTTGCTTCACAGTTGTTTTTTGAATTCTCTAGATGACACTCTGTGCTCAAGAGTACAGTATACAGACTTGCCAGTTCTTCAACCCCTTTATTTACACAAACAGTGACATCTAGAGGAGTCAAAAATACAACTCCTGTAGTTCATCAAGCAAATTTGAAGTTTCACTTCCCCATCATAAGTAATTGTTAGGCTATTTCCCCGCACAAAAGTTGGACCTAACAATTAAAATGGTGACATAATTGTCACAAAGAATAGTTTTAACTTAAAATACAAAATTACATTACTATAAAAGTAAAAAAAAAATGGTTTAAACCTGAAATACAAATACACTGTATTCATGATATTCAATGGGAGGCTTGAATAATTTCATGTCATCATTGACAGGACCCCTGAGTGGACAATCTGCAACAAATCAAAAACAGCACAAATTAACATATCTGTGATTCTGTCAAACATGGCTGAATTGTCTTGATAAAAGGTTGAATGTTTATTGTGTAGGTGCACCTAATGCAACCATTGAGCCTGTACAAACATGAATTTATGGCTTAGTTATTTGTAATTGTAAAGGTAAAAGTGTCTAAATAAACAAACAGGAAAAAAAATACAATTGCAATAAAACCATTTTCTGGTCGATTTGAAACAAAAAAACGTTTTGCTGTTGGTTTTATCAGTTTTCATTTCAGATTTAACTTAAATACAGAATACAGGTCGCAAACAAGATGTTACGAGACAAAAACTTGACATGATTTAATGAGAAATACACAAAACTGGAAAAAAATGTACAAAGTGAAATAAAATACAGAAAAAATGCATTATTGTTATCCTTTCATTTTTTTTTTTACATAGACTTTTCCATTTCTATCTTGGCCTCCATAATCCGACGGTGAGAAAAGCGATGTTTTCTCGCCATCAGCATCGGACCTCCCACTGGATTTGTGCCTCTTCACATATACGCGGTCACAGCTATGCACTGTCAGGGTCAGTAATACGAATTGGTGCTCTGTCCTGGTTGTGTATCTATTTAAAACAAAAACAAAAAGTTGGTTATAAAGAGGATGTGTGAGAAGATGAGATGATAAGTGAAGGAGAATCTGACTGACTTGAGAGTTGCTGTTGCAGTTGTCTGACCAGAGCGGCCGTCTGCTGCTGTTGCTGCGTCTGTTGCATGCCCTGACGCGGGAACTACAAGGTGGGTACACATAAGATAATAGAGTTAAGTGTAAAAACACCAGGAACAGCCTTGAATTTAAATTTCCTGCAAAACTTCAATGCATTTCTCTGATAGGAAAAGCCACAGATATTTCAACCGCACAATTATACTGAAAATTAATGTTGGGACTAGACAATTACTCTCCAATGGACGAACTAACGGCTTTGAGTTGCATGTTTGCTTACATTTAACCTTCAGTTGCGACAGCCAACGCAAGTGATGTCATATGCAAGCTGCGCTCGTGAGATTATACTTCATAACCATGGCTGTGCTCTCATAATGGTCAGTGGAAACTTCAATCATGTTCTTCTTGCTCATCTCCTAACAACTTCTCAAGGCATGTTACAATGTGCAACACAGGAGCTCTTCTTTGCTCCCTCCTGTAAATCTGACCTTGGCCGCCCTGAGAGTACCAACAGGCTGCTGGTGGAACAGCAGGCGGCAAACATCAACTGTGACAGTATGGTCTACACAGCCGAGGTGCTGCAGGGGTTTGTTTTTAGATAAGTATATTTTAACTTGAGCTGCGAGCAGCTGTCAAGGGCCCTCACAACCCTGGAGACGTTGGGGTACTTTCACATTGGAAAATACCCCTTTAAAATATACAAGTTTTTGCCAGGCCTGATGTGATTGCCAAATTTCATCAATTTTTGCAAAAGTTCACTCAAAAACCGCATCATTTTTCGTCGCAAACAGCGCATCGCCACGGCAAAAGCATTCAACCAAATAAAAAGATACTGACCCCTACCTTTTAGGTATTTGTTTTTAAGATGCTCGACTAACTATTTTACTCTATTAACACCAACACACAATTAATAGAATACACACACAAACACACTGTGTCGAGTCTTACTGTGCTGGGTCGTACCATGGGTTGCTGTGGAGGGAGTGGCTGCATGCCCAGGCCCTGATTCTGTTGCTGCCCTGGTGGAGGCACACCTGACACCTGCTGCTGCTGTTGTTGCTGCTGCTGCTGTTGTTGTTGTTGTTGCTGCTGCTGCTGTTGTTGTTGTTGTTGCTGCTGCTGCTGAGGAACCTGCTGCTGTGGAGGAACCTGCTGGGACTGGACTTGTTGCTGCTGCTGCTGTTGAACTTGTTGGGCCTGCTGCTGCTGCTGCTGTATGGAGACATTTGCACATGCTCTTATCGTATCCCTTTTCATTTTTTATCATGAAAAAAATGTGTGGAGTTCACTCAGTGTGCCTCTGTTCTTGATATTTCCCTGCATTTTTCCCAAAATACAATTCCAGTTTAACGTGACAAATTGTACAATACCAGCAATATACATATAATCTCTCTCTCTCTCTCTATATATATATATATACATATGTTGATTTTCTTACAAGATATCGCAAGAATCATAAAAACAATTGATTTTTTTTTTTTATCGTTTTGGGGTCACTGTCCAACACAAATTTCCCAAAGTATTTTAGACTACGTTCCTTCAGGTTGAGTCACATTAAATTCAAGACTTTTAATTACATTTGCAATTAAATTTAAGACCAACTCTACACCGTTCCCGGTGTCCCCATTGTCCAAAGTTGACTTTCCTTAATGAAGATATTTGACGTGCATCTGCCCTTAAGAACAAAACCACATAGCTCTTTTGTTGGTTCCGCAATCGTCGTCGTGTGATGTTCCCATAAGAGTCATTCAGATATCTAGTTTTTCAAGAATATTAATTTAATTTGAGACTTCATACAATCATAAAATCCCACTAATCAAGTGTTAATATTTTTGAAGACTTTAAAAAGATTTCTTTTAGAAAATGTAATGCTAATTAAGACCTTTTTTAAATAGATTCGTAGATTCAATGTCTTTTAAAACATCAAGATCCACAGGAACCCCATGTTTAAATGAATAAGGTTCTTTATGTGAGCGACATACTCTAAGTGCTTGCTGTCTGAGGTACTGCTGTTGCTGTTGTTGTGCTGCTGCCTGTTGTTGTTGCTGTTGTTGTTGTTGTTGTTGTTGTTGCTGCTGCTGCTGCTGCTGCTGCTGTTGTTGCTGTTGCTGCTGCTGTTGTTGTTGTTGTTGTTGTTGTTGTTGCTGCTGCTGCTGCTGCTGTTCTGTTAGCATCTGATTGGGCCTCATGCCCGGAGGGCCGCTTTGGCTTCCCATGTGACCGAGACTGTGCATGATGGGATTCTGCTGGATGGGCTGGTGGGCAAACCTGAGGTTGAATGGCAGATGTTGACGATTTAATGTGTGCATTCATCAAGGCGGTTCACAAGGTGAACAGCATGACAAACTGACCTCTGTGCATTCTGCATGTTGTGTGCATATCCCGGCGCCTGCTGGTGAACGTAACCACTGGGCCTTTGCTGCATTTGCCTCAGAGGGTCCACCACTCCCGGGTTGGCTCCTGGATGGGCGCCCTGGAAGTTCTGGTTCCCGTAAGAGGAGGGAACTATGGCGCCACCTTGGGACGGGTGCGGCTGCATCCCCATGTGTGAGCCATATGACGTGTAGCCCTGAGATAAGTTCTGGATAAAGAACAAGAAATGGTGGATGATACGCAAAATGTGACCATGGAGGAACATTTTATAAAATACATTACAGACACTCCCCGAGTTACGAACATCCGAGTTATGAACAAACGGTACATACGAACATTTTCACGGGTCTGTGGGGGAAAAAAAAAGTTAGATTTTGTATTGCGCGCCTTTTTCCGAGTGCCGAACGGGGCGGAGGAGGACGGCGGAGGGGACGGCGGCGGCGACGTTCGAAGGCGGCCGCGGGGAGAGGCGTGGGGGGCGGGCGTGTGACGGTGGAACGGGCGGGGAGGCGACGGCGCGCCGGTCGACGACCGGTCAACGACCGGTCGTCTACTCTCCCCCGCTGAAGCCGCTGCTAGTTTATCGGGCAGCTAACCCTCGAGCCCTGAAGAACGTGACGAAAAGCTCTCTCCCCGTTATATGGATGTCAATATAAGCCTTAAACATACATTCCAGACAAAATATAGCACTGAAGCAACTTACGAACGAATTCACCTTATGAACAATCGCCCGGAACGTAACTCGTTCGTAACCTGGGGAGCGTCTGTACTATATTTCTGAAAATAGTATCCAGGGTTGTTTATTTACTCAACTGCTGAAACGGGGAGGCCTTTACTTTGACAATCATATCATATTCATATCAATCCCCCACCATTATTGCATAGGGACAGAGCCCTTTCACAAATAGCAAAAATCCATGAGCAATCCCTTACCGGTATATTAACTCATTCACTCCCAAAGACGTATTTAGGTGTCTTTTCAGATGCCACACATTTAATCCCAGCTCTTTTCAAGTACAGTCAATATAAAATGAGGAGCTGGGATTAAATGTGTGGCGTCTGAAAAGACATCTAAATACGTCTTTGGGAGTGAATGAGTTAATAGTTTAATCTATAAATACAGACGCTCCCCAGGTTACGAACGAGTTACGTTCCGGACGATTGTTCATAAGGTGAATTCGTTCGTAAGTTGCTTCAGTGCTATATTTTGTCTGGAATGTATGTTTAAGGCTTATATTGACATCCATATAACGGGAGAGAGCTTTTCGTCACGTTCTTCAGGGCTCGAGGGTTAGCTGCCCGCTAAACTAGCAGCGGCTTCAGCGGGAGAGTAGACGACGGTCGCCGATCGGCGCGCCGGACGCCTCCGCCTGCTCCACCGTCACACGCCCGCCCCACGCCTCCCCGCGCCGCCGAACGTCACCTCCGCCGTCCTCCTCCGCCTGCTCGCACTCGGAAAAAGCGCGCAATACAAAATCTAACTTTTTTTTTTTTCGACAGACCCGTGAAAATGTTCGTATGTACCGTTTGTTCATAACTCGGATGTTCGTAACTCGGGGAGTGTCTGTATACCAACAACTAAATATACTTTGATGTCTTATAGATGAAGTTAAAAAAAAGCCCCCAATGTGGCAAAAAACAGGCCAATTTAGCTCCTCCCCATTGTACAAAGCTTCACACAAGACATACTGTATCTTCCATTTCTATGTTTTGATTCGACCATTTTGGTTAGCAACTGACTTCAGATGTGCTCAGCAGTTAATGCCGCATGTGAATGATAGCATTTATGAACAGTGGGGGGAAAAGGCGTTTACAATAGGGGGGATTTAATTTATATTATTAAGTGTGCGTAGGCTAATTGGGACACAGCATTTATTAGAGGGACAGCCACTATTTGTGGAAATACGGTATGTAATCCATTAGTGTACTACAGTCGCTGGGCCGAAGAATTTGGAAGCTAGGAGATAGGAAATCAAACTTACTTGAGATGTCTGCATTGAAGTGTATGGTTGGTTTGGTGCCATTTGTCTGATCTGTTGGCCTATAATGCTGTGATTCTGAAACAACAAATACATCGAAAGCGTGCCATAAAAATAGATCCTTGAAGGAAAACATTTACACCAGTAAGGTCTTTAAACAGCGGGGTGATTTTTTTTGGAAAAGCTTTTTCAAGCACATTTTAATGACTTAAGCCACTTAGACGTCTCACATACCGTGGATGGATGGATGGATAGACAGATAGATAGATCGATAGACAGACAATCTTGTCAACCGGTTCTGCACTAGGAAATACCGTTGCATTGTCATTTGTCACTTCCCGGCGTGTAAAGACCATTTAAAGGCTTATGAGAGAGAATCCACACATCTAGGAAACTTTTCTACTTCTACTTGATCTTGATCTAACTAGAGCATTGAATGAACTCTACCTGATGAGGAGCAGTTTGACCTGTCAGTGGGGCCTGACTCACCAGTCTGACCTGCAGCTGGTGACGCAGCATCTGGTTCTGCTGCATGTTAGGCTGAGGCTTGTAGACCATTTGGTATGGCTTGTCCAGACCCATCATGCCTGGCATGTTACCCTGCATCGTTGGCATCATGCCCGGGTAGCTGGGACGCGTGGTCATCATCTTGTTCATTGAGGGGTTGCGGGCAGGCCTGTAAGGGGGATCTAAACCGGGTCCTCCTGCGGGAGGAGAACCCACTTAAGTGTGTGATACAGGATAATGGAGCAAGCATGACATAAAGGAGACATATCATGACATTTCTCCACAAATAGAAACTGTTCCCAAGTGTCTTTATAAAATTCTCATGACATGTTAGAGTGCTCAAGAATACAGCACACTTCACCCCTTCTCTAAAAAGCCCTTGGACCAGGTTTTGGGGGACTGTCACATCTCAAGCAAACGAGTCACTATTTACCTCATCAACTGTGGGCTGTGCCAATGCGAGTATGGCTTTGTGTTGCCACAAAGACTACAAAATCTGAATCCAGCACGACAGCCAGATATGCTTGAGGTGGAGTCAGAGCAAGCGCAAGAGGAGACTAAAGAGAGAATAAAGGAAACCGGAGGTTACTGATTGTTAGTTATGAAATTTATGACTCTTTTTTTATGGTGTGTATTTTGGCAAAGATTATGTTTTCAATTGTCAATCTATCGGTAATGTTGAGGATCAATGATATATGGAGTGATTAGAACCAGAGTGATCAGTGGATTTTGGGTGTGCTGTAATTATTTCTCCTTTGTATACTATTTTGATGGAAGAAGGCCAGAAACCTTTCATCAAAAACATCTGGGAATAGTTTCAAAGTGTAAAAAGAAAACGAAACAAACACCCATAATATGCCTCCTTTAAAGTTTCTGAAATTAAGTGCTGACCAGGAGGCAGAGGTTGGTTCTGTGTGTACATGCCCATGCTCTGCTGGCTATAGGGCAACCTGCTGTAAGGATTCTGCATGAGCTCCGGTGGCATGTTTGTCCCGTAGCTCACACCAGGTGGGCGGTTCACGTAATCCTTTTAAAAAGCAAAAGTGGACAACTTCAATACTTAGATACGATACATTTTTTGTGACATTCCATTGAAACAAAAGAGAAACAGCTTTATGAACCTCTGTCTTGGCCGCTGGAGTCTTTTTTTTCTTGTTTGACTTCTTCTTGTTTGAATCCGAGGGCACAGAGGGCACGTTTTTCTCGGGCTTCACTGTTTCCAACATCTTTTTCTCGGGCTCCTGCGAGATGGGTGTCAGTGGCTCCTCTTCTTCGGGTGGCAGTGGGAGAGGCTCCAGGTAGTAGCTGCGCGGTTTGGGCTTCAGGTGCGTGTGGTAAAGAAGGAAGCGCTGCTGCTCCTCGAATTTGGTCACTTTGCGATCCATGCGCACCGTACCGAACCAGCCCCACGACAGAGGGGCCGAGTGTTTGAGACCCTCAAAGACATCCCAAGGGGAGATCTTCTGCTTGGTAGATACTTGAAGCCCCTGATGGAAAATATACCTTTATTCAGCATGAGTAGAGTCAATAGCAGCTAGTCTGTAAACTACTTAGATAAATTGAAATAATTAAAAAAAAAAAAATTATTTAGAATTATTGGTAATTCAATAATCGGAGAAACATTATTTAATGACATTTAAAAATTTTGAAAAAATAGGGTATATAAAATACAATTAGATTTCTTAAATTAACTTGTTCATTCTCATTTTAAAATATGACTGTGTCATTAATTTCACGATTATTGATCAATGACTAAATAAAAAAAGTGAAACAAATGCAAAATTAAAATTGTTAACAAATACAATACTTTGAATTTTAATATTTACAATAAATCACTGAACCAATTACTGAATGAGATGGATTAAAAAAAAAAGATTAATATGTAATCAATTTTAGGAGGGGGGTGTGGGGAAAGCTAAATCGATGCTACAATTATTACAGGACTCTTGATGATATAAATATTTTGTGGGCCGTACGGCATGGAACCCGCCAGCCATATGATGCCCACCCCCAGTTTATAACAACAGCTCAATGATACCAGTTGCTCTACTGCGGCTTACCTCTTTCTCAAAACCGGCGATTTTGTTCCCCTTGGTGTCAATCAGTGAGCCTTGAGGTTCACATGTGATGACATCACGTGTTTGCTTGGGTAGTGGCAGCAGCTGGCGAACTTTCTCCAAGCTCTCCGACTGCCGATCCCCAAGCTCTTTCTGCGGATGCCAATACAAATATTTTATAAATATGCTGATCATTTGTGGTGAAAACATGTTTAAACATTCAAGAGAAAGAAGTTAAACTGAACTTTTGAGACTCAACGGCAAACATTGCAGCAATTATGGGAATAAGAACGACAAAGGGTAGGACAAGCCCGATGTATAACACCAGGCCAAATGCTATACCAAAAAAACCCCAACCTACCCATAAAGTCACCAATTTTGAAGTGATTCTTTAACGTGTTAAATCACACAAGAAACTGGCCCATTTTCAACAATCCTGGAGATAATTACATTACGAAAGCAAATTATAAAATGGAATGACATTTCATTTAGGTTTAAGGGGTGGTATAATCCTGTTTTCACCAAATTCATAATTCAAATATTAATTTCATTATCTGTAAATATAAGTTGTAGACGTAAAATAAGAGTGCTTCAAGTAACGTTTGGGTTTTCAACTGTAGTTTCTCTATCTGAACACTGGGTGGAACCAACGTAACATTGAAGAAATCTGAAATGATGTTATTTCATGGAGATCTGCTTGTTAATACTGTATTATAATTTTATAGTTAATAAAAGATTTATGTTACTTCTTGTCATTCCATGCTCACTAAAAATTCAGTAACTACAAATAAACATCTTTTGATGTAGTCCTTATGATTACACTAGTGTGCTGAGTGAAATTTGTGTGCGCGCAGACACACACACACACACACACACACACAGTATTTTCACGACCATACCGTATTTATTAAAAGGCTCAGAGACGCTTCTCCTGGCTGTTCTTTGACCTTGAATCTTTTGCTCGAGTTGGTCTTCCAACTCGGGCCACCTCACCTTGTTTCCATGGAAACTCAGCATTGTCTTCTTGACATGGCAAAGCTTGTTCTCCTGCTTCCTCCAGTTACGTACCATGTGTTAATTAATTGTAAATTCTCTCGCGCATGCTGGGTTGCCATTTTCCTCCCCGTAAATGATGGCTTGAAGTTTGAACTGTGCTTTGTAGGCGTGTCTCGTCATAGGTGCCATATTCGGGGGTCAGAAGTTGTTTTGCCCAATCCATGTACCAACATTATATGCACCTACTGGTGGGTGTGCCTTTAGCGTCCTCTTTCACACCCACCCTTGCCCTTTAACGTCCGCATGCCATTCCTCTATTTAAGCAGCGTGTCCACATAATATCACAGTTAAGCGGAGCGCTCATCGAGGTCACACAGCAACACTCACAGTTTTTGGAACTTGGTGCATAGATTAGGTGCCAGTCCATTTTAGAGAAAATTTAGACTTTGAAGTGCGCCCAATGGTCATGAAAATACAATACATATATTTATACTGGCTTCCAATTTAAAATAGATAATACTAAAGTGCTTCATAATTCAAGTCAGATAATGTATATTGAGCACTACAGACACCACTTAAAAATATGCTCCAGATTAGGGTCTTCTTTTGGATAGTTGACCCCAGGAAGTAAAATGTGAATATAGTTCTTGCTACAGCAAGGAAGAGGTGTTGTTCTTACCCTGAGCTTCTTAACTAGATTCATGTAGGCCCTCTTATTCTCCTCCATGCTGCCCTGAGAGATGCTGGACATGTCGGCGGCCAACGTGCCATTAATCAGCACACTCAGCATGTCCAGTACGGTTGTGAAGAGCTCACTGTTGGAGAGGAAAAGAAACGTTGACAGCATGTAACATGTCCACACATTATTGACAGTGGTGATTAAGTGGCTTGGCTCACTTATTGGACTGCATGTCCACCGTTCCGCTACTGATGATGTCGAGTAAAAGGACGGCCCACTCGGTGGTCTGCTGGGTGCTGCGCTGCACCGTGTCGAACATGCCGCCCACCTTGTTAGTGCAGGGGAAGAATACAGTTAATGTTCATGTATTATTGACAAAATGGCAGCGGCAACTGCCCAAGCCATGTTTTCCACCTACAGCAAGAATGTTTTCTTTTCATTGCAGCATATAATGAACAAACAGATTTGGGTACAAAGTGCATATCTAGTCCGACCCACTATACTTTGCTGACATTTTTTTTTACATTCATCTTAATTACTTAATAGTCCAAATGTCAAAATTCATTAATAAGCAGCAGATGTAGAATTTGGTTTCTGATCCAGATTTATTTCATTTTCATTCAAGTGTCCTTACAAGATTGAGTCGCAGTTTCAGGGCCTCGTGCATCATTTGTTTGGCCTTGCAGTCGTCCTGATACTGATCCTCTCTCCAATTGGTGACTATCTGGTGAACTTGGCTGTGGAGGGAGGCGAGAAGGCCTTCCCGCTGTTCATCCTGACCCTTCAGGCAGGTCAACACCAAAGATAGGAATGGTTGCTGGCTCAGCAGTGACATACTGAAAAATAGAGGGGTGAAAATATCAAGGATCGTTCAAGCATCCAATGATCAAAAATAATTGTCTATTACCTTTTCTGCTTCTGGCGATCCCTCTCCTTTCGCGAGGACGAACCAAGGTGTTGTCCTTTCTCCAGCTCTTCACCGGCTGCCTTCAGAACATGACCCTGAACTGAGGTGGGCAGCTTGGCTATCAACGGAGCCACCAGCCAAACACCCGATCGCTCCGACGAACTGAAACAGATGGCACAAAATAATGTTAACCCCACCACATTATTAGATACATGTTAAGCAAAATAAATGTTATTAGCGTGTCTCATTCAATTTTGTCAACTGACGAGTTCATTTGTCAGGACAATTTTTTTTTGCTTCTTTGGTCGTTGAGCGTGTCCCTGTTGAGGTGCACTGCTTATACTAAATTGGATGCAACCAGAGAGGAGCTACTTTACAAAAGCACAGCTAGTGTTGCGAAATAAGCAACTTTGGCATGCTATTTATTTAGTTTTACCACCTCTCTCACAATTATTTTTCAAAAAATTGCAGGTCAAGATTAAAAAAAAAATCATTTCTATGAACAAAAAAAGCTGGTTTGGTCTCAGGAGGAAGAAAAGCAAATCCCAGAAGATAAAAAAGCTCAAAATGTGTGAATTAAATATTTGCTTTTTCTATTCACGAAGAGAAAAAAAAAATTTAATCTTAAAATGTATTTTTTTGTGTTTTTTATTTTCAGGCCATATTGTCCAGTCTGAGATTCTGTCTGCACAAAAGTACTTACGTACCTTAAAATAGGTTTCATCTTGCTGGTGGTGCTGCTGCTGTTGGGCACAGAGCTGCTTTGAAGCACTGCGCCATTTCCTGAGGGGTTACTGGAGTTCATTTCAGCTGATTTCTGAAACACCTCGATTGTGGCCTTGGCTATGTTCTCCAAGAGAGAATAGAGCTCCTGTAAGAGGGAAATTAGAACACATTTTTAGAAATGGCGGTCTAGGGTGCGACTAGGTTGTAATGGTCCATTATCCAATTAAGTCAACTTGCATTGTTTGTGCTCTGTTTGATCATCAGCTGAAGTTCCAGAGATGACTGTCTCATTGTCCACTGGTCCATATTCTACAAGAAGAGGGTTATTTCAGATTTGTGCCACGAGGAGGGTAGGAAATGCAAACACTTCAAATTGCTCCATTTTACAAAAAAGGCTGCATATTCAGTGCAACTATTTTTAATAAAAGAACATCAGTAAGTAATCTTTCAGCACAAACAAAAAAGAAGGTGAACCTGTAGGATGCGTTTGATGCGCTGCCTCTGAGGGTTGTCACCGTCGTCACTGTCCAGCTGCCGGTGAGGGTAGCAAATGAGCTGCAGCAGCCGCTGGGCCTGAATGTTGACCAGCACCGGGTCCTGAAGGGCACTGCTGTCCTCAGACAGAGACTTGAGACAACGCTCTCCCACCCACTCCTGTAGAGAGGAAGATGAGAGGTCAGCAGAGAAAAACATTGGCAGAGTCATTTCCTAATGTCAAATCTCAATTTTAATCTTCCACACAAAATGCAATGATCTGTTTTAATTTCACTTACATTTGAATTTTGTTTGAATTCCTTCACAATGACGCTCTTGTACTTGCTTTTACTTTTTTGTTTGTTTACACTTCATTAATATGAGTATTGTGTGAATATGCTGTGACAGTTCAATTTCCCTCATCATTTCTTTCTACCTACCTATACCTCATAGGTCAGAGAACAAGCAGCCTCATTTTCTGGTATATTGAACTTCAGTTAATTTCGCCAGATACAGTCAATCAACATAGCCCTTTTATGTTTTCACCCCTATAACATTCATATTTCCAAGTCCCGATTTCTCGTAATTCATTTTCCATGTGCCGAGTTTTCTTACAACGAACACCTTTATAATGTAAACGTCATTACAGACGCTCCCCAGGTTACGAACGAGTTACGTTCCGGACGATTGTTCATAAGGTGAATTCGTTCGTAAGTTGCTTCAGTGCTATATTTTGTCTGGAATGTATGTTTAAGGCTTATATTGACATCCATATAACGGGAGAGAGCTTTTCGTCACGTTCTTCAGGGCTCGAGGGTTAGCTGCCCGTAAACTAGCAGCGCTTCAGCGGGGAGTAGACGATCGTCGTCGACCAGCGCGCCGGACGCCCCCGCCCGTTCCACCGTCACACGCCCGCCCCACGCCTCTCCCGCGGCCGCCGAACGTCGCCTCCGCCGTCCTCCTCCGCCCCGTTCGGCACTCGGAAAAAGGCGCGCAATACAAAATCTAACTTTTTTTTTCTTTTGATAGACACCCGTGAAAATGTTCGTATGTACCGTTTGTTCATAACTCGGATGTTCGTAACTCGGGGAGTGTCTGTATAATGACCAGATTTTTCATACAAAACAGTGAAAAGGCCTTCGCTACAATGAACCGTGGAATGCTAACTGCGGCCGCGGCCTTGCTTTTGAACAAAACGTATAGCATGTGATTCCCCTCCGTTGCTTAGCAACGCTACAGATAGATTCATACATTGTTGTACTTCCAGAGGCTCGGTCCTGAGCAAGAAAACGTGTGGTAAACGGAAGCAAATGTCGCTGTGTGTGAAGGTTGAAATTTCCTCTCACTTTCGAAAAGGAGTCTCCCAGACGAAGCTCAGCCAAGACTGCAAATTGGCAGTCAACGAGTTTGACAATCATCCGTAATGCCGACAAAATCACGGCAGAGTTCGAGGCCAATACACTAGAAGTTGATCTTAAATGGCTTAGGGGCATGGCCGAACTGGAGAAGGTACTTTTCATTTGCTGACTGAATGTTTTCAGAGATGAAATAAATCGCAACAGTTTTTGTTTCATGTCAAAACAAATACTTTCTTCTTCATACCATGTACACGTATTTATAATTGACATGTTTATACTGTATTATACATCATTATACACCGTAGTTGGCGGCTATTTTAGCATTTACCACTGTAAGCACATGCACGGTGAGGCATGCGACAGGCATGTAACTGGCTGCTCGATACATCAATCAAGTGATACATTTCACAACTGATGAACGGGGAGTCTACTAGTTAATGCCATGAAAGCTCCCGAGAGTTTTTTTTGTGATGGACCGTCAAACGACATTATGGGTAACTCCGGTCAAAGTGAATCAGCAATTAAATTAACAAAAAAATACAACCATTTTTTGGTTTTGGCATATACACTCACCTGCTGGCAGATGGTCTTCAGGACATATTTTGCATACACATCCAAGCTAGCGGTTTCTATGGAGACGTTGCGGCCCTCTGACAGGTCATCAAGGCCAGCTGAGTGAGATAGTCCGGAACCCCTTAGCTCAGCATCACCTGCAACATCGAGACTGATGTAAAATCTACATTCTTAATTGCCGGTGCTGGTAAGCCACCACCCGAACGCTTCCTTACCTAACATGAAGACGGCTTTGAGGACAGCAAAAACTGCTCCCACGACGATGCTGTTCTGAGAGGCCGCCAAGAGATGGCGGTCACATGATGACCGGATACCGACGGAAGACTTATCTGCAAGTTATTACAGCATTGTTGTCGTGTTTGTTTTATTTGCAACACAACATGAACATATGTTTAGAATATTTTTTTAATAACCTGACTTAATGCCATCTTGGGGCACAGGGTTACGTTGCGGCGTCTTGAAAAGGTGCAACAAAATCCTGCAGGTGAGTCTCGCTCCTGGTTCAGAGTCTTGCTCGCTGCAGGCTAAAAAGAAGGGGAGTTCACATGTCATGAGTTGAGATTGTTGATTTTACATCGTGGAGCATTGTAAAAGCAGCCAACAGCACAGCTGAATGGACCATTGTATCAGAGCCTTGAGTAGAAGAAAAAAAATTGAAATAATTACAGGGATCTAGGGGAGTACTCTGGCAAGCGCACAACGCTTCATGGCCACATCAAACAAGTGGAGTTCACTCTCATCTCTGGTAAGAATAAAGTCTCATATATTTTGGCGTTGCTTCCCACCAGGGTGCACTCTACCTTTTACGCCTTTAAAAAAAACCCATGAGTTGAGAACAGATTCTTTATATCGAGATGTTTGGCATTTAGTAGTGCATCAGAGACCCAGCAATGCTGTATAATCAACAATGGTTTGATTAAATATGTTAACTGTCTTTCAATTCACTGATTTGAATATTTTACTGGAGGTAACAGTCTCTGTACTGTATATTCCTCAACATCCATGTGATTGTTGTAAGAGGCAGCCTGCCTGAACATTTGTCAAAACAGTCCCACAGACATTTTTTTCAGATTCTCTGTACTTCTATTGCATAACAGCATAATTGACAGTTTCTTGAATCCATATACAGTGTAGTTAGTAGTTTTGCAAAATAGTGGCAGATTATTAACTCAAATGCAAAAGGCAAGAATGTTATCTTGAGTAAGAACTCTCTTTGTATTTCATCTAAAGACCTCTTTATTTAGCAACTGTTCTCCTCACATTCATAACAAGAGAACTCCCTCCGAACCCCATGCTCTCTGTCCACATCATCGAAGCAGCACTGCCTCCTAGCAGTATGGCATGTGAAGGTTATTACTTAAAAAAAACAACAACAACAACAAAGAGTATTTATAGGGAGATTTAACTACATTTCTGGTACATTACAATTCATGTTAAGAGAAACCATTCTTCACAAGAACTGGGGACGTAACTCCCTGGAACAAAAACATGGACTTACACAACACTGTGGTGTGATCACATGCCAATTTAATAATAATAATAAATTTTATTTATAAGCGCCTTTCAAGACACCCAAGGACACTTTACAATAACAAAAAACACAAAACAATACTATGCACGGTGACGACTACACAGTGACTAATTGAGATGGGGGATCTATTGTATTTTCCAGACTATATAGGTCTACTTTTTTCCCCCAAAGTTTGAATCCTGCAGCTTTTAATGTGACACTGTTGTGGGATTTTTATTGAGGAGCGTCAAACCGTCAATAGATTTAGCCATTCTTGGTACATCCGACCAATGACATTACCAAGCATATCACAATGGTCCAATGAAAGTGTCAGAGTCTGCTATCATAATGAATACTCATCAGCCATTTGCAGTAGGAACAACACAATTTATAGATTGACAATAGAGAAGCTCGCTGGCTAGCTGACAGAGAGACCGAGAGCGAGAGACAGAAACGCAGAACCGTATGTGCTTATGGGTGCGCACAGCTGTGTGAAGGAGGAATTGAGAATCAAAATAAGCAAATTTGAGTTTAATAAGAAATAAAGCACAAGTGCAATAAACAGGCATCTCTGTAGTGCAACTCTGACCTAAGATCATCTGCCAATTTGTCTCATGTGACAACAAAAGTCTCTGAAAGGTTCTGGGACACTGTGTAACTATATCTGCATTCGGCATTATTGTGTTAGGCGCAGGGGTGCCCATTACGTCGATCCTGATCTACCGGTAGATCTAGGACTCGTCCCAATTAGATCCGAAAGGTGTAGAGGAGAAAAAATAAAAATAAAAAATTGTGTGTTTTTGTACATGTTAGTAATATATTTTTTGTGTTAATGCACACTGCACCCTAATCATCCTATTAGTCTCATTTTCCCAAAGAAAGATTTTATAAATAAAATAAAATAAAGCAGGTAAATCTTTAACCTACGGTGGCGCGTGACTACGTCAGCGGAAGTTGTTAGCGCTCAGCAGTCTGCAATTGCAGCTTGTGATCAGAGCTGTTGCGCTCTATCTTTGATCGTCATTATTCTCATTCAGAGTTTGCTTCGTGTACAATTCACCGAGGGCAAAGAATAGGAATCTAGAGGGCTGAGGGAAGCACTTTAAAACGGCACGTGTGAGATACGATAGTCAACAGGCAGCAAAAGTGCATCGCTTGCTTCCGTGTTTGGCTTCTCATCATGGTGCGTGCGTGCGTGCGTGCGTGCGTGCGTGCGTGCGTGCGTGCGTGCGTTGCGTGGTAAGGGGCGATCCCGGGAGGTTGGTTGAACGAAAAGTACATCTTCGGTCCAAAAGGTTTGGGCACCCCTGTGTTAGGGAGATCGTGTCCCGCCGGGGTTAAGGTATAGATATTACCCATTTTATAACGTGGAGAACAGCGGTTGTTAGTCCCAAGCGACTAATGTATGCACAAATTAGTTTTTATGGCTAAATTTAGCTTTTGCACCTAATTTGTAGTCCGGAAATTACGGTTATTAGTAGGACACACACTATTTGAGGAAATATCAAAATTGAGTTTGTTACCTGCATTGAGGAGGGATGGGATGGCCACACAGCGGACCAGGTCTTCCAGGAGAAGACACTGCCTTGCGATTAGAATGGCCACAAAGGTCGCCAGAGAATCGTGAAAGGACAAATCGCTAACCTGAGGGACAGAAGTGCAACATTTAGAAAATCTACGAATCAGAGAGCAATTAACACCTAGCCAAGGCAATATTAACTTTAGAAAACAAAAAAGGAGCTCAAGCATTTTTTTTTTGAGTGGAACCCATCCATTTTCCATTGGACCGAGTTGGTGCCTATCCCAGCTAACTTTGGGAGATACAGCATGTGGGGTTTACCGTGGACAGGTTGCCAGCCAATTGCAGCACACAAAGACAAACTAGCACTCACAGTCACAGCTATGGACAATTTAGAGTTGCGTATTTACCAAACATGCATAGTTTGTGGATATGAGCACAAGCAGGAGGACCTGGACAATACCCACACAATTGCGAACGAGACCATGAAAACCTCTCGTAGGAAGGCCCAAACATCAAAACTATGAGGCAGGTGTACAGACCACTAATCCACTGTGCTGTCCTACAGTGCACCCTTCCTAAAGTCAAATGCTGAAAACGGGTACAACTTAATAGTTGAACACTTGGAAATCATCCGGTAACAGGGAACACACTGTGTTTGACTTCAGAGGATCCGTGTTTACAGTGACAACCAGCATTTATTTAAGTGAATAGGAACGTACGTCGACGTTACACAGCAGGTCGTTGAAGCCGCAGTTGCCGTTGTTGGAGGAGCAGCAGAGCGCCTTGAGGATGCCGAGCCACTCGGCACTCAGGGAACGACAATACGCAGTCAGCTCGGCACACAGGATCCCGATATCGTTCACCCTTTGAAGGGAAAATCCCAATTCCAACTCCATGATCAACTCTTTTTACTGTCAATTGTATCTCCCCAGCCCCAATTTCCAATGTAGTACCTCTCAGGGTCTCGGTGATCCACACACACGTCCATGAGCACGTTGCACACGAAGCTGTAACGATTGGCTGGGCTGTCGTTGAGGATCTTGCCTACCATGGAGTGGTTGAAGTTGTGCGCCGAGGGGTTGGCAATAGCCTCCATCATAAACACGGGGTCCCAGAGCATGTTGGAGTCCGAAGGGTCGATGTTGCAATAAATGGAGTTCTTGACTTTGGAGCAGAACTCACTAAAAAGAGAGAAAAAAACAAATGTATATTTTATTTAGTCATTATTTTAATATTTTTACAGACTTCTTTGCCCTTAATATGCATTTTAATAGATCACACTAATGTATTTTTCTTATGAGTCTGAAATTTATTCAGTACCTGAAGATCTCGCCAAACTTATTCTTGAGGTGACTGCAGGAGGTGTAGAGGTCATACAAGTAGGCCAAGATGCAGCGCTCGGCCGAACAACAGTCTGCTGGGTTCACACCCGACTTCACCACAATGCGTAACCTATAGTACCATTTGACACAGTTTTACATTCATATTTTAGTATGAGTCATCCCTAATCAGCTATTGGGGAAGACATTGTTCAGGCATCACGAAAAAGATTTAACTGTCAGCATTTTCGCATAGATAGATCTGTTTTGTCATAAATAAATAATAATTTTCTAGTTACTTTGCTAAAACTGGTTACTTTGCTGTGACGCATTCAATCATTCACAAACGCGATTGTGCTGTACCACATTGGGTGGGAATCACTGCAATCGGCTTCCAACTTTAACCAACCACATTCATGTTGATTGTAATGCACCCGCTGACGATGGTCAAAAGGTTCGTGAGCAACGTACCCGTCGAAAACCTGCGCCGTCTGCTCAGGGTTGAGAATGAGGCAGGAGTGGTACCTCCTCAGCACAGCGACGATGCACAGACACAGGCTGGTGGTATAGCTACCCACCAGGCTGGAGGACTTGAGCAGCAGCTCGGCTTCCACCAGGCTCAGCTCGTTCAGAAGCTACAAAAACAAACGGTTGATTGACAAAGTCATGATTGCAACAACTTCAAAATTGAACGAGCGCAGTTACCTGAATAGCAAAGTCGATGAGGCCACTGATGTTGAGGGAGTACTCCATGAGGTCAAAGATAAACTGAATGTGCTGCACTAGAGGCAAGTGATAAGACATCCCTAAGGCAAAACTGGTGATCTGTTCCAGCACATTTCGGGAAACCTGCACAAAAAAAAAACAAAAAAAAACCAGTGGTCACAGTTGGTCATATCTCCAACCTTGGCCCTGAAAGCTAAAACACTCATTATATATTCAAGCTGCATTCAAGTATCCCCTTTGCATTCAAATGAGTCACCTAAGAAGATTGTTTCGTTCCGCTTGAATGAGCTACACTAAAATGACACACTATAGCTAATTTGTGAAAATCAGCGGAAGCTGCCTAACCTGTGAGGTGACCTGGTGTTGGTCAAAGTGGGAGAGGTGCTGGAACTTGGAGAAGATATCTTCTGCGGTGGGGAAGGCTTCTGGCTTACTCCTCTTCCTCTTTTGTCCCTCTTCGCCCCCTGTACAAAATATAAGGTTGGTGAAACAACATGACGCCTGAAGGGGTGAAATTCAGGGAAACCAAATAAATAATTTCCAAACATGATGGCCATTTTTCATAGAAAATCTTTGTAGAGAGGAAGAGTTTAACTGGAGGCTTCAAGGCTGTTACATCCCACAGTGCAAAATATAGTGAAAAACAAATGACTCATCACCGAACTAGAGACAAAAATACCTGTTTCTGCAGTGCTTTTGCGGTTGAGCACCTTCAAGATATCTTTGGTAATCTTCTTGATGGTGTGCCGGGCCTCGTCGCGCAGTTTGCCCACGCCGTAGAGGACGACGAGCCGCTGGTTACACTCGTGGCTGGCATTCTCCTCCTGAAGTGGGGCAGATATGGCAAGGCGTGAGATGGCAGCAAATAAACCAGCAGGCTTGAACTGACTCTGATAACTCCAGTCAGAGCAAACGGAAGTCAAATTAAATAATATTTTTTTCCAATATGATTAGATCTGATATTTTGGCACGAAAACAGACAAACTGAGTAAATAATTCCAGAGTAAAACACGGATAGGAAGTACAAGTAGAACGCTGCCACACACAGTATTTACCAATCACTGACAATGATCTTGAAAAACATGCAAGGATACAAACTTTAAACCCATCGAATCCGACTCAACATATATAGGAATCTTATTCTAAGTGTAATCTGAGATATTTTTCTTCTCACCTGAGGAATGGGGAAGTGTGTGGCGTACTGAATGTGTCGTGGCTGCTCGTATAGTTGGGGGAAAGCGGGGTCCATGCTCTTGTCCTTGCAGGTGTTTTTGCCGTCCTGTTCAGGTGCTGATTTTTCTGGAGACGGGCTGCCCTTGGACTCGCAGTGCATTGGAGGAGAGAACATCTGCAAGTAAGATTGTGATGAAATATGTGACGACAATACGCACAAGACACCCTTTGATTAGGGCTGGGCAATATGGTCCAAAAGTATTTCCCCGCCCCCAAAATTTAAAAACGATTTTCCTCTTTACGTAAATAAAAAGAAAAGACAACATTAATTAGAGCATAGAACAAAGTTTCACTTTTTTTCTCTACTAAGCTAGCTTTTAATAAACATTCATGTAAAAACAAAATTAATTAATTATTGAATTAAATTAAATTTTGAGCAATTAAATATCAAAATGGGTTGTCCGTTAAACTCTTTGGCTCAAATGGTCCATAGGTCTGTAGTCGCAAAGTGACACGCAACGTGGCTAAACCACATTGCTAACTCATTTTGCAACATTAACTGTGCTTTTGTAAACTAGCTCCATTGTTTGCAGCCATGGCTGTCAAATTCAAAATTATTTCCCAGCCCTACCCTCGATATTACCGGCATACCTCGTCAAAATTGGCACTCGAGTTGTGGTCGATTTCCATAGACTCCGACAAGCCAGTGTCCTCCATCTTAATGCTGCTGCCTGCGTCCTGCTCCTTGCGATCAGATTCGTCCGAGGGCTCGTCGCTGGGAGAGCGCGGGCGCGGCAGGTGGCCGTCAGAGGACAAGTCGCCGCGGGAGATGAGTGTGCACATGTAGATGTTGTGCGAGAAGACGTCGTGGCGGATTAGCTCGCAGAAGAGCAACACCAGGTTGGAGAATTCTACTCGCTCGTTCTCGTTGCCAGGCTCCGCTAAAGAGAGGACAAAAATTGGTTGTGAATAATTTAATACGAGTCACTTCCCCGTTTCAAATTCTCTCTCAGAGATGTATCCCGAGTGATATAATAAGAGACAGAGACTCACTGAGTGTAGGGGCCTGAGTATCCAGGAACTGGAGTAGAACATCCTGAAAGACTGGAAGGGTGGCAGCGGAAAGGGAACCTGACGACACCGAGCCCTTCTCATCCACCACCTCAGACTCGCCACATCGCTGACTCACACACATGCAGAAATGAATCTTTGAGTGCTTGTTACACAATTGTCAAGCATACTAGTGCTGCCAGATCGAAACCAGGATAATCCATTCTCTCCATATCCCAGCTGACTTAGCACAAAAAGGTACACTGCACCTTGTTGTAGTTGCCCTGTCAACCAAGAGCGTGCTACTAAGGCCCCTGTCACACCTTGACGATTTAGCCAGCGTATGCCGACGTAGGAAAAATTTGGCAAATACGCTGGCGTACGTCGAATAAGTTATGGGTAAGTTTTGTATACGTAACAGCACGCTGAAGCACGCTGGTATACGCCGGCACGCCGAGAATGCCGAGAAATTTTAAGCATGCTTAAAATTTCTCGTCAGATGTCAGCGTATGGCTATACGTCCCGTGATAACGCAGGCCATAAGTAACAGGTAAGTTATGCGATCGTTGCACACGCTCAAACACGTTAAGTGTAGGTTACTCATAAGTCCATATACGCCGAGAATACCTACTAGCTGTTCTCCAACATCCGCGTTTTCGAACTGCAATACGCTGCTGCATAGCGCAGCAGCGTATTGCCGACGATCACGTGACGTAGTCTATAAAAGGCTGGCGCCGACGCGTTGCCGACGATCACGTGACGTAGTCTATAAAAAGGCTGGCGCCGACGTTTCAAATCATAACTGCACTAGACATTGCAGTACCAACATCTGTTTGGGGACTATCCCCGGTCTAGTTAAAATGGTATAACCCAAGAGGCAAGGTGCGGCTTGCCATCGTTACTGTGAGTTGCTATTCACGCTATTAAAGCAGCAATCAAACGCCATTATGACTTGTGTCATTAATAAACCAAACAACATCAGCGCCATGGCAAAGAAAAGTCTGGGGAGCTCATCAAAGGTCTCGCAGAGGCTCATCCCATCACAGCCACTGCAGCCTTCGCTAACTACGTGCGTGACAGCCTGGTCAGCATGTCCAAGCGCAAGTTCCGAAAGGCACGGATGTTGGAGAACAGCTAGTAGGTATTCTCGACGTATTTGGACTTATGAGTAACCTACACTTAACGTGTTTGAACGTGCAACGATCGCATAACTTACCTATTACTTATGGCTCATGCGATACGGGACGATAGCCATACGCTGATATATTGACGAGAAATTTTAAGCATGCTTAAAATTTCTCGACGACTCGACGCATTTCGACGATACCAACGCGTTTCAGCGTGCTGTTACGTATACAAAACTTACCCATAACTTAATTCGACGTGACGCCAGCCGTATTTGCCAAATTTTTCCTACGCCGGCATACGCTGGCTAAATCGCAAGGTGTGACAGGGGCTTGAAACGCCGAGCGCCAGCCTTTTATAGACTACGCCACGTGATCGCCGGCAATACGCTGCTGCACGCTATGCATAAATTAGACTATCGTTGGGCATAAGTTGTGTACGCCGCAACACGCTAGGCATTCGTTGGAATAAGTTATCTATAAGTTATCGAAACGTTTCTATATAATTTACTGATACGTTATGTATACGCCCAGCCCGTTATGAATGCGCTATGTATACGCCAAAATTGAAAAAAATTGATAATTCAGCGTATGCCAGCGTTTTAGGGAAAATCTGAACGTCGGCATACGCTGGCTGAATCGTCAAGGTGTGACAGGGCCTTAAGTAGCGGTCAGTGCAGTGTATAGCCCGTCTCTCGCCCTAAGCCAGCTGGGATATGCCCCAGCTCACCCGTGACCCGTGGTTAATTGGTAAAAAATGGATGTAAAGTCTTAATAAATAATTTATTTAAAATTTTAATTATGTCTATATCAAAGTCTATATTATCTTGCATGTCCTGTCTCATATCATACTGCAGTTCTCGCAAAATTTTGAGCATTCACGTAAAACTATGACTGTTTGCAGTATGCGAAAACTCTAAAAAAAAATGATGGGTATTTTTCGAAATTGATACTCCAGCAATATATTCACTGGAACAAAAGGGTACACTTAATAAAAATTTAATTACGCTAAAAATTATGTTTTGATGCTCTGAATATTCCGACTTCATGCTTGACAAATGCTTTTTTTACATGTTAGAAGTATTCTCGTTTCTCACAAATTGTCACTTTTTATTGTAAAATTTCAACTTTAATTCGAGCAAAATATATTCCAAATAAAATCAGTATTTCAGATCAAAATTACAGAACAACTTCCGTCCATTCATTATCCAAGCTGTTTATCCTCACGAGGGTTGGGGGCGTGCTGGAGGATATCCCAGCTCTTGTCGGGCAGAAAGGTACACCCTGAACTGGTCAGCAGGAAATCGCAAGGGACACAGACCATTTGTGCTCACAATCACACCTCAGGCAATCTAAAGTGTTCCATTAACCTGACACGCATGTTTGTGGATGTGGGCGGAAACTGGAGTACCCGGAAAAAACCCACGCAAGCGTAGGGTGAACTTGCAAACTCCACATAGGAAAGCCAGAGCCCAGAATCGAACCCATGACCTCTGCACTGTGAGTGGATGTGCTCACCAATTGACACCATGCCACTACCGTACAATTCAATTCATATAAGAAAAATGTATTCTTGTGAAACTGCAACATTTGTTTAAAGCAAAAAAAAAGATAATAATAATAATAAATACTGATTTTTCCTAACTTTTAAAAAAACTGTTTTTAACATTGCAATATTTTATCATAAAACTACATTACATTTTCATAATTTAGGACTTGTTTCTGCTAACTCTTTTGACTTTGATTGGCTGATATCTTGCCATTCTTCAATGAAAGTCATGAGTAAACCTTCATATGTTAGCATACACAAAAGTTAGTATAAAAACGAACTTTGATGCACTGTGATGATAGCTACATTCTACGTTTACTTGAGGAATAAGTCTGTGGTAGGAAACGGGCAATTCTGCAAAGAGGAGTGGGGTGGAGGTTGTGGGGCTCACCTCTGCTTCTATTTCGGCCTGTCGTTTCTCCAGCAGCTTAGCCACTACCATGGCTCTGTGTCGACCTGACCGCTTACAGCAAACGGCCCATTCACAGAGCAGGGTCACCACCGCATCATCATCCGGAGACATCTGCATGGAAGCACACTTTGTAAGCATTATTATTCACTCTATTGAGCTCTGTGATTTTTTTCCCTTTTCTTTTTTACATTCAAGACATCAAATATGTCGAGTACCTCATGGCCCTCCTTGCTCTGCCCTGAACCAAATATTCGGTTGTACAAGGAGTCCAGCGAGTTGTTAAAGTCTGATTTTTCAAAGCTGTGGTTGTCCAAAACCTCCAGAGTGTGCAGCACCCTGCCGATGGTGAACCCTGAGCACGGAATGAAGACATTGTCAAACAACGATCCAGTGATCCCAAACACCATGCTATGCCATGCTATGAACAGATGTCAGACAAGGGGAGAGTTTTCCTGACCTGCTGTGGTCTCCTGGCACTTGTCAAACGACCAGCGAAACTCCACAGCCTGGCCTCGCTCCTTAACCTGCTCCTCAATCTCCCTCAGCTTGACACGGACCTGCCGTGGAGGGTGGAAAATAAAATTGCTCGCTTTATTTTGAAGTCAGGATATATTTTTCTACAGCAAGACAAAACATACCTGCTGTGTGAAGGCAGTGTTTCCCCCTGGCATTGGTAAGCTGGAGGGGGCAATGGGGAGCAGGTCCAGAGGGGATCCAGTCTTGTTTCTGCTGTCTGTTAGAGAGTAATGCCACACCAGAGCACTGGGGCAACACAACACTATGCTCTGAAGGAGGACAACAACACACCAATTACTGAGTGATGCAGCTGTACTGGGCAGAGCAAGTAGCAAATGAATTTGCTCATACTGATATTATTGTGCCAAAACAATGACTGTTTAATTCAACAGGTTAAAACACACAAACGCAAACAATTCAAAGTAAAAGGGAAAACAAATTATTTGATGGCGGCCGAGCGCCGTACCTGCAACATGCAGCTGAGACCAAACACCAAAGGTCGGTGTTGGGGGCAGATATAGAAATCTGTGAACGGCGTCTGGGGCTGGTTTCCTCCAGCCGGCTGGGAGGTCGGTGTTGGGGGAAGGGTGTTTCCCTGCGGCGTTAAAATGCCGTGCGCCGGGTGCCCGCCACCCGCGCCGGGGCCCAGGCTGCCGTCGCTTAGCAACAGGTTGAGGCGACGCGTGCAGAAGTAAGCCAGCCTGCGTGACAAGTAGGCCGACTGCACGAATTCCCCCGAGTACTGTCGTGAGTGGAAGAAATGCACGTTACACACACACACCGTTTTACACACACACACACACACACACACACACACACACACACACACACACACACACACACACACACACACACACACACACACACACACACACACACACACACACACACACACACACACACACACACACACACACACACACACACACACACACACACACACACACAGTGCCTTATGACATGAGGTTTGAAAGAAACAAAATGGAAGGCTTGATGATGGATGAAGGTACACAGCTGCTACGCGAGAACCCCTTGACAGCCTGTCACCTCACAATGATGTGTGTGTGTGTGTGTGTGTGTGTGTGTGTGTGTGTGTGTGTGTGTGTGTGTGTGTGTGTGTGTGTGTGTTCGCGCGCAAGATTCACGGAGTGAAATTGGGCTGCCAGTGGAAGGTGAGAAAGGTCTACCTGCAGTAGCAGTGGCAGGAGGAGTCTGAGGAGTTCATCCTCGCCAGGTCGGACCTTCTCAAAACACTCCAGCACCCACGTCAGGAACTCATGTCTGTCCAGCATTCCATCCTGAACATAGAAACACATTCATTGAACACTGACTGCAGTCGTTTTGTTTGGCGTCCTCCTGCTACCCACTATCAACTTATTGATCAAAAACAATTGTGATCGAGGGAAAAAGTTAGAAATGTGTTGTCGCACATATCCACAATATGCATTTGGAAACAGAAGACAAATTATATTAATTGAGGTAAGGATAGGGCTGAAGGAAAAAAAACTGCATTACGTTTGTCAGATAATGTAATTTCAATTTGCATTTCTTTTCCAAAATTAAGCTTCTGTGCAAGATTCACTAAGAATTGCAGCAATTACAAATATGACAAAATAACTGCTTAATACTATAGTAAAACGTTAAAAGTTATTACTCCAATAATGTAAGAGCACATAAAAAAGCCAGAGGTGTAAACACTATTGAAGTCAGTGGCGCTGACCTGAAACATGAACATGGCCAGCTTCTCGTTGTACTCCCACTGCTTGGTGGCCATTTCCACGTCAGTGGGAGTGGCAGGGAGCGGCGAGCTGCAGCCTTGACTGGGGCACTGTCGATAGAACTCGGCCACCTTTTGGAGCTGCTCCCACAAGTACTTTGTGATGATCTGGGTCCATTCTATTAACACATATTTCAATGTCAAAAGAAATACTCATATTGCGTGAAGACCAAATGGTGAGAGCAGATTGAACTTTCTTACCTATACAAGGATCAATCACGTGCCTCTTCTTGACTTTAGTTTCTGTGATGGCTGCATGATAAGCGCACGTCATTTTGATCATCCACGCTGAGCGCATGACGGGGACCAAGTACTTTGCCAAGTACCCGAAAACCTCCTCCTTCTTGCTGAAAATCGGCACCTGTGAAAATAATTTGAATTAAAAGGAAACTGTAACTTGGTAAAAAAAGATGGATATAATATTGTGCTGATGTGTCTACTAACTGAACTGGGGCAAATGTCACATTTCCTTCCAGATGCAGTACCCCAATTAATCACCAGATGCGCCATCCACGTGATTAAGTAAACACAGCGCTCCAAACAGATACCTCATTTTCCAATCAAGCAAAAGATAACGTGGTGCTCCCTACCTGGCTTAATTACATTTACCATGAATGAAACTGCAGTGTGTTGCAGTTGATGTCTTTACCATAACACACAAAAGCTGCATAGCAGAAATGATATCTGTAAAGATGACATTTACAAATGTGTTTTTAAAAAAGTGCAGAGAAAAATTGACTACGCATTTATACAATGACCAAAACAAAATTGCTGTGGGGGGAGAAAATATATATATATATATATATATATATATTGAATGAAATTCAATGATTCAATAACAACCAATGTTCACACTCATTTGCTCAAGAAAAATAAACACCTCCCTCAAATACTCCTTCAAGTAGCCGACGTGCACATTTCGAGCATGACGTCTCTGATCCACTGGTGAAAGGACACTTTGATTCTCTCCTCTTTCATCTCAAACTGCTTTCAACAACAAAGCGTATGTGGGAAAAGTGGTTAGGATTGCGTGACTGTCCGTGTTTTATGTTATGTGTTGTGTTTATTATTTTACTTTATGTTAACTGTTTTGTTAAGCGCTTTGTTACAGCTACAGCTGTTGTGAAAGCGCGATATAAATCAGGATGTATTGTATTGTATATAAATAGATCCCTTCATAAGAGAAAAAATGTCAACAACTGTACAGTAAATACCTCAGGTCATACATGCTATCATTCAAACATGTACACCTCAACTCAACTGTATTTATAGAGCAATTTCAAACAGCCATCACTGCATACAAAGTGCTGTACATGGAGCAACTAACATATACAACAGTAAAGCAACAAATCGGTAACAAAGACGGTAGAAAGCACCGAACAGCAAAACCAAGAACAAATCTGAGTCATGCTGAGTCAAATGCCAAAGAATACAAGTGAGTTTTGAGGCGGGTTTTAAAGATGGGCAGCGAGGAGGCCTGCCGAATGCTCAGTGGGAGGTCATTCCAGAGAGAGGGACCAGCAACAGAAAAGGCTCGATCCCTCCTCTGCCTCAGTTTAGTTCTTGGTACTTCTAATAATGTCTGGTCCGCAGACCTGAGGCGCCGGGCCGGTGTGTAGGGGCGGATGAGCTCAGAGAGGTAAGGTGGTGCGAGGTCATTTAGAGATTTGAAAACAAATAAGAGGATCTTGAAAACACCAGTTGACTACTGGTTTATTACATTGCCCGGTCTTTCTCAAACTTTTATACCAAACAAAAATATTAACAATAATGAGCGCTCCAAGTACCACCATAAAAACCAACAATAAAATGTAGTAGTATAGTAGGTCTAAGTGTTTGTGAACATAATACACACTCCCCAAGTTACGAACATCTGAGTTACAAACAAACGGTACATACGAACATTTTCACGGGTCTGTCGAAAAAAAAAAAAAGTTAGATTTTGTATTGCGCGCCTTTTTCCGAGTGCCGAACGGGGCGGAGGACGGCGGAGGCGACGACGCTCGGCGGCGCGGGAGAGGCGTGGGGGCAGGCGGTGACGGTGGAACGGGCGGGAGGCGTCCGGCGCGCCGTCGACGATCGTCGTCTACTCTCCCGCTGAAGCCGCTGCTAGTTTACCGGCAGCTAACCTCGAGCCCTGAAGAATGTGACGAAAAGCTCTCTCCCGTTATATGGATGTCAATATAAGTCTTAAACATACATTCCAGACAAAATATAGCACTGAAGCAACTTACGAACGAATTCACCTTATGAACAATCGTCCGGAACGTAACTCGTTCGTAACCTGGGGAGCGTCTGTACTATTCATATTTATGCCAAAAGCACTGTGCCCCAACACAGCAGGCTGTTGCCGCCTCCCTTGCAGGACAGCCATCAACCAACGACAGGCTGGACACATTAAAAGACATGAGCTGACGGCTATTCACAAAGCAGCAGAAGAGAAGGAGAAGTATATTTATTTCAGATGGTACAGTAGTACCTAAAAGCCCTCAACAACAGTTACAAAAACTAATACAGTTTGGATAGATTGTTGAAGAATTTATTTTTTTTTACTATTTTAATGGAGGGCACTGAAGCATGCTATTGTAGCACCAGTGGACACGGAGCACAGTGCACTCTGACTGTCTCAAACAAAAGTGGCCCCGCCACACAAGCAATGAGCTCATCATTCTTCTGTACAAGTCTTAATGAATGGATGCTTTAACATGATAATACGCATGTTCTTATTGGAAACAAACGCATAACTAAAAGTATGTTTCCTGTAAAAGAAAGTGAGTCAGTTGAATAGACGTCATGGCGCATGGTCCGGATGGGACCACCTGTGCCTCAATTTGAGCCAGGGAAACCCTGCAGTACCACCCTTAGCGAATCACTAACTTGGCCCATTTGAACTAAGTTGTTCCCCAAACAGTAGCAACAACAAAGGCACATAGAGTGCTGCGTCTTTGCAAAAAGTAACAGTTCCCTTTACATTATCGAAGATGACTGTACATTGTGTGAAGACTGTGTCTTTTGACAGTGATTACGATTTTTACCCAAAAATGTGTTGAACGAATAAAACCCATCACACCTCTCATCTGTCGTTGATAAAAAACAAACAAACAAACAAAAAGCTCTGAGTCACTAAATGTCAAAACAGGATCTTATCTGTCAAAGCATTTAGTGACTTTATTGCCCAGATGTTGCTGCTGCCCAGTCGGGAACAATTAAGGAGAACCTACAGAGCACCAGAGGCAACAGCTGAAGCGGCAAATCAATTCACTCTGATGATACTGCCTGTTGTATCAATACGAATCAATCACTTAATGAGAAATCCTTAAATCTCCATTCAGGGTCTTCTTACCTTTTTGGCGAGCTGTGTTAGCGGTTTTGTGCCAGCTAAATCCGTGAACCAGTTATTGACGGAGCTCTGTGACCTGGCCGTGACCAGCCAGAAATTATCCTTCTGGTTGACCTGTGGCTTACGCTTGCCTGTGTCGGGAAAGGTGTTGTAGCGCAGCTTTTCGGCGATAATGCTGCTGAAGTTGGAACTGATCTGTAAAATCAGACAAAATGTCAAGTGGAATGGTAATTAACTCATTCACTCCCAAAGACGTTTTTACATGTCATTTCAGACTTGCTTTAGAATTGGCTGGTACTGAATGAGTTAAATGTGGGAAGCATAGAAGAACCCCCCACATACCCCGAAAAAAAATTACCTTGGAGGGATTGAAGTTTACATTTTTGGCACTGCCGTGTTCATCACCAGACACAGCTGGCTGGTTGTTGAATCCTTGTTTCACATTCAATGCAGTTAGCTCATCCTGGAGGAAAAAAATATTACAGACATATGACAGTCTATTCTTGTATACACATGGTAAATGTATATCTGCACATGCATTAAGTGCTGTGTGTTTTTGTTCATGCTGATCATGTTTCTGAAAATATAAAGAAACATGTTACATTTCTGCATATTCTGTTCAGCTTTTAGTGTCTATTAACAAATTTTGAGGATACTATAAATGTCTTTTAATTGTTGATATACAAATTAATTGTCTGCATTCGGGTTTCAAATAACTCAAATCATTTGATGACAAAAAAGGTTGAAGCGATGTCTCTGCCTCAAAGCTTTGCGGGGATCCTTTTTTCCACAAGGACAACATTTACGGCAGTCATACGCCACCCTCCCTGTAGAAATAAGTTGAAGCACTAGTGGCGAATCAAGAGTAAAGCAAAGAGCAAAAGAAAAAAAAACATGTCCAAAGTTTGGGATCCTATCACTCTGAACAAGGGTGAGAATTTGCAATGTGAACCACAACTACGTTTATGATCGTCAACACAAGATAATTGTACCGACGTTAGCTAATTTAACATAGCCTACCAGGGCAAGATATAACGTATCATAATCCCCCCACAAGTGGTCAAGGACAGACACAGCTGCCGGTGCACTTCAAATAGCTGTGTTAAACAAACGGCAAAAAAAACAAACTCGTAATAAGCACATTCATACATGAGGTGCCAATGGCTACAACTAATGCCAAGTCAATCAACAAGCAGGGTGGCTTACTGGTTAGTGAGTAAACAACCAGTCAACTCCACAGTCTTTCGCTGAAGCCCACATCATTTCAAAGCCATCCACACTCAACATCACAGATATGACAGTCAAACTTGAGGATGGCGGGTTCACCCAAGTGGTCAAGAGTAACAGCTGACAGGCATGATATTATGTTTAATAATGTAAAAATAATATTTATCCAAGAACTAGATTAATCAATGACTAACACGATTCTGCCACTATTTGAGACAGCTGTAATCTTAGTCAGGAGTACCTAGCCAAGTACCGAGTACATTTTTGCTTATTTCTGAAAATGGGTCTGTTGAGCGAGATGTTCCGCACATCTGTCCAACTGTTTCGAAAGAGGGTGAATGAACATAATAACCACGAAGCCAATGACTCTGCACCTCGGTTGGATGAGGTTACAAAATTGAAACGGCCAAAGAATGAATCACGTCAAAGCCAAAAGGCAAACAGAATTGCAGTGTTACCAGCATTTTTTTTTACAAGATGGCACCCGAGTAGGCAGCCGTCGGCAAGTGCTCTTCAAGAGCCTTGCGTTTTTTTGTTGTTATTTGTTGTTTTTGTCTTTTGTTTTGTCACATGGTGTTGTTCCGTCGTGTGGACCTGATGTGGACTGTTTTCAGCATTTTTGGCCACGACATTCGTCAAAGAAGAAGAATCTGTGCTTGGTGGTTGCTTGCGCCTTCTCGGCGACACGCGCGTACCAGCACTGATTTTGATTGGGAGGAATGCCGGCGCCATTTGACTGTCGTTGCTGGACAGCTCCGGGGCGCTCGTGTCTTGCGCCTGAAATAGGCAGCATTTTTGATGGACAGTCTGCGGCTGGATGGATGCATGGCTGAGGAGCCGACAATGAGAAGAAAGGAGCGTCAGCGCAGAGCTCCCAGTTCAGCGCAGAGCGCCGATGCGCACGTGGAACTGGGAGTCGCGGCTTGGAATTGAAGCGGATTTACATGGGACAGGAGAAGAGAGCCAATCTCTTTTTAATTAATGGATGCTACAGCTTCTTGTTGCTTTCAAGCTTAGCTTGTAGCAGACGTGTGCACATTTCAGCATGACGTCTTTGATCAACTGGTGAAAAGGGCACTTTGATTCGCTCCTCATTCACATCTATAACTCCTTCAGACAAAAAGTGTATGCAGGAAAGTGGTTAAGATTGCACAATTGTCTCTGTCTAATGTGTTGTCTTATTTTGTCATTTTATGTTAACTTTTCTTTTGATGACAGTGCGGGCACCCGCAGCGGCTCCTCTTGTTGTATGTTGTGATCTGTGCTGTATGTTGCAGCACATTTGACAATAACGTTGTACTTGACTTGAACTTCTGAAAATGAAGTTTTAATAACGTTTAGCGAAGTAGTAAATGTCGAAGTGAGGGACTCTTTGTGTTTGGCCATGGGATGTGCCACAATGCAAAACTGGCAAGTGTATGATAGTGGCTTGGAGACAAAATGGTATACAGTATGTGACGATACAACAGTCGGTGTTTGTGTGTGTATGTGTGTTAAGGGACATAAAGTTACATTTAACTACTTTCTCCCTTTCATAATATTACTGCTGTAAATTGGGAATTTCTCCATCGTGAGAAAAATAAAGGTTTTCTTATTCTTAAATTTGACAGCAGTGGCTTCAGAGTTCTGCTGAAAGCATACAGTGCCGCGAAAAAGTATTTGCCCCCTTCCTGATTTCTGTGTTCTTTGCAGATTTACCACCAAACCATATTTATCATGAACATTTTTATATCACACACAGACAACCCAAGGAAATACAAAATGCAGTTTCTAAATGCCAGTTTAATTTATTAAGGCAAAAAACAAAAAAACTAATAAATCTAAACCTGCCTGTCCCTATGTGAAAAGGTAATTGCCCCCAGAACCAACTAATGGGTTGTGCCACCCTTGGCAGCAGTAACTGAAATCAAGTGTTTGCTATAAATGGTGATGAGTCGTTCACACTGCTGTGGAGGAATTTTGGCACAGTCTTCTTCGCCGAATTGCTTCTACTCCACCATACTGGAGGGATTTCAAGAATGAACTGCTTGTTGAAACGTTTGTGTGTGATAAATATAAGCAAAGAACACAGACATCAAGAAGGGGGGCAAGTGCTTTTTCACAGCACTGCAGATTGGCGTTAGCGTTATTATTGGGTATTTTTTTTTTGCTTTCCGACTATTGTCTAAGCAATTGCAGGAATGGTTACTTATTTTCGGCGATGTGGCTAAGCACCTACGTTAAAATGCAGCTTTTTGGCAGTCTGGCCATGCACATAAGTTAAAATGCAGCTTTTCGGCATTCTGGGCTCTGCTTCCACGAGTACAAGCAAATAAAACAAGTAGACTGAGTCCACCTGGGATGAAGATAAGCGGTAGAGAAAACGGATGTAAGTATGGATGGGTGGATGGATGCCTCTAGCTTTTAGCTTCTCATGATCTTGCTTAAAAGTGTCTTTTTAGCTCGGGAACTTCAGCTAGCCTAGCTGCCAAGTCATTGGCTGAGAAACTCGATGCTATGTAAATATGCCTGATATTTCATGACAGTCCGATGGATGCTTCCTTTAGATATTGTGTCATTCGAAACAAGCGACTGAATACAGTATCCTAATCATTTATAATGAACACGTTGCAGTTCTGCTCTCAGATTAACATTCAATCCATTTGTCATTCGCATCAACGGATAACCTGAGGTTAATAATAGATCAAAAACATTTACCCAAGTCCCAGATCTCGGCCGAGCAGACGTTCAAAGTAAATGAGAGTTAAAACACACGCTTGGCTGCGCTTAGTTAGTCAACTAACAAGCCGATGTTTAACTTTTAAACCCACTTCCATAAATGCAACGTATTTCATTCGCCCAACAATGTCACTCTTATTTTTTTATATTTATAATAGCTTTGATGCTAAACTAGTACAAGTGTGCTGTTTAAACAAGTCCGTTGTTGGAGCTGTCGCGCAAACTGGGGAAGTGACAAGTCTCCTGCGGCGTTGTTCATTGTTATTGCCCAGGCCCGAGTCGTCTCTGGAGGGGCTAGCTCGAGCAGGCTAGCCGCCGCTAACTAGACTTAGCCTCGCAGCTAGTCACAACCGCTTCCACTAAAAAGTCCCGTGTCCACTTCTACGCAAAGGACGAGGAATTATCTGACCTCCTTCTGCTTGGGATCTTGAGGATAAACGTCCGGAGGTCCGAGCCGGGGCCGCTTTAACGGCCGGTGTTCGTAGCTGAGGATTCCGAAGGCAGCCATCATCCAGCGGCATCACAGCCAGTGCTCTGCTTTCCTCCTCCGGCTCGTCTGAACCTAGCTCTGAGAATCACAAACATTTCCGGTGAGCGTGTGCCGTTTCAAAATAAGAGACTAGTACAACCACCAAAATAAAGAGACACATTTACACATCCAAGACATTATTCCGCCCATACAGTTTTTAACATGTGTATGAACGTTTTGGAATAATATTGCCCCCAAAGTGGCGGCACGGTGATCGACTGGTTAGCACGTCGGCCTCACTGCAGGGTTCGATTGCGGCTCCAGCATTCCTGTGTGGAGTTTGCATGTTCTCTCCTGTGTGGGGTTTCTCCTGGTACAGTACTCCGGTTTCCTCTCACAATCCAAAAACATGCATTGCATTGATTGAGCACTCCAAATTGTCCCTAGGTGTGATTGTGAGTTAAGTTGAGTTGAGATTGTGAATAGTTGTTCGTCTATGTGTGCCCTGCGATTGGCTGGCAACTAGACCAGAGTCTAAACGGAGTCCTGCCCAGACAGCTGGGATAGGCGCCAGCACGCCCGCGACCCCTGTGGGCATAAACAGATTAGAACAAGGATGGATGGGTCCCCAAAGTACGTTTTTTAGGGTAAAATTGCATTATTGTAGCAGAAGCACAGTGGATTGTGTCATATAATAGGTTATTATTATATGAGTGGTGTTTTATAAAAGTTTGTATTGTGAAATGTCATACTTAAGTTAATTGACAGGTCCCGCCTATAAGGGGGAGTTGCAGGAAATAACCGTTCGAGTGAGCGCACCGCATATTTTATTGCTCTGCCGCATTGCTATTAAAACCACACAAAACCTGAACCTTTGCCTGCTGACAATTATTACATGGTGTCAGAAGTTCCGGACGGACGCATCACTTCTAAAAAATGGCCAAGTTTAATCCGCCGGGAGTTTTCCTTCGACAGACCGAATGAATGGGCAGATTGGAGGCAACGCCCAGCGCTTCGCGTCGCGACCAAGCTCAACAAAGAGGACGGCGAGGTCCAGGTCAGTTCGCTGATTTACGCCATGGGGCCCGGCGGAGAACATTTTTCGATCTTTCACGATATCCGAGGATGATAGGAAGACGTTTGATGTTGTGTTGGCGAAATACGACGAGTACTTTATCCTAAGAGGAACGTGATTCACGAGCGCGCCTGCTTTCACCAACGAGCACAGCGCCCGGTGAAAAGGCGGAAATGTTCATCAGAGCCCTATACGAACTGTCCGAGCACTGTGACTTCGGCGTAAACAGAGATGAACACATCCGTGACCGCATAGTTGTGGGCATTTTAGATAAGGATTTATCACGCAAGTTGCAGCTGATGGCTGACCTTACTTTGGCCCAAACTGTTCAGACCGTACGTCAGTCCGAGGAGGTAGCGCTCCAAGTCCACCAACAGGGGGGGACATTCGCTGCAGTGCAGGAGATAGCACAGGAGAAAACAGCAGGCAGAGGAAAACACAAGTGGAAGCCAAAAAAGAGAGCAAGTGGAGAGCAAGGAGAATCAAATGTGGAAGGTGCGGCAAACCTAGACACAAGGAACAGGAAAAATGCCCAGCCTTGAAATCAACATGCAACAAATGTCATAAAGTGGGTCACTGGGAGTCAAGATGCCACACTAAATCAGTCAGAGAAGTGACAGAAAATGTTTCAGAGGTACCCTATTTCCTAGGGGCAGTCACGAAATCCAGCAAAAATGATGAACGGTGGACTGTACAGTTAGTGATAGGGGACACACCGGTCAGATTTAAAATCGACACGGGAGCTGATACAAACATAATGTGTGAAGAGACGTTCACTAGTTTGACCCCCAAGAAGAAGTTAGAGCATCCTAATGTCACACTGTGCAGCCCTGGTGGTCAGTTGGACTGTCTGGGGAAGTTTCGAGCCACCACAAAGTACAAAGATAACCTCTACTCCTTCCCAGTGTACGTCATCCGTGGCCAGAATGCGAACAATCTGCTGAGCAGGGACACAGCTACAACAATGGGCTTGGTGAAGCGCATCGAAGAAGTTCGCAACGCGCTCGGGAGCATGGAACTTTGAAAACAGAACCAGTTAAGATCCTGTTGAAAGAGAATGCTCAACCGCACGCAGTGCATACGGCACGGAGAGTACCCCTACCCTCATGAAAAAGTGAAGGAGGAAATCCAGCGCATGGAGGAGAACGGCATAATAGAACCGTGACAGAGCCTACGGACTGGTGTGCGCCAATGGTGCCCGCCCGAGGAAAAATGGAAAAGTGCGCATTTGCGTGGACTTAAAGCGGCTGAACGAAGCTGTGAGGAGAGAGAGGTACGTCCTTCCTACAGCAGAGGATATCACTGCAGAGCTGAGCGGTGCCACCGTATTCACATCGTTAGATGCGCCTCAGGCTTTTGGCAGATCCTCTGAGTCCAGCAAGCAGCAAGCTTACCACATTCATAACACCATTTGGGAGGTATGCTTTCAAACGCCTACCTTTTGGGATCACAAGCGCCCCAGAGATTTTCCAAAGGAAAATGGCTGAGACTCTGAATGGCCTCAAGGCGTGGCCATCTACATGGACGACATTCTGGTCCATGGGGACACCCCAGAGCAGCACGACCAGCGTCTCGACAAGGTGTTGGAGAGGATAGAGTCAGCCGGCTTAAAGTTAAACAGAGAGAAGTGTGTGTTCCGACAGAACCAGATCCGCTTCCTTGGTCATTTGATCAACAGGTTTGGCGTCAAGCCTGACCCGGATAAAGTCACGGCAATCCGTGAGCTTCCGCAGCCACAGAACGTGCAGGAGTTGAAGCGTGTCTTAGGATGTTCAACTACCTTGGAAAATACATTCCCAACCTGTCGACAGTGGCCCAGCCACTATATGAACTGTTGAAATCCAAGACAGCCTGGACGTGGGACCACGCTCAGCAGGAAGCATTTCAGCGCATAAAAGATATCCTGTCAACCTCTCCAGTCCTGAAGTTTTATGACGTGAACCGACCCACTGCCGTCTCTGCTGATGCCAGCAGCTATGGCATTGGTGGAGTGCTGCTGCAGCTGCATGACGGGTGTTGGCAGCCGGTGGCGTACTGTTCACGACGACTGTCTGAGGCCGAGACTCGATACGCCCAGATTGAAAAAGAATGTCTGGCAAGCGCCTGGGCCTGTGAGCGGTTTGGGAAGTACCTGTGTGGCCTTGATGACTTCAAGTTGGTCACCGACCACAAACCACTCGTGCCGCTCATGAACAAGAAGGACCTCGACAATGTTCCAATACGATGTCAGAGACTACTTATGAGACTAATGAGGTTCAAGTCAACGGCTGAGTACGCCCCGGGAAGAACTCTGACAGTGGCCGACACCCTCTCACGGAGTCCACTACCGCACCTGGAAAAGGAGACTGACACTCACTCAGAAGTGGAGTGTTATGTAGCTGCCGTCGCCGAGTGCACGCCAGCCACGCCACGAGACTGGAGGCTATACAAGCAGCCACAGCAGCTGATGATGACCTACAAGCGGTGCTACGGTACATCAGGTCAGGGTGGCCGGACTATATCAGCAATGTCCCAGCAGCAGTCAGAGAGTACTTTCCCATCAGAAATGAACTGTCAGAACACAACGGGTTTGTCACCAGAGGAACCCGCCTGGTAATACCACACATTCTAAGGGCAGACATCCTGAATCGGATACACGACGGACATCAAGGTCTGTCAAAGTGCAGAGAGCGGGCCAATATGTCCGTATGGTGGCCCGGCGCCTCATCTGAAATCAAACAGAAGGTCGAGTCCTGTCAGGAGTGCCATGAGATGAAGAGCACCCAGCGAAAGGAACCTCTTATTCCAACACTTCTACCCGAACGACCCTGGCAGAGACTCGCAGTCGACCTCTGTGAACATAACAAACACACCTACCTCATAGTGTCAGACTACTTCTCCCGTTTCTTGAGATACTCCACATGCCAACAACCACAGCTTCACAGGTTGTCTTAAAGCTGAAGACCGTGTTTGCAAGGTTTGGCTGTCCAGACGAGGTTGTATCAGACAACGGACCTCAATTCTCAAGTGAGGAATTTAAGGAATTCTCAAGAGACTTTGATTTCCAGCACATGACCTCAAGCCCGCACCACGCCCAAGGGAATGGACATGCAGAGAGAGGAGTTCAGTCCGCCAAGAGGATCTTAAAACAAAAGGACCCTCTGCTCGCCCTCATGAGCTTCCGCTCAACTCCTCCACCACCACAGGCGTGAGCCCTGCAGAGCTTCTCATGGGCCGGAGAATCAAAACAACTCTTCCGACAATGGAGACCAACCTTCAGCCCAAATGGCCAGATCTGGACACCGTACGAGAACGAGACGCTGCAGAGAAGGAGCTGCAGGCCCTCTACTACAACCGCCGCCACGGTGTCAGACCCTCCCAGACCTTCACCCAGGGACAGGGTCTCCACCAAGCTTGATCACGAGAAAGGCTGGACTACGCCAGCAGTGGTCTCGGGAGCGTGTGACACCCGCGCTCTTACCTCATCAGCACCGAGAAGGGGACTGTGCTTCGAGGAACCGCCGCCATCTCCGTGTAGCACCTACTCCCCAGCCTGCCCAGGCCACCTCACCCACATCCACCGGAGGTGCTGGGGTGAGTTTCCAGTCTGAGACTGTCGCTGATCCAGAGACCGCCCCTCCAGACTCGGTATGGTCTCTTCCCCACATGGCGCCGGATCAGACGCTGACCAGGTCGGGCCGCGCCAGCAGGCCAGTAGTTGAGCTGACTTGTAAGATTTATTGTATTTTTTGGGAGGGAACGGGAAGCATTGACACTTGATAAGTTCTGTGTTAAGTGACATTTGTTATATTTCGGATAAGAAATTACTTATTGCATTGAAAGAAACATTTATGTCTTACTTGATTTAAGTCCTATTTTCATTGCATCTTATTTGAAAAAAATCACACCTAAATGTTATACAGTATACATGGTTGAAGCTATTAGAATAGAAGTGTCATTTTGGTTAGTTGTAGCCTGTATGTGTTTGGATACAACTCTGCTATATCCCGGTTAACATGTTATATCTGACTTAGAGATACCAGTGCATTCTTAAAAGGGGAGATGTCATATAATAGGTTATTATTATATGAGTGGTGTTTTATAAAAGTTTGTATTGTGAAATGTCATACTTAAGTTAATTGACAGGTCCCGCCTATAAGGGGGAGTTGCAGGAAATAACCGTTCGAGTGAGCGCACCGCATATTTTATTGCTCTGCCGCATTGCTATTAAAACCACACAAAACCTGAACCTTTGCCTGCTGACAATTATTACAGACTGGTTAACACATTCACCTCACAGTTCTGAAGTTCATTCATTCATTCATTTCCCGAGCCACTTCATCCTCACTTTGGTCGCGGAGGGTGCTGGAGCCTATCCCAGCTACCTTCGGGCAGTAGGCGGGGGACACCCTGAATCGGCTGCCAGTCAATCGCAGGGCACACAGAGACGAATAACCATCAACGCCCACACTCACACCTAGGGACAATTTAGAGTGTTTATTCAGAATGTGGGAGGAGAAAACCCACACATGCCCGAGGAGAACATGCAAACTCCACACAGGGAGGCCGGAGCTCGAATTGAACCCGCTACCTCTGCACTGAGAAGTCGATGTGCTAACCACTGGACTACCGGGCCGCCCAGTTCTGGAGTTGATGTTTCAAATTAGAATGTAAATTGTAGTCATCTTGACATACGAGTGCCACAATTTCTGAATGTTTCGAGTTAAAATTCATCTCTCTGTCAATTCTAAACTTTGGATCGCGAGCAAAATTTGGATAGATGAATGAGCTACAGGCACTCCGTCACTAGATGTCAGCAGCGAATTTCACAACATCCAGTACCTCGCTGTGAAAGTACAGTATTCTGTCGCGTTTTTGCCAAATGTATTTTATTTCTAATCATGAGTCTTAAGAAGGTGAGTACTGAGAAGAAGCTGATGTCCACTGAATACAAGATTGGATATGAGAGAAAAACATGAATGAGCAGGGGTAAACCTACGTGATGGCCAGGTGTGGCCGTGTCAACCCCTTTCACACGGAAGCAGTATTGTGATATCCCTAATATTACGTTGCCACAATCCATTCATTTTAACGATGGTAGAGAAAAAAAATCACAGTATATCTGTACACAAATGCTATAATTTTCTGTCATTAGTATGCAAAGTTTGACTCTTACAATCAATGTCATTCAGAATCATTATTATCACATCATACCAAGCAAACAACATTCCGGTAGTTGAGAAGTCATTGTTTGTCATTCCTTTCACAGTTATGGTTTCATGAAATAAAATGCACACAATCTTGCTCCACACATTTATAATACAATACGTAAAAGCAACATTTAGAATTGTGAAGAATTAAGAGATTTTTGGGTCACTGTGCCTTTTAGAGATGATTTCAATAAAGATACAAGACAGTCTTAGCAGAGAAGGATGAGCCTAGTACTATACTGTAATACTAGTACACTGCCAATGATACTAAAATTAAATACTAGGTTGCAAATCTCTGGCCAAGAAAAGATGGAGGAGTTGCTGAAAGTGAGGGACATGCGGTATAAAAGGCACAATACTGTAGTGGGAAAAAAAAAATTCAGTCAAAGTGAAGTGGAAAAAAACCCATTCATTGTTTACTTTGGTTTGATGTTACCGCTGTATGTTTGTTTTTTTTTTAAATAGCATATGATACTGTAAAGTAGAGGTCCCCAACCACTGGTCCTCTCATTTGGCACTGGGTCGCACAGAAAAATACCAAGATCTTATTTTGTTTGGCTTTGCTTTTTGTTTTTGGTGAGCGTCAGTCAACCATCCCCTCCTACCACCTCACCCACCCCGTTGATTACCTTCCAAAGGGCAATTGAAAGGTCTTGTTTATTATAGTACATGATCAAGAATCATGACCAGTGGCGAGCTTTGAGCATATTTATACCATCAGACGTAGCAGAAATGTGCGCGGTTCTAGTTAAAGTGTCCCAATCCTACCATTGGTTTGCAAGTTTAAACAAACAGAATGCAGCAAAAAAATGAAAGTAATACAGTAGTAACAAATTGATGAAACGTATATCTGAACGCGCAACGAATGTGCAGCCATATCCCCTGAAGATAAAGCTATTTTGACAAGAGAGTTTCCACTGCTGGTGGTATCTCCAGAGTGACATGGGTGAGGAAGCTGTTGTGCAAAGTTTACAGTACTTGCATGAGACACAGCAAACCTAAAATGAGCTGATTTCAGCAAGGCGAGAATGTAGGTGTTCAAGTGAGCTGTAATTCTTTATTCATTGGAATATTTGTGGCTTTTTTAAGGCGCCTCGTTGTCAGCTGTGAGCACACATCACAAAGAGAATGCAGAAAAGAGTAGGGGGAGTCCGACGTGACATACAATACAGTATATGGATTGTAGCTTCAGTCTGGTGGCCACTTTAGAGCGCCTCGTATTCTACTGTGAGCCAGAGAAAGGAGGAATAGCAAAGAGGCTGATATTTGACTTGACAGCAAACAGGGTGTGTGGACAGTGGTACGATATTTTCCAGGCACCAGAGGCTTCAAGGGAATACAATTCCATGGTTCAAAAATGTAGTTACTGTCTGTGTAGGCACAAGAAAGATGCAAGACAAAGTAGAATACATTTTTCCAGGTCATAGTAGAAGATTGTTGCGTTCAATAAAACAAGTTGCGGTCCACGACGTTCCAGAGCAGAGACAATGGTTTGATTCTTCTTTATTTTTTTAATCATGCAAATTCAGCCATATTATAAACATAATTTTCACCGGTGTGCCCAATTTATAAGACATACTTTAGGAACTTTAGAGGCGTTTGCAAAAATACATCTAGTGGCTGTATGTGCAGCAAGAAGCAATTAAAGTACTGTCTATTACATACTGGTCAGGACACACACACACAAAAAAACATCAAATACAGTGACAATAATACAATAAAACTTTTATTGGAAAACAAAGCAAAACAATTCCTCTAAATAGACTCAACAATTAAAAAAAGTACACATTGGAAGTTAAACTGTGTACAAAAGGCAACCTGGAAAATGCAGCAATGCAATCAAAAACATATTGCACTCATCGTGATTGTTTAGCGCGATTATACAGTATAAGGCAGACAACAATCCTCAGCTTTTGTGAAGACACATATTGACTTAGCTCCAGATAAACATACTGTACCGACCGTGGCTTTACAAACAATAGGTGCATAATTCGAATTCCAGCATCTAGATTAAATAAGAGGAACAGTTTCAGCATAACAGTACCGATATGCAGTGTTCAACGACATGGCTAATTGCAACATGTACATTTGCACAGCTCTAGGCACATATTTAAACAGCTAAGTAAAACCTTGTACGTGACTTAAGTGCATCATAAACATGGTTCCTGAATATAGAATTTCACTCTCACTAAACTGGAAAAAAAAATCACAACTGACATCATTAACTCTGAAGGTAATTTCCTACACTGTGAATAGAACTCAGTGGCGGTCCAAAAAGAAACATGTCAACATAAATTCAGTAAAGTGCCATAAACAGAGTTCTCACTCTGTTTCATTTGCAGTGTTTCATTTGGCTTGCAGGTATTGTGGAAGTAAAGCAGTCCTTTGTATCGTGTGGTGGTGTTCAAAGAACCATGGTCCCAGGATCTTTGGTTTTTGCCATCAGTCCAATTGTCATTGCTACTACAACCTACCGTCTGCATTTATTTTAAACCCTGCATGAGGGTTAATTTTTTGCAGTTCTTTTGTGCACAGCATGCATATTTTCCGAGCTTTCATTTGCTTTGGTTTTCGGACACCTCGATCATGGCTCTGAATCTTGAGTTTTCGTTTGAAAGCAAGGCAAGGGGATGGTCAAACTCCAAAATCTAAAAACAAGAAAGATCAAAATAAAAACAATAATCAAGAACCAGAATGGAAAGACAAAACAGTTCAATCGACTCAATGTATAAAGCAATTTTACATCACTGGTCAAAAATGATTCAATTCATACACAAAACGGATCGTTGTTTATCTGGCTATGGCAGCGCCGGATAATGACTGGCAGAACAATTACTCTTCCACTCGATGGCAGAGAGTATCATACATACGTTGCCACTCACACAAATGAGCGATAGTCGGTAATGAGTAAATTTGAGTAAATTGAGACGAGAACTTTATTATTTCAGTATGTATATGTTTTGTGACATTTTTGTTTGATGGTGTGCCTTGAGACTTTTCAAATCCAAAATATATGCATTGGCTCAAAAAAGGTTGGGGGACTGAAGTAGAGCCCTTTCCATTGGCTGGCAAAACAAGTTGGCTGTGTTCCCTTCCACAATGGCGCAAATATACCCATTTCTAACTGCGCCTGCCTATGAAAATACCAAAACAAAGCCAACTCCACTCATGTGCACAGCTAGACTGCGCTTTACAATAGACTTGCGCTGGACATGAAAATAGGGCCCAGGGGCGTGTCTTTGGTGAATGCAGATAGGAAAACAATCATGAAAAGTGTTTTAATGAAGCAATATCAGGCTATATGTTCATCAAGATGCTTAGTCATCTTTTTCAAAGAGTGAAACCATTCGGTTAAACCAGTGGCCAAGTAGAATGGGCCAAAAAATGGAAACGACTAATGCTCCTTAGCAAAAAATAATTATTAATATAATAAATATCAGTAATATATTAATTAGACCAAGCAGATGCTAACATACGTAAATGAGGATTAACACAAATCTACTCCATTCTTGCATTTGACTCTTCACAGGGACAACTATGATCGCTGTATTGTTTTCTGACCTGCAACATGTTTTTTTTATTCTATCCTCTCTTACTCATCAGTCTTGCAAAGCCGGAGGCGACTCTTTGACCAGGAAAGAGAACTAAAGCAACAACAAAGCCAAATAACGTCCGTCGGGATTCGGCAAGGGCCGAGACAAAAGCAACACTGGGAGCAGATATTGGATCTCCATTCGTCAGGTGACACGACACACAGAAATAACTTATTAAAGGTGTAAAGATGCTTTGGGAGACTAACAAAAAAGAGGCTGGCTTTCTTTCTGCCTTAATGTTTCACTGCACAGCAAAATCATCCAAATTGGTTTTCTGAGATGTTCGAATTTCAGATTTAGCTAACACAACACCCTTTACTGTATTAGCTGTTCCGGTAAGGTGTGAGATACCATTTCATGTTGGGCAGCAACATTGTATTGTCCAAATGGGAATAATTTCTTTTTTTTTTTTTCATTTATAGGATGCTGTAATGCATCTGTGCAAAAGGAACTGGTCAGATACAAAGGTAAATGTGTGCAGATTCATTTCTGTGCGGTTCCAGTTCTGCAGTTATTGCAACACTTTCTTCTCTGCCATAGCCGGAAAAAAAAAGCAAAGGAGTTATGTTATAGATACCAACTGAGCTAAATCTCATACATTCCAAATCATAATGAAATTTTGTTTGACTTTTAAGCAATCTTTTTCTAGAACATTTTGGTTGAATTTCAAATTTCAGCATTTTTCGGCCATTCCACTGTCCACTGATGATCTTTTCAGCTCCTTGAAAAAGTCTAATTAGCGCCATGATTAGCATCCAGTCTGCTTGAAAACGCGTTAATGGATGGAAGTGTACAATGCCATCAGGTCTATTTCAACGTGCTAATGGCTTTGGAAATGGTGCCGCACCTGGCCGTTGTCCAAGACCATGACCTTGTTGCAGTTCATCACGGTGTTGAGACGATGGGCGATGATGAGGCGCGTGCACCTGGCAAATTCACAGCGAATGGTCTCCTGGATGAGGCCGTCGGTCTCGGTGTCGATGGCCGCTGTTGCCTCGTCGAGCACGAGGATCTGAGACAATGCGGCACATGTTCGTGGCATATTAAAGGTGATATTTAATTGCTTGTAAACAAATCTTAAAACCAAATTAAAATATTGTATTTGCTTGGTCTGGATCAGAGAGGATGGGCCAAGACTCAAAGCCATTTTCAAGGGATCGCCATAATCATGGTTGAAAAGTGTGTGGTTAAATGTGGTGGCGTTGCACAAATGCCATTCATTTGCAGCCTGGACAAGGAAGGTTGAACATTTTCTCTGGGTTGAACATTTACTCTGGAGGGAGTCAGTGTTTCCAGCCAGAAGTTCCCAATAACACCACAAAAAGTCACCAGAGTTGCTGCTCGTGGCTTGATATGTATGTGTGTGCGTGTGTTACACACACACACACACACACACACACACACACACACACACACACACACACACACACACACACACACACACACACACACACACATCTTTTACAGGTAATGTGAATAATAGCAAATCATTTGAGTAATAAAATGGATTCTAAAGCTGTATTGAACAGGTAATAAGGAAAGGCAGAAATGTAGTTTTTAGCAAAGTAAGGTTCCGGAAGGATATAAAATAAAAAGTGGGTCTGCGCAAAGCAATGAAAGGCTGAACAATGGAATAGAGGAGGTTAGGATGGAAAGAAGAACATGGTCTGAAGTGGAAGCAGGGAGGTAAAGAAAGAAATGGAGAGAATGAAGGAAAACAAAAGTAGGTTTAAGAGAGGGAAGGATGGAAGGATGCATGATAAAAAAACGGTCTGAGGAAAAGAAGGAAAAGGGAAGAAGGAAAGATGTAAGGGATGCATAAAAGGGTCTGAAATGGAAAGGATGAAGGGAGGCACAATGGTACCGGTCGGCTTAAGCAAAAAAAAGGAAAGATGTAAGCATGAACAAAAGGCAACCTGGGGAGGGCAGGCAGGAACAACTGAAGGAGGGGGTATAATGACGATATCTGAAGTGTATATGTACTGTACCCTGTATAGCGTTGTGGATGCCATACATGTGACCTGCTCATCATGATAAAGCGATACATTTGCATGAAAAAGAACCATACGCTGAAAAGGGCATGGTTTGAACCATTATGACTGATATGCTGTATCTATCCTTTCCTTTATCCTTTCTATTTTTTGACCGAAGAGCTTTTTTTATTGGGACACCTGGGAACTGTTTTAAATGTGGGAAAATATTGCACTTCTCAAAATATAGCTGCAGTTATAATGCACGCCACTAGAGGACAATGTTGTCACATGTCAGCTGCTCTCTTACTACGGTCCTCAGCATATGAAAATGTGTTATTTTAAATTATGAACTAATATAAACTGGCCCCTTGAGCTATCCGTTCCAAGCAGTGGTCCAGCGGTAAATGTGTAATATCACAATCGGCACCTTGCTGTTGCGCAGCAGCGCTCTGGCCACGCAGAGGAGCTGGCGCTCGCCCACCGAGAAGTTCTCGCCGTTCTCCATCACCTCAGAGTGGAGGGAGTGAGGCAGCTGGCTCACCTGAGGAGGGTCATAATCACAGTGTCAATGGAGGCTCATTCGCTTTATTCCCATGTTTTGCATGGTGTGTCATCGCCTACCATCTCTTTGATATGGGTCTTCTCCAGCGCTTCCCATATCTGTGAGTCTGAGTACTGATCCCATGGGTCTAAATTGGTCCTGTGGTACAAATAAACGGCCATTTAGTACTAAGACACTCAGGGTTTATAAGCTTTTCCAATCACATTATGAATACAGGATGGTATTATGCTCGGGCAATTCTGAGGTTCAAGGTTAAAATTTGCAGTCCTCCTGTTCTGTTCCAAAAATATGCTTATGAATGACTGTTTGGCTATTGCTCTGCAACTGTCTAGATAGGATATAAATCGGGACCGAGCTCTGCCATGTACAGTGAAAATCCACGAATAATTGACAAGCTCAAAAAAGGTTTGCAATTGCTGATAGTCGCCACAAGATGGTGTTAAAGCAATACTTTTATTGTTTTTCCCTGAGAACAAAAAAACAGCAAATAACACATATTCTTACACTGCTGCACAAACAAGTTCTTTGTATGCCGTTTCAAATGTTGTTGAAATGAAAAGGACAGTTGTTACCCGAGGACCTCCATGGACTAAAATCTATTTTCATCAGATAGCAAAGCTTGAACTTTGCTCGAGCAAATATTTCAGAGTGAATCACCTGACAGTGCCAATGAAGAGCACAGGCTCTTGAGGGATGATTGCTAGTTTGCTCCGCAGGTCATCCAAGCCGATTCGGGCAATATTGACTCCGTCAATGGTGATGGAGCCTCTCGCCAGCTCTACTAGTCTAAATAAAGCCAGACCCAGAGAGGACTTCCCTGTGGAGGCGGAGGTGTCAATGAGATGGCGGAGATTGATTTTAAAAAATGAATGCTGCGGGGTAACAACCTGATCCAGTGCGGCCCACGATGCCGATGGTCTCTTCTGGTTGGATGGTGAAGGACAGACCCTTCAGAACCAATGGCAAGCCATCACGGTAGCGCATGTCCACGTTGTGAAATGTGATCTTCCCTTGCTCAGGCCAGGAGAGGGCGGGAGCGTTTGACAGGCTTTTGCATGGTGCTTCACTTTCTAGAGACTGAGAGAAATAAGAAGTCATGCTCTGTTCTTTAATCCAACCGTCCGATTATTATTAATATGATACATTATCCATCCATTTTCCAATCCACTAATATCCTCACAAGGGTCGCGGGAGTTGCTGGAGCCTATCCCAGCTGTCTCCGGGCAGTAGGCGGGGGACACCCTGAACCGGTTAGGGAACCATCCGCGCCCACACTGACACCATGGGACAATTTTGAGTGTTCAATCAGCCTGCCATGCATGTTTTTAGAATGTGGGAGGAAACCGGAGTACCCGGAGAAAACCCACGCAGGCCCGGGGAGAACATGCAAACTCCACACAGGGAGGCCGGAGCTGAAATTGAATGTGTATCTGCACTGTGAGGTTGATGCGCTAACCACTCGACCGCCCTAATAAGATACATTAACAAAATAATTTAAGGTGATTTGTGAAAATTTGTTGTTTCCATAGTGTCAGTGTCTCATCACTGGTGAGCTATTTTTGGAATAGGTCCGCGTGCTACTCATGTAGTCCTTGAGGGCTTCCTTGTGCCCGCGGACACGTTGGTGACCCCTGTTTTACAATAATAGTTGACGCACATGGCCACTTATTAACTTTGACAATTTTTACTAATCGAGTCACGTCAAATAGACATTTTTTACAACAGGCTAGGTGCTGAGTGTGTACTTCTGCCAACACACAAAAAATAAACATGACCTAGAAAACCGTTACAGGTATGGCAGGACATGCCAGGAATCTGACAGCTTTGACTACCAGGGTACATCAGCATACTTGTCACTTACCTTTATATAATGATTAATTCGCTCGACTGATGTGAAGCGAGCTTCCGTCTCTGTGAGGAGCCTGACAGTGAACTGAAACAAGCCTGTTAACTGCAGGTGAGATGAAGCAGTGAGAAGGAAGAAAAGGGGAAGAGAGAGAGAGAGAGAGAGAGAGAGAGAGAGAGAGAGAGAGAGAGAGAGAGAGAGAGAGAGAGAGAGGTGGAAGGTTAACGACTGACACGCTGCTGCTTTAATTATTATGAAACACATGCCAGCTACGCATCAATTAATCAAGATCCAGAGCACAGTAGCTGAGTCGTATGTGAATGTACAATATAAGGCAAGGGTGCGAGTACTGGGGTGGTTTTCAGAACTTGTGGTGAGCCGAGGAGGAAAACGGCCCTGGGCATGTGTTGCCGGACAGCCGAAGGAGCAAAGACTTCTTGAGTTTCCACAAACACCTGTTTACTCTCAACAAAACAACAGTTCCTCAGCTTGACCACACTCCACCCATGAGCACAGCGGTCGGGTAAACCCGACCGAGTTCATGAAAAAGCTAACAAAAAAACCCAAAGTGTTCTTCGGAAGTTTAAGGAAAAAAGGTGAGCAACTGACAACGGTAATTAAAGAGACGCCACTATGTGGCGTGATATCATACTATAATCATGATCTTGTACTGTAATTTACTGCATACTTCCCTCGGAACAACTGTACTAAGTTGAACGGGAAGTTCAACATGTTTGCTGCAAAATATAATGTTAACATTTTTAAAAGCCTTATAATTCTACAACAACCAGCAGGTAAGCTGTGTGCCCTTTTTATTGGTTTAATAAATTAATATTTCAGGCTCATCGCTAACTCTTTCTTCAGTGTATTCTTGCTCGTGAGTCAGCAGGATTTGAACGGCGCACAATTTATCTGCAGGCATTACATATTTTTCGAAGTGAACGTTGATCATTTGTTGGTGTCTACCGTGCCACAGAAGTAATAATAATAATAATTCATTTTATTTAAAAGCGCCTTTCATGCCACCCAAGGACACTGTACAGACAATGAGGAAATACAATATAAAAATAGCTAAGAGCAGTATTATATAAAAACAGGACATAAAATCAGAAGACATGGGAAGTGGGAGATGCTGCTTAAATGACGGCCATTGTTCGTCATTCAGTTAATTTTCAACAAACAGTTGGTCATTCGTACCAGATTTTCAACTAAACGCATTTGTATGAAGGTAGTGAAGCTGTTCAAATGTAAAAAAAAAAAAATTGTACTTGAGTGCTGAATGCTTGGTGTAAAAAGGTACCAATTACCGGTACTCGAATATGACACAATGGCATCAATTACGACAAGCAACAAAGGGGTGAGTGAACTCTCTTATGTATTCAGAGCACATTGCAGGAAGGTTTGACTTAAAGCATACTGTATATAATTTTGGCCTAGTTTTGAACAAGTGGATTTGGGGGTTTTAATGTCACACTCCTCAATCGCACATTCTGAGAATCACCCACTTCTGTATTGTTCTTGTTCTTGGGGGATTTTACAATGTCAGTCGGCTATCTGCAGTAAATGTTCAGTTTGAAGAAATAGGGCAGATAATGAGGCTAATGATGCATTCAGAAAAATAAGGCAAGTTTGCCAAGTTTAAAGAACAAGCAAGAGGCTTGTGTGATTAGGAACTAGTTTCAACAACGCTGCTATGTGACTGCAGTGCACTTTTGGCTCAGTTTGTGCCCTTAGCAAGTTAGAATAAAGTAGCTATAAAGAATATCCCTGGAATGTGAGACCTCAATACTCATGTGAGAAAAGACTTCAGTGTCATATTGTTTGATTGCAGCGTGAGGTAAGGGTTTACGAACCTGCACCGCGTAGGATATGGCCAAACCCGCATAGGCAGGAGGTATCTGCTGGTGCATGAAGACAATGAGGAGAGCGACGGCGGTGATGAGCGAGATGCTTATGAGGTCGAGGCGCACGGCCAGCCAACGCATAGCACAGCTGAAGAGGTAGTTGGAGGCCTGGTTATTGTCCAGCAATTGCTGATACCTAGCAAAAAGAAGCAAAAACTATTTTTTAATACTTGCTCGCCGAGGGCAAATCTCCTTTTGTCAAGACTTTTGGGCTGCTTCCTCCTTTGATTTGGCGGACCCTTAACAAACATTGGAGAAATACTACCAGCAGAGATAAAATGATAACTTTAAGGATCTCCGCTGGGGGAAGGTGTGGATCAAAGAAGTAAGAGAGAACCTGCTTGGCAGACATGATTTAATAAGTTCACCTTTGGAGGAAGTCACGCTTTCTTCCATAGGCGTGGATGGTGGAGAGGCCCTGGAGGCTGCTGGTGATGTGGGAGGTGAATGGCGACTGGCTGATGTTCTCCAGCCGTTTCAGCTCACGAATCAAAACCCTGACAAATGAAATAACCCCCCCAAATATAAATAAATAAATAAATAAATAAATGCACACACAAACACACACACACACACACACACACACACACACACACACACACAAACTGTAGATCTCATTTACTTTGAATCATCTGGCAGAAGCCAGGCTCAGTGTCTCAATGCACATAGAGGACAATTAATTGGGTACATCCACACTAATGCATTGATTGTCAACCATACAGAAGGAAATTATTTCAAATGACTTCAAAAATGATTAATCATAGTCTATAATTAATGTGTCTTGTTTCAAACAGCTACGTCAGTGAAACGCAAACACAAGTACATGCTGTTTTATTAGATGGCAGAAAGTCCAATTTACTTGTTTACCCACCTGTTGCATTTCATACAACATATTTATAGCTTTGAGTTCAACTAAATTGTCCCAGATTTCACATTGACCAAGTAGTATTTGTGAGTAAATTGTCACAAGCTCATCATGTTTGGTACATATCCACGTTGTCACTTTTTGGTTTGCTGGTGTGCACTGAGACTTTTCGCATGCAAAAGATGTGCCTTTGTTCAGTCCAGTCAAGTTTTCAAAATTCTACTCGAAGGAGATCCAATATAAACACAGCATCAAACGTTGAGCCTTTAAGTATAGCCATTTTAGAGGCTGCCAGAAAGATGGTGAGAATCAAGTATTCACTATTCAGCAACTCAACCACACAAAATGTGCATCTTCTTGTGATTGGTGTCCTGTTCTTTAATGGGATCCTTAAATGTCAATATTGTTTTGTTTAAAAAGCAATGCTGGAAAGGCGGCACACAGGTGTGAAGTTAAATGTCCGACATCCACTTCACCTTTTTTGTTGAAAGTAATCATCGCTGCCTGATCAATAAAACAAAAAAGAAAGCAAAACTGACTTCACATCTCCGTGCTGTAGAAAAATGTTGACTTTTACAGACAATATCTGATTTGCTTCATAAGACCTGAGAAAAATCTTATCTTGCCGACACATCAGTGCTAAAAACAACCTTGAGAAAGGAAGCAATTAGCAGCCATGACAACTGACAGCGGAGCTTTTCTATCCTTAGAGCCCTTTCCCTGGCGGAGTGCTGGTTCTTTTCCACTATCCTATGTAATATTCGGAGTATCATCACGCATAGACGGCCGAGCAATGGACTTCCAGAGGGACACCGGACACCCCAATGCAGTGTGATTGAGGTTTATTGACAAAAGGCGGGAGGTGTCACTTGTCTCCTTTTTGAGGCCCGACTAGAAGGTCTCATACGAAACAAGTGCTTTTCTAATAAAAGCTGAGAAAAGAGAGGCAACCAATATGACACTTTGCCGCTCGGAAGCACTGATCCTGACAAACATGTTTACGCTCTGGGCAGTTTCACTTCAAAATGTAATAATAATAAAAAAGCTGCTTTAGAGGTGGGTAATTTCGACAGGAGTTTGATGTAACATGTAAAGTCACATCTCGAGGAGATTGTTTTCAAAATCTCCAAGGGGGATCATTACTTATTAGCACAATAAGATCCCTCTTGAGTGCACCGTACTTGAAATAAAACTCAGACTATCGTGTCTTTTTTTTTTTAAATTGAAGGATAACCAAGTTTCATTGTTATTCAAAGGACTCTGCAGTGATTAGGAGCTCGGCAGTAGATTGAAATGAATTGAAACTTGCTTTGTTGACAGCCGTCGGCACCCACACACACCCACACCCGCGCACACACAAACACACACACACACACACACACACACACACACACACACACACACACACACACACACACACACACACACACACACACACACACACACGTATACAGTAATGACATTTATAGTTGACTGTGCCTGATGCTTATCTGCTGATGCAAAACAGAGTGCTATAAAAGGTTGTTTCATAAATTTTCAAGGCTGAATGCGTGCTCGTTTGTAGACTCAGACAATATAGGCCTTTTTACGATCAGTGTGTGCCGGGCACAATCCTTGAATGGGACATTTTAGGCAATATGCATCTACCATGTTCAGGGGAAATCACCGTGCATTGCCTGAAGAAATACGCAAAGTTGCTCTTAAGTGAGAGATTTGTCCAAATGTCAAGCATGCAGTATGGAAAAAAAAAAAAAAAAAAAAAAAAAAAAAAAAATATATATATATATATATATATATATATATATATATATATATATATATATATATATATATATTACAGCTGTCAAACGATGAAAATTTTTAATCTAATTAAAAACTCAACTGTCATAATTAACTCAAATTAACTAAAAATTAATCATGATTGCTCACTCATTTTTTATTGTTTCTGAATTTCCTTTTATATTTTTTTGTCCTATTTTCCCCATTTTAATGCTCTCATCAACATGGAATCATGAATCAGTTTTCAATGTGCAAAATGCAAATATTTACTGAAATAACAATTTTGATTTTCAATTTTACATGAACATTTTTCACTTGGAGCAGTTATTCACACATTATCTCTCACACAATATTACTGTCCATCAACAACAGTGAAAACAATATTTTGTCACACAACAGCTGCTTGAACAGCTCTTTTAGGGAATCAAAACAGCGCAATATAATTTTCACTTGGAGCAGTTATTCACACATTATCTCTCACACAATATTACTGTCCATCAACAACAGTGAAAACAATATTTTGTCACATTTTGTCTTCTTGCTTGGCTCTCGACGAAGGCGGACGCTTTTGCTTTCTGCTCCTGTCCCCACCCCCACCCCCACCCCCACCCCCACCCTTCCCTGCTCGCCACTTAGTCCATGTGCTGTCTTTTGTCTAACTTTCCTAGCCTCCTGTCGTATTTTCATCCTAAAAACAAACATGGAATTGGTTGGCTGGTCTCTCGATGCCATCGACAAAATTTTCTCGACGAGATGAGCAGGCAGTGGGGAGCCTACTTGCCCTTCGGGGACTTTTGCTGCTGGGTACACCCTAGATCCCTGGAGGAAGCGGAGAATGGTGTGCCTGTCAACACTGTCCGTTGAGGATGTGGATGACATCTACATTATTGGCTTTCCGATAACAGGTATGCTGCTGTTTGGCGCTAGCAGTTTCTGATCTATCGAAAATTCAACCGACGAGAGCGGCTCGATTGGAAGTGAAGAGGCTGCCGGTCTAAGGATGGCAAAGTGCGAATGTCCAACACTCAGACTCAGACTGTGCTCAACCAAAAACTGTTGCAGTTTTGGAGCGTCTCTGCAAGATGGTCAAGAACTTGGAGAAACTGGAATCCGTGCTCAAATATTGACAGAAATCACGGATTTCGCTGATCGACGCCACTGAAGAGACATAAGCCACGGACTCAAGGCTGTCTTAAATTCTTGGGCAGCCTGCTACCAAAACAACATCTGCTATCTCGACCTTCCCTGATGAAAATATGCACGGAAGCTAGTCCCCACCATCACCCCTCCTTCATACACTCCCTTGTATCACCGTCTTCATTGTTTATGTCTTGTGACCTGTTGTAACTGTCATATGCTTGTGCAGGAGTTTTTTGCCTAACTCAAATTATCCTCAAAATGAGGATAGTTCGAGCGTGGTTTTTTTTCTCCCCCTCTCCCTCCCTCATGGTTTCTTTCTGACTTCCGGGTTGAGTGAACGCTGGCGCGTTTGGCTGCCGCTGCTCAACCCGTATTGTTTTGTATTGTATTGTTTTGTGTTTTTTGTTATTGTAAAGTGTCCTTGGGTGTCTTGAAAGGCGCTTATAAATAAAATGTATTATTATTATTATTATTACAACAGCTGCTTGAACAGCTCTTTTTAGGGAATCAAAACAGCGCAATATAACATTATAAAGTGCACATCTAAGGTAAACTAGTACTCAGCCTATAATGGATTTAAGCCATGGTTACATACTTCGTTTTTCTCAAATTTGCTTTGAACACAGCAGTCAGGCTATGCTGATTCTGTTGGTCCTTCTTGCTCGGAAGTCTCTCTACGGTTTTGTGTCGACATCATTTCGGATTCTTGTAATGGAGGCTCTCGCTGGCAATCAGTAATGGTTGTTCAGTTAGGGATTGTCAGTCAGCATGGAAGGATCTCTCGTTCTGTACTTTTTGGATCATTTATTGGAGCACTTTGCAGCAGAAGTAGGAGTAGTAGTAGTTGTAACAGAAGTATCAGAAGCAGGTAATAACCTAAACTACACATAAATGCAGTAAAAAATTAATATATCTATCTTTCTGCATCGCAATGTAAATATGTATATAATTGACATTAATGAATACCTTTATTTAACAATACGTTTAATAAATAATGTAATCAACCCTGATTTCACTATGTATCATGATCGTCATCATTATTCATTGTTTTAAACGTAAGAAACCATTCAACACAAACATAAAGTCGAATCGAACAAAAGAACTACAAGTCCCAATACTCAATCCCGGAAGTGGAGCGCCGCATGAACATATCAAGTCGAATCGAACAAAAGAACTACAAGTCCCAAAGGTCCAACCCGGAAGTGGAGCGCCGGCTGCAACGCAATTTACTTCTTTAAACGTCAGATTGCAGACGGACAAACATGACAACTATGCACAAATGAGCTAAATAAAGACACCCCTGTTCTAGCAACATTTTAGCCCACGCTGTTTAAATTGCCGATTGCTTCAGCAACTTTGTTCTTTGTCGTGTCATCCATTTTCTTCGCTTTGAAATGATCCATAGCAGTCTGTCTGAGACGAACGAGGGGGGCGGACTACTGACGTCAGCGGTGTGCTTGGCCATTAATTAAGTGGTATTTCAGACTCGACGTGCTATGATGATAGCTCAGTTTACGACTGCAAAACATCCAGGTCATTTTGGTCTCGTCAGTGGAACAATGTGGCAACTTTTTAAAAGTAAACTTTCCATTCATAAACTATTTAAATATCCGTTTGGTGTCTCGTGCTGCCGTGGCTGGCAAAACAAACGTCGTGGACTTGTGCAGCGCTTGATGTTTTGTTTCTGGTTTATTTATAGAGCAACGTCACATCCGCTGTGACGTCTGCGCGTTAATCTTGCGAGAAAATTTTTGATCCCGATAAAATTCATTTAAATAATGTCGATAAAAGCGCTTAAACTGACAGCTCTATATATATATATATATATATATATATATATATATATATATATATATATATATATATATATATATATATATATATATATATATATATAGAGAGAGAGAGAGAGAGAGAGAGAGAGAGAGAGGATAGATTGATAATTGATCATAATTGAATTTAATGTTCAATTAAAGACATTGCATCCAGCTCAAACCATTAATCATGATAGCTGAATAGCGGACAGACTTCATTTGGGGTACACCACATAGTTCAAAGAAGAGAGGATGACCTTTTGCTACATAATTGATACGGGTTCTATTTTGGGCTGTGGTCATCAGTACATTTCTGCAGGATAAGGAGAGAAAACATTTAAAGAAAAGGCTGGGAGGATTAAAAAAACAAAAACACATACTCTAAAGAAGGGGTGCCCATTACGTTGATCCTGAGCTACCGGTAGATCTAAGACAGGTCCCAAGTAGATCCGAGGAGTGTCGAGGAGAAAAAAAACAAAACAACCATTTGTGTGTCTTTGTACATGTTAGTAATATATTTTTTTGTGTTAATGTACGCTGCACCCTAATCATCCTATCAGTCTCATTTTCACAAAAAAATATTTAAAAAATAAAATAAAGCAGTTAAATCTCGAATTTACGATGGCGCGTGATTATGTCCACGGAAGTTGTTAGCGTTCAGCAGATTGCAATTGCAGCTTGTGATCAGAGCTGTTGCGCTCTATCTTTTATCGTCATTATTCTCATTAAGAGTTTGCTTCGTGTACAATTCACTGAGGGCACGGGCAAAGAATAGGACTCTAGGAGGGCTCAGGGAAGCACTTTAAAACGGTACGTGTGAGCTACGATAGTTAACAGGCTGCAAAAGTGCATCGCATGCCTCCGTTTCAGGCTGTTTCTCATCATGGCGTGAGTGCGTGTGTGCGTGTGTGTGTGTGTGTGTGTGTGTGTGTGTGTGTGAGGTTAGTTGATCGAAAAGTAGATCTTCGGTCCAAAAAGTTTGGGCACCCCTGCTCTAAAGTGTCCGTAGGTGCAAGTGTGGGTGCAAAATGTTGTTCGTCTAAGCGTGCCCTGTTATCGGCTGACAACTGGTTCGGAGTTTACCTCGCCTACAGCCCGAAGATAGCTGGGATAGGCTCCAGCACCCCCCGTGACCCTTGTGAGGATAAGCGGATCGGAAAATGGATGGATGGATGGATTTGGGAAGAGATACATTTTGTTTTCTCAATTGCCTTTGACTCAACTAAGCACAACACCAGAATCTGTTTTATCACATTAAAAACCCTTGAATCTTTCAAAAGACATCGGTGCGCTCTTGATCAAACTAGACTGCACAATTTGTGCACAGCTGCAGAAAAGGAGAAGCGCCTGTCCCGCCTTAAATCATTTACAACAGAGAGGAAGCTGTGAAAAAGGAAACCAGTTACTGATAGCAGTTGGCACGCTCACAAAGATAACAATGCACTTACTACACACTTACTCCCTCAGAGAGAACTCGTGCATGGAAGCTCTCTGCATTATCTAATCCATAAGCATGAGATAATACTCTCGCCAATTTTACAAGCCTTTAATGGTGTCAAACTAAAAACATTGGCGCAAGAGAAATGAGAATGAGAGTCTGACTGACCTGGAGACACGGTTGACCAGGCAAAGGAACGGTCCCAGGGGCAGGATGGAGATGAGGAACCAGGGAAAGACGATACCGACCATTGCCAAGCAAAAGAGCACCAGAGTGAGGTTCTGTAGCAGCATTTCAGCTTGCATGGTCAGACGCACATCCACTTTGAAGAGAAAACAAACGGCATAAGACAAACGGCAGAAGTTACAAAGTCGAACGCCTTGAAGCTCATAAAATTAGAACATTTTTTTGGGGGGGGGCCTTAATTGAACAGATTTGGTCCTAGAGTTGTTCGTGACAGCAACATATGGACACAAACTACAATCATCACTCAACGTATCATGACTGACATATTGTGGGTTCAGGTTTTTTTTTCCCTTCTTAATTGTTGTAGGACAGTTACTTAACTACATGTCACTGTAAATGTGAACATTGTCAGTTATTTGAATATAACTTACTGCTTGTTAGAACAAATTGTAATCCATTACAGCTGGTATAAATAGAGAAAAGGAGTCCATCGCTTCATCAAACCAAACTTCAGTCATCACAAACTGCCAGAAGCCTCAACTGATGCCTCCCTAAAAACGTTTACAATTGCCTATAGATGTGATAAGATGGTGTCAAAACATGACTTTATTAAAACAGGCAAAGGCCTGCCAAAATAAAGCTCCTTTCATCACTTCAGCATGGGCACTTTGCACCAAATACCACAAGATGGAACCAAAGTATGACTTATATTTTAAACACGGCTCTGCAAAAAAGACAAATAGTTGAGTTTTTAAAAAAACTCAATTTGTGACAAGCCATTTGCAAAAATGTGAATTGCAAATATGTGGATGACTCTTTGCTCTTCCTATTAAGGGCATGCCAAGATGTATAGTTAACATGTATTGGACATAATAAGACATATTCAAACTCACCCTCATCCATGTCCCTGGAGAATCTGGTCAAGATGCGGCCGAGAGGTGTCGTGTCAAAAAATCGCATGGGGCTACGGAGGAGTCGGTGGAACAGCTTGTCATGGAGCACAGAGGCCGCCTTCACTGTGCACTGTCAACATTAACACGGGCGTTAGGAAACCATGAGAGGTGATACGTGGAAGCACACAGCTTAAAGAAACATATGGACCTAGTCGCGGCTTGGGTTAGCACTCAGTTTTTAATACACACAGCGGCGGCCTGGTAGTCCAGTGGTTAGCACGTCGACTTCACAGTGCTGAGGTACCGGGTTCAATTCCAGCTCCGGCCTCCCTGTGTGGAGTTTGCATGTTCTCCCCGGGCCTGCGTGGGTTTTCTCCGGGCACTCCGGTTTCCTCCCACATTCCAAAAACATGCATGGCAGGCCGATGGAACACTCTAAATTGTCCCTAGGTGTGAATGTGAGAGTGGATGGTTGTTCGTCTGTGTGCCCTGCGATTGGCTGGCAACCGATTCAGGGTGTCCCCCGCCTACTGCCCGAAGACAGCTGGGATAGGCTCCAGCACCCCCCGCGACCCTAGTGAGGATCAAGCGGTTCGGATAATGGATGGATGGATGAATACACACAGCATGGCTACATAAAGATTTATGCTTCTAATGGTCGCAGTTGTGTGTTTGTGTGTGTGTGTGTGTGTGTGTGCGTGTGCGTGTTACTCTGCTGTCAAATCCTCATCTGTAATGACTTACTCTGACGTGAAAATAAAGGCTGTGACTTTTAAATCAGAAGACATTTCACTGTTTGAGCAGAAATTACATGGGGCAGTGGAGAACAGATTAATTCTATTAATAGGGTACTCAAAACTAGCAAGGTTGTCATTGCAGCTCGGGGTGGGGAAGGAAAAAAAAATAAAACACATGAACACTCTGACAAATGAGAAATTTCAAGTGGCGTACATTAACACAGTGACTTAACCTCTTGTAACACGGCGCCAGGACAGGTTAGCTGGTAAAATAGGAAGCATAAACGAAGGTGCACCCGCTGCATATCTGTGACAGCCATTCTGAAGCAGTGAAAAATGACTGACGGATTTGACCCAGAGGCATTATTACAAATATTCTCTCTGTCTCTGTGTCTCTGTCTCTGTCTCTCTCTATGTATATATATCTCAGTGGTTCTTAATCTGGGTTCAAATGAAACCCAGGGGTTCGGTGAATCGGTCTCAGGGGTTCGACTGAGCCTTTGCCATGGAGGTTAAGACACACCAAACTCAACATGTCAATTAGTTATGACACGCCCACTTGGCCATCACTGGCTGCAGATGATCACATTACATTGCTTGTCCAATCAGTGCTGTGGGAAATTTTGTTCGCTTCGTAGTCAACGTTTGACTGTTGTGATAGTACATCGTTCAACTTAAAAAAAAAAAAAAAAGATATACTTATCCATTGAAATGTTATTTACTTTTTTCTGTTTTTAATAAATATATTTTAAAAAATATATTTAATTAGTAAAAATATATCTTTCATTAATGAAGGATGTTTTTAGAATATGGGAGGAAACCGGAGTACCCGGAGAAAACCCACGCCGGCCCGGGGAGAACACAGGAAGGCCGGAGCCATGTTCGAACCCACGACCTCTGCACTGTGAGGTTGACGCGCTATCCACTGGTACACCGGGCCTCCCGCTACTTTTTATTTTATTTTTTTAACTCTTAAATAGACCTCAGAATGACTTAAAAGTTACTGTTGGATGTAAACACCCCCCAAAAAACACCCACATAAAACTTGATGCCTCCTCCATGGTGGCAAATAGGTGTCGTGTGTGTGCAGCCACCTCCACACACGCTTCTTTTGATCACAATCAGAATAGTGTCTGCCTAGATTTTCGATTACCATGTCAAAATATTCTGGATCTTTTTTGTTTGGTGGTTAAAAATACAACAATTAGACGGATCAAAGGAAAAAAAAAACCCATTAGAATAAGATTGTTGTGTTATATTGGAAGGTGACTATTTTTCAATGGTTCAGTTGAGGAGCTGTTGTCCTTCTCCCCTACTTACTTAAAGTTAATGTTTATTTCGTGTTATTTCTTCATAATGAATGGCGTTTTCGCTTACGGTATTTTTATATTGTACTGTATTTAACAACCATTTAGCAACCACCCACATTTTTGGGAATTCCTGAACGTTTCCAGTTACAAACGGGATCACGGAACCAATTAAATCCGTAACCATGGGTATCATTGTTTACATAGATTTTTTTTTTTAGCTTCCCCAATTCCTGGTATGAATTTGTCAGTGTTATTAATTTGTCTTCATTGATTGCCTGTTGAAGTCGTGCTGTTGTCTGATATCAACTGAGGCACTCGGGCTCCAATGGGAACACCCAGTTTGGTTTCTTGCCCTTTTAAAGGGCTAAGACTTGTTGGCTGTGGTTGGGGATCAGAGTGTGAAGCCTGTGAGGCAAGCACCATGGGGCTCTTACCTTTATAAACACCAGGCCTCGTATAGTCTTGAGGAACAAAGCGGCACCCATGGAGATGACGTAAATGGTGGAATAGAACTGAACGTGAGGGTTCAACCTCATGCTCTCCTTCATTGTCTCATTCGCTGAGATTAATGAAGCGTTCTGGGGGGGAGGCATATGGAGAAAGAAATTAATATGGTTGAATAAATTACAAAAGAAAAAAATACATTTTTTTGGGTCCCATGTTGCGAAAATCCCCCCTAATTACTGGAGAAAAACACACTGGGAAAAACATACCAAAAAAAAAAAAAAGAAAAAACATCACAATCACTCATCGCTGCATTGCTTTCATTGCGGGCGCATTTCTCAAAAGCCGCCATCTGCTTCTCAGCGCATCTGCTTTTGCCGCTTGCGCTTGTTTTTAATTATGCTTACTGTTGAGGAGTTATTTTCTTTTCTTTTTCGAAATCACCCGCGTTCGGAATAATAGGGCTCAGGGGGCTATATCGGTTTACTGACCCAACAGCTATGTGTTTATTTTGCTTGCAAAACGGATATTGATTGTTAAAGGACGAAAGGACACCTTTTTCACCAGCAAAAATGATAAATTTCCTGTTATTCACCAATGTTAAACACACATATGTGACTTCAAGGATAATTTACAACTTCCTATAATCAGACTGCTGCAACAAATCTCAGTTTAAGGCCTCTCCAACTGGTTCACAAGGCGGTTGCTTGAGGGGTGACGAGAACAAGGCACAGCCTAACCGATTCTGCGGCTAGTTTTCATGAGTGGCTGACTGTCTGCTACTAGTTTTGCAACCATTTCCAATTTGAATAGCAGGTGATTGTCATTGCACTCCCATTTCCGATGAAACAGGTAATCAAAAAATGCCTGGTCATAACACACAAACTTTCACAGAAAAAAATTCCAGAACATTCAGCTCGCTTCTGACAGGCCATACCATTTATTACCGTATCATTATATACATAGTATGCAGTAGTGCCTTGAGATGCTAGTTTTTATTAGTTCTGTGACCACGCTCGTAACATTGTGTTTAACCATTTAAATGAATGTAAATGCCAGTCCAAATGACGAAAAACATTCTGTAATGTGTTTTTAATGAGAAAAATTGCACTCGCTACAAATAAGGTTGTCATTTTCTCCTGCAATGCATATTGTGCTTCTCATTCTGGTGTGTGTGTGTGTGTGTGTTTTGAGAAAACAGAGGTCTTTGAAGGGTTTGTCACAAAGAATGCTTGTCGACACGGGCCTGAAATTCATTCGCTTTGCGAGAATGAAACCGGTCCATTTACATGCCCTATTCTTTTCTTTGAACCACTCAAACCACTGTTGCCCTGAATGTGAACAGTATCGCCATACAGCGGCGAAGCATTCTGCCGAATAACTTAATAACAATGTCAATGAGTAGTTAACGGGACAATTGACTATGCAGTACAATGGCTGACTGGCGATTACGCGTTCTTTAAGTGACGTCACTCGCCGGAGATTGGCAAATCAAAGCATTTTGGGTTGTTTTGCGTGTTGCTATGGGTCTAATTATGGGTTGTGTTAAAAAAACGAACGTAAGTCCATCGATCCATTCATTTTCTGATCCGCTTCATCCTCACAAGGGCCGCGGGGGGGCGCTGGAGCCTATCCCAGCCGTCTTCGGCAGTAGGCGGGGGACACCCTGAGCCGGTTGCCAGCCAATCGCAGAGCACACACAGACGAACAATCATCCACGCTCACACTGACACCGCGGGACAATTTGGAGTGTTCAATCAGCCTGCCATGCATGTTTTTGGAATGTGGGAGGAAGCCGGAACACCCGGAGAAAACCCACGCAGGCACAGGGAGAACATGCAAACTCTACACAGGGAGGCCAGATCTGGAATTGAACCCGTTACCTCTGCACTGAGAGGTCGGCGTGCTAACCACTTGACACTGGGCTGCCCAACTAACAAAAGTATGTTAAAAATAGTTTTTGCCGTTAGTATGACTCAAAAGATGGTTGGCAAAGTTTACTTCGCACTAAACCTTTAATTTCTTGCTCCTTACCTCTCTTTGTATTGTTGTAATAAATTTGCCATTGTAGCAAGACTTGACAGCTGTGCCATGTTAATTGTGGTGCAATTTAAAAAAAAATGAATGCAAAATCAAAGATTGAAGCTCACCCCGCTGCCCTGCCTAATCCAGTGGCTCAGCCACCAGTTGCTGAAAGCGATGCTGCCCGTGGTGCTCAGGAAGAAGAGGATGTTGAGAATGAAAATCACCGGACCTCCTGCTGCTCTGATGTAGGCGGCGTACACGGCCCAAGCGACAGCACCAGCGCCCTTCTCTTCGGCTTTCATCAGTTGTTCTGAAATGTTTTTTGTTTTTTTTAAAGCTGATACCTGACACATCACAGACAAGATTGTGAGATTTGAAGTGTCCAAGTCTTTCACCTTTTTTGCTCGGTGGCTTTTGGTGGACGTTGGTTATTTCCTCAGCATGGCAAACCTTTACGGCAGTTGTGTTGTGGTGTTTGTTTTTGAAATTCTCTCTCATCAGAGTCTATGTAAATAAGAACAGAGGAAGAAATAAGGCGAGCAACAACTATATGGCAGCTGTGACAAAAACACCCGTAGGCTGGTTTAATGAGTGACAGGATCTTTCGAAGCCCTCCAGTCAATCAATGGAGCCGTAAATAAGGCAAGGCGTGGTTTGTATAAACATTTCCAAGCTACTGGGTCTTTCTTTCTTGGGATGGTGAATTATTCAGCTTGTAGTGTGATTTTGTAGCGGGAGTGAAGGTGCCTTTTTGAAAATAATCTCTTTTTGATGCCCCTGGCCTTACCTCCTGTTGCATACTGCTGAACAGAGCAGCATAGTCACGCTCTTTAGCCATTAGCTGAGCGTGAGTGCCGTGCTCGGCTATCTGCCCGTCTTTCATGAGGATAATATCATCGCATTCTGGCAGGTACTGAAAAAAGGCAAAATGCAAATGTAGCATTGATTTGGATGATTAAAGTCATCCCCAAGGTAAAACTGTAACAAAGTACCATATGCCACCACTCTGTCAGTTAATTAAATTTGGTTTGGAATCATTCCAATGGAGGTTGCCTCTTGCTCACCTGCAGCTGGTGGGTAACAAAGAGCACCGTCTTTCCTTTGGCCGCTGCCTGTATTGCCCTTTTGAAGATGTGAGAGCCCACGCACGCGTCTACTGCGCTGAGAGGATCATCTAGGAGGAGTATAGGACGCTCGCTGTAAAGCGCCCGGGCCAGGCTCACTCTCTGACGCTGGCCCCCGCTCAGGTTCGCTCCTCTCTCTCCAATCTGCAAAGAAAGAAAATGCAGTCCTTTGATGCAGTTAAGACTCAATTTCGAACAGGAACTACTACTTCTGAGTTTGGGGGGCATTTAAATTTGCAGCAAAAAACATTAAAAATAATAATAACACTCTAATACCTCTGTCATGTCTCCATAAGGCAGCTCTGCGAGATCTGGGAGAAGACAGCAGGCCTCCAAAACAGTATTATATCTAAAGATGAATCAACAGTGTTTAATTTGTGATGACTTTGACTGCTACTGGTACTTACATCACCATAACTTACTTGTTTTGTTCAAACTCCTTCCCAAAAAGGATGTTCTCTTTCAAGGAGTCATTGAGGATCCAAGCTTGCTGGGACACAAAAGCAAAGCCTCCGCTGGCTGCGACGTTGCCTTCTAAAAGGGTCATCTGTGATGCATGCAGCAGATCATTACGTTCAAAGATTGAAGGACCACTTGTAATTGATACAACTCCAGCATTCAGCTCTTACTTGTCCCAGTAGGGCTGTGAGAAGAGAACTCTTCCCACTTCCAACACCACCGCAGATCCCAACCAGTGAACCCTAGACAGCCAACAAAGAATAACATTAGCGACTAAAATCTTTGATATCACAGCTCTCAAACTCAAGGCCACGGGCCAAATCCAGCTCTTCATGTCATTTCATGTGGCCCAAAAATACTCAATTATTCTAAAAATGACAATCGTCTCATGTAGAGGTGATTATGTACCGCATTTTCCGCACGATTAAGGCACTTCGCAGTATTAGGCGCACCTTCAATGAATGGCCCATTTTAAAACTTTTCATTTGTTGGACGCCTGCGTTGTAAGGCACATAGACTCCTAGCAACATTTGTGGCTGCGGTTGCATTATGCATCCACTAGATCAGGGGTAGGGAACTCCGGTTCCTCGAGAGCCATGTCCTGCCTGTTTTAGATCCCACCCTACTCCAACACACCTGATTCAAATCATCAGCTCATCAGCAAGCTCTGCAGAGGCCTGAAACAATCATGAACAGTTGAATCAGGTGTGTTGGAGTAGGGAGGGACCTAAAACAGGCAGGATATGGCTCTCGAGGAACCGGAGTTCCCTACCCCTGCACTAGATGAAGCTACGCTAAAGAGAATACAATATATAAGGGACTACAGCTTTGTTTATATGTAGCATTCACAACAGCTACTGCTGTAACAAAGCGCTTAACAGAACATTTCAAATATTACTTCCGAGAAATCTGAATATTGATCCATATATAAGGCGCATCGGAAAATTGAATGCTTTATGTGCACCTTATAGTGTGGAAAATACGGTCTTACGATATGGTGATTAATAGTGTTTCCACCTAACCTTGTTAGGTAAGGGACAAGAAGTGCAACTATACACAGTGTAGCTCAACTTGTGGCTAGCGGACGTCATTACTAGTGTTATGCATCTGGCATACGGCCGCCACAAAAACAAAAAAAGTGGTACACACTCAGGCATTTAATTGAAATGTAATTGTGACTTCGATTTTGACTCCTCATAATCATCAAAACATTATAAATGAAGATAAGCCCACTTCCCTCCGACAGCTGGGATAGGCTCCAGCACCCCCCGCGATCCTTGTGAGGATAAGCGGATCGGAAATAAATGGATGCATACAAAGTTCTGAAGTCAATGAATTCTTGTTTTTAGTAATTGTGGATTAACTATCAAAATCTATCTATCTTTAAAATATTACCTATATACTGTATATATGTATATTAATCACCCAACCCTAGTAGAAACACAACATTTCAGCAGCCGCTCTCTGGCCCTTGGGATAGACTAGAGCCAAATAGCAAAAGCCATTTTTAATGTTTTAACAGTACTGTACACTTATTTCCAATGTTCAAAATGTTGCTCTTTACTAATAAAACCGACTATTGATGTTGCGCTTTATTGAAAAAGAAAATAATTGAAGAACAGTTTTCCCTTCCTGTACAAAAAAACCCCATGAAAGTTTTTAAAGTGACTTTCGGCAGACCGTTACACGCCTAGGGTGGTTTCAACGTCACAACTGGCCCATGGTAAAAACAGGTTTGCGACTAAATTAAGACATCTCTTGGGATGTGGTTCTCATACCCTCTTAATACGTAGGTCAATACGGTGCAGTGTCTTGTGCAGTGGCGGCCGGATGCTTTTCGTGGAGGAGATTGTACTCTGCGGACTCTCCTGCTCCATGTTGGTGAGGAGACTCTGGGCGTTGGGGTTCTCCTTGTGGTCTTTGCTGTCCTCGGTGGAGATATACAGGCTAAGCCTCTCCCGGCGCAGCAAACGTTTCATTCCCCCACACTGCTTCTTGGGGGCTGGGTTAGGCTTGGTGGCTGGGGTTCGAGCCTTCTCCCAGGCCAGTGTGGCGTCTTGGAATTCCACCGCATTGCGAGGGTCTTGCAATTTGATCAACACGGCTTGTCGGGAGTCCATCGTGAAAAGCCTCTGTGGAGACGGCAGAGCTTAGATGAATAAATATCCATGTGTAGGGAAATTTCCTTCATCAATCACCTGGCTAATAAAGACAATTAAAAGTGATTCGTAGGTTGAGGCAGAATCACCAGGGGATTGATTTACTAAGACCCAAAATTGCGGGAGTTAAATTGCACATTCACTTTAACACAGGCTCTGAAAATGTTTTCTTCAAGCAAAACCAAATAATAAACACTTCTAAATGCTTCATTGAAAATGTCTTATACTTAAATGTGAATTAAATACAACTGAATTGTTCTTCACAAACATCATACATGATCCAGTTTGAATAATTAGATTCTTTTCTGTACTACTAAAGACAGCTTTGCGTACCACTAGTGTTACTGCGCTCATCACTTTAAAAGATGCCCACATAAGATCATCGTCAATCAGCCGAATCGACAATGTATGTTTGACCTGATAGGTCCCCAGGCTTTCAATCATTTTAGGGATGTTTACTCACGTTGCCTCATAAGGTTATCTTGTTGTGCTTAGCAACGCAGTTCACCAGTTACTAAGTAAAGTATACAACATTTTGCTGTGATTCCTTGTTAATTACATCCATCCATTTTCTAAAGTGTTTGCCCTCATTAAAGTGGCCAGTGAGCTGGAGCCTATCCTTTGGGGTGAGAAGTACACTCAGGACTGGTTGCCAGCCAACCAGAGGGAACAGATCGATAAAAAGTCAACCATTCAAATTCACATTCACACCCATGGATAATTAAACCTAACTTGCAGCATTTGGGAATGTGGGAGGAAGCACAGTGAGAAAGATGCTGCAAGGGAAGAGGAGATTCAAACCCTGAACCTCAACGCTGTGAGGCCAATATGCTAAAACACTATCTCGAATTGAAGGATTACATTTCAGCATCCGCAGTCACCCTACTTACTTTCCCCTCTATTTTTAACGGTAGACAGGTACACTGTGACTTCATCACACAACTGCACAAACAGAATACCCTTTTGGTGCTTTTGCTTACTTAGCTCTTGCTGGCTATGTGATAATATGCCACTAACATGTGACTTTTACTAAATATTTGTAACACAGGTGGGGGTGTGGATCGGTCTGAAGTGCTATCAGCATCAACAGGGGATATCATGGGGGATGGTTTAAATACAAACTGGGCACCACTGCTCAGTTAATTCACCTGGAATCTCTTCACTGCCACAGCACCCTCTGAGAGGGACCTGACAGCCAGGGGTGTGACCTTCAGGGCGAAGGTCATGGAGTTGAAAACGGCAACCACAGTGAATGCCTATGCATGGAAAAATCAGAGTTATTCTATTGATCTTCTGCTGAGGCAAGGTCATGTCATTATTAACGCAGTGACTATGACTCTGGCATTAGCTCTCGTTCTATTGTGCATGTCTGTCTAATGTGGGTCCCCACTAGTGACGGTATGAGAATCATTAATATGCAGTTGAAAATGAAGCTAAAAGGTCTTTTTGTGCAAATACCTCTGCTGCAGTAAGGTCATAGCCCAGGGCCATGTGCAGGGTGAACGTGCACACGCTGGCTATCACCACAACGATAGGCGCCACACCCACTGTGAGGCTCTGGATGAGACCGGCTCGTTCCAGTATTCCCCTCTCCTCTAACCTCACCTCTATTAACGAGACAGAAAGGAAACATTAAGGCTTTCAACCCATGCATCCATTTTCTATACTTTTCATCCTATTCAGGGTCGTGGGGAGCTGGAGCCTGTCTCAGCTGGCTTTAGGTTCAAGGCTGGCGACGCAGGCTGTATAGAAACTCTTATGAATAACTGAAAACTGAAACTGGACCTAAATTTCCAGCGCTGAAGTTGGGTGAGTACACTGACACTAGTCATTGTCAGTGAGCATGGCAACTTCAAATTGAAAGGCTACATCGTTCATAGTTGTCTTAATAACATTCAGCAATATCCCCAAATCAATTATAGCACCCATATCACCCTACCTTATTTTATTTATTTATTTTTGAGGCGGCCTTCTCATGCAATTGAGCTTTAATTTAGAATGTAAATTCAATATTGAATCGGATGATAATGTTAACTGCGGTAAAATGGAACAAAGGGCCATATGTTACCATTCTGTCGCTTAATTCAATTTTGTTCGGGATCATTCCTGCACAGGTTGCCTCTTCCGCACCTGCAGCTGGTGGGTCACAGAGCACGGTCTCAGTGCTCAGCTGCATAATACACTCCTGTTGTCAATGGTGATGAGTACAGGTTCCTTTACCAGGATGACTAGGGGCGTATGTGATCACTCACAAAGGCAGCATCGATTGTATATTCCATTGTGGAGTCAGCAAATCATTAGCAAATCCCTGAATGACACTTTTCAATTAGTGTGCGGATGTGTGTATGTGGCGCATGCTATGGACACTTTGCCAAATACAAATGCCCCCTCAGCCGCCATTGTGTTGACAATTTCACTGAGCCATCAAGTATGTGCTGTTTATCAGAAGCCAACACTGCTAGGTAATGCAAATCTGTGCAACAAACAAGTTCCTCTTCTTTTGCTCTTTGACACAGTACCCTTTCAGACAGTGTGGTCTTTGGCTTGAAAGTGGCAGATTTTCTGGGTGGTTATTATGTATTTTAATTTGCAAGAAATGCGCTGAGATTTTTAATATATTTGTGGACACTCTGCTAGAACACCGGATTGAACCAAAATAGATACTCACATGGTTTCAAAGGGCCCTTAGAAAACCCTGTCAAGTCTAAACCACAGATTTATTTCTGTCCTACTTCTTCCAAGTATATATCTCTTAATATCACATTCGCTGATTTCTTTAACTTTGCTTCTCTTGCATCACAAAACACAAGGCGATCATCTTCTCTTCATGACACTGTAACCCTGCGGACTCAGGTGGCTATTCGCCTGACTAGCGATTAATCATCATTCTTAGCAGTAATCACAAGACAGCGCTAAAACAAGCCCCGGCAGACTAATTGAGAATAGCATTTAAAAGGAGGAGAACGATCCTTATCAACGACCTACAGCATAGGTCCTGGTGAGAAAAGGCCGTCACTAATTCTTGCGCAAGTAGAGCGGCCGCGACACTCATTTGCTGTATCGTAAGGCTCCAAACACCTTCCAAATTAACCTTGGGGCCAAGGGATCCAAACTGGCCTTTCCGATAGCGGGCGGCACAGGGAGATGATTTAAACGAGCTAATGAAAATGGATTTATGGTTGGGATTATCTTGCCAGGCCACTTAAGAGGATATGACTTTCTTTTCCAGGTGAGAAATTTACATAAGGGGGACCTTTGGGGACAGCTGCTGAAATAAGTTGACGGAAAGCTTAATTAGCATGCGACAGCATGATTTTGCATTCCTGGCCACAAGCATGAAATCACTGGCGTACAATGACAGGGAACTCACTGTGAATGTTCTGCGCAAAGGCATCTTCCCAACAATACATCTTGATGAACTTTATGCAACCAAGGATTTCATTCATCAGCCTCACGCGCTGGTCAGTCACCACCACACACTTCTTGCGGAAATATGCCGTCAGCCTCGAGGCGAGCATCTGTCCAGACGGGAAGAGAAAGGGGGATGATGACACGAAAAATAAGAAATGGGAAAGGAAATGAAAGTAGACAAAATCACATTAAGCTGTATTGCAGGCCCGCCTTCAGGGCCGATGGATAAATGGCTTTCACATCAATACCAGTGGTAGCTCAGTCAGAGCGCGATTGGAAAAGTAGCTAGAGTGGTCAGAAGATTGATTGCAAAATATCAAAAGAGGATTTTTTTCAGTTGGAATTCGAAAAAAAGATGTTTTTAAAACCGCACTTCTTTAGAAACAAGATGATAACGTGAACTAACCATGGCGGGATAGAAGATGATGAAAATGGCTGATCCAATGAAAGCAGTGGGGCCGAGGAAGTAAGTGGTGTAGGTCAGGCCAAGGATGCCCACCAGGGGACCCCCAGCCAGCAGACAGCCCACAGAGACGGCCTCATAGAGACGCTGGCCATCAGTGGAGCAGATGTTGATCAGCTGGCCAAGGAACACAGTGGAACATTAAAAATAAGACTGTCACACGTACGTTAAAAACTTTCTTTGGACTGATGAGAACTTGCACATCAAATGTTGTTAAATTTTGGACAGTAAGCTGTCATAATGCATGACATAATCATCACTTGAGCCATCAGTGCACCTGTCTTGACTCTTTTGAGGCGGCATCAAAGGAAGGTGTTTTAAAAAAATGTCATAATACAAGACGAAGCACCAAAGCATTACTGGAAACAGACACTGGTGCTGTCCAATGATTTTGTCTAGATTGAGTTTCAGTGTCATGATACTCTGCGATTATGTTGAGTAGCCTTGTAGATGACTGAACAGAACAGTTTTTGTTCCCATTCCCATTGGATTGAAATGTCTTTCAACCTTCGCCAGTACAGTATAAACAAACTTATTATAAACGAAGGATTTCTTTGATGTTCTGTGACTACAAGTAGTGCTGCGCCTAATCGGGCATTCCGGCAGACCGAGAGTTCTATTACATGCCCCCGGGGCATCTGCCAATTGGGGAACAGAACGTGGACTAGATTTTAGCCCAGGAGTGTCCAAACTCGGTCCTCAAGGGTCACTTTCCTGCCTGTTTTCCATCTCTCCCGGCTGCAACACACCTGATTCATATAATCAGCTCATCAGCCAGCTCTGAAGCAGCATTAGAACAATCCTGATGGAAAACAGGCAGGACAGCGGCCTTATAGGCCTGGAGGTGAACATGCCGGCTTTGAACATGCTTTAGATTTTCATAGATTTGATCCAGGCGCAGGCAGACAGATTCTGTGTGCATGCGCGCGTGTGTGTGTGTGTGTGTGTGTGTGTGTGTGTGTGTGTGTGTGTGTGTGTGTGCTCGCTGCCGGGGGGTAGGGGTTGTCACACACAGATGCACGATTGGGGTGGAAAGAAGTCTTTAAGTGCCCACTTTAAAGCGGCCAACTTTCCATCATCTGCAAGTGGAGATCTTGCAGTTCCTTATGGACGCACTTTGCGCAAGCGATTGAGCGAGTGCATTATTCTTCCGCAATGTAGATCAGACGCCCTCACCTACGCTGAAGTTAAAGGGAATGAGAACAGTTGCTGAGACTGATCAGGAATCAAGTCGGTTCTGTTCACTCCTACAACGGCGCCAACTCCCATTTCTAACCGCACCCATCTGCAAAATTACTCAAGTAAAGAAAATTACACCCAAGTGCAGTTTGACCGCACTTTGTGCTCGATGTGCGTTTGGTAAGAAAGTAGGGCATGTAGACTACTATGTTAGCTTCTCACACTACCCTCTAGCAAGCTGCCAGATTTTGTAAGTTGTTATCAAGGGTCTGGTGTTAAATATGTAGGATTTGTTTGAAGGTTTTACATTACAATAGTGGATGATTGCACATGATATTTGTTTGACAATTTTGATTCACAACATAAATTAGCGACATTTATTTCCCATTGTTGCCATATTATTTTTAACCTTAATTCCCTGATATTGTCATTTTATTTCAGCTGGTTATTTGTTTTTTTTTCCCATTGATCGATTTGAATGAACTGAACTCTTTTTTAAACGATGTTATGTACTAAAGAATCACAAATAAACAAATAAATGTAGGTGTGAAATAATTTTCTGATTGGCTATACTTGTGTGACAATGAGTTATGTTCAAATGCTACTTCAAATATTGCCTGTTTCGTTCATACAGTTTTTATTTGGGCCTCCGTATATCCGTCGCATACATGGAGAAGACTAGCACAATCCTCGCCAAAGAGCAAATTCATACAGTACTTAAAAGTCCATATTTCCAAATGTCAATGTTATATGTCGACTTCTCTAAAGCTTAGATAGCCTGTTCGCAATGGAACCTAATAAGTGTGGAAATTAAATCTGCCTCACTCATCTTCCTGTGGTGCTCTGCTGAGAGGTATAATTCAGTGAATACGACCTACCTCGCCAGGACTGATGTCTTTGGTGCTGCGTAGGCGGAGAATCCTGTTGAAGGCGAACGTGAGAGCTGCCCCCCGGAGACGGGCGGCCGTGCGATAGTTGACGGCCCACATGAGCGCCAGAGACCAAGAGCGCATCAGTTCCATGGCGAAGATCCCGGCAACCAAGCAGAGTCCGTATTTCACGGAGCGCTCAGAACTCTGGGAATATTCCAGCAGGGCTCGAACCAGGAGTGCCTGGGAAACAGGATGGGAGAAGGCAAAATAATAGTCCCAGAGCAAATAATAGTGATAACATGGTAGAGGGAATTAACAACTGTTATGCTTTTGTTCAATTATAATATCAGCAAAATGTATTAAGTGATAAACTACAGTGAATCCACTCAGAACAATTTTGTGCCAGCTTGTGTGCTGCCAAAATCAGACAAATGAGTCATTGTCTTGGAGCTAAAAAACTCTCACTGTAAGGCTCTTAGTTGAGCTAGCCAAAAAACACCAAGTCACACATGACTATAAATCAGCTTACATTACAAAAAGAAGTCGTACCAACTCCGTAATATCCGGCCATATGATTTCAAAAAGAGGATTAATTTTGCAAGTATATTCTGCCTTTCCGCTTGGCTTTTGTGTGTTTTTTTTTTTTTTGGGGGTGTAAAGAAGAAGATGATAAAAGAAGTACATAATAAAACTAGACAGAATTTTAAACATACACACATAGGGCTAATTTCATCATAAACTTGTGTGACTTAATGAGATGCTTGGGGTACAGTATATTATCATGCATGAGCAAGGCAAAAGAATGGCATGACCAAAGTCTGACATTGGGGATCTTTGGTATTAAGACAGATTTCGGGCTAATTCTGGAGTGGGGGGGGGTTGGGGGGGGTGTAAAACCCAAACTGACAACACCACAAGAACCAAAAAAAAAAAGCTGGAAGGCATCCTCGCCGGATCAGCACAGTGTCAAGGGAGAAGAGGATTTGTGAGGTACTCACGGGCCCAACAAAGCCTGCCACCATTGTGAGGAGGAGGGCAAAGATGGCCACCAGCATTCGGGTTTGGCAGAATCTCATAAAGACTCTTGTCAGTGACGCCCCCTCGCGCCCTTGTCTTTTTAGCTCGTCGTGCCACAGAGATTCCAGCCTGGAACACACAGCACAACCAATCACAATGACATCTATTTGAACCAATAAAGGATCAACGACACATCCATTCCATGTTCGGACTGAAGTCATAAGGTTGTTCCTATTTCTAATTTACTTCAATGATGAGAATTGACCGTTTTTGTATTCTGTCACCAAACAGGAATCTATTCACAGACGATAAAACAATTAACAGTCATATACTGAGTGGTGACAGAAATGGCACAGGCAGAGGCAAATGCTTATTTAAGCCTGATGTTCATTCGTTCATTTACTTGGTTATTTTTACAAACATAAATACTTACGTGGCAGGGCAGATGAAATATTTTCACCAGTCCGTGTTTTCTTTCTATCCTTTTTAATTTCCAGAAATAAAGTAGAGCTGTGCTTAAAAAAATATTTCCAGCTAGCACAATAGGGAGCATACTGGGATTGAGAGGCAATCACACAGACCACAAGTCAGAGAAAAATGCCAGCAATTAGGCTGAAATTAACATACGGTTGACCCACACTTTATAATCAGACTTCCATGAATGATGGAGCATGTAATTAAACTTTGAAAGCGACACGCTGATGTATTAAAGACGTGTCTAATGTACTTTTATTGCCGTATAATGCACTGGAAAAGTGTGTGGAATATCATGTTGGCCAGGTTACTAATGACTCTCTCAAGCAGCAGCAGCTGGGCCACCGAAGAGAGTAATTTATGTCCTAATGACTTTATTAAAAAAAAAAAGAAGACAATCAAAGGCAGAGAACATTAAACCAAAGACGCTTGCGCTTGATAATTACTACTTGCCGTCAAACGGCTTGATAGGACGAAAAGATGTAGTCTCGGAAGCCTCGTGGCACCCAATGTATTGATTTTTGCAAGAGGAAGCAGTTTGAATGAAACAAAAAAAAAGCTAAAGAAACAGAAGCCACTTCCTTGAGTAACATGCAGCTTTACAACCTTCAAAATGCGTATTACCAAGATTCCCAGTTCACACTGAAAAAATGATTTTCCCCAATGGAATTAGCGTGTGAACTAGTTTATGCAGCACTTTGGCAGTTATGTCAAAGAAGAAGAATTGGATGATAACCACAGAACAGAAATTGAATTTTACAGTTGATTTAACAGTTAGGGATGTCAAAATGTATCTTAAAACATTGCCTGGACAGTATATTAAAAGTTCTAGAACCTCAAAAGTTAAGGTAGGTGCCATCTAGTTCGACCCAACTTCCCAACTGCGGTTGTTTGTCTAAACTCCACTCTTATTCCCCTTTGATCTAAAACGTTAACTCTCCAGATTCTAAGACTCCAAATGCAGAAGAGCGAACCTTGGCAACAACATGCTGGGAACCACACAGGGATGAGTGGACAGAAATGTTCTCGGCAGCCGCGAGTCAAGCTGATGTTTTGAGAGCCGCTTTGGCTCAGACATGGAATTGAAGATTCACACCTCGCTGGGTACTGGCAAGTGTCAACTCTCCCAGGGTGAGTTTTTTTCCTCTTCTCCCCCATCTCTCCATCGTCTCTGCTGTGCATCTCTGTTGCGTAACGGTTCCTGCTATGGCAACACACGCTAAATCCGCGCATGCCGCAGAGCTCGCCATCATCGCCCAACCCTGACCATGCGAGAGCTCTGTGCCGCTTTAGTGTTAAACTAGTCTGCATGGTAAGATTCCAGACTTACTGTTTGTTGTAGCCCAAACGGCTCTTGCAATGTCCAAAAGCTAATCTTCCTGGAGTTCGTACTGCATACCGTATGTCTAAGTGTTAAGTTTCCAAGGGTCTAGGTTTTGGTTAGGAACAGAGTTTTAAATGCTACATTTCAATTGACTGACCTGACAAGGATTCAGATTCAGATTCAGGTTCAGATGATACATTTACGACAAATATCTGTGTTCACTTTCACCTACTTAAGGGACGGCCAGAACAACTGTCTTCCCTTAAAACACAGAAGGTACAATGAACCTGTTACCGTTGTTACAAAAAAAACAACCGTGTGTGTGGTGTTCAACAAAACAGTAGTCCTGTGTCCAATATCTGCAGTTTTCCCCACTAAGTCATCCGGCCGCCATCAACAATTTCTCATCACATTACAGTACATTAAATTTAAAGTTGTGTGTAGTGTGACTGGCTCATTCGTCATAAGTCATCTTTTTTTTTGTTCCTTTAGGCTGCGGGTCAGTGGGTTCACACATCTTATCTGCAGTTCTGTATTCGTGGAAGTCTGCAGTCAAAGACAGCTAATGACAATGACTGTTGGGGAAACCGCATGTCAGGCTGAGCAGTTAATGACATAACCGCCAAAGTCGGACGCTAACTCCGACTCTAACTCCGACTCTAATCTGTAATCGCAGTTATTCTTAGCTGCCCGCCATGCCTAGAACAACTACGCGCTGGAAATATTACAGGACTGGATGTCCATCAATTAAAAGGGGTGGTGTCAAACGGAGCACGCAGAGTGCAAACACGGGCATGGGCACGGGCAGTGGGAATCTGTTCACTGCAAATTCCCACACAGTGGCCTTGGACCTCGTTCTAGCTATCTCTCAGTCCCTCTCCCGCTACTGTCAATATTTGACCAGCGGGAGCATCGCCTACATCAAGGTGCAGCCGGGAGAGCACAGGAGGGCTTCTTCCAATATTTGTTGAAAAATGGAAAAACAAAAATAAAAGAATTACATTTAAACAATCCCGCCGAGCTCAGAGTGTGAGAGGCGAGAGGAGCTGTGTGGATGCCCGCTTCATCTCAGCAGTGATGCACTGGGAAAGAAAACAAAATCCTTTTCGCCTCAGTGCTCCGTATCACTGTCGAATTAACCCTTTCATGCTCTCTGTAACCTGAAAACATGATAAGCTGTCCACTGTAGTAACATCTGTCACTGAAAGGGTTAAATTCTACTTGCAAACAAACTCACTATGCCAATCCAGGTATTCTCTTAAAGCGGCTTTGCTTAACAGTGATCCTAATTGCCACCACGATGGAATGCAATCTTGTGATTGGAGCCCTTAGTCTGTCCGAATGATTTCACCATAACTATTTAGCAACTTCACTGGGGGTTGGGAACTGGCTCTCGAAAAGGCCACTGTGTGAGTGAACACTAGTTTCATGAAACAATTCAATTCAACCACAATATTCCCTCTTCCAGAATGAAACTTCTGGATTAGCTAATAGTTTCAATTCCGACTCTGGGGATTTTGCAGACGAGGACATGGTCTACGTCAGCATGACACAGCAGTCGAAAACAGCACGAGTGGACTCAACATACCGACTAACAACTGTTAGCTTCCTCATACAAAATTTTCCGTTCCAAACAAGAGCACTGTGGCCAATGAAGTCTGCCAAGACAAAATGGTTGGCGCTTGTGATAAGATTCTCAGCTTGATTTTAACTTAACAATGATTACGATAGTTGTTCCAACTAATAACAGAAAACATGTACTACAAAACATGCAATATGCGCCATCGTTTCAACATGTTGAAGCAGTAGAGGCATAACTGATGTCGCTACTTAGCAACAACTGTAACAACTAGAGTAATTCATACCCAGGAAGCCTGCTGGCTTACCAAGAGCAGACATTTAACAAGAAAAAGCATTATTGAAGAGTCCATTTTGAACTCCAATGTTTCACTGTACATATCACAGTGCTGTATAGCTCCAACACTGCTGGGGAGTGAATGGATTGAAATCCACAGGCTAACAAAAGTGACCGTGTCAGTATGTTCAGTGCTTAAATAAATCAGCAACGACTTCAGAACCAGCTAGTTTGCCGAAATTGGCAAGCACCCTAACTGAAGCAGAAGCTCAACAAAGGCGGCAAAATGGAGTTTGTCACCGGCAGTTCAATGTCCACATTGTAATGTCCGAGAACTTACCAATACAGGTGAGGAATGAATGGAGTGAGGTTAAACACGCAGTGTGTCGATACTGTACCTTCATCACTTTCAAGATGGGTGTTATAATTCAACCACCTTTCAACAGGAATGAGCAAGTACTTCAAATCCTGTCAACGCCGGTGGAAAGAGGAGTGTGGTTCCGTAGATTGCAATGTTAGCACGACATTTGAATGTGAAGAAGTTTGAGCGTGAAGCCACAAGCTATTGCATCTACCGTCTTCTATCGTCAATTTTTAAAGCGCTTTAGCATGGTCCGATCATTCCATTATGGATCATTGAAGAGTGAGATGGCGGATACCAATTCCAATGGCAATCACACACATTAACTGTCCAATTTTAGAGTTGCTCAGTAAGTTACTCTGGTCATGAAATTTTTACTCAATTTTAAAAATCAGAAATTGAAGATAAACTTATGTGTTTTTTGTGCTTTTTCTGAATTTGTCAGTTTTTTTAACAATACTATTCATCAGCATAATAAATGTAGTAATATTCATGAATTAAGGAAGGGTTAGGTTCAGAAACAGGTGTAATTCTTAAATCTCATACAGTAGCTATAAAAGACACCACACGGTAAAATCCATATTGTGCAAGCTTTTATACATCACACTTTAAATCAAAAGGTGAAAAGGACTAAAAAAACTTACTGTGCCAGAAAAAATGTTCAAATCATTGCCACAAATATGTTTGGGGACACATAAAGCCTTCTCTGATTAATATTATTATTCAATTAATCTGTCAATTGTTTTTGATGAACTGATTAATCAGATTTTTTCTTTAAATCTATCTATTCTACAAAAGCAAGACATTACTTCAAACTGACAGTGCAGAAAATGCAGATATTATGCAAACACTGCACTACACAGGCTGGTCTTTAGTTGGCTGCAGGCTGCAAAAGTATGAGCTGTGGGTGATCATTTTTTTCCCTGCAATTAAAGGCATTGATCGACATATGCAGATTACACACTTCTCCACACTCACGAGTACAAAATAACCACGTAGGCTAACGCGAACTCCAGCCAGGAGGGCCTGAGCCGTTATTCAAACCCAGAACCTCTCGACTTTGAGGCAAATGTCCTCATCAGGATTCCACCTTGCTGCATTGGAATATCATTTCTTATGTAACGGTAAATTTATATAATCGTGCGACTTTTCTTCACTGAGTCCTCTTTGAGTTTACCTGCGGACCGTTTCTCCCATCACACTCTTGTGTCAGCATTCTTTGTTGGGCGCCTACTTCATCGTCACACAACTGCGCTCACCTTTGGCAGTTGACTTCGGAGGCTTCGTGGCAGGACAGCCCCCACACGTCATTTATGGACAAGCTGGACATCTTGTAGGCTTTCACGGCCAGCGGCGAGAGCCAGTGCAGCGTCATGAAAGAAAAGAGGCCGGCGTTGTCGACTGGGTGCTGGTGTCTAGAAAAGAGAACCAAGGGCTGTTGGTGAGACATCCACAGGGGTGCGTGGAACACACAAAAGCATCATTTTGGAAAAAGGTTGTGCATGTGTGTGTGTGTGTGTTTGGGGGGAGGGGGGGCTTGACCTACGTTGGCATTTGAAGAAAGTCTTGGGAGTTGAGGCAAGGTGAATGTTGCCTGCAATGTTTGAGCAGTAATTTGCACGCTCTTCAGAGAAGAGCAGCTCAGGGCTTGTTTATCACTGAGCATACATTACGTTCAAACGCACAGCTGTCTGCTACTCGGGGATAAGATTCCACTTGTTATCACGGCTTCATGCGATAGGCCAACAGCCAGAAGGCGACTCAATGCGAGCCTGTGTCTAGTTTGTGTGCTTCAGTGGGAATCTGGATGTACAAGTGCCATCACGTTACATGACTGTAACGTATTCACCTCGTAATTCAGCACTATCTGTCTGTTTGCATTTGACCGGCAGCGAGTGCTGAATGTCCAAAGTCAAATGTGTAATGTCAACACATTTCAAGATTCAACAGGATAAGCTCCGCAAGCGTGTTTGGCTTTTGCTGTGGCGAAAACAACATGTGGGCTCTCCATCACATGTCTATTACTCTAGTTCATGTTCATTCGGGGTTATAAGTTTTCTTTTTATATACAGTTCACATTAAAATAAACGTCACATCAAGTATTGTGTAATAAAGTAAACTGGACTACAATTCCCGAAACGACTTTGAACCTTCTTCCGTATGGCCGAACAGTAATAATGAAATAATTCATTTAAAAGAAAGGGGAAGCTCATGTATCAAATTAATCGACAAAGATGAAAAGACATGTTCACAGTAATTTCTTTTATAAACATAAAATGGAGTGAGTTAGTTAGCAATTCTTAAGTGTTCCCATTTTCATTTGTTGTTATTGAAAATGTTTCTTCAACTTGGGTTTTTTGTTATTCCGTTCACTATACCAACCCTAGTTTCATAATTCACCGCATGTAACTTCTCTTTTGACATTGATCTGACAGTTAATATTACCTAAAATGTGGCCGTTGTAAAAAGGTTCACGATGGAAAATGCATGACACCAAGCAAGAGTTTTTTTTTGTATGATAACATTAACTCGGTGTGTTGTGTTTTGTTTAGGCCTTTTGTGGATTTGTTACACTCACTCCCCCAAAATGTTCCAAAAAATGCGAGGAAAAGAGTTTAATTAGAGCATACACCAAAATGAGCTATTCAACTTAATGTTGTTTTTTTGTTTTTAAGTTTCTCCCGGTTTCACAACATTTTTTGGCCTGTTTTACTGCCCCCACCCCCACCACCTCCATGACATTTAAGCTTTTAAAAATGAGATGCAGTGTGTGAGCTGCATATTATGTCATTCAAATCAACACTTATTTTCTTTTTTTTCATGTCCTGACATGAACAGGGTGTGCTCTGCCCAATAAGGTGCTGCAGAAAATGGCTGGACATGGACACGAATGCCATCAGTTACTTGTGTGTTATCCTGAAGGGCTTCAGTAGTTGTATGCTTTGCCGGTAGCGCCCCCGTTTCTTGGGCCCTCGCTCCACAAACACCTCGGCTTCTTCCTCCTCTTCCTCGGGCTGGAGGGAGGCCATGGGCAGGCCCTCCAGCCGCCCAGTCGCTTCCAAGGCGTCGGGAAACATGGCGGACCCTGTGGGAAAACACATGATGAGGACTGTCAAAACATTTGCATGTTACTTTCTTGAGTAATCTGCTGTGTATTCGGTTTACTCATAAATTACCATGTTGTAATTGCTAGTATTTGTGTTTCGTAAAATGTCTAATCATGCAAATTATTATCGGTCAATCAAAATGAGATTTTCACCAAATCGAGAGAGCTAATTGTTTTTAACACTACTGAAAGCATTGAGCAGCAGTGTAGATAAAAACAGGAGTTGACTTCAGTTGTCAGGGGTCTTTTTCTGTTTGCTCACGTTGACATTTTTGCGGCAGGAAATCGAAAAGTGTCCTTCACAGGTTCTGCTTTTTCCTTTTGAGCCTCGTGAGGTGTGGTGCAGAGTCATGATTGAGATTGTGAGGAATCACCTTCCTGGAGGGTCACGACAGCTCACTGGCGCACAACTTAAGCACTTATCTATTTAAGGAAGTCTCGAGTTCTGGAGTGGACAGCTGAGCTTCTTGCGTAAGGGTTGGGGAATGTTGTACCTCAAACGATGGGGCCTTTTAAGTCAAGTTTGTGAAAAAGTACGCTTGAACAGATGTTTACAACTTTGTACTATATTGGGCTGGGCTACTGATGGATTAATTTCAGTTTATTTGGCAGTACAATTTATTTTTAATATATATTTTTTAACGGCCTCCATAGTTCTAACTGGGTGCCTGCTGACATGCACTGCTGACACTGTCAGGTTCATCAATTTGACATTCAGAAATAAAACACATAGAGGCGACAGGAGACGCAATTCTGGTACCAGGAGGGAACGAGGAGAAGCGTTAGGTTTCAGTTCTCTGCTAGTCACCCAAGGATCTCCCCCCTGACGCCCTCATTTATTGGGAATCTAATACACAGGTGTGTCCAACCTAAAGGGTGAGGGCTGTTGAAGACACGCCGAACTTGTTTGACCATGTGTGTGTATGTGAGTGTAAATTACTTACACGTGTGCAATTATTACAAAAACATTAAGTTGCAGCTGGTGTTGACAGCTCCGTCCACGTCCGACCTTGCTCCTGTTTAGTCTTACTACTTATCTCTTTCTAACCACTTTCTCGGAAAGGTGGTTGCGTCCCTCAACTGCCACACAGTGCACTAAGCATCCTTGATTATAAATGTGAGTATATATTGATTAAAAGCTTTGTATCGTTATTAAAAGCATAAGCATTCTTCTTTGCAAGCATAATCAATTTATCATTAAAGGCAAAAGCGTTCTTCTTTGCGAGCATAATCAATCTGTCATTAATAATAAGCAAATGTATGATAACTAAAAACAATCAACCTAAAACTGACAATGTGAGAATGAATATAAAAGCTGTGTTGCCAACCTAGCCATTTAATCATGACCATATTTAGCATCTTTTCAAACTACTCTCACAACCATTTTCCAAAAAAGCAACTTGTAACTTCAGTTCACGCTAAAAACAGACAAAATCAACAGAATCATTTTTACGTTTTTCCCGTCTGACCAGAGAGGAGCCTGGTCAAGGTTCGATAGTGCGACCGTTTTACTCGCATGTGCTCCCTTCAATTTCATTTCAGTCGCACGGCGCTCGAGTGCATGTTATCTGGCTCCGACCACTACATACAGTGAAGGAGCTCCAACTCTGTCGGACTTTCTAGCAATCTAGAAAAGCAGACATACGTATATCAAGAAGAATTATGGGTGTGAGATTACTTTGCTATTTTACTGAATTACAATCAATATTCCATCTATTCACTTATGTCACACTACCGATCAAATCACTAAGGTTCCATCCTTCATTCTTGGGCTTAAATAATTAAAAAAACAACAACTTTGGTGCCGTTTAGACTTTGTTAAATCCTGGATACAAAGAAAGATATTAGTAGTGTATAAAACATGCTTTGTTTGTGTGTGTTCAATTGCTCTAAAGCAGCAGTCGGCAACCCGCGGCTCCGGAGCCTCATGCGGCTCTTTCATCCTTATAATGCGGCTCTGATTGGCTTAGGAAAATAAATTACTAATTTTTTTTTTTTGTATTTAATTGAAGTGTGTTTTATTTGTGTTAGTTTTTATATTATTTTAGTTCTAAATTTGAAGATTATTGTGATCTTGAAATATTAAAATATTAATTAAATTATTTGATATTATTTTTTCGTCGCTCAAAATAGACGTCACACTGCGGAAGCTGGTATACCCGCTGAAACGACGCGCGCGCACCCCGGCGCGTGCCCCGGCCCCCAGAGCCCGGAGTGAGAGGTGCCGAACGGGGCGGAGGAGGACGGCGGAGGCGACGGCGGCGGCGGCGTTCGACGTCGGCCGCGGGGAGAGGCGTGGGGGGCGGGCGTGACGGTGGCACGGGCGGGGTGGTGGTACGGCGCGCCGGTCGACGACCGGTCGTCTCCTCTACCCCCCGCCACGACCACCCAGCGCCCCGGCCCCGCGGCCCGACCCCGTGGCCGGCGGCGGCGGCGCACCCCGGCGCGTGCCCCGGCCTCCCGAGCCCGGGGCGGAGGAGGACGGCGGAGGCGACGGCGGCGGCGACGTTCGACGTCGGCCGCGGGAGAGGCGTGGGGGGCGGGCGTGACGGTGGCACGGGCGGGGGCGGTGGTACGGCGCGCCGGTCGACGGTCAAAATGTGTTCATTAAATGAATAAAATGTAATTTTCTCTGTAGCACGTGGATTTCATAAGAAACATGCTGCGGTAAAGTAGTAGAAGTTTTTTTTTTTTCATTTTAGATGTGCGGCTCCCAGTGTTTTCTTTTCCGTGGAAACCGGATTCAAATGGCTCTTTCGGTGTCAAAGGTTGCCGACCGCTGCTCTAAAGTGTTTGATTAAAAATGTTCAAAATATTATTTTTGTTTGTTTGTTTGTTTTTTTTAATTATTAAAAAAGGTGGTCGCACCAGTACACCCAGCCCCAGTGTACCGGTACACTGCTGGTGGAAGGCAATCATGGCATCAACCGTCAATCACATGAAACATTGCCAAAGACATGGTTGCCATTTGCATGTTGCAAAAGCAGCGGTGTCTTGAGATGTTGGAAACTTTTGATTGCTTCCAAGCTGCAAATGTAACATTACGTTCAGCTTGCGTCACCTATAAAATTCTAGAGTTTGGTATGACAGAAATGATGACTGAATGAGGATTGTGCAATGTGCATACATTGCTTGGTACTGGGAAAAAAAGAAAGCAAATCCCTGAAAGGTAAAACAAACAAACCGAAAAATCAAAGCAAACCTTGACAACATATTTTTGTTTGCTGTTTAAACAAGCGAAGAGAAAAATTGATTAAAACCGGAAATCAGATTTTTATGAGAAATAAACTGCACCTTCGAATTTTAGACCGTCACAGCCAACCCACAAGCCGTAAGTGTTGTTTTTCTTTATAAAACAACAAACATCCAATCTTCGAGCACGTGTGATTAAAGCCGTGTGTTTTCCTACACCTTGTGATCACATTTTCTCCATGTTTTAAATTTGACAACCAGTCACGGCAGTGGAAGGAGCCTAAAGATAAAAGGTGCATCCCTCGCTCGCTTGGTGGGTTTTTCCTTGCTGAAAGCACAGATAACTTCATGCTGATTACAAGAAATGTTCACCTCGGTAAATGATATGGTCAGGGAAAATAATTCGGACAGTGGGGAAACACAGTACAGAAGGTACAGTACAAACCAAAAGGACATATTAATCTCAACTGTCTGTTTTTTTTTCCCAGGCACTCCGGCTTCCTTCCACAATCTAACAACATGCATGTTAGTTTCTCTTCAGAGTCAGTGATTTCCAACCACTGTGCTACTGGGCACAGGAGTATGCCAGCGAGAGATCCTCAAGTATTTACCAACATGTACATTTTCATCTATCTATCCCAGCGGCGTATACTGGCAGGCACAATAATTAATGTGCTTGGATTGATGGCATGGAGTACAGGTGTTTAAGTCAAGGCCTGGGGCGCAGATCTGGCCCGCCACATCATTTTATGTGGCCCGCGAAAGCAAATCAAGCATATCAATTTCCATGATGTTTGCTAAAGTCTGAACCAAATTGTCATATGTAATCCACAACAACAGTCATTATTCTTCCATTTTGATTTTAAAACTAGTTATTCATCAATTTGTTGTGCACTGTTTATGTAATATGTAGAGTTGATTAAACATTTATATGGTTTCCCAAAATTTAAAAGCGTAACTACAATGTGGCCCACGACAAAAATGAGTTTGACACCCTGGCAATGAGCATAAAATTGATCTACGCATCCAATTTTTATGCCATTTCTTTTTGGGCTGTGCACAGTGATATTTTTCCAATATATAATATGTGCCATGATATATTGAACGTTCTAAATTCCAAACGTCAGTGTGAATGCGTGTTTGCACAATATGTACCTAGCCATTAACTCACTGAGTCTTCCTCAAAGTCAGGAAAAAATAGGAAATGTCTGGATGCAATGTTGCATTTAGGAAGGTAAATGTAGCAATAGTATTGTGTAAGGGTAGACAAGGGTCGCCAACACACAACTTTACTAGCATGTGTTTGTATCTGAGTCATTGTTGTTGACCAACAACTGGACATTTGGTGTCATATTGAGTAGAAATAATGTCCCAAATGTTAGTTTGCATCACACTGACATTGCCCTACTATGAAAGAAGCTTGCACTCTTACTGTTTTGTCACGGTTAGTCTGTAAAATGGAGTGAAAATGTCAACATGGCAACACACTTACGTGGATGGATGTTGTGCTGGCTCGGATCACACTTCTCAGATGTTGTGTTTACGGGCAGCCAATGCGGATGAAGATGACCATGTTTGCTTGTTTACAGGCTTTTGCTCAGAGACGTGAAGGGAGCACACAGAAACTCATCTTCCGGCTCGGTGAAGGCGCTGCCAGAGAAGGAGGCTGGGGCGTCGGATGCGGGAATATGGTAGTTCGACCGGGAAAACATGATCAACTTGTCCTCCCGTCTCACGTGGATACAGTACGTGCCGCTTCCTTCCAAAGCTCCGCTTCATCGACTCACCAAGCTCCATGGGGAGAGGAATTCCCAACGTCACGCCGACGTCACAGAGCGTCAGCCAATTGGTGACGGCTTTCAACGTCACGGGAATGAGGAAGCGCATGCGGGAGACAAAGGGGCGGAGTCGCGCCAAGGGGCTACGTAATCACGAGTGCTTGAGGGGCTTGGGGGAGGGGACGAAGGGCGCCGGCTCAAGCTACGATCTGATTGGCTTCGTGAAGCTTACATACTGTTCAGTAAATATTAGCGTAACTATACTATAGTGTTTGAAACTTCATTTTTCAAACTATAATTTTTGAGCATAAATGTGGTTAATGCTGCATTTTAATAATATGGAGAAACGTTTTTTTTTGTGATTCCGAGCATTGTAGAGAAACACAAACTCTCAGTCACCGAAGTTGACATTTACAAAAGGAACAAGCTGACTAAATTTAATATACTGCATTTACGTCATTATTGTATCAAGTAACACTGAGTCACATTGTGCAACATCCACTGTGATCATCAAATGGCACTTGTGAATGTGTGTAATTCCAACATTTCCTCTGAAAGCATGAAAGCAGATTTAACAATTCTGAAACTCATTTTCAGCATTTAGTCTTGTAGTCTTCATGAAATAATAAATACCTTGAGCACAATTGAAACATTTGGGAAACACTAGCTATAAGTGAGGGTGAAAAAATGAATAGAATGAAAAAAAGTTGCAATTGAAGGAGACGACCTTGTTTTGTTTTTGGGGTGCGGGTTATTTTCCAAGATCAACTTTGTAGTCTGTTTAGAATAAAGACCATATTTTAAGATCATAAAGTCATAATTTAGAAAGGAAAACAATGTAATCTAGGGTTTATTGGGATAGAAATACACCTTTAATCTTGTAAGAATTTGACTAATTTTCTTGTGAGGATATGTTCATAATCATCAGCATAACTACATGTGGTTTCTTTTCTTATTAGTGTAGTTAAATCCACTTAAGAGTCAAAATGGAAAAAAATGACTTTATTGTCCATTGCTTTCTCACAAATATTTGCTGTAAAAAGAACTATTTTTGCATGCATATACTTTTTAAATTATTTAATCAGAATGTGAGACGATTTTACTACAAATATAGTACACAACTCAAAACACAAAACAACCAAAGAGGTGGTCCTTGGCTCCACCAACTCATCTTATGTCACCATGGCAACAGTGCAATTTTTTTCACGTGTGTGTGTGTGTGTGTGTGTGTGTGTGTGTGTGTGTCATCATTTACTTTTGTGTAGCCTGCCATTCAAATTTGAAGGTATTATTTTCAGGCCAAATTGTTGCAGATGGCACAATTTCTATTTCTTGGAGCATTTTTATTTCTCAGCTTGCATTTCTTCACAGCTTAATGAATGCCACACCCACTGACAGCAGCTGTTTGTTTCAGAGAATTTCACAAGAACACAAGGATTCAATGCAAGTGCACTCTCCCCCAGTCACCTGTCAGCCAATAAGCAATTAGCTCAGCTTGCCTGTATGGAGTCCTCAAACATCAAAGTAATATTCACATTTTGGATGCGCACAAAGTAGTAATTTGTAAGCAAGAGTGTCAAATTGAATGTAAAAGTACATCACATGCAGACTTGTGTTATTAGCCTCAGTTAGCCAGTGTTACCCCGGTAAGAATTGGTGATTTTAGCCAGACAATATTAAAAACCCAGAAAAGTGCAAATCACTTTAAAATTTGATACATTGCACAGAGCGCTGTTAGGCCTGCCACATTTGAAAAAATTAAGAAAACAAAAATCAACAGGTCTAGAAAATCAAGCTGCAAAATGAAGAATTGAAATGAAAAGAATTGTCCACTGAAAATACGGTGTCTACAGGTATGTCACAACAAAACTAAAGACTTTATATTTTGCAGCAAGACCAAAGTCATCTGGAATAAAGGAACAGCACTGTGTTGAAATGGTGTCAAGATGTTAGGAATTAAGGAAGTTGTGACTTTTTTAAAGGCTTCAAAAAACAGGCAAAAAATGTCTCAAACTCTTGTCCGTTGTCACCATGTGACTGTCTGTGCGAAGTGATTTGCGGCTGTTCAGGGACAAGTGCAAAGAGAAGTTTGTGAGTCGATTTAATCATAGGGAACGACTGTGGCTGCCATTAAAGCCATCTGTGCAGTGCGGGCCCGTCTAACTTGTTTGCTTGGCTAATGAAGCTTCCCACGCCATCGCTTGGAAGGGACGGACGGCCCACTTATCCCGGTGGAGAGTTCCCCTGATTATCCCCCACATTCAAGGTTAGGTGACACATTTTCCATCCATTTTCCGAACCGCTTGATCCTCACTAGGGTCGCGGGGGGTGCTGGAGCCTATCCCAGCTGTCTTCGGGCAGTAGGCGGGGGACACCCTGAATCGGTTGCCAGCCAATCGCAGGGCACACAGAGACGAAAAACCAACCACGCACACATTCACACCTAGGGACAATTCAGAGTGTTCAATCAGCCTGCCATGCATGGTTTTGGAATGTGGGTTCTTCTGAATTTTAAACAATTGATCTAACTTCATGTGTATGCCCCTATAAATGCTTAAAAATAATGTGCTATAAGTTCATATAAAAGTGCTAGCTAGCTTTCAACACTTTTTGGGCAGGCATAGATAAGTTACCCTCGCGGGCGTGCGATAAACATGGTGCTAACTGCCGACTGAATCCATTCAAATATATGGAAACCCTGTTGCTGAAATCTCTTTGCGTAAAGGAGAAAACAATCCGTTGGGTTATTTTCCATTGTGCATGAAAATATATACGTCAGCAAATGGGCAAAGAACTGGATATTACTTTTTTGTCTTGTGTAAGAGAGATGACAATGAAGATTGTATGAGAGATTATGAAATCTTTCCCACAAAGGATGATTGCATCAAGATGTGGCCTTGCTGTGCAGTCAGCGTACAACACCCCAGGGTGCTGCTCGTGGTGGGAGGAAACGGAATACGTTAGCTGTAATTCAACCTATACTCAATTGGAGGAGCTGTTGAGCCACCAACCAGCCATTTGGACTTTTCCGTGGACAGAGTCCACAATAACACATCCATCCTCTCCCAGTGTGCTACAGCGCCCACTCAACACACCTCTACTAGGAAATCACCAAAACAAACACTACTTGGAATCGATACTTGGAAATGATGACAAAAATAAACACGTGCTTAGCTGACCTTGTTGGTGCACCTTTGCTCTGGATACTTCACTGCGATACCAGGAAGTTTCCGCCGGGCTGCATCTTGTCATCCTCGCGAGGAAAATGCGCTCCAAAATAGAGGAGCCCCTCAGTCGCTTCTGTTGGTAGCGTGTATCATTTTCACAGCTTTCCTTTTGAAGTGGTGATAAAATAGATACATGTTAAAGCATTTTTGGGGGAGAGGGGGCGGGTATTATTCTGAATAAAGGTAGGGTTTTTGTTTGACTCCTTCTCCTGTCCTATTGTGTTAAAAAGATGACATGTACTGTAGCTGTGGCAAGTTGCCGATAGTTGCAGCAATCTCCCACCTTTACTCAGTTTCATCATTTTCTCCGCCTAGTTGTATTGAAAACTGAAGGGTTTGATATGTGACACCGGATGTTGCAGGATGCTGTCGCTGTGCGGAAGTGCACACAATTGCAGCCCAAGTCATTGGGTTCTGTGCAGAAGACACAAGTGGATACATTTTTGGGCAGTTTTCCAGGATCTCTGCCTAACCGGAGTGCCTGTGTCATTTGCACGCCGTAGTGATTGTTGTTGGTATTTTCGGTGTCATGTCACCAGGCATAGGCGGCATCCTATTATGCGCTCACTGAAGGGAGACGGTCATAATGAAGTAGATGAGGAGGCCGTCAGGAAGCAGCACGAGACAGGGAGGTAATTAAGGCTATCTCCCGCATCACAAAATCACCCAAAGGAACCCCACGCATCCAATTAGAGTCATCTTCAGCATAGAGAGGGGGTGTTTGTAAATGGGAGAAGCAGCACGCGGGCGCCCTTCGTCGTGACATTGGAGCGCACTGTTTGCAGCTTCACACCTTTTTAATGCCTTTAAATGAACACACATCAATGGCCGGAGAGAGCGGTGTTCCAGGGAATTTTAATTAGTCCGTTTGCTGCATTCTCTCGTGATACCCGACGCGTTGCTTTTGTGCACACCACCAGCCTTACAAAATAAATAAATGCTTTGTCGTCAACGCAAAAGAGAAGACATCATTAGTGTCCTTTTATTTTTATGCCAGAGAGCTGTGACGAAAAGGCGTGGAGTCTCTCGTCAGGGCCAGAAGTTGCCAAACTTTCATGAATACGATAAATATAGTGCATGTGACATCATAGCAATGTAATGCTGAGAAGCTGCGAGCCACGTCATTTAGTCATTCAACTGCACAGTCACCGTCTAAAAAAGGCTCATTAATGTAGAAATGCCGCATGTTTATGACTACAAAATAAAAATTATACTCTATGTAAAATGTGTAGTATTAAAACAAAAACATTCAGAAACTATTTGAGTAAGAATGTTTTTTGAAACGTACGGTAATTACATTTTACATTGCATTGCGCGCCTGTGCGCTTATCGGACATGGCTATTCGCATTTGATGTGAGCGTGTGTGAGTGACATCCCTCCAAGCCTGCCCATAACTCTGCCATTAAAATGAAAACCTAAAAAAAAAAAAATAAATTCTAAGTTGAAACTGAAAAACACACCAAAACAGTGTCATATTAAAAGTCCCTTTTTATAATCAAAAATACAATCCAAGCATGTACAGCATATAACAATAATTCAATGCAACTCTTCACAGCCTTTACAGAAGATGAAGAAATATATGATTTCTTTTGTTGTTTTTTTCATAATCTATGTTACAAACCAGGAGGAGGAAAAAAAAAAAAAAGGCGGGGTGGATGCCGTTAGGGTTTTGGAGGTTTGCAGAGTATGACCCTGATGACGTGGCAGGTAACACCTGTGTAGTCCTGCTCGCACCCGCCTAAAAGGCTCAGAAAGCTTTGACGCCCAACCCACGTGGGCCGCCCTTGTGTGCGAATCCAGTGACTCCTCAGCTCCGACTCCCGAAGAGTAGCGGCCATGTCAAGTAAACATTCTTGTAACCACGCAGACGGCGTATTGACACCCGTGGAGGGTTTTGGCGCTCCCCCCACGAGCGCGCCCTTACGTGCTCTTGATGCCCTGGAATCCGCAGAAGTTCCAACGTTTCTCCAGACTGGCACCTACGCCCGTCAGCTCCTGCCTGAAGGTGCAGGGCAGCCGGGAGAGGAGCGCTTCCACCTCGGTCGGGTTGATCTACAAAGTCAAGAGAAGGCAATCAAAATCAGAGGGTCTGCAGTCGAAATATTAGTTTCTTATTTTCATTGGAGAATACATGCTAAACAATGCTGTGTTGTTTTGCTAACCCACTCGCTGGGTAGCTGTACATTTTAAGCAGATTGGGTGACTTTTACCAAGGGCTGGGATCATTATTTTGATCAAGGTGGATTTGGGCGGGATGAAGAGCTGAAGCTGGTCACCATTTATTTTTCCTCACAGGTATAGTGATAACCTGGTAGCCCAATGCACTGGGTATGAATTACCCAGCATTGACTCAGTCTCTTTTGGACCCAGCGCTGGGTTCGATATTTTAGCCAATTTGGATTACGTTTGACCAAGCAGTTTGTGTCACGAGAATGCTCAAGCCCGGTGGTGTGCTCACACGACAGTGCCGCGTGCGATGTCAATAGATAAGCGGAGCGGACTTGGCTTTTTCTTCTCCTACTTCTTGTTGTTGTTGTTGTAGGTGGAGGCCAGCCGAGCATATTGACAAATGTGTGTGCAGCTGCTTAATGAGTGTTGTGCGATGGAGTGTGTGTGTGGGAAGAACAGACAAAACAAAAACGTGGGCGGCCAAATGCATCATCGCGGCAACAAATAAACACAACGAGTCAAGGGAAGTATTTTTGTATTCTTTCTTGGACACGTGTGTGTGTGACACAATGCGTCACAGCAATGGAGGAACAGGCTGGCACTGTATCGTTTCTCGGGGTAATGAGAGAACCTGCATGCACAAGACAAACTAATGACTGCTAAAAAAAAAAAGTGAATAATTTTTCTCGTATCATTGCCAAAGTATTTATAGGAATAAAAAGTAATGAATTAGGAATTGTCACTCTTAGTGCTGCAAGGTCAAAAGTAACCCATATTGGGTTTTAAAATAGCTAACCCAGTGTTGGGTCCAAAAGGGACCAAGTCAATGCTGGGTTATATAGATCCAGCGCATTGGTTTGAGGATTTGACACAGCACGTTGGGTCACAATTTTGTTCCAACACACTACCCAGACTAATGAGTTCAAGAGAACAAGTACAAAAGAAGTACCAGATTATCAGTATAGCTGTGGTTGAAAATAATCCTAATTTGGGGCTATCTGCCCTCACTGAGATTTGAACCCCGGCCTCTGTCTTCAAAGTCAGGAGTGCTACCAATGCAGCCAATACCAACCTTTCTTCAGACTGCACTTCAATTCCAGTACACAAACGCAAAGAGAAGCCGGAAATCCAATATTCAACCCAATCTGATGGTTCAAAACAATGAAGCAAACCTTGGGTATTAGTCCTCTGAAAAACTCTTCTCAAAATCCACAGCTACCCAGCAAGTGGGTGAGGAGAACTATTCAGCATTTGTGTGTGTGTGTGTGTGTGTGTGTGTGTGCGTGTGCACTAGTAGGGAATTTACCTGTAGTTGGGCAAAACACATTGTTGCATTTGCCCGACAAAAACCACCCAATTTCATGCAATTGCAATAGCTCATGATTTGTGTTTCTTTGTGTGGTAAAGTAAAAATTTGTCACCTGACATCACTCACTAGGACCCACCCCTTGAAGGCAACCATACTGACTTTTTACTTTTTGTGTGTGTGGTTTTCAGAGGATTGAAGTGGAAAGGATTTGGGCGTAAAACAATGAAAAGCAACAATGGCCAGTATGCGCAGTGGAGTAATAGCATGTCTTAAACGCCACAAGTAGACAGACAGAAATAAAAGAGGGGCACCCGGGCAGACGTGATGTGAGTGAAAGGAACGGAGAGCGTCCGTAGGATTGATGCTGCTATTTGGCTAGCGGCGTCTGGACCGGCGATGGACATGCTTTTAATATGTTCCGGCATCGGGGGAAATGGGCCAGCTGGCCGGATCTTGCAAGACGCACGTCCCAATGACATTTCAGTTTGGGAAACGGAGACAAACTGTCTGAAGAAGTTTAACTTTTTCAACCTCTACTCACAGATGGCGACTGGGGCTGAGCCATCGACTATTTTACACAAACAACCTGGATGCAATTAAAAGGCATTTCCTAATGACCATTTCACTGAATAGGGAAACCACATTGGGCATTTGCTTTCTTAAAGGGATCAATAACCCTTTGGCTTTGTGAGCAAGTCTATTTGACTTCATTTTCACCTTGAGACAACAGAATTATAGCCAAAGCATGAGAATAAGGGTTCCACTCCAGTCCTGCAGGTGGTGGTAAAGCTCATAAACATGCGTATTCTACGTCTTCAATTTGTCATCAATTTCATTGTTAATTTCTGAGTAACTGTAGTCACAGGAACTTCAAGATGCTTGTAGATGGTATTATGGCCTTTGCCTTCAACATGCTTGTTTCTCTTCTCTTCTTTCTCATCACCCGATACTACTCCCTCCTTCGCTTTCTCTTCCGTGTTTAGTGTGGTAAACACCATGTCACCAAACAGCACAGTGACTACTTGTCACCCTGTAAATAGGTTGACTGACTGATTACAAGTTTGAAGATGCATTGGACACACCTTGGTTGTTAGGATATATTTCATGAGTTGTTGTTTTGTTGTTGTTGTTTTTTTTTTAATAATGTTGAACTACAACTCAAAACAAAGGTGTAATTTTCATCAATGTTTTCTTTGTTACTTTTGTCAGATTCAAGTATCTTCTGTAGACACTGTTGGATTTCCTTTTGTTGAGAAGAGGTGCCGACAATTTTGTCCATGTGAGTCATAGAAAAGACCACATGCTCACAAATAATATTTATCTAGCACTTTAAGAAACACATATTTGAACATAAATTGTGAACCAACACACGAGGTAGACAACATAACGAAACTGGATAATATTCTTTATCCACTGTGAAAAAAACTACAATTACTGCTACTACAGTCACACAATCCAAAAGGAGCCGCAATGCATTCATCATGACTCATAAATTGTTCAATTCTTTACATTCTATTATATACTTTTCAAACAGAACAATATGATAAGAGTGCTATTTTCCTCACTTAAAAAAATACTGAGTATTTGGTGAAGGTATGCCACTCTAACTTTAAAATGATAGTGCCCAGAAAGGTATTCTTTAAACTAACTGCTGCTCACAGTTTGGTTACGTTTTTTTTCAGCTACGAGTGAGGATCAGACTGCTCGGAATAACATTTTCCATTAGCACATTTTCCAATGAATGGTAAAACAGCAGCACTTTCTGTACTCATGTTGTGCTATCTTTGTAAATGTCAGCATCCCAACTGTTAGCATGCTAGCATTGCTTCAGGATGATGTGGAGGTACCTTGGTGTCAAGGCGCTGCAGGTAGGAGCAGATGTACTCGATGCTGGCTCCAAAGGGATGTACGTGGAGGAAGGTGGAGATGATCCCTGAGGTAGGTTACAAACAGGTTGTGTGTTAATATTTGTAAAAAAATAATAATAAATAAAATTAATACAGAAGATATAAGACAATGGTGGAACCAACTCCTCCCCTCCATTGTACACTGCGGCTGAAAAAGTGTTTAATGACAGCTTTGTCGCCAAGGCCTCGTCAAAGACAACCTCTCCCCCAAGTGAAAGTAACCATCTGCTTCCTGCTCATACACGGGGCTCCCAGGGAGCCGTCATACAACCGCTCGCTCCACTTATACCAACCACCTGCGGAGTATCAAGAGACCTTCCGTGGTGGCGTCTATAAGGCCGCCGACACTTTGAGGCTTTTTGGTGAGGAAAACACATTATGTCCATTGTAGCAAATAGCTGGAAGAGCACAAGCAATGTGCTGTGACCACCAAACAAATTCCAATTTGAGCACTTCAAAGAATGAGTTTTGAAAACGTTTCCAGCATGTTACTGAGTGGATGTAGATGTACAAAATAAGACTTTGAGACAACATTTCAAAACATTGGGAAAAAACCCTATACATTTATTTAATTCCATCTCTCTTAACATGCACATGTGTTTTGCTTAATTTATTCTTTGTGATATAAAGCAATACATGTTTTTGCGATGGCGGTCGCCTGGTTCGCATGTTCGCCTCACGGTGCAGAGGCCTTCATGTGTGGAGTTTGGATATTCTGCATGCGCCTGTGTGGGTTTTGTCTGGGCACTCCGGTTTCCCACATTACAAAAACATGCATGGCAGGTGAAAGCAACGCTTTCTGTTGTGTCTTACCAACGAGCAGGGCTTCTCTCTCTGAGTGGACGGGACTTGGGGATCTCCTCTCTGTAGGACCTTCCCTTTCCTGACTGCAGGACAACGGTGCACTTTCCTGTAAACACAAACATACAGTATAGACAAATACATATTTTAAAAGGGATAGATGCGACAATTTATTTACTTACTACTAACTAAAATTCAACAACCAGGTCAATTGATTGTGAGCTACCGATTTCGGAAAAAAAAAGTGCCAAGGAGTGAGCAATTAAGAATTTTGTCTCAATGTGACAGTGGTACATAATTAATGCCACCTGCATACCGCTACATGCGCAGAGATGCATACTCATTGTTAAAAGGGAAACGGTACATGAAGTGCTGCCTCCATGAGTGAAAATACAAATGATGCATTTAATCAATCTTCACTGGGGCTCACTTTGTTCCCTCCAAAACACACACATTCCAGTTTGATTCCGGCCCCGGCCTTTCAGAGTGGAGTTTGCATATTCTCCCCATGCCAGCGTGGGTTTCTCCGGGTACCTCGGTTTCCTTCCACATTCCAAAAACATGCATGGCAGGTTGATTGGGCACTCTAAATTGTCCAAAGGCATGAGTGTGAGCGCAAATTATCTGTGTGCCCTGCCATCAAGTTCAGGGTGTACCGCTCCGACTGTCAAAAGATAGCTGGGATAGGGTCCAACACCCCCCGCGATTCTTCAGAGGATAAAAGGATTAGAAAACGGATGGATGGATATAATTCGGTAACCAATTATTTAATAAAAATTAAAAAATTGCACAAATTTGAATTTGATTTGTTTCATTTTGGTATTTCCAGTACTTCAATTAACCTATTATTAAATGAAATACATTAATACAAAGCAATAAAAGTAAAATATCTCAGTTTATTTTTGTCATAATTAATATCCAATTATTTAAGAATTAATGGTATCTTATCTTAAGAGTTCTAATAGTTACGGTATGAATTATAAGTGCGGTATAATTATAATTCATGAATTATTTCATAAAATAAATATACACTGTGAATTCAAAATAATAATGAATAAAAAAATGAACACATGTAAAATATATAAACATTTATTTCAATAAAATGGTTCACACTCATTAAAAAATAGATATTTTTAACTGACACAATTATAATGAACCATTTTGTAAATCAGCATGTATTGTATTGTAATGCAACCAATAAACGAATGAATGAATACATTTTAAGTAACAATTTAGGGGGAAAATAACCATTTTAAAATGAATGCAACACATATTGCAGGACTCTTTAGAATGTCAAAAGGAATGGAATAGGTATCTGAGCTCTCATGCCTAAGTTTGACCTAAACATGTCACAGGTGTTATTGAGATACCTCGGAACAGTTTTAAATTGTGAAATAAACACACAGTATGTCTCAGTTAGCATATTAGCAGGAGACGACAGGGAAAATCAGCATGCGGATAAGTGGAGGAAACACATCATACGTTGAAGGAAGAATGGCGGGGAATGAGGCGAGCAAGAGTGACACACACACGCACGCACGCACGCACGCACGCACGCACGCACGCACGCACGCACGCACGCACGCACGCACGCACGCACGCACGCACGCACGCACGCAGAAAGTCAACTTGGAAGAAGAATGATCAAACTGTGTGGATGGGAGTTGTGACAGGTGGCAAAAAAAAAAAGACCAGGAATAATGTTTGTGTTTGGTGTCTTACATAATTTTTCGTGCCTTACAAACACTGCAGAGTGGTGTGCATGTCGTCTTAGCCCCCAAACCATAATCCCCACACACACCTCACACACATGTGTGTGACTTTATCAGGTACTAACTAATGCTGAGAGGATGGGAATGATGTGTCATGTCACACAAGGGAAGCAAAGGGAAGACGGCAGCCACTTACATTGGGTTGATTAGCAGCCTCTTCGCCACCTCTGTCGTCTAGTTTGGATCGTTCCAGCTGCAACACAACAAGAAACGCACATGAGGATCTGGGTGTGCACTTTTGATAGCGCACTCAGTATTTCCATTTTATTGGAGGGGCGAGTGGCTCTCTTTCGTTGACACAGCTTTTGCCCTGATGTGCTAATTATAGATAAGGTTGCTCCTCTGTTTTTGTTACTTTTATGATAGTTGGATGGGGAGGGTTAAACAAATAATTGGTGCTTATTTTTTTTTTTATATTCTTCTGATGAATGCTGGGGTGGACTGCTGCGTTCGCATCATTGTAGTGAATCAGAGTCTCTTGCATCATTGATATCGCGGTCACACGGGACAAAATTAAGACACCGGCTATCTGGATAAGTAAAATAACTTGTTAGCTGACAAATGAAATCATGAATGAACAGAGAAATTAGCCAGCGAGCCAGCTAACTAATTAACTAACTTGACTGTTCCAATGCTAAGGAAAGGATTTTTCAGCATCCAGGTAGTTGCTATGTAATATTTACTGAAGGATATCAATATTCAGGATATGAATATATATTTGGTGAGACAATGAAGCTGAGAACCAGCGGTCTGCTGCCGAAGCGCTAACGCACGCTAACTCCAAGGTTAGTGGCGGCAATAGCGAGGGAGTTGGGATCGGTCAGTCGATGGTCGGAAAAGATGTCGTCCACATGACGAATCACCCAACAAGTGTGGCTAATCTTGAGGGAAATTCACACCCAGAAATGGATTTTTCTGTCTCCCATTAATGAGGGTGCCTCTCGCGATTCATGTTTGCCTCAACGCTGGAATTTAATTAGCATATTTCCCAGCGTACTGCGAGTATGGTGGGCATGCATTTATTATAAATGCCACTGGTGTTAATGCAGTATTGACAAGATTGTCCCTGGGCTCGATCAGAAGGAGGAGACCTACTCAAATCTACCTTAAAGTGGATGTATGGTTCCAAATATGGACTGCAATAATATCAGTCCTCGGGCTCGCTTTCAACGACGGCCGTTCCTCTCACATGCATTAGCGAGGGCAACATTGTGGATATGAGCCGGCAAACCCTGAAACTCGAGTCAATGGACAAAATATTGAGTGTCATCCTCACGCAACGATGCAGGCCGTTGCTGATCGATATCAAGCCCTTTAGATGGGAAATGCGTCTCAAGGGCGAACGCTCGAGTAACAAAGGTGATCCAGGGTTGAATGGATGAATAATGATGACAATGAAGAAGGAAACTTTATGAGTCTTTTGACACAGTTAATGATCTTCTTCATGCTACGTTTTAAAGCTTATTTACAGATCTGACCTGTGACCCCCTCCGGTGAACCCCCCATTTATTGTGGGGGATACATTCCACACCCACCCACAAAATAAAAACAAATCTGCAATAGAACGAGAACATATATATATTTTTAAATGTAGTCCTCCCACACTTGGAAAATATATTTCATCTTAACCTTAAAAACACTAAAACGTAACCACACTTTTTAAACACAGCGTCAATGTCTTTGAACACAAAAATGTGTTCATGTACATATCCTTGATGTTTGCATGTCCCTTTAAGAGGTAGGTCCTTGTCAAGTTGCGTGTTGAGTGCCTCGCCGTTTGCTCGTCCGTTTGCCGCAACAACTGCAAACGGACAAGTGCATCTGCGACTGTGGCTTTCCTTTTCCACAAACCAACTAACTAAGCAGAGTTTATTAGTTTGGGAATTCTTATGACAGTTTGTTTTTATTTTGTTTGGATTTTTAAATGTAATTTGTCTTAATTAGTTTTCAGGGCAGCTGTATTTGTGTTTATTAGTTTTAACTTTTTAAAAATTACTTGATTTGAGTTCAGTTTTCATATGTTTTAGTTTCCATTTGAAAAAAAGTTTATTACGGTAATTGTGTCCAAGATTTCAAAAAAAAAATATATATATTTTTTAAACAACCATCCAGTCACAAATCAAGCATGTAACAGTCCACAGATTTTGAATTACAATAAGAGCAGTGGGTGATACCGCTTCAAAAGTTGATACATCATAAAAGCTCAGCTGCTTTGTTCGCAAATTGTTTTTTTTTCTCTCTAAGTTTGTTATTTCAGTAGTTTTTGTTAACTAACTAACAATGATAATGACTAGTTAGTTAGCTCACGACTAACTACTGTTGACATGGTTTGACAAATGTTATAATAATGAGTTGTGCAATTGCCGCCCTCTGAGTTATCAAAAAAAAACAAATTAGCAAGCTAAAGTATTGAATATCATAACAACCAACTAGCTAATTAGTGTAGCCACAGTAGTAAGAGTACAGTTTGTAAAATACTGCAGTATTATTGTGAGTTGCTCTGTGACTCACAATAAACTCAACAAAATATAACTTCTTAAAAGCCTTGCAATGTGCTTTTAAATCAAGTCCGATTTAAAATGAATTACGTGCCATTCTACATACACTAAAAAGCAAACAATGTATATACTTTTTTAATGTAGAAGTTCAAACCTGATTGTAAAAAAAAAAGATCACTTCAATTAGGCATATTAATCATTTCCAATATGGAACATTCATTTGGTTATGCAAGCTACATGTGAGAAGATGCGATGTGGGCAAGTGAATCGGCTCATTTGGTAGCAAAGTGCAGGAAAATGACAGCCCATTTTCGAGCGTCTTTAAAAAAAAAAAAAAGCACAAGTGGAGCTCATCGGGAGGGAAACAAGAACATTAGAAGACTCAACCGGCAAATCGGCGCGCTCGCTGTGCTCGCTTCAGTTGTGCGGCACTGGAAATGAAGCCAAAAGAAAAAGACAATTTTGGGGATGTCTGATGGCGCCTGAATGACTTCATTCAAATCAGTCAGCGAGGTCTTGCGCTGCAAAAGGAGCTCATGCTGTCCTTTTATTAACAAGTTTGATGATTTGGAGGAATGTATTTCTAAAAGAGGACTTTTGATTATCTGTGTTAATTGTCTGCATACAAACAGTTGAGTCCCTGGATTGCGTCTGGGGAGTGAAATTACACAACCAAATAAATACAGTGGTAACTTGATTTACAGGTTTATTGAATCCATCCATCCATCCATCCATCCATCCATCCATCCATCCATCCATCCATCCATCCATCCATCCATCCATCCATCCATCCATCCATCCATCCATCCATCCATCCATCCATCCATTTTCAATACCGCTTAACCTGAACAAGGTCACGGGGAGTAGCTGGAGTCTATCCCAGCTGACTTTGGGCTGAAGGGAGACTACGCCCTGAACTGGTCGCCAGTCAGTCACAGGGCACACATATGGAGACAAACAAGCATTCACATCCACACCGTCACTGAGTGGGAACTGATTCCACGCTGCCTACACACAAGTCAGGTGAGTGTACCGCTACATCTTCAGCGACCCCCTTATTGAATCCTTTTAGTCATACTTCAGTTTGTTTGTTTTTTCTTTGAAATGCCATTAATCTACCTGAGTCGTGGCTAGGGCCTTACAATTCATCAAATTGAAATGGATCTTGCATTGGAATAAAATGCAATTTTGCAATTTACAAATCGCAACAGCAGTTTCCAAAAAAGTTTGTAAAAAAATGGAGATGCTTCATTTTGGTCGGCCGGTTGGCTTTTATTCCTCTATGCTCATTTATTTATATAGTGTCTTGGTATCCTGGTGCTGGAGAAGTGCAGTCCACATGCATGCATACATACGTTTGTTTCATGCAACCTGAAAAGCCGAAGTGATAAAACTTGCTGCATTATTGTTGTAAACTTGACTCATGATGATCTTATTATATTTAAGTGTTTGGGAAAAATTTTGTGAAGTAGTCATAGTGAATGTTGAAAAAACAGCAAGTCAAAGTGATTTCTAAATTCACAACTGTAACTGAAGCGGATAATCACAATTCAAATGAATTCATGGTTCATTTACCTTGATGCTAGTGCAGAACTACCTCATAAGACCAAAACATTTCTGTTTAAAAAATGTGTTATTGACGACTGGGATACAGATGAATTTATTACTTGTGTCATGGGAAGAGCACCTTGAAAAAACAATTGCATATTAAATCGCAATATTGAGGGAAAAAAATAAAATAAAGCAATTAGATAATTTTTCAATGTTGTTCAAATCACGAGAGAAAACGGGAATGGGTGTCCTTGCGTACATGTGAGGGCATTACTCTACCTTATAATTGCTCTATTTGTATTTATTTATTTAAAAAAAATAGATTTTTTTTTTTTACTTCAGCAGCAATGTGTCAAATTCTGGCATGCAACAAAACACAAAAAAAGAACCACAGAACAGTTGGTAAATAAAAAAAATGTGTGTGTGTAAATATATATATATATATATATATATATATATATATATATATATATAAATATATATATATATACACAAATTGGGGCACTCGTAAGTCAAGGGACCACTGTGTTTTGTAATCTGCCTATTTTTGACAATGGCTCACTGTTACAAAACAGCGCGGCTAATTTATAACGTAACCACCTCAGACGACCAAACGAAGATCCAGAGGGAATTTTGAGCACAACACCGTCTGGAATGTTATAATGGGAAAGAGGCCTATCTGCAGAAACCACCAGAGCCCCCCCACGCGTGCTGTCCCAACTGCTATCATGCCAAAGCCAAAAGATAAGCATTTCTGCTTTGAGTTATGTTGGATGCACAGATTAGTGTGAGTTAACAGTGTTAGCGCCTGATAAGCAGGACATGGAAAGGATATCTGCTTATTTGCCGTTTTCCATTCACAAATTCAAGTTTTAATCCGTGTCTCTGATACACAACCAGTGACATTTTTCCTGCTCCTTCTCAAACGCCCTAAGATTCCACCAGAGACATGTCTACTGGGAAAGTTGCAAATGGGGTCAAGGCAGTATATTGAAATGCTTTCGACTGAAATACTAAAACTTTTGTATGCCAGAGAGGAGGTAAATTTACTCCGGGGGTTGTTAGCAGAAGTTAACCCTTTCATGCACCCTGTGACATGAACCTGTAACACGATAAGCTGTGCACTGTAGTAATCGCTGTCCCTGCAGGGTTCAAATATGTGGATGTTGGCTGACCATTAGTATTTTTACGGTCCGAGAAGGCAACATATGTGCACTTCCAAAACGTTTTTCATAATAATCACCTGCGAGGCATTTTATTTTAAGGGTGACATCATCAGATGAGTTTGAAATGACATTCAACTGTTTTGGTATATTTGTGTGGGGAATATTTACAGTTTCAAGTATTGATATGGAATATATAAACATTTGTAGGGGAATGTCAGGCTCTGTCCCTGTTTGGTTGCTTGGTGAATTTGATGATGTGCAATGGCAGATCGGTGTTGTGTACGTTTGGGGCTGCGTCCATGCAGTTCCATGTGAAAATGTTTTTCATTGTCTTTGTTGGCGCAGCAGCGTATGGCTCGGGCTAAACAGTCGCTCATTTGCATGAGACAGAGCTGGCCTCTAAAAATGTGCTTCGGTCAACAAAACAAGATATGAGGTGTGTAAAATGTTTTCTAATTCTAGGTCCTTGTGGAGTTTTGATGTAAGAAGGTCACAAACCTGTTATCAAAGCACCAGGAGACGGTTTTCAATGAGGGAAAATGTGAAAAGAATGTCAGTCTTGTCTGAGTGATTAAACTCCATTGGTTCACTTTTGATCACATTTGTATGACAGTTAATTAATGTCAAAATGTTTCTTAATCGTTGTCCGTACAGTTAATAAAGGATTTAAGGTCACAGCTACAACAAATTTCGATTACAATGGCAGAGGGCCTTTTTTGTATTACAGTGATCCCTCGCTCCAACGCGGTTCACTTTCCGCGGCCTCGCTGTTTCACGGATTTTTTTAGTGCAGTTTTTTTAATGCTATTAACCCTTTAAATCAGAAGGCGTCGGCGGCGCCGCGCGTCGACAGTACAGTATTTCCAAAAACTATTATAGTTATTTGTTGAAAACGTTTTTTTTTTTTTTTGTAATTGGGCCTGAAAACAGGTTTTGGTCTTTGATTTAATTGTATATATAGTAAAGTATTGTATAATAACTGTAAAAACGAGGGATTACTGTACTTTGAAAGTGGACCGTGTGCGTGTGTGTTTGTGTTACTTGTGACTTCTGCAAGGTTTGAAGTCCTTCCTTCAGGGTGTGGACTTGGTGCTTGAGCTGTTGTTTGTCCTCCAGACTTTTCTCCAGCTCGCACTCCCGCTGCTTCAGCTCCTCGCGCATCTTCAGTAATTGCTGTGACAGGAAGAACAAACAGGCTTATTGTGGCATGCCATTTTCTTGATCAATATTTAGGGTTTCAAACACAACTGAGGCAAAATGTGACGACGGAAAAGCAACAGGAGTCTGCCTTGCAGAAAGGCAAACGGGCAAATTGAAAACAAATAGAAAACGGGATAATTTCTCCCCCTTCTCGAACAAATATCCCCTCGCGAGGAGACGTTTCTCGAGACACAAGAAAGGTGGTGGGCGGTCTTGGCGAGCGCTTTTTGCATTCTCGCTAATTCAGGGAGAGGAACGTCAGTGATTTGCGGATGGGAGGCGTGTGGACGCCCTGGCGAGGGAGACCAATTTACAGCCTTCCAAGTCATTGAATCAATTCACCTGCTCAATAGAAGAGGTAATTACTCTGCATGCAGACATGAACAGCAGGACATGAATGGAGCGTCTGCTCTTCAAGCATAACACAGTGAGAGAGAAAAAGACATGCGATGCAAGTCGAAAGATGAAAAACAGACTTTCAAAATGAAGATGAGGCTTTTCCAAGATTAGTGGCAATGATCTTTTGATGGTATCATAATGCCATCAAAAACAATGTGGCTGGAAAAAATGGGAAACATCAATAATTATTTTATCTATTTTGTATGGCAAATCTCTGCAATGTATACAGTGAAGTCTGAAAGTATACAGAGAGAGAGAGAGGTGTGATACGATTCACGGACGGCATATTTTTCAAGCGGAATAATTTGATTCACTTAGATTTGATGCACTCACATCTTTTAAATCGAAATCAATTCTTCCAATTCAAAATGATTTTTGTTAGCCCATGAGAAGTTAGTGAACGATTCTTCGGAAAAATAATAAACAGCAAATGGTTTATTGACGCTACGACATGATTTAGTGTCAAAGTAAACATGAAATGAAGAGAATTACACTTATTTAAAACAACCACACAATGAAAAAGGTCACAGACCGACCAATGAATGGCATCAATAGTCACAGTGCTACAACTACTCCATGCAGACAGACAATACCGCAATAGTCACGGGCATCTATTATTTATCCTCTGCAAAGAATGACTACGGTGTGCTATTTTCCGTTTTTAAAAAGCACATGGCAAACCTTTTTCTTTTTCATTGCCGGTATTATTCATGCGGAAAGGTGATTTGAGATGAGCGTTCTGAGTTACAAGGGTGGTTACGGAGCAAATTAACCTCATATCTCAAGGCAGTACTGTATGCTTTTGATATATGACAAACCAATAAATGGCCACTTGGTGACAGTGTGTATATGCCAGTCCTTCATGTTCCTTCATGAGTAGTTTTACTACAGCGGTTAATTCCTTCAGAACCGTGGTGTTGTGGTTTGCATATCTGCCTCATGGTCAATAGGTTCTGGGTTTGAATTTGGGCTGTTACCTTCTGCATGCCTTGCAGCGCCTGCTGCAGAAAGCTGAGCTGCTGAGTGTGCATTCGGTCCTCATCGCTCCTGATTGGCTGGTTCTTGCCCTGCTCCTGCTTGAGCAGCTCCACCTCGTTCCGGTAGGCATCTAGCTGACAGCGCAGCGAGTCGTTCTCTTCCTTCAAGGCCTCGGCTTGCAACACCCCTGAACAAACATCAACAGGAAGCCGTTACGATGACGAGTGGTCACATTGAAGTGATTTTCAAGCGCTGCGAGCAAACAGTTACAATTCCAGTATTTTCAAGAATGTCAAGCACCTGCGGGAACCATATTATCATCTCGGATGGGCTGAGACAAGACCGCCTGAGAACTGTCTGCTGGTAAAAAAAAAGGAAAGAAAATAGTACCGGGGAGATTTCAACACTTCCTGGGGTTTAATCAAAAGGCTCAAAATTAAACCCCAGGCAAGGAAAAAAAAGGCTTCCATTAAAGGGCTTCATAGGTGACGGCTGGGCGAATGTGGCTCACCAACATCATCATCAAAAGTGAGGAACTGCCCTTTCATAAGAAAGCCCGGCATCCTGACACTATAGTCATGTTGCGCTGTAAGAAAATCTTAGTGTACAATGGCTTTAACAATTTGGCGAAAGGCACAGACAGTCCAGTTTTCTGCCTGTGGTGCCAGAGAAACGCAACAGAGGGTAAACAGGAAGAGATGAAAGTTTGTGGAATGCAAACTCCACAAAGGAAGGCCGGAACTGGAATTGAACCCAGTACCTCTGCACTGTGAAGTCGACCTGCTAACTACTGGACTACCGGGCTACTCTTACCTTATAATCTATCTATCTATCTATCTATCTATCTATCTATCTATCTATCTATCTATCTATCTATCTATCTATCTATCTATCTATCTGTATATACAGTGAAACTCCTCTACAACTAAATCATGTTTGCAGCAAGAAATTTTTCACAACACTGGGGTTTTCACTGTAGCAAATTTGATCTCAGACACACACATACCACCACACACACACAAACGTATGTGTACACGCACAAACAATCGTATGTGTACTCTTTATTTTTATTCCAATAGTGCATAAGTATGAGCACACACTTATTTGACACTTCATATAGTCAGTGTAGAAAGAAAAAAAGGCGAAATTGCAAAAAATTGCGAAATTTATGATCAGCATTCACTTTCAGTTACATCAATTTCTTGGATAATGCATTTTATTTTGCGTCCTCTGTCTTTCATTTTGATCACTTTTACCCTCTCTTCCAGCGTCAGAGCACTTCTTGTCTTAGCTGCTTGACATGTATGTAGCCATTTTAGCAATGCAACGTTCGTGCTGCGTCTGAATCTAACAATAACAGATACTTCCTGGACCCGGTGGCTTTTCTTTCTACTACTGTATCTCACTGTCTCTAACTCGACCTCTCCTCGATCGCCACCCAAGACAGCGTTGCTCAGCTGATGTCATGCAATTAACTTTTAAGCCAGCCACTGGACACTTCGTAGTCCTCGATGGCCATAGTTAGCGCGATGGAACTCGCCTTCGCTCTAATTAGCGCTCCAGTTAGCACAAGGCAGGGGTGCCCATTACGTCGATCCTGATCTACCGGTAGATCTAGGACTCGTCCCAATTAGATCCGAAAGGTGTAGATGAGAAAAACAACAAACATTTGTGTGTCTTTGTACATGTTAGTAATATATTTTTTGTGTTAATGCACACTGCACCCTAATCATCTTATCAGTCTCATTTTCCCAAAGAAAGATTTTTAAAATAAAATAAAATAAAGCAGGTAAATATTTAACCTACGGTGGCACGTGACTATGTCAGCGGAAGTTGTTAGTGCTCAGCAGTCTGCAATTGCAGCTTGTGATCAGAGCTGTTGCGCTCTATCTTTGATCGTCATTATTCTCATTCAGAGTTTGCTTCGTGTACAATTCACCGAGGGCGCGGGCAAAGAATAGGAATCTAGAGGGCTGAGGGAAGCACTTTAAAACGGTACGTGTGAGATACGATAGTCAACAGGCTGCAAAAGTGCATCGCTTGCTTCCGTGTTTGGCTTCTCATCATGGCGCGCGCACACGTGTGTGTGTGTGTGTGTGTGTGTGTGTGTGTGTGTGTGTGTGTGTGTGTGTGTGTGTGTGTGTGTGTGCGCGGTAAGGGGCGATCCGGGGAGGTTGGTTGAACGAAAAGTAGATCTTCGGTCCCAAAAAATTGGGCACCCCTGGCGTAAAGTTTTTAGCATGATAATAAGTAAAGCATTCGTGGAAAAGTTCGTTTATTTGAATGTCCGTCAAGCCATAAGCAATTTACTCTGAGCAGCTAATCCAATGCATTCCATTCTATGTTCCACGGATCTAGCTACAGTATCTACACACATAGACAGTGAGGTCCCTCTTGGCCAATCGGAGGCCAGGATGATGCTCGGTAAGCCAATGGCAGAGTATCTATGAGTATGTTGCGTTCAGGAAACTCGGAGCTGTGTCCGAAATAAACATCGTTCACTATGTAAACCAGTGTGGTGGTTGCTGTTGCCGTTTCCGAACGAAGCAGTAGAGGTCGCTGTTGGATAAGACTTCGTTGTAGTGAATCTCTTCGCGAGGCAAGAGCAGAGAAAATAATTTTGTATAACGCAACAGGGTTTTTTTCGTCGTATGGGAGGGCAGGAGAATGGGAATGGTGTTAATGCATGAAGATGTTTTCACATTTTCACCCATGTAGGTTTTGTTCTAGAGGAGTTTCACTGTTTATATATATATCGCATTCCATAACTCCATAATATAATTGTTCTCAAGCCCTTTAAACCATGTCCCAAGTAAAAAAAAATACTGAGCACTCTGAGCTCCAACATTTAAATACAGTGGCATAGGAGGTGGAAGAATATAATTGCAAGTAACTGGAACATTCAATTGCCTGAATAAAAATGCACACCAAAGTTAAAGGCGATAATCTGGACATGTGCAATGATTCAAGTTTTTCAAGTTTCGATTTCAAGTACCACTAGAGTGAGCCCAAGTACCACACTTTAGGAATGACTGGCATAAAAGATATCACAACAAAGGTTTTCAGGCTCAGTTTGTTTGGCGCTTAGACAGGCTGCCATAGACATCTTGAGAGGTTTAAAAAGGAAAAGAGGCACATTTTAATCGATTTAACTATGAGGCCGCTTCTCTCAGAAGGCGCAAGGTCCAAATAGATGGGTTGCCATAGAAAAGAACGAGCAGAAAGGGAGCAAAGTTGCAACAACCATCATAGAGTGCAATTAATTTATGCTTAACTAGTTTGCTGCTTCGACAGGCTGCCACAAAACTATGTTCTAGTGAAGGAACAGAGTTTGCATTGACCTAACAATATGGCCAACAGGAGGGCATTTAATTCAATCCCAACTAGTCTGCTACCTGCTGCCATAGAAAAGGAAATTGAGAAGAAACGGGACAGGAAGGACATTTTCTATCTATCTATCTATCTATCTATCTATCTATCTATCTATCTATCTGTATATACAGTGAAACTCCTCTACAACTAAATCATGTTTGCAGCAAGAAATTTTTCACAACACTGGGGTTTTCACTGTACCAAATTTGATCTCAGACACACACATAACACCACACACACACAAACATATGTGTACACGCACAAACAATCGTATGTGTACTCTTTATTTTTATTCCAATAGTGCATAAGTATGAGCACACACTTATTTGACACTTCATATAGTCAGTGTAGAAAGAAAAAAAAGGCGAAATTGCGAAAAATTGTGAAATTTACGATCAGCATTCACTTTGAGTTACATCGATTTCTTGGATAATGCATTTTATTTTGCTTCCTCTGTCTTTCATTTTGATCACTTTTACCCTCTCTTCCAGCGTCAGAGCACTTCTTGTCTTAGCTGCTTGACATGTATGTAGCCATTTTAGCAATGCAACGTTCATGCTGCGTCTGAATCTAACAATAACAGATACTTCCTGGACCCGGTGGCTTTTCTTTCTACTACTGTATCTCACTGTCTCTAACTCGACCTCTCCTCGATCGCCACCCAAGACAGCGTTGCTCAGCTGATGTCATGCAATGAACTTTTAAGCCAGCCACGGGACACTCCGTAGTCCTCGATGGCCATAGTTAGCGCGATGGAACTCGCCTTCGCTCTAATTAGCGCTCCAGTTAGCGCAAGGCAGGGGTGCCCATTACGTCGATCCTGATCTACCGGTAGATCTAGGACTCGTACCAATTAGATCCGAAAGGTGTAGACGAGAAAAACAACAAACATTTGTGTGTCTTTGTACATGTTAGTAATATATTTTTTGTGTTAATGCACATTGCACCCTAATCATCTTACCAGTCTCATTTTCCCAAAGAAAGATTTTTAAAATAAAATAAAATAAAGCAGGTAAATATTTAACCTACGGTGGCACGTGACTATGTCAGCGGAAGTTGTTAGTGCTCAGCAGTCTGCAATTGCAGCTTGTGATCAGAGCTGTTGCGCTCTATCTTTGATCGTCATTATTCTCATTCAGAGTTTGCTTCGTGTACAATTCACCGAGGGCAAAGAATAGGAATCTAGAGGGCTGAGGGAAGCACTTTAAAACGGTACGTGTGAGATACGATAGTCAACAGGCTGCAAAAGTGCATCGCTTGCTTCCGTGTTTGGCTTCTCATCATGGCGCGCGCACACGTGTGTGTGTGTGTGTGTGTGTGTGTGTGTGTGTGTGTGTGTGTGTGTGTGTGTGTGTGTGTGTGTGTGTGCGCGGTAAGGGGCGATCCGGGGAGGTTGGTTGAACGAAAAGTAGATCTTCGGTCCCAAAAAATTGGGCACCCCTGGCGTAAAGTTTTTAGCATGATAATAAGTAAAGCATTCGTGGAAAATTTTGTTTATTTGAATGTCCGTCGAGCCATAAGCCATAAGCAATTTATTCTGAGCAGCTAATCCAATGCATTCCATTCTATGTTCCACGGATCTAGCTACAGTATCTACACACATAGACAGTGAGGTCCCTCTTGGCCAATCGGAGGCCAGGATGATGCTCGGTAAGCCAATGGCAGAGTAGCTATGAGTATGTTGCGTTCAGGAAACTCGGAGCTGTGTCCGAAATAAACATCGTTCACTATGTAAACCAGTGTGGTGGTTGCTGTTGCCGTTTCCGAATGAAGCAGTAGAGGTCGCTGTTGGATAAGACTTCGTTGTAGTGAATCTCTTCGCGAGGCAAGAGCAGAGAAAATAATTTTGTATAACGCAACAGGGTTTTTTTCGTCGTATGGGAGGGCAGGAGAATGGGAATGGTGTTAATGCATGAAGATGTTTTCACATTTTCACCCATGTAGGTTTCGTTCTAGAGGAGTTTCACTGTTTATATATATATCGCATTCCATAACTCCATAACATAATTGTTCTCAAGCCCTTTAAACCATGTCCCAACTAAAAAAAAAATACTGAGGACTCTGAGCTCCAACATTTAAATACAGTGGCATAGGAGGTGGAAGAATATAATTGCAAGTAACTGGAACATTCAATTGCCTGAATAAAAATGCACACAAAAGTTAAAGGCGATAAACTGGACATGTGCAATGATTCAAGTTTTTCAAGTTTCGATTTCAAGTACCACTAGAGTGAGCCCAAGTACCACACTTTAGGAATGACTGGCATAAAAGATATCACAACAAAGGTTTTCAGACTCAGTTTGTTTGGCGCTTAGACAGGCTGCCATAGACATCTTGAGAGGGTTAAAAAGGAAAAGAGGAACATTTTAATCGATTTAACAATGAGGCTGCCTCTCTCAGAAGGCGCAAGGCCCAAAAGATGGGTTGCCATAGAAAAGAACGAGCAGAAAGGGAGCAAAGTTGCAACAACCATCATAGAGTGCAATTAATTTATGCTTAACTAGTTTGCTGCTTCGACAGGCTGCCACAAAACTATGTTCTAGTGAAGGAACAGAGTTTGCATTGACCTAACAATATGGCCAACAGGAGGGCATTTAATTCAATCCCAACTAGTCTGCTACCTGCTGCCATAGAAAAGGAAATTGAGAAGAAACAGGACAGGAAGGACATTTGTGAGAGATTTTATAAATAGAAATAGAAGTACCGCAACAGGCTGGCAGTCACCTGATACCGAAACATGATTACGCATTTCGGTTTCAACAAAACAGCCGGTATTGAATTTTTCAAACATTTTTGAATACTGTATGACTAAACAATGGTTTAAGTGTGTAAACAGATCGTTTTGTGATTTTTTTCTCATGGAGTGACCAGGCCTGCAGCAAACACCTGCGAGACGCTTCAGACAACAATAATGCAACATTCATCCATCTATTCATTCCTTTGCTAAAGCGCTCATCGTGAGCTGGAGCCGATCCCAGACATCTTCAGTTCAACATTCTTGGCAACCCGAGATCAACGGCAGATTAGCGACTACTGAAAAAAATGGCGTAATCCCACATCGTTTTGTCTGCCAGATCTCCACCGGACATATGACCCGACCTATTGAACAGAGCCAAAGGATGGATTATTGCACACCCGCCTCTGGGGAAGTCAACTGGAAGACGGGGATTGAAAAGCTCTTTGGAAAAGTGCAACACGCCGAGAGGAGATAAGAGCCATTCCGTGAGGGAGAGTGCTACGGTTGTTGTGTGTATTTATGAGTGTTGCATCAAGGACCGTTAATGAACACTCTCTGAGCATAATTGTAGTCTTCTGGCAGGTTTGGAAGTGAGAAGTATTGATTTGAAACCCGTCAAACACTTGGCTGGATTTGGCACATTTGTTATTTAACAGGTGTCGACCCGCAGGCGTCCATGATAGGGTTCACGCTACATGCACACGCGGGCGGATCTTGCACTTTTCTACTCCATCGTCTGACGTAGCTTATCGATTGGCGCCTCGAGCGGTGGTGGGATCGTAATGGGACTGGGTGACGTGTAGAAAGGTCAACATAAACGCCGGAAATTTTACCAGCCGGCCCCCGGCGTCCAGCAAGAAGCAAGATATTTGAAAACAAGTCTTCATTACCACGATGACCGACTAGAAGGGTTGCAATAAGTGGAGTTGACGGTTTCATTTGCATACACCTCCATCTCAATTAGCCAAGCTGTCAAATTAGCCAACAGCAGACATTCATACCGTTACAAGGCAGGTGTATGTTAACAGTGTGGCAGCAACCAGCAGAGGGCATATTGCCTGTTGCATAGAGGGGCTGCCATAAAAAATGAATTGAGAGTAAATAGAGAGGAGTTTTTCGAGTACTTTCAAATAATAAACAAAATATATCAAAAGTCTCTGTTGCATATTGGATAATGTGACAATCAGAGGGTGCAATATTTACAGGCTGCCACAGAAATCTTACGAGAGAGTTATTAGGGCGTGAACAAAATTTGCATTGATTAGAAATTGGAGCAAAGAATGAACTAAAGCATTTAAATCAGGCCCAAGTAGTCTTCTGCTTTGGCAGGATGAAGGAAAACAAATCATTGTATTGTATTGTATTTTTTTCCATGTGGCTAAAACCAGCAGATTAATTCAGGCCAAATTAGTTTGCTGCCTGGACGGGCTGCCATAGAAGACAATATTGAGAGTTAACAGGAAATATATTTGGGGAATATTTTTAAAATAAAAACACAACAAAACCGTGATTTAACTATGTGCAGGCATGTAAAAGGCACAGCTAATTCAGGATGTTTTTGAAAGAATTGGAAAAAAAAATAGATGCAACAATGTGGCAAAAACCATCTTGATTAGCCAAGATTTCCTGTTGGCAAACAGTGCAAATCAACGCCATTATGAGGTTATGAAGTTAGGATGGCAGATTTAGCGCCATGTTCCATTTTTGTTACTTCAGCAAAGAGCCGCCTTGTTCTATCCTGGGCTGACAGCTGCTGGCAGCTTTGAACAGCTTCACCCGCTTACACACACTATTCACACACACTATGAATGTGCATCTGCAAGCCTGAAAGGTAATGGCGGACTGAAAGTGTTTCTGTCACCGATTGCTTTTTCCTAAAGATAACGACCGGTATTTGTTGGTCTAAAAATCTGCATCGAAAATATGCTTCATAACTTCCACAACTCGTAACCAGGGATTTTTCTTTACTTGATGGTCGACGGCTGCAGGGAGGCTCATTTTACATAGAAGCTATTTATTTGTATGAATACAACAGGAGTATTCCATTTGGTGTCGAGAGAATGTGTAGTTTAAAACAAAATTGGAGTCAAGAACATATGCAGACTGGGCTGAAAAATAAGCTGCGTAGGTGCCCTCAACACAACACTGCGTAGTGACCAAAAGTCACAGTTGACTCGAATGTTAAAAACAGCGTCTGCGCATTATGTTCAATCATCTTTCATGCAGTCATTTGAAGAGACGGTTCATGGGCCTGGGTGCTGCTGTTCAAATGGGCAAACCAGCCAACTATAGTCACAATCTATCCCTAGATTTTATCATTATTTTTTTAAAGACAAAACAAAGTAAATTTGGATAATTTGGGAAATTGTTTCTCAATTGCTGTCACGCTTAGACTCACATCTTCCTATTGTTGGAAAGTTGTGACCTGTTTTATAGAAGTTAAGAACAATAAAGCATTTTTGGGGGTTTGGCCCTTAAAATACATGGATAATATGTAACATTTTTCAAGGTAGTTCTCCGTGAGTTTGGGATAGCGCTGAAAGCATATGCCGACATGTCCTGACACTTAGCCAATATTGTTTGTTCTATGTGGGAACTTAGTAGACCTCAATACTTTTATGAAAAATCTGAATCCAAACACATCTTTTTTTTTTTTTCTAGCTGCCCACGATCCATTTTTGGGAATCAGTCTACTCCACATTATGGACAAAAGTATTGGGACATTCAGGCTCTGTATGTCACATTCATCCAGAAAAACATTGATGAAAAGCGTACCCGAGTCCTCAGAGTCTTTGCTGTCTGCTGATTCCTCCATGTCGTCGTCGGACATCTCCATCTCTTCCTCGCGCCGGATGCCCATCAGCTGCTCGTTGTGCATGTTTCGAATCTCCTGGAAGACGGAACAAAGGGAAGACAAGGTCAAGATTTGATTTCACAGTGCTGGCCCTAATAGTGGAAATAAAGGGAAAGAGTGCACTTTTTCGAGCTGTATTTTTTTTCTCCTCTGCTTGCAATTTCACTGTGGCAGACAGAAATCACGTCATCCATGGCGACTCAAGTTTTATTTTAAACACAGGTGATCTTCTTTATGTCTGATTATACAGTATATAGAAAGTCCTAAAATTCAGTCAAAGAAAAAGTTGGCAACTAACAAACATTTATTAGCATATGAAATGTTCAGGCTGCTCTGTGGGGAACAAATGAACCAATGATAAGAGACAAAAAACACGATCATACGATCCCCCCCCATGACAAGATGGATGTGGTGAGCGACAGCGGTGTACTGAGGCGATAAGCGGCTCTCGATTGAGGCCGAATCATTAGGACATGAGGCAAGAAGGATCATTTTTCCCTGAAACCTGACACAAATTTCACACGCTTTTACAAACTCCTGCCCCCACCCCCTGATATTTATTATTTATTTTTTTAGGCCTGTTTCCTGTTCTCAAGTGACCAGCAGGGGAAGCTTTAAACCAGGGGCGTAGCTTATCGATTGGCGCCTCGGCGGTGGTGGGATCGTAATGGGACTGGGTGGCGTGTAGAAAGGTCAACATAAGCGGCGGAAATTTTACCAGCCGGCCCCCGCCGTCCAGCAGGAAGCAAGATATTTGAAAACAAGTCTTCATTACCACGATGACCGACTAGAAGGGTTGCAATAAGTGGAGTTGACGGTTTCATTTGCATACACCTCCATCTCAATTAGCCAAGCTGTCAAATTAGCCAACAGCAGACATTCATACCGTTACAAGGCAGGTGTATGTTAACAGTGTGGCAGCAACCAGCAGAGGGCATATTGCCTGTTGCATAGAGGGGCTGCCATAAAAAATGAATTGAGAGTAAATAGAGAGGAGTTTTTCGAGTACTTTCAAATAATAAACAAAATAAATCAAAAGTCTCTGTTGCATATTGGATAATGTGACAATCAGAGGGTGCAATATTTACAGGCTGCCACAGAAATCTTACGAGAGAGTTATTAGGGCGTGAACAAAATTTGCATTGATTAGAAATTGGAGCAAAGAATGAACTAAAGCATTTAAATCAGGCCCAAGTAGTCTTCTGCTTTGGCAGGATGAAGGAAAACAAATCATTGTATTGTATTGTATTTTTTTCCATGTGGCTAAAACCAGCAGATTAATTCAGGCCAAATTAGTTTGCTGCCTGGACGGGCTGCCATAGAAGACAATATTGAGAGTTAAGAGGAAAAATATTTGGGGAATATTTTTTAATATAAAAACACAACAATTTAACTATGTGCAGGCATGTAAAAGGCACAGCTAATTCAGGATGTTTTTGAAAGAATTGGAAAAGAAAATAGATGCAACAATGTGGCAAAAACCATCTTGATTAGCCAAGATTTCCTGTTTGCAAACAGTGCAAATCAACGCCATTATGAGGTTATGAAGTTAGGATGGCAGATTTAGCGCCATGTTCCATTTTTGTTACTTCAGCAAAGAGCCGCCTTGTTCTATCCTGGGCTGACAGCTGCTGGCAGCGATATAATCTGTTTGCGTGTTCTTCTTTATGTCTGATTATACAGTATATAGAAAGTCCTAAAATTCAGTCAAAGAAAAAGTTGGCAACTAACAAACATTTATTAGCATATTCAATGTTCAGGCTGTAAAATTTTTACCGCAATCTGCTATAAATAACCAAAATCTCAACAAAATTGTTTTTTGTGTTTCACCGTCAACATTTCGAAAATAGGCAAACATGTTGATTGCTGTTTTCCAAAGTCAAAGCAGATGTGAAGAAATCATTTATTTTCATTAAACATTTCTGAAAGACTTCAGAAATCAGACATATGTGCTTTTGAGAGGTTGAAATCAGAGGATTTGGTCAATTCACCGTTAAACAGTAGCTCTACTTAACGAATCAATTCTCAAAATAGCTGTAGATTAATTTGATGATCTATTAGTTCTGCTATGTGTATCTGACCAATTAATTTGCACGGTGAGCACTCGCGTGAAAATCTGCATAATAGAGACCAAGTCATTTTTGTTTTACAGTCGTACCTCTTAGACACTTTAAACTGATATCAATTTTTTTTTTTTAAACAAATTTGCGTTTGAGTGTCTGGCTATATCCTATAGCCGATAGCAGCTCCAGCATGAGTGTGCTCATTTTAGATTGCTTCTATTAATCTGCAATACAGTGGGAGCACCAATGACGGTAATGACTGCCTGCCATGTTTGATATCCAAAGTTGTTGTCTCGGTATAACTCTGACACCATTCCGTCAAGAAAAAACATGACTTCCGTTCACCCATTTTGTCACACGCATCCTTCCCCTATTAATAATAGAACTCAAACGCAACCATCATCATAAAACTAAGAGACTGAATAAAATATTTCTCTCCAAAGTGCTGAAGGGAGCTTAAAACAAGTGCCTGAGAGTAAATAAACTTTGAGCCATCTGTCAGCTGACATTTTTCAGACGGAGCCCGACGGCAGAGGTCACACACAAACACCTGCAGACACACACAACCATCTGCTGTACACGCGCACACACACACACACACACACACACACACACACACACACACACACACACACACACACACACACAAAAAGGCGAGTGGGGGGAGGCAGCTGTAGTCTCGGCTGTGCCTGGGAGAATGAAGTGCAGCCTTCCATGCTTCGCCTCCAGGCCAGTCAATCACACAGAACATACACAAGATGGCCGCCTGCGTGACGATCGGTCGCCTCACCTTGTCTGGTCACTCTGTTCCTGACAGAACGTATCCATCCAGTCAACCCCTCCCCATCCCTTAGCAGTTATTTGGCTCTCGGCGCCGCTAAATGCTTCTAAACCACCAACGATGCATTACTTAGCAGGAAGAAGCCAGTCATTTTCTCGCCTTTTATTTTTCTGTGAATGTCAGCCACAAAAGTGACAAACAGCTCTGGCAGAACCGCATGTGGCTTAAAGTAAACCATTTGTACTTGTTATAAAACACCACCACCACATCATATCGCAATTCTTTTTCTAGATGACTTTGTCGCGGTGAATAATATGTCTTCCCTTTGTTTTGGTCTAAAGAAGCACAAGAACACTCGGAAAGTGTTGAAACTTTTACAAAACATTTCATGAAGCGCCTAAGATTTCCTTACAAATGTGCAATTGACTTTTATCATTCACATATATGCATTGCAATTAATCCCACCGACTGTACAAAGGCACAAAACCTTAACAAGTAATTGGTATTAAAAAATAGAGTACAGTAATGCACTTTTAAGATTAAACGAGATTTATAAAGAAAGGAATTTTTAAACCATTTACACGGGCATATCAAATCTAAATGTAATCCCTGCCTACACCTTACAAACTAAGGAGATCGCTATAATATGTGTAAAAAAAAATAAAGTATACACATGTCCTTGATAGCGTCTGTTGTGTTGGGTGTGTCTCAGTGACAGACCGAGTCTGCTGTTGTCTTCTTCTCTGATCAAAACAGTGTGTCCCCCTAGCGGATATTCCATGAATTGCACCCTATTAAAAATATTCATTCCGTGTCTTTTATGCATTTTTCCACTTCTAAATGATCCTGTGGGCCTGATCAAACCTCCTTGCGGGCCGGTTCCGGCCCGCGGGCCGTATGATTGACACCCCTGCTTTAAACGGTTTTACAGAGATGCCTGGCTGCACAACAACAATGAAACTAAAGGATCACGGGTATTGGTGCTGTTGCTTGTCTTTTCTCTGTTCTCTACAAGGAGGCTCCACATAGACAAAGCGTCCACTCCCGTCCACTGTTTCTCTTATGAAACACAATAAACACAAGGCAAAAATGAATGTAAATGAAAAGCCACAACAATACAAGAGTGTTAATCTTAACGTGAACAGAGTGTTAACATAACTTCTAGGTTTAATTTGTTCCGTGACTAAGCTCTTAAAGGGGAACTCAACTTTTTTTTACATAATTGTTTTGACTTGACCTCCCCTTTACTGAAATTGCTCACATAAAGGCCATCAATTCATTCCAGAACTAATTTGTTTTTGTCAAGATTTTTTAAGACTGCAACAAAAAGTACTGTATGGCAAAATCCAAAAAGCAAAACATAACACATTAGAAAAGTCCAACACGCATGAATAGACCCGCTGTAATATTCGGTGATGAACCTCAACTTCCCACATGTAGTACTTTCTCACCCAGCGAGTGGAAATTGAATCTACCATGCCAAGTGCTGCACCCTATTTTGCCTTCATCCGATTCAAGGTTGGTTTCATTTCACCAAATCAGCATAATTCTTCATCACTTAATAGGCTAACCATAACCATCATTAATCGATGCAACTTTATCCAGAGTCTCAACAAAATTGTTTTTTTTGTGTTTCACCGTCAACATTTCCGAAAATAGGCAAACATGTTGATTGCTGTTTTCCAAAGTCAAAGCAGATGTGAAGAAATCATTTATTTTCATTAAATCAGACACATGTACTTTTGAGAGGTTGAAATCAGAGGATTTGGTCAATTCACCGTTAAACAGTAGCTCTACTTAACGAATCAATTTTCTAAATAGCTGTAGATTAATTTGATGATCTATTAGTTCTGCTATGTGTATCTGACCAATTAATTTGCACGGTGAGCACTCGCGTGAAAATCTGCATAATAGAGACCAAGTCATTTTTGTTTTCCAGTCGTACCTCTTAGACACTTTAAACTGATATCAATTTTTGTTTTTTTTAAACAAATTTGCATTTGAGTGTCTGGCTATATCCTATAGCCGATAGCAGCTCCTGTATGAGTGTGCTCATTTTGGATTGCTTCTATTAATCTGCAATACAGTGGGAGCACCAATGACGGTAATGACTGCCTGCCATGTTTGATATCCAAAGTTGTTGTCTCGGTATAACTCTGACACCATTCCTTCAAGAAAAAACATGACTTCCGTTCACCCATTTTGTCACACGCATCCTTCCCCTATTAATAATAGAACTCAAACGCAACCATCATCATAAAACTAAGAGACTGAATAAAATATTTCTCTCCAAAGAGCTGAAGGGAGCTTAAAACAAGTGCCTGAGAGTAAATAAACTTTGAGCCATCTGTCAGCTGACATTTTTCAGACGGAGCCCGACGGCAGAGGTCACACACAAACACCTGCAGACACACACAACCATCTGCTGTACACGCGCACACACACACACACACACACACACACACACACACACACACACACACACACACACACACACACACACACACACACACACACACACACACACACACACACAAAAAGGCTAGTGGGGGAAGGCAGCTGTAGTCTCGGCTGTGCCTGGGAGAATGAAGTGCAGCCTTCCATGCTTCGCCTCCAGGCCAGTCAATCACACAGAACATACACAAGATGGCCGCCTGCGTGACGATCGGTCGCCTCACCTTGTCTGGTCACTCTGTTCCTGACAGAACGTATCCATCCAGTCAACCCCCCACCCCCCATCCCTTAGCAGTTATTTGGCTCTCGGGCGCCGCTAAATGCTTCTAAACCACCAACGATGCATTACTTAGCAGGAAGAAGCCAGTCATTTTCTCGCCTTTTATTTTATCTGTGAATGTCAGCCACAAAAGTGACAAACAGCTCTGGCAGAACCGCATGTGGCTTAAAGTAAACCATTTGTACTTGTTATAAAACACCACCACCACATCATATCGCAATTCTTTTTTTCTAGATGACTTTGTCGCGGTGATTGAAAATGCACCCTTTTTTTCAATCATTCATTCATTCATTTTCCGAACCACTTAATCCTCACTAGGGTCGCGGGGGGTGCTGGAGCCTATCCCAGCTGTCTCCGGGCAGTAGGCGGGGGACACCCTGAATCGGTTGCCATCCAATCGCAGGGCACACAGAGACAAACAACCATCCGTTCAATCAGCTTGCCATGCATGTTTTTGGAATGTGGGAGGAAACCGGAGTACCCGAAGAAAACCCACGCAGGCCCGGAGAGAACATGCAAACTCCACACAGGGAGGCCGGAGCTGGAATTGAACCCGGTACCTCTGCACTGTGAAGCCGACGTGCTAACCACTGGACTACCGGGCATCCGCATCCGATTTTCATAAGAATAATAAGATAATAATAACAATATGTACTTTATTAATATATTTAGTAATATTTATGAATGAAAGGTTAGGTTCAGTTAGAGGTGGAATTTTAAGGTACAACTTAAAATTAAAATGGAAATAATCTGATGTGGTAAGAAAAAAAAAAATCAGCATCAGAAATAAGTTTGGAGACACATAAAACCATCTCTAGGTAAAATTTTCTGTTGATCAGTGGTATTTACATTTCTTTGTTTTTTAGTACAATGCTGTAGAATTTATTTTTCTCATTAATAACATGTTTTAAACCTTTTTAAGAGAGTTGGGGGGGGGTGTAATGAATTTACTTGCACCACTGTGGTTAAAATTGTCATGTTCACTTTTGGAGAACAAGGAACGAGATTTATACATACTGTGTATACTATATATGTCTCTTGCCTTATTTGTTATGCTGGTGCTGTAAGTAGCTGGATTGGGATATATTCAAATTGTAATTTCAATAAATAGTAATATTCAATTTTTTACTTTTCAATGTTATCGTAGTAAATGTTAAAATAATGTGCACATTCAAGTGCCTTTTCCTTCAACACACACTCAATAAATCCAACCTAATTTGATATACTATTTACTGATAAGTGGGTGGAAGAGAAAGACGACAAAGGTTATTTTGCAGCACATTTCAATTTTTGAGGACTTTCTCACGGTTAATTTTTGCATGAATGATGCCTTATCCGCCCACAGTATTTTCTTCCACTTGCACTGACGGTCATGCTTCACCTTCCCTAGTGTAAAAGCCTTTTTTTTTAAACGAGCCCATTAAAAAAGGAAGAAGGCACGAATCCCTGAGGCTCTATGAAAACAAAATGGTCTTGCTTATACCAGTCTGATGCACGACTCATCCAGAAACCCCAATGGCCAGATGGAAGAAGGGTGTATGAGAAGAATGGTCTTTACATCATGTGTGCATACAAGTAAAGCGTGTGATTACATCGAAACGATTACCAATCATTGGTCACACACTTGGGACACAAAGCCTCTTTCATACAGAGACTACATCCAGCTTTTTACAGGCAGTGTTCAGCACCTACCTTTAAAAAGCCCTTGCTGTGCGATTTGCACATGTATGTGTGTACATGTTTGTTTTATTGCCACTGTAACCTGATACAGTGGCACCTTGACTTGTGAATACAATTTGTCCATTCATAACCTTGTAATGCAACTTACCTTCCTATCAAATCATTTTTCCCATTTAAATGGATTGAAATGCCCTTAATTCGTTCCAGCACCCTGCCAAAAATGAAGATTTTGTTCAAAAAACAAAAACAAAAAACCCATACTAAATTGGGTAGAAAGAGCAAAGGGCTGCAAAAAACGAATAAACTGGTTTTATGAAGTGTAATTAGGGATCAGGGGTCACCAACATTTTCTTCTTGGCTACTGATTAATGCAAAGAGCTACCAGTTGGATACACACTTCTATCATTACACATTTTCTCAAAATAACTAATAATGTTGTTGATAATTAATGATATTCATTTATGCGATGACACTGATCATGTTAATAATTGCTCACAATAACGGGAAACATATCTGGGTGCAACATTTCGTTGACCCCAACGGTACATACTACAGTATCTGTGTGTTGACATCAAGAGAGATCAGCCTCCAGCAACTCCTTGCGAGTGCTCTCATTTATAATGTGTGTCATTTACTGTCCCTTTCAATAAACAGTGCATTTGTAACTGTGGCTCGCCTTGCCCATAATCCAGAGCATTACACCACCCTGCCCTATTTGTTCTACTGCAAAACATGTACTTTGGAGCACCGGTAAGTCAAGGTATCACTGTATTATCCTATGACACTTACCAAATAGATTTGATTTTACGCGGTCCAGGCTGCACCACAATCCAAATATTATCGTTAAAAAAAGTAGATAGCATCATGCTAATCGATCTATTTGATGAGCTTGTAAAAATAATTTATTGATACTGCAACGATTAGTTACAAAACAAAGTTGATTAAAAAAAACAAACAAAACCTTTTGTACAAAGTTACCTCATATCTGGATTACCATGTCTCTCGTTCCCTTCATGTGGGAGGCAAGTGATGGAGGAACTCTCGTTTTCCAGGATGTTCTGGCTTCATTCAACTACTTACTGTCACATACGGAGTCTCTAATGCTTGCCTGATCTGAGTTGTGCTTCAACATTTACTTGGTAGAAACAAACCTTTCCCATACTGTATGTAAAAAACAGCATTAGCAACAATCTAGTAAAACGCCCCCCCAACCCCCGCCCCAAAAAAAGCAGTACCAACCTCGGCTTGCTTGCGCCACACATCCAGGTTCTTGCGCTGTGCTTTGGAGAAATGGTCCCATGCCTTTTGTTTGGAAGCGGCTTGGAATACAGACACAATCTGCTCAACTGCGGCGGGATGAAGAGAGGAGGTCGGAGGGAGGATAGCAGAGACCATCCAGAGATCAGAGAGAGACAGAGGGCAAGGTGGGAGGGAGCAGAGGAGCGAGAGAGTGGAGTCAAACTATCGGGGTCTAAAAGAACTGACTCTGTGTGTGTGTGTGTGTGTGTGTGTGTGTGTGTGTGTGTGTGTGTGTGCGTGTGTGTTGTCTTTTTACCTGTGGATACCAAAGTACCTTGCAGTTTGATTTCTAGATACACTATATGGACAAAAGTAGCGGAACAACATCTTAACCAATGATCATCATCATTAGTTCTCTTTGATTTCTTCATATTTGTGTACATCTGGATTCAATAAGAACAGTTTGGAGTAAGGCCTTGTCCAGTTCCAGCCTGATTGTTAGCCGGTGCATAAATGCTTGTTCGGATGAGTTTGGCGTGGAAGGACCGTGCTCCAAGTTCTCTGGGATGTCGAAAATGAGGGAGCCTGCCTGGACGGAAATTCCAAAATGTTGTAAAAAGAGAATTTTCGTTTCCTGATAGGTGTGATTAACCCAGTACTTTTGTCCAAGAGTGTAGTTGCCGCATGTCTTGAAATTGATTCATTCAGTTTTTTTTGACATCTTGATGGAAAACATATGTTTTTCCATCATCATCATCATTACAAAATTCTGAGGAGTTTTGCCTACTTTTGATTACTTACACAGCAGTTCACTTATTCATTTATTTATTTTTAATTATGACATTTAAGAGTTAGAATGTTACACTGCATCAATAGTTAATAGAGGCCGGGATCTGGAAAGGATTTCCTCCAATAATGGTGGCAACTCTTCCTCAAAATGATGGCTCCTTGGATTGCTCACCAGCCAATCGCATGGGACATATAGACAAGCAAGTCAGAACCACATTCACAACTAAGGACAATTTAGAGTCTTCTTCAGGGCTGGGAGTTTAATCAAAATTAAATTTTAGTCTCTCTCAATCATAAAAAAAGCACGATTGTGACGCCTGTTGCTCTAGCGACACTGAGCGTTACCTTGAGATGTTTTATTGATGCCCCCGTTGGAGTTTACCGTAAAATAAAACACACAACATAAAGAATGACACATCTTGTACATTTAAATACAAAATGTACTTCGCTCTTGAAACATCAGCAGCTTATTGCTAGGAGTCAATGGAAAACCACATTGATGGGCGAGCAAAAATTTACCTTCAAATAATGAATAGTCACAAAGAAATGAAAATAATTCAGTATAACGATATTCACAGTCATATCATCTTCTTAATCTGAGAAAAAACAAGGTAAATTATTGACGTACAATCGTGACTTTCTTTTTCTACTGTGTTTATGATAATGTAAGCGTGTATTTCCGGGCATGTGTTGCACCACACTGTCCATAAGAGGTCAAGGTGCACACAGCCGGTATTTTTTTTTGTCTTGCTATTATTTTGTTAAATATGTTTAATTTATTTTCTAGTTGTTCTTTGAAGTTATTAAAAAGTTGGATTTCGGTCGCCGAACACATTTATTCATCGTGATTTCACGATCAATCAAAATAATTGGCACAATTACTTGTTCCAGAATCGTCCAGAGAAATACAATGAAAAAACGGGAGAACATGAACTTCACCCGGAAGGAGCTGAGAATAGAATGCCAAGACCACGAAGGCGACGTGCCACACGCATGTTGTTCATGGTGCTCCACCGAAACACATCTTGAACAAAAAAACAAACAGCATAGGCTGGTGGATTCCAATGCCGCAGCGAGGACACAATTTGCTCTCATATGGGGTGGTCATGACGGACAGTATGGGTGCTCTGGGCATCCCACAAGTCCTAATGCATATAGGAGGGAAGTCAATACGACCACCGCATCAGAGGCGCGTGTGCGCAGAGAGTGGCGAGCGAGAGATCAATAGCGTTGTCCCAAGTGCTCTGTAATTTGATGGTGCTGATCGATACGGAAGGCAGAGTGAGTTTCATGCGAGACGTGTGAGAGGACGGCACGCTTATTCCGCAGGTGTTGATTGGGACTATTTATCTGCTCGGAAACACCAGTTGCTTTAGATATCTTTTTAATTGTTATTCCGCAGCTTGTTTGGCACCACAAATTGTATGATCTCCAATAACTATGAGCTTTAGTGCCGCACTATAAATACGAGCGCAGAGCGGTGTTACCTAAAGTGATTAACATACCGTATTTTCACGACCATAAGGCGCCATTAAAAGTCTTAAATTTTCTCCAAAGTGGACAGGACGCCTTATAATGCGGAGCGTCTAGTGTTTGAGCCGAGTTCCAAATCCTGACTGAGAGCCGACACGCTGTTTATATAGAGAAAAGGCGGAAGTGGGCGTGAACAGGCATGCGGGGAAAGCAGCCAGCCAATCAGTGAAGGGTAGGCGTGTAAGTGGCCCGCGAGTGCGACCAGGCGTGCGGGAAAGCAGCCGGCCAATCAGTGAAGGGTGGGCGTGTAAGTGGCCGTGAATGAGGACGTGAGAGAGGCCAGCCATGCCGGAAAGCAGCCGGCCAATCAGTGAAGGGTGGGCGTGCCACATGGCAATGAGAGTGACGAGAGGGAACCCGGCGTTTTTTATGGACTACCGGCACTTGCACAATTGTTCAATTCGGACACAGAAGATGAGGACTTTGATGGATTTCTGGGTGATGATTGATCGAAAAACGTGAGTACATTGTAAGATGTCGAAATAAAGTACAACCGATCTCAGTTTTGCTTCCGTTGCCTTTTTAAAAACTTGTTTTTAGCATGTCTTAGCATGCTACGCTATGCTTCAAGCTAACGTGTTTTTAGCACCAGTTTTGTTTTGGGTGTACCGTACTTGCACATATGTAGGCAACAAAGGTTTTGTATTTGGACACAACCAGAAGAACGGTTTTCAACAGTGCCCACTCTGAGAACCTGTTTTCAAATATATTAACTGCAAAAGGGTTTCTTGAAAACAGATGTTCAATTATGATAGTTCAAAACAATGCTGTATCATTTACAGCAACCTCCTTATTTTCATAGCAGTGGTTTGTATGTTGATATTCCCCCTATCCGACTGGCTCCTACTTAAAACGATGTAGCAAAAACTGAACCAAAACCTCAGATTTTTGAGGATTCTGCTTGATTACCTGCTGCTGGTCAATTTCCCTGCAAGTCACGGTCTCCCATCAACAAGCAATAACACACAAACAAAAGTACTTACTTCTGGTGCAGCATTCAGAGCTTCAGATATGTCTTGTACAACTTGTGTGTAAAGTCATTTGAACCAGAATGCCCTGTGCAATGTTTCAATCATCGGAAAACCAAGAAACATACTGGACTACTTTTCATTTCTTTTCCATTCATAGCCTATCATGTATATTATGAGAACAATAACATAAATAACAATAAACTCCCTAGAAATATTGTGAAAAAGGTTTGAAACTCACACTGAGCAAGTATGCCCGACAGCGCCGTCTTGAACTTGTCTTTGGCCTCCTCCATCTCTTTCTCGTGCTGACTCTTCTCCGTCATCAGCCGGCGAATGTGGCTGTTGGACGACTGGATCATGGAGTAGAAGTTGTTGGCGTTGCGGCGGTTGACTTCGCCACGCTCCAGCCATGTCAGAAGTACACGCACTGCCTCTGCGAACTTGCTGTCGTCTGGTTAAAAAAGGCAAGGTAGTCGGGTATTATCAGATGGTGAGGGACTGTCACTGTTCGGAAGGGTGGGGTAAGGGACAGGGGGGGATTTTCATGGAATGTCCTTCATAAAGTAAACACTTATATATAGTCAAACCTTGGTTTTCGAACATCTCTGTTCTTGACCAAATCGGTTTTCGACCAAACTAAGCGCACTTGAATGCGCCACTTGACTCCTCTCGCTTTCCTTACACGAGGAAGCGTTCCATTGTGTAGCATGTAGCGTTCCATTGTGAGGAGGCGTGTTCAATAAGGATATTTTTTTAAAGAGCGAATTGTTCGAAAACCGAAACCAGACGTGTTCAATAAAAAAGTTTATTGAACACGTCTGCTCACAATGGAAAGCGACACGAGGAAGCGTCACTTCCTCGTCTACCTGAGGAAGCGTCATTTCCTCGTGTAAGGAAGGCGAGAGGAGTCAAGTGGTGCTTTCAAGTGCGCTCAGTTGGAAATTTGTTCGTCATCCGAGGCATAAAAAAAAAACTCGAAATTTTTTAATCGAGAACTGAGACGTTCGAAAACCGAGGTTTGACTGTATATATAAGAACATACTATAACATTGGACTAAGCCCCTTTTCACCATTTGCAATTCACACACATTTTTTTGCTGCATTTTTTTTTTCTGGGGCAATGATCTTCTGCTGTTTGCTGAAATACTGTATGCTCCTGTGATTATCAGGCCTTTAGATGTCACAAGATGGCACCAAAGCTATGGCTAATACGAAAGTAGAAACTGATTAGCTGACTAATTGATTGACAAGAATCCTGTCATTTGTGTGGAACAGGTCAATGTCTGAAAGCAACAGAGCGCAAACAGAGCACACTAACTGACTTCAGCCTGAAGAGGCGCTGTGGATGGCAATGCTGTGTGTTATACACATATGACCCACGGCATAGTCAAAATGGACACAAAATAACAGCGGTTGATTAAAAGATCATATCAGCAAAAAACCTGTTTGGAGCAGCTCTGGTGCTGCTTTTTTGTAATTTCAGGACCTGGATGACTTGCTGTGATTAATGGAGCAAGAAATTCTGCTGTGTCGCAGAATATTGTATTGGTGAATGTCCATCTTTGAATAGCTCAAAAAAGGAGACGCCGTGTCAAAGTCTTGATTTAAATCCATTCCTATTTCTCGAGAGCTCGAGAATGACTGAGTTGCACATGATTCTGCAAAGAGACTCACCACTAATGATCACAAATGCTTGAGTTCAAACGGTTATAGGTTCAAAGGGCAATTCCTTTTTCAGTACCAAACAGGTTAGAATTTTCCCCCCTCAAAAATAAAATCACATTTAGAAACCACAGCTTATTTACAATTGATTTTTACAATTGGTTTGATGTTTCTACACAATTCCATGGGGAAAAAAATCTTACCTTAAGATAGGGGACAAATACATGTTCAAGGCACTCTATCTATTTTTGCCATCTGAAATTAAAATGGACAAAGTATTTTAGGAAACAACAGGGGTCCAAGTGGCCATGCTGAGTTTTAAAATCAGTAGTGTTCTTACTTTTATACAAAACAAAACTTCCCTGAGGGTGTGAAGAGCTCTGACAGGAAATACGAAACAAACCTGTCGGGCATCCTGAGTTCCTTCAAAGTTTTTGCACGTAAAAAAAAGAAATCAATAAGGTTCTTGGCTCTGATAGAGGCCTGCAAGTTTGATGGAACTTGCAGCTTCAACGAGAAGAGCGAAGGGCGGGCTTGCGGAAAAGATGAAAAATGAAACAAAAAGCACAGGTGAGTGAGTGGAACGCTGGCCTGCGGGATGAAAGGGAAAACACAAGCGGACATATGACAAATGGCCTTACACAGACATACACAGAGAAAGGGGGACGGTGGGAGGTCATTTATCGACTGCCAGCTTGTAAAGTGCATCTGTGAGCTTGTTGCCATCAATAAATAGCAAGGATTGTTCTTTGGGAGAACAGGGAAGAGGGATTCCCTGCTTCCCTGCTGCCCCCCCGCAGATTCAGGGAAAGCGTCATTTCACAAGAGCCAATGCCAAGCGATTAAAAATAAATCCTTGGCCTGGGTCGAGAGAGGAGAGCCAAGAAAGACACAATGATGGAGAGCGGCTTTCAAGTGAAGGGGCGTTGTGTTATCAGGTAGCCCGAGACTGAAAGAGACCTGGATTTGTCTGCCCTCATTAGAGAAACACGTTTGTTCAGCCAGAAACACAGAGAGGACACTTCAGGAGTGTGGAGAGGAAGCGACAGGCTTGGAAACGGCTCATTTGAGTCAGGGGATAAAACTTGATGGATTTAACTCGCAAGATTGGAAGCTCCAAAGGGAAACAACTCACAAAAGTGCTACGGTGTGGAGTTCATTCAGCTGATTGTGATTGGTTGACCCTGAGAACAGCCATCACCCAGTTTAAGAGGGTGTCAAGGTGGGGGGAATTGTCAACGGTTCCAAAGACCAGTCAGAGTTCGCACAAAACCCTCAGGCTTCTGCTAGCGAGAAAGAAAAGTCAGCAAAAGGCTACTAGAACAGCTGAACTTTATTTGGGATTGACGTAAGGAAATGGTGGCAGTTTTGTGCTGACTCAATGGATGGTTGGTTGAAGTGGATCAGATTCAAACCTCCCAGTTAAAGAGGGCGTGCACACTTGTGCAACCACATTATCGCTTTTGTTTACTGGATCTCTCAAGAAGATAAAATGAATAAATACTTTGAGTTGTACGGGGTTACTGGTCACAGTAGAATTAGAATCTTTGTAAAAAGTGCCGAAAAAGGTGAAATGATTTATCTTGGTCTCTTTTTTAATATATTTTGCAAGTGACTTAGATTGTCATATGATGAGAATAAAAAGTAATTGCAAGGAAAAAAATAGTTTGGAACTCCATGCGAATGAAGCCACTATCTTCAGGAGGAGTTTTGTGTTTCTTTGATAAAATTGCATTATTTGAAGAAAAAAGTGCAGTACAAAGCCAAGAAAATATTAACATGATTTAAGTTGGATTTATTCGATAAAAAGTAGCATGGGGTGAGAGGGTGGAGGGGGGGAGTATTTCTTTTCCATTTTAGGAGGAATTTTGTTATCATATGAGAATTCATTTGCATTTTATCTTGGAAAAAATGACTTGTTTAAAGTAAGGCAGAATACTAAGCAAATCTATTTGGAATATAGAGAGTGTAATGTTCTGATTTATTTATTTTATTTTATTTTTTTAATGAGGAAATCATTTTTTTAAGATTGTGGATTTCATGAGGATTCTTTTTTTCTTTTTTTGTATGCTCCAAGGTAGGACTGGCCGTTAATGTATCGTGATAGACAGGTGATCAATGACAATGTAAAAGGACAGTAAATATATTATCTCTTTACTGCCCTTGTAAATTTATTACATTATTTTGTTTGTAAATGCTTTTATTATTGTTTTTTTAATGGTGAAGCACACTGAGTTTGTGTATGAAATGTGGTACCTAAAAAAGCTGTCTTAAAAAGCCAAGGCTTTGCAAGAAAAACAAAACAAAACAGTGGGCGGGGAGTAAAGTGGTACATTTATGACAGTAAATTCCAATTTATTTTACATTAAAAAATCTGATTTGATAAGAGTTGTATTGTTCACATACCAGTAGCTTTTAAGTAAAAAACAAACAAACTATCAATTATAGTCACATGAGAATGAAGTCTATTTTCTCAGATTACGTCAGACTACATTTATTCTTGTATGTATGTAACCATGTATGTTATGGTTATGGTTAGGAAGGTAATGTGACTGTAGAGTCAGAAAGGTTTAAAAATGGTGCCAATTGATCGTGGAACTGATTAGTTCCAGGAACATTATTTTCTTTGGGAAAGGTTGCTTTAAAATGAGAACAACTCTGAAATCAACCAGTATCCTGAAACTGATTATGTTTGACTTTGGAGGTTCCACTGGTATTTGACACGACACAAAACTACGATTTAATACTTAACCTTTAATCTTGTCGCCCAACTGGCTGCACTCGTGCTCTGAGAAGTGCACGATGGGGGGAGGCGAGGGCGGCCGTAAGCGGTCTTCCTCCATCTTGCGCCGGTGCCGCTCTTCTCTGGCCATCATGCGCTGGCGACATTCCCACTCATAGAGGTCGTCCCGGGCCTGGGCGAAGTCCACATGGAGGCGGCCCGTGTCTTTTTTGTCTGTACTAGAGCCCAGACGGATGCGATAACCTTGAGAGACAACAGACGAGACCAGCGCAACTCAAAATACGACACCGTGGATCTTGAGGTCCGACAACCTGATGTGTTTTGCGCATTGGCGCCAATGGCTGTCAGATATTAAAATGTTTATAAAAATGCACATTATGGTTTTCAGCAGATATTTGACAGTAAAACGACAGTGCTGAGCCGGGTTTCAAAAAGCGAAACTGATTGAAAGTGATACGTGGATAGCGACGGAAGCCTCCTTTTTGACAGCGGTCGACTTTTTATAGCCCAATCATATGAGAGAGACTCACCATTTTCTCAATGATGCCTTCATACTTGCACCTCAAATACATGAATTTTGGGGAACCGCTCAGCTCCCCATTGAAGAAATATCAAACCGCTGAGTTATAGGATGACACAGGAGACATGAAAGTGAGCACTAAGGAGACTTAGTCCATATTTTGTACGCCTTGCTCCTCAGCTAATATGGCTCAGATCATCTTCCACAAATTGTATTTGGGACAAAAGCGAAACTGATTGAAAGTGATACGTGGATGGCGACGGAAGCCTCCTTTTTGACAGAGGTCGACTTTTTATAGCCCATTCATATGAGAGAGACTCACCATTTTCTCAATGATGCCTTCATACTTGCACCTCAAATACATGAATTTTGGGGAACCGCTCAGCTCCCCATTGAAGAAATATCAATCCGCTGAGTTATAGGATGACACAGGAGACATGAAAGTGAGCACTAAGGAGACTTAGTCCATATTTTGTACGCCTTGCTCCTCAGCTAATATGGCTCAGATCATCTTCCACAAATTGTATTTGGGACATTTGAGACTATTGATTCTTACCGTCAGCCACCATCTTCGTTGCTCGCTGGCTACAGCAGATGTATAAAGGAGTATAAATACATAAATATCCGTTTTGTGTCTCGCTGCCGTGGCTGGCAAAACAAACGAAGTGTGTGTGTGTGTGTGTGTGTGTGTGTGTGTGTATATATATATATATATATATATATATATATATATATATATACACACACACACACACCACTTAAAGAGGTACCTAACTACTCATGAATATAGGAAAAAAAGCACTTGTATAACGATTCAAAATGTATTGCATGTGAAAATTACAAATTGTGTCCAAATGTCGGAAAATCCCGTCAAATCAACGCCTTCCTTCTAATTGGCAACTGGTGCTCTCTGCTGTTGTCGAAGTCATTTGTTGCAAGAATACAAATACTGCTACTAGTCACTTAAAATGGTTCAATGATTTTCTGCACCAACTGTACAACTGTCATAGTATTGTATTCTACCACTGATCACTTTAGCTCCGCTTGATACTTTGCACATTGTCTCACAGTTGTCACTGGGTGGTACCACCGCACTACGGTTCACTTACATTACGAAATGTCCTTCCATACTTATTTGTCATGTCCTTGTTTATGATGAAACTAATGCAGCGTGTTATACCGGAGACAAATTCCTTGTGTGTTCTACATACTTGGCCAATAAAGATGATTCTGATTATGAATAATCATTGATAAGAATTGCTTCAGATTGTGGGTCCACGTCGAATGCATTCAGCAAGGGTGACAACCCCACATTACTCGGCGTGACTGACTGCAGATCCTGAATTACCAGCTGAGACATAAACAGCCTATTTGCCGCAATGCTGATTCACACCTGCCTCTGCACAGCAACGCTAGCCGAGGCTCATGGGTATTGTAGTATCCCACGCCATCTGTCTTCCCAAACTATTGACGTGTGATTCATCGAGCGTTGGCTCAAGGAAGTTGCAATGATTACAAATGCGTCACCCAAGGGATCGTCACTTTTTAGCACTTTAGCTTGCTTTAGATCGCAAAAAGAACATTCTGTCTGGTGTAATTACCGCAGATGGGGTGTCTGTATTTGTAAGCATTGTTGGTAAATTGTAGCAATATTACTTGTGGTATTCACAGAGGAATGCCCTCCAGCAAATAGCAAAGAAAGTAATACATGTCTTCCAGATATGTTATAATTCAACTAGATTAATAGTTTAAAGCAAGCTGTAAATAAACCCGTGTCAGTGTCATTCCAATTTCATACTTCAGCATTACCCGGAAAAATAAATGGCTTACAAATGATTTGAATGAATGAATTTAAATAAATAAATAAACATTGAGTGACCTTTGAAAAACCCGCTCAGCATAACTAAAGCATACATGGCTGTTTTTATTGTGTTCAGACGAAACTTGGCTCCTCCCTATCATCCAAAGACTGTATCTTAGAAGAAGAATCAAGATGGACCACTTAAACATGCTTCCATGATGCCAAATTCAATTTTTCTATTATCCAGCGATGTCGCCAACAGGTGGCAGTATAATACAGTCATTCAGACACCAATGAATAAGAGTTCCATAGTGACATTAAATGATTGTAAGCTGAAATAATATTAGTTGTTTTTCGTGGAGGATAAAGAATATATGGCTGAGAGTATTGTTATATTTTCTGTCTATGTGTTTCTGCACCATTTGTCTTCGAACATGTATTGCTGAAAGGATTATAACACCACAACAACCCGATGCTTTTTGAAGACCTTGAATGACCTTTTCTATTGTTTTTAGAATCATGCTGAATGGACTTATCTAAAGTGAAACTACGTGGTTGTGTTAAATACACAACATCTAATTTGCTTTGCTTTATATTTAGTTTGACAGTCACCAACTGAGAGTGGCAATAAGCAGCACTAAGCCTCTTTGTGGGGGTGGTCATGTGACTGACTGAGGGGTTGTGTGTGTATGTGTGTGAAGCGGAGCTCCAGTTCATGTATTAGCCAGTAGTTTGGACACACACAGTCGCTGCACATACACCGCAGCCTGAACACTCTGAGATCTCCCGACATGAAATATTGAAGTGCTGCTATATTGCGCGGCAGACCTAACTTCAAGCCCCTGATCTCCAGCTCATTTCTTTTCCCGTTTGTGCAATCCCCACCCCATCAAAAGCCCCTGCCACCGCCACTGTCTCCAGTGATGAGAATTGAGTGAGTCTCACACACACTGGACACCGTCGCAGTGTTACGTTGAAGGGCATCCGGACAAAAATACACTCTGGATCTTTTTCACAACAATTGGTTCATAAAATGGATTTTTAAAGTCCACGAGTCATCCTGAGTAAAAATTGAATGTAAATGAATAGTTAATATGTGGAGGTGACATCATCACTATCATGTCATTGTTAAAAACAGCAGGGTACACCTGACATGCACACACTGCACACTCTGGATTTACTTGTGTACACCTTGAATACACCCTTTGAATACCATTACACGATACATAGCTCTATTCCCCCTCTGTCCCGTTCCAACAGGATTTGTGGCCCCTCCATACACCCTCTATACTGTACATTCTATTCACCACTGAATAAACCCTGCAAACACCTTCTTGACGCCAAGTACAAGATACTGTACAACCGCTATATTCCCTTTGTAAACCTCTGTTCACTTGCTAATAATCGAATGTTTACCCTGTGGAAAGCTTATCCACTGTACGCCTTCTATACATTCTCTGTTCATCTTCAATATGCCGCTCTGCACCCACTGTCCAGACACACACTGTGTACCCAGTAGACTATAACCTTTATACAACCCACATGTATAGTATACCCTTCTCCTGTCTCTATATAACACCTTTAGTAATTTCTACTGAGTGACCAGCGCAAAATCAGCGTGACCAGTGATGCAAATCTGCAATGAGGCGGGTTAAACCGGTTTATTGGCACCAAGTAGCACTTCATCGGCAAACCTCCAAATTACATTTGTCAATTAGCGGAGAAGATCAGCATGTAGTGGACACAGTGCCAAACACAAACAGCATGAAGAGGTCTATATTGCGTACCTTAAGTAGTGCACCTCATTTTGGCTCAAGACATGAACAACCATCGTGATTAACGATCAATCAATTCATTAGGGACACATTGTTACTGATATAAGTAATAATGCTAATCGATGCAAGTCAGTACCAATACAGCAGAGTGAAATGGATGGATGCATTACGCATTTGTCAACTAAAATAGTGCATTAGTGGCAATGTTCCTGTGTCGACAAAAATAGTTGGATCAGTTCGGAGGAAATTATGATGTTCGCACAGTGAAGGCGTCATTATGGATTTTCAATAGGTCGGGACATGCAATCTTTCTATCAATCGACGGTGGAAAGAATAGCCACCAGGAATAGTGGCAAGGTTGAGAAATGTTCCTTACCGGACAAGAAGAGGGCCTTGTCCACTGTGAACTCCTCGGCGAATCGAATATGGCAGAAGTTCTTCTTGCTTTTACGAATGGCCGTGATATCGCCGCACTGTCCAAACACCTCCATGATGAGCTGTTCATTGGCGTTCTCAGGCAGGCCGCCAACAAACACCGTCTTACAACCTGGAGGGCGCTCTCGAGTTGCTGGAGGTGGGAGATCTGTTGGTTGAAAAAGAATGGCTGGGCTGAAAACTGGAGATGGGGATAGTAAACGAACGTGTTTTTTTTACCCATTCACTGGCGTGCCAACCAATGAATCATTTATTGCTAGCAAGAATATTGTGTGAAGATTAAATAGTTGAGGGACAACGTTTTGGATGGCAATAAAATCCAAGTCACAACAGTATTTTACTATTAAGAGCAGAGAAGGGAGCAGTAGCGACAATTGAAAAATACTAAATAATTTAACACGTACTTGAAACAGCAACATCTGAATAATGCCTGTTCTATCGGGCTCAATAAAAAAAAAGACGTCTAAGCGCTGCAATACATCAAACTGAAGAGGAGGTGGGGGTGGGGGTGGGGTTGATAACCGACATTGTTATCCTGAAGAATAGCAAAAATCCATTAAGATGTTAAGGAAAATTTCCTAAGAGGGAATGGCACAGTAGACAGCAAAATCCGGTCTAAATAATCCACTTCTCACGGGACGCCCGAAGGAACACATCATCAAAAGCCGAGCACATGAATAGGGATGACTTGAGAGCAATGGCTTCTTGATTGTATTTGTAAGATTAATGCCACTAGTTTAGCATCCCATGCATGAAAATGAACCAAGATTCAGGCCCCTCTGCTTGGCTGCAATCACTTATAAAAAGTCGACGAGTGTTGATTGATCTCGTCTCCAATAGATTCGCCACGGTTGATATGATTGGAGGAGTCGACGACGGGAGAATCAGATTATCCAAGGCATGCCAAGGATGCTTATCGTGCTGTTGGAGAAGCTCTGCGGGCTTCCAGACAATCTGACTTGGATACTTAGAAGAACAGCAACCTTTGGGTCAGAGTCGGGACGGGCCTGCACTTGCATCATTTTAGACGAAGACAAAAGGCATTTAGAAGACTTTAAATGTGCGACGTCTGTAATTTAAAGGCACCAACCCGATGGGTGGGACATGAAGGTGCTCTGCCAGTTGGTGTGATCTTAGCACACCTTTGAGGAGCTGTTGTACTGTAGCTTCAAATACTGAGAGGGTGAAGCTCACCCACTTGCTAGATTCTAATTTAACATAAATATACACACTGAGTCAATTTCCTGGAAGCTTGCGGATCAAATAAGTGTGAGATTGAGGCCCAAAGCAAATCATTTGTCATCAATTACAACATTAGGGTTCTGAAATACCTTCAAATATGAAAAATAATTTGGATTTTCGAGACGGTAAGAGTAGAACAGCATAGAACAGCATAGAAAGCAGCTACTTTATTGAACTTACCGTATTTTCTGGACTATAAGTAGTTATTTTCATCGTTTGGCCGGCAGTGCGATTTATACCCTGGAGCAACTTGTTAGTTAAATTATTAACACATTTTATATCATTATTATTATCATTTCACATGTTATTTTCACATTAAAACTCAGGAGGGCGCACTAGGCCTGTGTTGATAAGTCAATGATGAGTCTGATATAAGTGACCTAAAAGAGGAAGCGGCGCATCTTCTACATCCGGAGTTGGCAGAGTTGTTTAAAACTGACACTGATGGTTTGGTAAACTTGTTATCATTTCTTTATGCTGTAGTTATCTGAATAACTCATGAATATGTCACATGAAGATATCAGGCATGTTCTCAGTTTGTTGTTTATGCGTCATGTAACGTTAGCATATCGCACACTTATTCAACCCGTTGTTTTATTTTAATTTTAAATTTCCTTTCAAGATGACACGTATGTTCTTGGTGTTGGATTTTATCATATACATTTCCCCCAAATGCCACTTATACTCCAGTGTGACTTACATATGTCTTTGCATTTTATGGCTAGTGCGACCTATACTCTCGAAATTTATAATCCGGAAAATACAGTAATATTTATTGGACTTTAAACCACAACTGGTCGACAATGAAGGCTGGAATTCAAGTATTTTTGTCATTAGGGTTTCAACAGTAAGTGCTTTTAACTTTATGTAGCATAAAATGATGCGAAAACTTTAACACAGCTTCTGGACAACTGGTACATATAAAGTAGTACTTTCACTCCAAGAAAGTGCTTTAAACCCTGCACACTATAAAACCAATAAATCAAGCTGGCATGTGTCGCTGAGGACGGGTTTCATGAGATTGGAGTTATTCACAAGCTGTCGTTGATAAAACTAAATAGAAGCACTGGACACAAAGATACACAAAGTGAGTCTAGCCGCTAATTAATTACTGTACATATCATTCCTATTTTTAAGTGAATCAATGAAAATAACAAAGTAGATGGTTTACACCTTTTGGTATTTATTGCACTTTTTTGCCAATCAAGTTTCTAATAGCCCACTAAATACTCTTAGGAGTTATTCTATTGTGTTGTGGATATATTTGGAAAAGTAGGTTGCCTTTAAGGCTTTGCTTTTGTTTTGTTAAGTGGTCCTTTTTTTCTGAAAATGTTTGACATTTTAGAGAAATGCATTCAAAGCATATGCTCAGCCCTTAAGGGCACGGATACAACAAACCAGCTGTTGAATCTGTCTGTGAAAAAGATAAATGGTGGAGCCTGGCTCGCTCAAAGCATACTGGTGTCTCCCATTTCAATAAATTTGCGATCACTGACTTGGTGCGGAACCGTTCACGAGCCAGATGCGAGAATGCTGCCGCCCTGGGAGGAGAACGGCCATCAATCAGGGTGTAACGCGCTTGTCAGCTGATGTCAGCTGGGATCGGCTCGGGTTACTACCCGCAACACTAATGTGGTGAAGAAAATGGATGGACGGAAATGTCGCAGGCCACTTTCTCCACTGTATGGTACCTACTCAGCTTGGCACATCTCTACTCATTATTTCTTTTCCACTGTTAAAAGCAGGTGTACCAGGCTTTTTCACTTGGAGCTTGAGCTGTCAAAACCATGTATTATAACAAACGTTGCGCTGGACTGTGACAATCGCCAAAACGCTCGTAGCCTGCTACTGATCCGGACAAACAGTCAAACGCCAAATGGAAATAAGCGCAAGGACCACCGAGGGGTGCTAACACTGAACTCAACTCAACGGTAAATTGAGTTAGAGCTCCTGATGTCACTCACGAGGCCGCACACTTGGAAGGCACATGCCAACACACGAACACAAAATACCTATTGACATTAGTCCATCTATGGCATTTTGCAATGTTTGTTAGCATTAAGCTAAGCAGATGGCCCTAGGGCACAGCTTTGAGGTCATTTTAAATTTACAACGAGCTTCAAGCTGTCAAAAGATTTACTCATAGTCTCGTCACATCTGACCAAAGATATTACCGAACGCATCGCAGTAGACCAATGAATCTGTTCCGAGTCTGTCCTAACACTGAACATTCATTAGCCATATGCGGTTGGAGTTTGCACGCAGGCTAACTGAAACGTGGAAGTCTGTTTGTGTAGTGTACGCGGCTATGTGGGAACAAATACAGAGGATACAGTGAAGCGGCAAAAGGTAAAGTGTTTAATGAGCATAGGAGCGAGTGCCGTGAATACAGCCGCCTCTGCAGTGCAACCCTCATCTCTTCTGTTGTTTGCTTGGCGACCGACTCTCACCATCGCTGAGAGGCACTAATGCTAACGGCTAGCCACGGAAGACAACATGGATGGCCACAGGGCCAAACACATAACAAATGGTTTTCCAAAAGCTGCACCGCCACGGACTTTGTGGGCCGCTACCTGATGAACCTCGTCGTAAAATTAACCTCGTGTGACAAGTGTAACTGAGAGGTTCTGGGATGTACTGGCTTAAACAGGGGCACACGTCTGGCACTGCAGGATTTGAGTCCTGGGCGGCGTAGCAGGTAACTTGACAGTGGCCTTTGTTAGTTTTGGTCGCAGCTCTCTGCAGGCCATTCACTCATGTGGTTCTGTGATTTTTGCCCATTTTAAACCCATGGGGTGTGATCTTGGGAGCCCCAGATCAATTGGTGGTCTTGTACTGTATATCTTCCATTTTCTAATCATTGCTCCCACAGTTGATTTCTTCACACCAAGCTGCTTACCTATTGCAGATTCAGTCTTCGCAACCTGGTGCAGGTCAATAATTTTGTTTCTGGTTTCCTTCGACAGCTCTCTGGTTTTGGCCACAGTGGAGTTTTGAATAGGACTGTTTGAGGTTGTGGACAGGCATTTTTTTTTAAATACAAGTTCAAACAGATGCCATTAATACTGGTAACAGCCTTTCTTCTTTGTAGGTGACCAACTCCTTATTTTCTACCATAAATTCTTTAAAGTCAGGCAATGGGATTTTCTGGAATTTTTTTTACCACTTATTTACTCTCTTTGTTGACGTATAACAATTACAAAAATTACAGGCCTCTCTCAGCCTTTTCAATGAGAGAACTTGCACAGCTGGTGGTTGACCAAGTACTTTTTTGCCCCACTATAATCAACTGATGCACTTTTATACTGCACAAATCAGGCCAATATGGAGGAGCTGAAGAGGTCTGCATGTGTTGAGCTCGACGGGGCAAAGGTGAGACGGACAGTGAGATGTCAAGCGAAAGGAGGTAATGCACACTGATGGTGAAGTTATTCACAGCGAGGACAGCGAGGAGATGGAGGAGGGAAACAAATCCCCAAAGGGAGTCGGTGAGGGAGAGGCACAGGATGCAGGTTTTAACACTCAGCTAAAGGTCAGTCAGAGGGGACGCTGTGTGAGGTGTTAAGACAAAGGGGGACCTCTGGTGGAAGTCATACACAATACTGTTACATGGACATGAAACACCTGAGAACCGTGGCAGTTTGGGCAAACAGACCCATCTTGTGCTACCAAAGTTGTTTTCAAAAGGAGATCAACACACGGCAGAAAATTCTTCATACTACGATTAAGGGACCGCTATTGCAGTCAAAGCAAACTGCTGATCTTATTTTATGCTCACATTTTATTTTCCTCAGTTCATTTTAATATCACATACAATTCTCTTGACGACATACATAGGATATAATTACACAGCGCCTTCATCGGTGTTGCTCTTACTTATTGGAGCCTCAAATCTAACATTTACAGCGCGGCTGTCAAACTCCTTTGCATCAAGTGCCTTCTCTGAGTTTCGGGAGCGCCACAGTAACTCTGCAACCACACCGATGTAAAAACGTTCTTAAATTATGCTTTATTACTGTGTCTACATTTTCCAACTAGGGTAAGTCCATTGCTGAGAAATATAGTGACGCGTCCACAAAATAGAACTGCAATGTTCCATATCCTGTGAGCAATCCTCTTTTTACGACTTTTTTGACGACCAATCGTACACCGCTGCGAAAACGAGTCCGTTGTGCGCCATTTGTAATCTCAAACCCTCGTATGACGGGAACGACCAAATGCCACCGGAGTTCAAATAATCATCCATTTTGTTGAGCATCATTTGCAGTTGGTTTTAGGGGTGTCATCCGTGTTTTCCATGAATGTATCTTCACAGGGCTGCTGTTTCAGGCTTGTAAATGGGTAAGAGCGTTGTACTACCAGAGTGTGAATGCAGATGTGTATCAGCGCCAAAACTGATGCTGGTATTGGTGCATCCATAATTATTTCTTTGGATATTGTGGTTGTAACTGTGAAAGACAGTCGTTGCAGCCAACATGCAGTGGGATGTCACTTTCAGCAAAATGATCTAAGCGGAAACATACCGGCAGTGAAAGGACAAGCATATTTTTCCTTGATTTGAGATGTTTAAACTCAGTTGGATTTTAGCTTTTGCCATTTCCCTAAAATCTAAAATAAAAGTTGAACATTTGGCAAGTGGTGACATTCTATCCCATACAAATATTTGACAGGTACTATACCGCAGGTCAACATGATATCACCTACCCATTGCCAAGTCTTAAAGGTCACTTTCCCCAGACAACCTCTCAGAATTCCCGCTTTTTAATCTTCGGTCGGACGGTCAATCCATCCGGGATTTCCAAGAGGAATCCAGGACACATTCCGACAGATACATCCCGACCGGCTCGTTTAAATGTTAAAGAGCTGCCACTGGCTCGCAGGATGTCCCCAGATGAACTCAGACTCTGGTGCGACCCTCAATCATGAGCTCTGAGAGTGCAGCGATGAGAAAACGGGAATGGTTTACAAGAAAAGGTCTGAGGATCCAATTTAACCCCGGACGCTGCGGCATGCATATAAAAGCACGGATCTACTGTCACTCACGAGGCCGCACACTTGGAAGGCACATGCCAACACACGAACACAAAATACCTATTGACATTAGTCCATCTATGGCATTTTGCAATGTTTGTTAGCATTAAGCTAAGCAGATGGCCCTAGGGCACAGCTTTGAGGTCATTTTAAATTTACAACGAGCTTCAAGCTGTCAAAAGATTTACTCATAGTCTCGTCACATCTGACCAAAGATATTACCGAACGCATCGCAGTAGACCAATGAATCTGTTCCGAGTCTGTCCTAACACTGAACATTCATTAGCCATATGCGGTTGGAGTTTGCACGCAGGCTAACTGAAACGTGGAAGTCTGTTTGTGTAGTGTACGCGGCTATGTGGGAACAAATACAGAGGATACAGTGAAGCGGCAAAAGGTAAAGTGTTTAATGAGCATAGGAGCGAGTGCCGTGAATACAGCCGCCTCTGCAGTGCAACCCCTCATCTCTTCTGTTGTTTGCTTGGCGACCGACTCTCACCATCGCTGAGAGGCACTAATGCTAACGGCTAGCCACGGAAGACAACATGGATGGCCACAGGGCCAAACACATAACAAATGGTTTTCCAAAAGCTGCACCGCCACGGACTTTGTGGGCCGCTACCTGATGAACCTCGTCGTAAAAATTAACCTCGTGTGACAAGTGTAACTGAGAGGTTCTGGGATGTACTGGCTTAAACAGGGGCACACGTCTGGCACTGCAGGATTTGAGTCCTGGGCGGCGTAGCAGGTAACTTGACAGTGGCCTTTGTTAGTTTTGGTCGCAGCTCTCTGCAGGCCATTCACTCATGTGGTTCTGTGATTTTTGCCCATTTTAAACCCATGGGGTGTGATCTTGGGAGCCCCAGATCAATTGGTGGTCTTGTACTGTATATCTTCCATTTTCTAATCATTGCTCCCACAGTTGATTTCTTCACACCAAGCTGCTTACCTATTGCAGATTCAGTCTTCGCAACCTGGTGCAGGTCAATAATTTTGTTTCTGGTTTCCTTCGACAGCTCTCTGGTTTTGGCCACAGTGGAGTTTAGAATAGGACTGTTTGAGGTTGTGGACAGGCATTGTTTTTTAATACAAGTTCAAACAGATACCATTAATACTGGTAACAGCCTTTCTTTTTTGTAGGTGACCAAATCCTTATTTTCTACCATGAATTCTTTAAAGTCAGACAATGGGATTTTCTGGAATTTTTGTTTACCACTTATTTACTCTCTTTGTTTACGTATAACAATGACAAAAATTACAGGCCTCTCTCAGCCTTTTCAATGAGAGAACTTGCACAGCTGGTGGTTGACTAAGTACTTTTTTGCCCCACTATAATCAACTGATGCACTTTTATACTGCACAAATCAGGCCAATATGGAGGAGCTGAAGAGGTCTGCATGTGTTGAGCTCGACGGGGCAAAGGTGAGACGGACAGTGAGATGTCAAGCGAAAGGAGGTAATGCACACTGATGGTGAAGTTATTCACAGCGAGGACAGCGAGGAGATGGAGGAGGGAAACAAATCCCCAAAGGGAGTCGGTGAGGGAGAGGCACAGGATGCAGGTTTTAACACTCAGCTAAAGGTCAGTCAGAGGGGACGCTGTGTGAGGTGTTAAGACAAAGGGGGACCTCTGGTGGAAGTCATACACAATACTGTTACATGGACATGAAACACCTGAGAACCGTGGCAGCTTGGGCAAACAGACCCATCTTGTGCTACCAAAGTTGTTTTCAAAAGGAGATCAACACACGGCAGAAAATTCTTCATACTACGATTAAGGCTATTGCAGTCAAAGCAAACTGCTGATCTTATTTTATGCTCACATTTTATTTTCCTCAGTTCATTTTAATATCACATACAATTCTCTTGACGACATACATAGGATATAATTACACGGCGCCTTCATCGGTGTTGCTCTTACTTATTGGAGCCTCAAATCTAACATTTACAGCGCGGCTGTCAAACTCCTTTGCATCGAGTGCCTTCTCTGACTTTCGGGAGCGCAACAGTAACTCTGCAACCACACCGATGTAAAAACGTTCTTAAATTATGCTTTATTACTGTGTCTACATTTTCAAACTAAGGCAAGTCCATTGCCGAGAAATATAGTGACGCGTCCACTAAACAGAACTGCAATGTTCCATATCCTGTGAGCAATCCTCTTTTTACGACTTTTTTGACGACCAATCGTACACCGCTGCGAAAACGAGTCCGTTGTGCGCCATTTGTAATCTCAAACCCTCGTATGACGGGAACGACCAGATGCCACCGGAGTTCAAATAATCATCCATTTTGTTGAGCATCATTTGCAATTGGCTTTAGTGGTGTCATCCGTGCTTTCCCTGAACGTATCTTCACACGGCTACTGTTTCAGGCTTGTAAATGGGTAAGAGCGTTGTACTACCAGAGTGTGAATGCAGACGTGTATCAGCTCCAAAACTGATGCTGGTATCGGTGCATCAATAATTATTTCTTTGGATATTGTGGATGTAACTGTGAAAGACAGTCGTTGCAGCCAACATGCAGTGGGATGTCACTTTCAGCAAAATGATCTAAGCGGAAACATCCCGGCAGTGAAAGGACAAGCATATTTTTCCTTGATTTGAGATGTTTAAACTCAGTTGGATTTTAGCTTTTGCCATTTCCCTAAAATCTAAAATAAAAGTTGAACATTTGGCAAGTGGTGACATTCTATCCCATACAAATATTTGACAGGTACTATACCGCAGGTCAACATGATATCACCTACCCATTGCCAAGTCTTAAAGGTCACTTTCCCCAGACAACCTCTCAGAATTCCCGCTTTTTAATCTTCGGTCGGACGGTCAATCCATCCGGGATTTCCAAGAGGAATCCAGGACACATTCCGACAGATACATCCCGACCGGCTCGTTTAAATGTTAAAGAGCTGCCACTGGCTCGCAGGATGTCCCCAGATGAACTCAGACTCTGGTGCGACCCTCAATCATGAGCTCTGAGAGTGCAGCGATGAGAAAACGGGAATGGTTTACAAGAAAAGGTCTGAGGATCCAATTTAACCCCCGGACGCTGCGGCATGCATATAAAAGCACGGATCTACGCAACTCCAACAATCTAGCCACGAACCGTATACAACAAGACTGTAACAGTTTATTATCATCAATATGCCGCTCCTGCTGATTTGTGTTGGGTGTTTGCATTTTCAGGAGGATTCTGATTTGCAAATAGGACTCATTGATATTCAAGGAGAAAGCAAAAGCTGCAGTCCCACCTTGACACAAATGCTTGTAACAAGAAAAGGGGGTTCTGCGCAGTTTGCCAAGGTGACCCCGGATCAACTAACTTTAACGATTTGTGATATTTGCGGACCACCCTGGTAGCCTCTCATCAGGTTCGGAGCCGACTTCTGGAGCTGCTTGTAGCAAAGGAGGGAAAGTTGATTTTGACTTAACCAAAACGAATGGTTCCATTTTAAAATGTACCGTCTTTGAATCGTATCACACCTCATGTTTCAAGCTATGTATCGAATCAGTCTTTATTCAAAAGGCGCAACCCTCGCTATTCTATTTCATATATTATTGAGAGCATGCAGAGAAATGTCTTGCTGCCAGACAACAAGCACACCAGCTGATATTTTTGAAAAAGAACATGTAAGCCTTTGGCAAAAGCTTTCAGTTGTGCATACAGTTGTTCTTTATACGGAACAATCACAGCGGCAGGTATTTAATGTGAAAACAGGCATGTTTCATACTTGATGTCTATGTTTTGGAATCAGTAAAGCTGAGTTGGTTGTAAGATAAATTCCAATGAAAACATAAATTCTTGTTTATTTGGTGTTAGCTTGAACTAGTATAGGTTTATTTACAGAATGCTTAGTGTCTCGAAATACCATGTCGCAATCGCATTTGTCATATCGCATTGTATCGTTCAAAAACAACAACACAAAAGCGATATTGTTCTCTTTTATTGGAGGGATGTGCATTCCTACTGTACAGTCTTGCAAAACACAATGTGCAATATTTTTTTTTACCACAGTATTGGTACAATGAAGAGTAAAAGATGAACCATACATCATTTGAAGTATAAAACCCATCCATGCTGGCTTAAAAGTCAAATTGAGAGCAGAAACTTGGCTTTCTTGTCGAAAACCAACCCTATCATCTGTTTCTACGGATGTCGGCTTCTTCGTCGGCTCGCCGGGAGATTAAGTGCTTTACGTGACATCTTGCAAGATGTGAGGCAAGGCGGAAAAAAAAAAAAAAAAAAGCAAGGTGGGAGGAAAAACAGAAAATAGGACCCAAAAAACAAAAGGTCCATAATAGGAGTCATAAATAAAACATATAACACATATAGGTCAGAAATAGACTCTGCTTGAGGCACAAGCAGATTTTGCGAGTTTTTAAACTGATCCGAGCATAATCGCTGTTGTAAAGAAGCGAAGCAAGACTTTCATGAGTCACCTTTTTTTTCTCCCACCAAACTACAGCAACCTCCCAAAAGCAGTTCACCATTATGTCACTATTTGTGTTGATTTAACTAAACTCTCAAATGTGACACTATCAATAGCTTTTATCTTCTTGAAGACCACAATCAGAAGTCCCGATGAGCAACATTTTCTTCTGAAAATGGAGCCAAGGTGCTAACCAGTGACAGCGCCATTGTTGTGACTCGAAATAATTGGGGAGATAAATGGCGCTTCACACTTGTAGTCTGAATAAACAAATGTGACCTAAAAGTATCACAAGCTTGCTTTTGTGTGTGACTGTGAACCCTCATTATGGGCTGACGTGATGCCGAAAGAGCAGCAGCACACATTTGATCTCTTAGAATAACTGCTCAAGTTGGAACTCAACCCATTTTCTTTTTTTCCCCATGCATTTGATGACTAAATATTCCCTCACATCCACACAAAATGTTTTCTACTGGGGCTTCACAAAACTGCATTTGCATGAACTAAAAAACCAGGCAGTTTTTGTGGAAGAGCACGTCGCTTGCTTGAAAAATGTTTTCCCTTAAATATACGGTATTAATTTTTTTTAATTGACATTAAATTTCTGGTTATTAGTGTGTGTGTGTGTGTGTGTGTATATATATATATATATATATATATATATATATATATATATCTCTCTCTCTCTCATAGGGGCGGCCCGGTAGTCCAGTGGTTAGCACGTCGACTTCACAGTGCAGAGGTGCCGGGTTCAATTCCAGCTCCGGCCTCCCTGTGTGGAGTTTGCATGTTCTCCCGGCCTGCGTGGGTTTTCTCCGGCACTCGGTTTCCTCCCACATTCCAAAAACATGCATGGCAGGCCGATTGAACACTCTAAATTGTCCCTAGGTGTGAATGTGAGCGTGGATGGTTGTTCGTCTCTGTGTGCCCTGCGATTGGCTGGCAACCAATTCAGGGTGTCCCCCGCCTACTGCCCGATGACAGCTGGGATAGGCTCCAGCACCCCCCGCGACCCTAGTGAGGATCAAGCGGTTCGGATAATGGATGGATGGATATATATCATAAAAATTGGACAAAAGGACAGCAGTGATAGCAAAGGTCAAAAGTGTGATGATAACCATAGCAGCAAAAATGGAACATACTGCAATAGAGGAAAAGCTCGCAGGCTGAACATAACATCAGCAACAGTCTTGATGAAAAACAGTTTCAATTTACATTCACAAATTATTTTCACTTCAATGTACTTTGTACATAGTAGAGGTGATTCACACACTGACTAGAATGACAATAAGAGTAGCTTGAAGAAACGATTTCCTGTCTGTTACGTATTGTTAAAGGGTGTGTAGTTTTACTTCCTTTTAGTTTGACTAGGTCTTATACTTGGAAGGTAAAAATGTGCACTAAAGAACAAACAAGGCCTGCTCTGATACGATGACACTGATACCACTTTACAAGCCTGACTGATACTACTTTGACACACTCCCAGTTGAGGTTGACTATACAACTGTAAAACTAACAACAATACAGATAATCACATGTTGTATATCACTGGCGTCTCATTGGAAACACATGTGGGTCTTTTGGGGTTTTTTTCTTTTACAAATTACTTTCTTTGATGATGCGATGTGAACGATTGAACAAACATGCCATTTTTGGGGTCTCCTAAAATGACCATTTTAGAGGTTCAAGGATCCGGCCCGATGCCAGTGATATTAAAAACGTAGCGTGTTCATCTTACAAAGGTCCGCTGGCATAAAGCTGACACATCATGCGAAAAGCCGTAGATGGGCTTCAGAAATAACCATCACGGGTAATTGTACTCGTTATCATTTATATGCATTAATTGCATGTGTGCACCACACTGCCCTCTGGAGGCCGAGGCGAAGAAAACACAAGCACCATGTCAGTCAATAGGCAATGCTTCAAGGTCAAATGTTGGTAAATGTGATGTATTGGGCACGTTCAATATATAGTTTGTGTTTTGGAACATTGTTTCATTCAAATTATCGTCAAGAATCGGAACTTACTGGGGTTGGGGGGGAAGAGGGTGCAGCTCTTGCAATGGATGATCTCCTTGACGACAGGCACGTCGTGCGACAGGGGCGTGGGCACCATGCCCAGGGCGGGCATCAAGGGATTAATGGGGGTGATTCCGGCCATCATCCCGAGGCTGGGGTCGAAGTCTGGTGGAAAGGAAGACGCTGGCATCAGCTCTTGAAGCAATTCCTCACACAGTCACACTTCATCATATATTGATCACATTTTTCCTTCCAGTTTAAAAAAATTCATTGTCAATTGATCGTGTGGTTAGTCCCACTCATGACTAAATAATGCCGTAAACGATATTCATTATTAAAACGTTAGCCGGGTGAGTCCCCCTGTATGACACCTTCCACTGCTGTTGCTGCTGTGGGGAGTTTTGAGTTCTTCCGGTACAAACTCCAACCACAATAACAAACTGTTCATTATTGACAGCAGGCAATATTTTTCATGCAGCTCATTCGATTGCGCAGGTGCACTTAATACAATACAATACAATACATCCTGATTTATATAGCGCTTTCACAACAGCAGCAGCTGTAACAAAGCGCTTAACCAAACAGTTAACATAAAGTAAAATAATAAACACAACACATAACATAAAACACGGACACTTAATGCTATGACTGGCATCGAGCTGAAATCCAACTGCTTGCAACTGCTATTTGGGTGTACCTCTTCAAAGAAAGCTTTTTCGCTGCATCGTCTACTTCCAACAGTCATCTGTGTTTATACTTTGACACTTCATTGTCAATGCAAATTTTGGAGTTACTGTATATTTTATTTTATACTAAATTGTATCATTGACTTTCTTGCGACGATTTATCAGGGGACCTTGAGTGGCATAAAAGAAGAACAAAAACAAACTGTGAATAAAAGTTACTTTCCTTCTTTCAAGTTTTATATTCAATACTTAAATAGAAAGCAAGATATAAATTTGAGATCTTTGATGTTGTGATATTTGATCATTTTATTGAATCATAAATATTTGATAACACCAGTGCAAAAACAGCCTCCTTAAGAAATACAATTATTTCTACATTATTATTCACAATATTTGAAAAAAGCATCATATTTAAAAAAATATTTCTTCAAATAAAGCATGATTATGAATGTATTTACAATTAATCGGGTTAATCATATTTGAGAAACTAACATCACACACACAAAATGTATTTTAGAAAAAATGTGTATTTTATAAATGTATGAATTTAACACAGTACAGCCTATTGTACAAAATCATTTAAATTCTTTGCGAAAACCCATCACATTTCTCAAAGTCTCATAATTGTATTCACGCTATCTAGGGGCATGCTGTATTTTCCATGGCGTGACTTGAGCAGCACTGTGACAGATATATTCAAGGACTCAACGATAACATTTTTACTATTTGTACCATAACAATGGCAAATATATCGTTTCCATTTCCAAGCAGACTCATTTGGACGTGCGGTAAATCCCATGCAGGCCAAGTTACATATACAGCACTAAATGGAAATAGATCCTATAATTCCTTATAAATGAAGGGAGTCTGAGAATAGAGGCATTAGCACATTAAAGGTGCAGACTTGGAATAGATCCCTGGAGCCAGCGAGGATGTAATAAATACGCAAGTTATAAAACAAGTTACAATAATGAGTGGAGAGAAATAGAGTAGTGCGCAGATTGCATCAGGCAACGGCGCTTGGCCAATAAATCCCTTTGAATTGAATTGAAAGAGACCCAAGTAACATGAAGGGAAGACTGCAAATTATATTCCTACACATTATCGAACAGAAAGCACGAGTGCATCGGGACAGTGCATCGCGCCACCTTGAGGAAGGTGCGCTGCGTCTGGTGTCAATCAAGAGAAGTGCGGTGCGGTGCGCTGCAGCGGGAAATAACGTTGATTTGTCTCCCAATGAGGTCCCTCGTTTCCATTTGTGTGGTACAGCTCCAGAATATGTTTCATCACTTGCATACTATTATCACTATTGTTATTATTCCCTCCATATTTATTACGCCGTACTGAATGACAAAAAGTGCACATCACATACTTACTGTTTATCAGAGAGTTGTGTTTATAGAGCCTTTCACCAGACGAAGCGGGTTGTCATTTACTGAACTTTACGGATTAATCATGTCGAACTATTCAGTTTTCATGCTAATATGTTATGTCAAGCAAAACCCATTGCTATTCCCTCTGTAACCGACATGTCACTCAGCCGAAATGCTTAGAAATGTGACAAATGAGTACACCGCAGCATATCGTAGCAATACCCAGACGTAAGCGCAGAGCAGAGCACACAAATAGCAATGAAGCAGTTTGAGACTGGCCACTTAAACCAGACGTCTCCCAAATAGCGGCTCTTTTTATTCGGCAATTTAGAAAAAGATATTAGATTGATAAATGCATGTATATTAAAAAAATAAATGGCTCCCTCCCTCAAATCGACGGCTCAGAAAATATAGGAATATCAGGTAAAGACCTCAAAGGTGAGAAGAGTTTTGGATCTTTCGCTATTACATTTGAAAACCAAGTCAATCAAAATGGATTATTGTTGATGTTTCATGTTATACAATGAATGGATGTTCTGTAAAGAGCTGCAGCTGGTGTGCAAGCACTATATAAATGTTTTTTATTGTATCGTTATTTTTTTTATTTTATTTGCCTTTTTTTGAATTCGGTAATTTTTGTGTTCGTTTTTAGAGTGTGTTGGTTAGTGTGGATAGATTATCATAAAATGCTTTGTTTTAGTTTTGTTTTTATTCCTGAATATATTAAGGAGTTGTTGACAAGTACAAAAAAAAAGCCACTACACATCGTCTAATAAAACTATAATTGCCACACGGGTTTTCGAGCCGCTTTCCTCTGTACCACTGTAGATTTTTCAATACATAATTTCACCCCTCCCACATATTTGAAACACATTTACACTTAGCAAAACACATTTTGTCAACACGGTGCAGGGTGGAGAGGATCATGGAATAATTCAATTACAAAAAATGTGAAGCAACAACTCAGGCTCGCAGCTTTGTTGTGATCAGTTTTCCAGATGGATCTTGACTGCAGGCTCGTGCACCCGTGAACCCCTTCGTGTCGAAATACACTGTCGTGTAGAAGACAGCATGTCCAAAGTTTGGGATCATTTCACACTAAAAATGAAGTGCAATGTGTCTGCTACAGACACTGCAGACTATTTATATCGCCAACACAAGGCATTGTTGTGAAGTATTTGCGTTTTGGGATGCCCTCAACAAACTAAACATGTAATGAGCACATCCATACAAGAACTGCAACATTCTCAGGCACTCAACACGATGCAGTTAGCCAGTTAACAGCCAGTCGCGAACCTGGGCTCACAGTAAGCCAATTCAGCACGCTAATTTTCAGATTCCCATGACATTCACCAGACCGGCCCCCACCTTTTACAGCCACCGATATTGCTGCGTGAATGCGAGGACGGTGGCCCCAAGTGCACAACAGTAAAACGGGCACCTCACATACACATTTTGGTGATGAATAATTCAAAATCCATGTTTATCTGATTCCACGATAAATCAATGGGGTAATCGGTTGAATAATCCATTCTAAAAATATTTGATAGCCGCTGCCCTAATACATCGTAAACATATTTGAGCATGGACAACGTTGTGAGCATAAAATGTATTGTTTTAGATTACGCTTGGAACATTTAATCGATTAACTGATAATCAAACTAATCAATAATCTCTTTGATCATTAATTACTCATTGCAAGACCCAGTTGAATTACATCTCAGATTTTTGTAATTCCCCATGTAAGCAGACTTACTGTCTTTGTGTTGAATCAAAATATATTTAAAAAAAAAAAAACATTTGCTCTTGCTTTGAAAAAAAAAAATCAACACTTTTGCCGAGTTCAATTTTTTCTGCCCCGGTTTGAGTTTTTCTGACATATTACAAACCAATCCAGTGACGTAATCTTAATTCATGTATGCCAATTTGAAATAATGTCCTTTTTTCAGTCAAGGGATGGAAATGAAAACTTTAAAAAAATCTGAGTCATTGATTAATTAACAAAATAATCTACAGACTAATTGATCATTAAAATGATATTAGTTGTAGCCCTACTTAATATTACACCAAAATACACAACACTAAACTAAACAGGAGGCCACTGGTTGTTGGCAGTCTTCCTTCAATACTGCACTGTCAATGATGCATTTTCATAACTCATAAGAGAAGCTTGACATCTTTTCGCTGGTGGAAAGACCACAGGGACATTCAGAGGAGGTCTTCCTATGGGACCACAAGAACCAGAAGAAGAAGAAAGAAGATGCCAGGGGTCCACCCACAGCAAAACATACATGTGTCTGATCACCCTTTTAACTTGTCTTATCTTTGCGCTTCAGACTGTGCTTTCTCGTGTTCACTGCCAACAACATCTTCCTCACACACGATCGACCGCGTTTCATCAAGAGCTTGACGATGCGCATCTTTCGACCACTCATTCCTCCACTGACTGGCGGTTTGTTCAACATAATTACATTGGGAGCAGACCATCAATCACTTGTGAAATATGAAAAGATTTGCGCGAGGCTTCTGGCCAGAAACGTTTCTCGCACCTCCCACTCGTTTCTCCTCGTCCGTCCCTGATGTAAACGGAACAGGTGGCAGTCGGGAACGACACGGGCGCTTTCGGTATAATATTCTGTAATGAGGCGAGATGGCCCTGCCACCTGGACCACCAGCAGGGTTTGTAATATGCTTCTCTCAATCTCTGACACGATCACTACATTTCTATACCAACACGCCTGTCTTTATTTTTCTCTCTTCCTGCTCGCAAGCAACAGCCGAGTCACTCAAAGAAAGTGATCAATCTTCTCGAAAAGGAAATCAGTTGACCTTTTTCTTACCTTTTTGATCGCAAAGCTTTTACTTCCAAGCTGAAGAATAAAATACGTTTCCACCAAGTGCTACGTTTAGTGAGTGAGCTGATTGAGCTTACTGTTTGATTCCAGAGTAGTCCGCCACAGAAACGCATGGTACTGCATTGTGTTTTTACCCAAAAAATGTAACCGTTCGGGACTTCTGCTCGGTTAGCATCTCAGGGATTTACTCCAAGCGTGCGTCTCACATTTTCTTTGTTGTCTTAATTGTGCTTTTTGTGCATTGTTGGACTCTCAGAGCACTTTGTGAACATGTGTTTTTAAATGTGTTCAAATACAAAACATTACTTGGGCTTCTATCTTTGAATCTGAGCTGAATTTGATTCTTTAGGTTATTGATAGGTGACACGTTGTCGTCTAGTTAGCGCATTCGCCTCATAGTGCAGAGGTGCAGGGTTCGATTCTGGCTACGGCCTTCCTATGTGGAGTTTGCATGCTCTCCCGTGCGTGCGTGCGTTTTCTCCCACATTCCAAAAATGTACATGGCAGGTTAATGGAACACTAAATTATTGCCAAGTGTGATTGGTTGTTCGCCCATGTGTGCCCTGCGATTGGCTGGCAACCAGTTCAGGGTGAACCCCGTCTACTGCTGGCTGGGATAGGCTCCAGCACGCATGCGACCCTTGTGAGGGTTAGACAATGGATGGATGGATGTTAATGGCAGTGAAAACGTAATATTTTACAACCCTAAGACATTTCCAGAGTCCATCTTTTTCTCTCTTATGAGAAACAATCGAATGCACGCTTTCATCTCCAGCAGTATTGATTAAAGCAACACTCTCCTTTAGGGTTTTCCGGAAAAAAAAAACCTATTCATAAGTTACAATGAATGCAAAAATCAGCAACCCGTCGAGGACCAGAAAGAGAGCACATTGTGCACTGTGCATCGGCACTGTGTGTTTCAGCATCGATTCTAAGGTAGTTTTTATTCATTCATAAAACTCGTACGGTCTCGGTCTCTTTTACCTAGCAGATCGTCTTTTAACATATTGACCCCTATCAACCCATAGGTCTTCATGATACAGGCCTGTTGGTAAAATGGTGACTCAGATCTAAGACCCACGGAAAGGCGTCGTTCAAAGTCTGGAGCCCTTGTTTGAGGAACAGAGTCAGGCAGTGACCTCATCAGCAAGCCATGCCAGAGTCTGATAATGATCCTAATCATTTGAATCAGGTGTGTTGGACGAGGGAGACATCTAAAACAAACTGGATAGAGGCTCTCGAGGACCGCACTTGGGCGCCCCGATTTTGCTTTCCTCCTCCAACATACCTGATTTAAATGATGACGGTCGTTATCAGGTTCCTGGACAGCTTGCTGATGAGCTGATCATTTGAATCTAAAACATGCAGGACCGGAATTTGACACCTGTGATGTAGAGCCTACAATTAACTCCAGATTTGAGCCCAGGACCCCAGAACTGTGAGGCCAGCAATGTCCCCAGAAGATTTACATTGGACCCTAAGTAATACAGGTTTCATGATGATAATAGTTTGAGTCGAGGAAAAAAAAAAATTATTCACTTAACGACACGGTCGATCACTGCCCTTTGCCAGCTGGTACTGGTAGCAGAGGTGAGCCAAAAACCTGTTATAGTAATTTGGAGTCCTCATCACTTTTGACAATAGATACGCAAATCAATTGACTGAAGTGGATTGAAGTGTACTGCTTGATGGAAATAACCCCAAAACACCCTCCATGAAAGGAAAGGGTTGTCATGAATCTCATTTTAGCATCACCCAGCCCTCCATTTCTATTTTCAAGCATACACACGCCTGATACGCGAAGTCTTTGCCTCTCCACTCTGTCCGCCTCCACACTCTGCCTAAACCTCTTGGCACCATCCCAATGCTGCTCCCAGGCAGTCAGCAGAAAGGGACACCGCAGTCCATCCAAGGATGGGAAATGTGCTTACGGCAAAGCAATGACCTCCCAGATAATGTGTGATGTTAATCCAGGTGAGTGACAAAAAACCCCCACATTGTGCTCCACATTCATTTTCAGGAATGGCAGTTGGCTGATGCGTTATGAGGCTTGACATATATTTCACTCCAGCACGAGCGAGTGCGTTTTTTTATATGTGTGCGCGCACGGCGGGGAGGGGATGAGGACGAGTAGGATGCAGAAGACAAAGGAGTAGTTGTTTATTCAAGGAACAATCGTTTATCCCTGGAGCCTGCTTATCTCGTCTCCGCAGTGCATTTGAGCATACGCATCTGCATCTAAATGAAGCCTGATAAACTTGCAAATATATATTTGTCTAAAAATGAAAATAGTTCTGCCACGGGGAACGGGAGTTTGTGTGTGCAGTATAATTTTGTTAAACCCACACATCTTAGAAAATATCAAATCATTTCTGTAAAAGCGGACACTTCCTATGGGTTAACATGTTGTATAGCATACAGTGCAAGATGGTTTGGATATTTAAATGTTGACTTCCCAATTGTATACCTGATGACAATGGTTTGTGAGATCCCACACGGGTCCAATCCGGAACTCCTTTTGTTCAATCTTTGCCTGCTGCCCCAAGCATGAACAACTATGCAGATAAATATGGGCCTTTGAACTCTCTCTGTTATTGCTTTCAAACGAACACCGTGTGGATGCAAAATAAATGTCTTTCGAAACTCAGACAAGTCTGATGTTATTGTCTTTGCTTCCTCCCAAAACAAACAAACAAAGCAATAAGCTAAGAGAAAACTTGACTGTCTCACTGTAAAACGTAAAAACCGGGAGAGAAATCCAGTGGTAACAATGGGCGCAAATCTAAATTTATAACTCGAAACACTCACATAGAATCAAGAATATCATTAGCCTTTTCCAGACTCAAAAACTAAATAGCACAGGTTTACTGTCTTAATCCATCTGACTGACTTGGACAGACCAATCACGCATTTATCTCTAGAGGGTTAGACTAAAATCTCACATGACTTTGTAAAAGAGCTAGAAGACATCTGAAGTACATCCAGAACACGGCTGCTTGGTTCCTGACTAGAACCAAGAAGTACGACCATATCAGTCACTTTAAAAGAGATTTGCTTGTGTACCAAAGTACATCTAGAAAAAAAATGAAGATATAATGAAGAACCATCAATAGGAATGGCGTTCCAGAACTCCAGCCGCGTTAAAGAGATGTGGTTGGTTGTCGGCGTATGCTTTGAAGCTGATTCATTTGATGGTAGCGGACCTACGGCTGACAAGCAAAGCAATCTTTAAATGACCCTTGGGTACAAAGCCTGCGGAACTGTAGAACACAATCTATAGTATAGATGGACATCTGGTTCTACTTGACGTCTGGATATGCCTCAGTGGACACAGGGTGAAGGAAGGGTGAATAATGAGGACTGCTGCTGGAAGAGGATATCTTCTCGATGTCAGATGTCATAGATGTTGGAACCAGATGTTGGCTCTCACTGATCCTATAACCAGTTATGCATACAAACGGTTTGGAAGCTTGACTTTCCCATGGACTTTATCTCTCTATCGGTGAACCACTTGTGTTATTGTCATGGAAATGACAATATTTTTCACTACCATACTTCCCGCACTAAGAGGTGCACCTAAAAGCCTTCCATTTTCTTAAAAGCTCACGGCACGCCTTAAAGTCCAGTGTGCCTTGTGTATGGTCATTATGGTAATATTTCAACCCCAAAATGCCTCCTTGCTCGACAAATGCTGACAACGCAGAGTCCAAACTTAAGGCGATCGGTTACGCAGTTGAACACGGAAATAGAGCAGTGGCAAGAGAGTTCAACGTTAACGAGTCAATGCTGCTGCTTGCTGTTGGTGAAGTGAACTGTGTCGCTGCTTTATGAAATAAAGTTTTACTGACATCTGATCGTTCTTTTGACATTTCCTTGAGCGTAGCTCCATGTAGTGGATGCATTGTAGATTGTGCCTTATAATACGGTGCGTCCAATATATGAAAAAAAATTACAAACTAGGCCAATCATTGAAGGTGCGCCTCATAATCAGTGCGCCTTCTAGTATGGAAAATACGGTACATTACAATATTCATGATTCAATTTGTTGCATCGTTATTGAATTATATTTTAAGCATCGATTTTCAACTAACAATGGTTACAAGGTCACCTATTTGTCAGAGTCCTGCGTTCCAGCCTTGAGAAAGACAAGGCCACTATCCTAGGTTTCTGGTTACTATGCCAATAAATCCATTTGAAAGTGATTGCTTTGACTACATGAGCACGAGTGTGAGTTTGGCCCCAAAAAAGTTTTGCATGCAACGCATGGAGACAAAACGTTACTTCAAACACGTAGCTTAAACAGGTCTTGCTATAGCCTTGACAGCAACAACGCCAAATTGCAAAGCAGTTACCGAGGAATACAAACAAAAACAAGAAAGTATTGCACATCTAAAATGATCTACAACAACCTGGAACGGGGGTCAGCAACACGCGGATCCAGAGCCACATGCGGCTCTTTAGCGCCATCTTGTGGCTCCCTGGAGCTTTATAAAATGTTTGAAAATGGAAAAAGATGTGGGAGGAAAATGTATTTTTTTGTTTTCAATATGGTTTCTGTAGGAGTAAAAACATGACAAACATTCTTGACGTTTCCCAATGCTGTAAAAATGTGTAGAATAAATATTACATTTCAACGTTTCGGTCAACAAAGATTTGCGTCATAGCCTGCGACACACGTTTCTATTAGCAGGGCGTGATGCAAGGCAGGTGGCTGTTGCAAACAAAAAAAAACAACAACAAAAACCTGTGTTTCATGTACAATTCACCGAGGGTACTGGCAAAGGGAATCTGGTGGGCTGTGAAAAGCATTTTTAAAATGGTACACGTGAGCTACGATAGTCAAAAACGCTGTAAAAGTGCGTCCCATGCCTCAGAGTCAGATCTCGACGAAGGTAGGTAGGTTGTAAGTGCGTCTGTAAGTGTGTTGTGTATGCGCGGGTCGATCGTGGTAGGTTGGTTGAACGAAAAATAGATCATCGGTCAAAAAAGGTTGGGCACCCCTGCTCTACAGATTGCACTGCACGGGGAAAAAAAAACATTTCATCATGAAGGCTTGCTTGTCGTGTAATTGTAGCAAACTTATCGTATTTTCACGACCATAAGGCGCCATTAAAAGTCTTGAATTTTCTCCCAAATGGACAGGACGCCTTATAATGCGGAGCGTCTAGTGTATGAGCCGAGTTCCAAAGCCTGACTGAGCGCGCTTCTGGCCGACACGCTGTTTATATAGAGAAAAGGCGGGCGTAAGTGACGACAGGCATGCGGAAGTCTGCCAATGAGTGAAGGGTGGGCGTGTAAGAGGACGCTAAAGGCACGCCCCTTGCAGGTACCAGTTGCCAATGAGTGAAGGGTGGGCGTGTAAGAGGAAGCTAAAGGCACGTCCCTAGCTTGTACCAGTCGGTGAGCGTGTAAGAGGTGAAGAGAAAAACGTGAGTACATTGTAAAATGGCTAAATAAAGTACAACCGAACTCAGTTTTGCTTCCGTTGCCTTTTTAAAAACGTGTTTATAGCGTGCATGTTTAAGCTGGCGTATGTTTTACCATGGCTTGGCTGCGCCCAATAATACAGTGCGTTTTGTGTATGTGTCAAACACAGAAATAGCACCCGTTACTGAGACTGCGCCCAACAACACGGTGCACCAAATGGTCGTGAAAATACGGTAGTCATTTTGATAGTAGGCTAATATAGCTCATATAGATATGTGTTGTAGCTCCGAAAAAAGGAGAGCTGTTTTTTTAAATGTGCATTTTATTTATGCTTTTAACAGTCTCGACAAACACAAACACATCTGCGTCCGACTCCGTGCCTTTTCTCCTCTCGTTCGACTCGAGAGGCGTTCAAAGACAGCCTCCGAAAAACGGGAATTAATGATCACTTCAATGACACTAAGAAAAGTGAAAATAATGCACCAAAACAGAAAATCAAGCGAGGAAATCACAAAATAAATTCTATGGGGGCGTTTGTGAACACACAACAAAGGAATGAATAACATAAACAATTCTGAGACAGTCCAGAGTCTCCTACATACAAACAGCATGTGTTTCCTTCATTGTAAGTTTTATAGAAGGCTTTTATTTTTTTGCGGCTCCAGACATATTTGTTTTTTTTGCCCTATATGGCTCTTTCAACATTTTGGGTTGCCGCCCCCCGACCTTGACAGTTTGCATTTTCTGAAAGATTGCATAAATGCAGAAAGCTGCTCTACGAGGAGCCACTAGACTTTATTGTTTGTAGCTTCTCAACATGCTATAAACCACCATTTGTATTCAATCTGCACACCATGTGTCAAATAAAAGCAATTTCCTCAAACGGATTCTGACAAGAAAAGAAAAAAGTTATCTACAGTCAGAAGATTGCAGCTGCAACAACGATGATGACAAGGCATACATCAATACGACTCCTCAACCATTCCATTTTACTGGACACAATACGACACAAACAAGCCTTGCATTTTCCATTTTGACCTTGAGCGTTATATTACTTTGTTCTCTTTCTACAAGACTTCTGCTGCCACCTTTGTTAGTGGATTGTCAGCTCCTCTTTCAACCTCGTCAACTCGCTCTCTTTTTTCCGTTTTGAAAAGTTTTCCACACTACATGTGCTGACACTCGGCTGAACAAGAGTTTTTAAAAAGCATCGACTGACACTACATTTTGAATACAACTGGGAGCGACATCGCATATCTGTCTGTCTGATGAAAATCCTGCTTCTACTTTGTGAGGTTTTGACATTTGAGCATAACATTCGAGGATTTCCATTCACCACCTTAACAGTGCTTTAGACATGTAATGTACCTGCACCATTACGTCGATCGCGGACTGGTCCCAAGTCGATCGCTTGGGGTGTAGAGGAGAAAAAAAACAAACAACCATTTGTGTGTCTTTGTGCATGTTAGTAATACAGTATATTTTTTGTGTTAACGTACACTGCACCCTAATCATCCTATCAGTCTCATTTTCACAAAAAGTATAAAAAAATACAATAAAAACAAAGAAGGTAAATCTTTAACCTACGTGTCACCGGAAGTTGTTAGCGCTCAGCAGTCTGCAATTGCAGCTAGTGCAACAGCTCTGATCACAATTTCGTTTATCGTTATCATTATTCTCATTCAGACTTTGTTTCGTGTACAATTTACCGAAGGCACGGGCAAAGAATAGGAATCTAGAGGGCCAAGGGAAGAACTTTAAAACGGTACGTGGTAGCTATGATAGTGAACAGGCCGCAAAAGTGCGTCGCATGCCTCCGTGTCAGGCTGTTGCTCAACATTGGCGTGCGTGTGTATGTGTGCGCGCAATAACGGGACGATCGTGTGAGGTTGGTTGGTCGAAAAGTCGATCTTCGGTCCAAAATATTTGGGCACCCCTGCACTACACAATGTAGTATCAGAAGGAAAGGCAATTGTGGAGTCATTGTTTAAACATTGTTTTTATCTTACCATCATTACGATCATTACCAACCTTGTGATTATATACTGCTGTGTAATTGAATATTAAATCAATTTTTCCAATGGAAATGAAGTGAAATGCCATTAATATTTTCCTGCCCCACCAAAAATCACTTTTTAAAAGGCATTTCAATAAATAAAAATGTATATGAAACAGTTTAAAGAGAATGTGAAGGAGGCAGTATAATTACATCATTAAGTATGTGTTGTCGTATTAATGTGTTGGGTGCCTGTAAGGATGCACTTTAGCCACACTCTGTTCGTATGAAACACACGCATACTAAGAAGAGTTTGACAACTGATTCAGTAAGCTGCAGTAATATTGGTCATTTAAAGGGACAGGGAACACCTGCCTCTGAGTATTGTTATATTGTCTGTCTACATGTGTTGCTTCACCATCGCTCAGACAACCATGGCTTCAACTGTTATAAAATAATGCAATTCTTAGCCTATCCATGGTATTTTGCAGTGTATGTCAGGATCAGGTTTAAACGATTGTTGTAAGGGAAAGCTAAAGTACATCAGTGTTTTAAATACACGTGTGTGTACTTGAACTGGGAGTGGCAATTCAGAGCTTGAAGCATCTTTTGTGAAGAATTGTTCACCATCTGCCCAACTGCTGCTGCTTGTGAGGTGAGTTAATTTTACTGCCACCATACTCTAACTCACATTCTATAATATATTTAAAAAAAAAAAAAGCCAAACAGCAGCTCGCATCAAAATTACCAAGAAAAATACCCATTTAGAATTCTGGTGGCGAACACTGTAACTAACTAAATAAATAAATAAATAAATAAATAAATGAATGAATGTATAACATTCACTTATATATTTTTTTCACACTTCTTTTCTTGTTTTCACCACTTGCCTGCCTCAAGGCCCTGTCACACCTTGACGATTCAGCCAGCGTATGCCGACGTTCAGATTTTCCCTAAAGCGCTGGCATACGCTGAATTATCGATTTTTTTCAATTTTGGCGTATACATAGCGCATTCATAACGGGCTGGGCGTATACATAACGTATCAGTAAATTATATAGAACGTTTCGATAACTTATAGATAACTTATTCCAACGAATGCCTAGCGTGTTGCCGGCGTACACAACTTATGCCCAGCGATAGTCTAATTTATGCATAGCGTGCAGCAGCGTATTGCCGGCGATCACGTGGCGTAGTCTATAAAAGGCTGGCGCTCGGCGTTTCAAGCCCCTGTCACACCTTGACGATTTAGCCAGCGTATGCCGGCGTAGGAAAAATTTGGCAAATACGGCTGGCGTCGTCGAATTAAGTTATGGGTAAGTTTTGTATACGTAACAGCACGCTGAAACACGTTGGTATCGTCGAAATGCGTCGAGTCGTCGAGAAATTTTAAGCATGCTTAAAATTTCTCGGCGTATATCAGCGTATGGCTATACGTCCCGATATCGCAGGCCATAAGTAATAGGTAAGTTATGCGATCGTTGCACACGTTCAAACACGTTAAGTGTAGGTTACTCATAAGTCCAAATACGTCGAGAATACCTACTAGCTGTTCTCAACATCCGTGCCTTCCGGAACTTGCGCTTGGACATGCTGACCAGGCTGTCACGCACGTGGTTGGCGAAGGCTGCAGTGGCTGTGATGGGCTGAGCCTCTGCGAGACCTTTGATGAGCTCCCCAGACTTTTCTTTGCCATGACGCTGATGTTGTTTGGTTTATTAATGACACAAGTCATAATGGCGTTTGATTGCTGCTTTAATAGCGTGAATAGCAACTCACAGTAACGATGGCAAGCCGCACCTTGCCTCTTGGGTTATACCATTTTAACTAGACCGGGGGCAGGGGGGATAGTCCCCAAACAGATGTTGGTACTGCAATGTCTAGTGCAGTTATGATTTGAAACGTCGAGCGCCAGCCTTTTTTATAGACTTCGTCACGTGATCGTCGGCAATACGCTGCTGCACGCTATGCAGCAGCGTATTGCAATTCGAAACACGGATGTTGGAGAACAGCTAGTAGGTATTCTCGGCGTATTTGGACTTATGAGTAACCTACACTTAACGTGTTTGAGCGTGTGCAACGATCGCATAACTTGCCTGTTACTTATGGCCTGCGTATACGGGACGTATAGCCATGCGCTGACATACGTCGAGAAATTTTAAGCATGCTTAAAATTTCTCGGCGATTTCGACGTGCTTCGACGTATACCAACGTGCTTCAGCGTGCTATTCGTATACAAAACTTACCCATAACTTATTCGACGTACGCCAGCGTATTTGCCAAATTTTTCCTACGTCGGCATACGCTGGCTAAATCGTCAAGGTGTGACAGGGGCTTTAGACACACCCACTTTCTTTTTTTTGACACAGTGCTGTTTTTGATGTGATTGTTGTGTCACGTTGGGAGTTATTATAAAGCTGGTAATTGGTTTGTGTACATTTATCTATTGAGGACCCTTATACTACACAGGAGTCACCCTGTTTGGAGTAAAAAACAAACAAACAAAAAATCTGCCAAGACCTCATCACTCCTAATCAAGCACAAAACAGCAAACCGACTTCACATTTACACCACCGTCATAATCCTGACATGGAAGAACAACATTTACTGAGCTGCACTTCATCCATTGCTGCCGCTGGCCTGACTCCAGTCTCCTCCTCTATCCAAACACTTCAGTCATGAAAACATGTGCTCTAAACCTCCTCACAGACACAAATGCTGGCAACCCCATCCGCAGGAATAAAACTGTCATCATTGCCTGCTTTGTAAAAGCTGAAGTGTATTTGAGGGTTTGCCCAAGGTGGTCTGTTTATTCAGCTGTCTGACTGGACACATGCGCTTGGCCGGAGGCCATTAAAGAAGAAGAAGAACAAGAAAAAAAAAAAAAAAAAAAAAAAAATATATATATATATATATATATATATATATATATATATATATATATATATGATTCTCGGCTCACAGCGGATGAAATTGAAAGCAGTTGGGCGTCCTGTAATGAATGAGAAAAGCAACTTGAAAGGTGTATACATGAAAGGAGTAAACGCAAGACACACTTTAAAGAGAGAAAATGGAAAAGAACAGTGAATTGTCTCACGGGTGTTTAGAGGTGAAAAGAAAAGATGATGTTCAGTCATGGAGAATCGATAGGCAATCCACCTGGATTAGTTCAAAGTCACAACGGTGGTTTGGGATTGTGTGTGTGTGTGTGTGTGTGTGTGTGTGTGTGTGTGTGTGCGTGTGGTTTGAGATGCGGTTGAGAAAATGTCTCTTGGCAATGTAGGCGCACAGAAGCGTGCGGACAGCAGGTATGGTATCCAATATACATAACAGTAAGTAGTATTATCAATCTTTTCTCAATTATATTTTCATCGTGGGGATCAATACTAAAAACGACAACATGGGTGGTGAATTATTGCCTCTAATATAAATGATTGATTACAAGTTGTGATTTGTGAGTGGATTTGCCTTTAGCTTAATCTATGATTTTAAACGGCACAGGAGGAAGTACCATTTTGTATTTGGACGGCAGAATCTTTGTTCAAGGTTAATTTCTCCAGCATTAAAATAGACCTCTATGTTGTGGCAAAATACTCTTTGTTACTGTGCTGCAAACACCGAGCGGTCTTTCTTGTTTGTCTTGTAAGGAAGAGATGTACTGAGTAGAAGCACAGAGTGTAGTATCCAATAGCCCCCCCACTGGAACACGCAATCCTGGGATCGTGGATTTCAAAGCTCCACGCAGAATTGAAAGCGGTCCGTGAAAATACGGGCAAGGTGTAGAATATTCGATTTACAGCGAGATGTGGCGGTTTAGGTTATGTTCACGATGCAGGATATGATACCCACTTCGGATTTTTTGTTAAATCCGCTCTTTGTTCTCATGTACATTACAAATCAAATGTTCTCTAATTTTAACTGAAGGCATCCATGATGTGACACGCATGCGCACACAGTACAACATTGAGCGGTACAAGGAAAAGGACGATGACACGCAGCAATGTTGACGGAAGTAAATACGATACAAGGTGCAGGGGCTCATCATCTTATGACGGCAGAGGAGTGGAGGTGGTGGAATTATTATGAGGAAATGAGGCGACCCTTTTCTTTCTCTTCATTTCAAGGAGACGTCCAGTAAAGATGACGTCACGGAACGGAGATGTCTCCTAAAGATTATGTCACATCACTGATGCGCATCATATTATTGTCTAATGTAAAATATAATTGTCTGTGGTTGAATTATTTACATTTATTATGATGCTGTATGCATCATCCAGGTCAAGTGGCTAATTTACACTTTGAATATTTGCTTTAATCTCACTTGCTCTGCCTCAAACGCAGTCTGGTGAAATGTTTTGCACTTTAATTTATTATTATTTTTATTCTCATTATTGTTATTATTATTCAATAAATCTGCCCGAGAGGTACAAAGAGAATGCCGATGTTGATTATTTTATAACCACAATGTTCCACAGTGTTTTGGTTTTGCAGAAAATGTCCTAAAATATTTTTTTTTTCTTTACAACTAGTCATTTCAGGTTATTTTTATTTTTCTTAATGCCTGCAAAACATCAACTTTCAAGCCACGGAAACAAGATTTACTCTCTGCAGAATCAGGATCAGAATCAACAGTTTTTTTCAGCAGATTCCTGGGGGGACAAATACAAGGTCTGCTAACGAACACTGTAGGTCACACTTACACTGACTCATACAACATAACATTAGGATGCTAAGTTTAAACGAAAAACTCAAGCCAATTTTACACTCTCATCCGCTGACACCCATGTCACTCACTGGGCCAGGCCCAACCTTTTAAAGCTATACACACTCAATTTTACAAACACTACGGTACAACGTGAGGATATGTCATCCCACGTGGACAGAATAATACCTGCAACTCATGGGCAGGTGACTGTGTTTAATAATGTAAAATCTATTGTGATGTGATTACACTGTTAATCAATGGGATAATTGGTAGAATACTCCATTTTTAAAAATATTTGACAAATAATAAGACACATTCTGCTTCACCAAGTATGAAGACATTATTATTTGATGACACGTAACAGCCTGCTCTGGTATATTTTCATTCGCATCACGATTGAAAGATTGAAATACATCTCATCTTATCTTCTGAATAGCCACAATGGGAGAGTTCGTCGATATGAATGGAGATCTTTTTGAGACCCCACAGTAGGGAAAATATTGATTTGTTTTTGCATGTGCGCAGAATGTTCAGCAGGTGAGAACATCCATCACTGCTCCTGTTTCATATGCCAATTTGTGTCTTCTTGACTTGCTGCACAACGCTGCGTGAATGCATGCAGAGCCCAGAATAGGACAGCTAATTTTGCTTGATTAGCACTCTTGTCTGGATTGTGTGGGTGTGAACATAATGCGCTCGTACTCGAGCATAATCACGCCTTTCTGAATTGTGACGTGTGTCCGCGACAAGTTGGATTTACAAGAGAAACCCAATAAAACCCATTCTTCAAAAGCCATCCAGCCTGTGCATGGTCACATGAAAGCTAGAACATGTCCCAGAAGACTCTTGATTCAAACGAATAATTTGTATTTACTGAACTGCAAACTGGGATAAATGTGTATTAAGAGGGAAGCCTTAATTTGTATCCATCCAGCCGCCCATTTCTACAGGCTGGCAGTTGGCAATGGCTCTATAAATACTAAATTCCAAATTTAATTAAAAATGTTCCTTTCCATTATCTGTGTAGTGTTTATAAAAAGCATGCTTAGAATGGACTCTTGCTCCGACTTCCATCCCCTTTCAAGAAGAAATAGTTGCATCCTACCAAACATTTTGGCCAAACCGAGCCGCCATGGCCACTAGGAACATAAAATAAACTTAGCATAATGACAGCATGGGACATGGGAAACGCGTAGGAAATATACTTGGATGACCTGACTACATACAAACTGAAAAAGCCCCTGACAGGAAACCCACAGGCGTGCCAGGTGTCCACATAATATTTTTAGTGGCCATATTTGGCTGTTAAAATCCCCCACAAAAAACCCAAAACAAACAGGTGTTGCTCATTACACTGCTAATTGCTCCACTCCATGCAGGTGTGCAGGCTCATGCAGCGTCCTTGAGCATGCTGCTGCAGTACCGAGGCTTAATGATGTAGTTTAGAGTCACCGCTAATGTCATTCGCAAACATGCGTTTGGACCACAGTTTCAAGTTTGGAAGTCTTCCTGTGTGTGTGCGTGTGTGTGTGTGTTTTATGTTTAAAAACAACGATTGATCCCACAAATTTCATTTGGCGAGCGGGAGAAATGCCTCCTCGTTTTTTTTTTCAAACTGTGCAAAGAATGTATCTATTTCACTTTGGTAAACGTGCAAGAGGTGCGGCACTGAATTTGAAATATGTTTAATGGTATTAGTAAATAAGGGCAATGGAACACACACACACACACACACACACACACACACACACACACACACACACACACACACACACACACAAAAAGGCCTTGAAGTTGAGACGAGTACATCTGTAAAGGGAAGCCGACATGCTGGCTTACATTAAATGTGACATTTGGTCCCACTGCTCTTCATTTATTTTGATAGGTTTTTGTACCGATGTTAGGGCTGGGCGATTGAGCCTTAAATTAAGTTAAAATGTATGTTTTTTTTCCATTTGGCTTCGTTGAAGGTCGCCGACGGACACAAACAGTTTTAACGTTTAAGAACGTTTTTTTTTCTTGTTGCAAGGACATTTTGAGCATGTTCAAAATGTCCTTGCAACAAGAAAAACTGTCTGTGACCTTTAAACCTGTCAATGTCTGTTGTTGCTAACTGTTCTTAGCTTCTGGAGTTAGTTAATAGCTAGCAGCCATATGCTTGATCAAAAGGTAGTGTTTTACATGCATGGTGTGCTTAAAGAATTAAACGTATGGTTATGTAAAATGTGTGAATGCCCTAAATGTTAAAAGCAAAACTGGCAGCCATGGATGGTTTCGTTGTAGGATGGCAAAAGCATTTTCGACGATTCAGCAATTTGTTAACATTCACACCGTGACCAATGCAACCACACAGGAAATGAACTCACTCCACTCCCAACGATGGAAAATGAAAGTGCTCTGACCTTGAGAGCAACTCAAGGAAGAGCAGCTCTTTTTACAAGACTGTTAAAAAAAATGTAGTCCTTCACAAACTCACAACAAACAACACAGCAGAGTAGATTCATTTTTAAGGCTGTATTTTCTTATTTGGAGTCTCCTAATCCGTTTTTAAATACTCTTTGGTGCTTTATCTTCAATGGAAAATAGCCTTGGGGACAAGTCAATTAAAAATAATTGCAACTTCGATGACAGGGAACGCAGCAGCTCAGGCAAAGCTCCTGCATTAAAAATTGGCTTTGTCCACTTTAAAGAAAGACACATGCTTATTTAACTGATCAATGCCAACACATAGCACAAGTTGGGAATCCTTAAAAAACAAAATGAAGCCGCATTTCAAAATACAAAAACGTGTTGGGTAAAATTGTGCGTTCCACCTGAGACGTTTCTATTTTATTTGTACAGAGTTGTGTTGTGGTACCTGGCATGATAGGCTGTCCGGTGATACCCATTGGAGGCATTCCCAGGTTGTTCATGGCGGTGGCCCACGCGTTGGGGTCTGACATGGGCATCGATATGGTGTTGGACTCCATGGTCATGTTATGAATCCCCTCTGAGGAGAGACACAAACACTACAGGTCAGTGTGCGAGGAGAACATGTTACAACCCTATCAGTTGATGCTAATGGAATTTAGTGGGAAATCAGATGAAAAATGTAAGGTAAGCACTACTACGTGACCATCTTGAGTTTCAACTACATTTACTGTAACTTTATAGTCAGAGAAAAGTAATAAATCATACCTCAACAATTTCTGCAAACATGACAGTATACATTGAGAAGCGCTTATACAAAACTTTGACAATGCCCCCCCACAGAAGAATGCCCTCAAGCATGTGCTTTCCACTGGGTCGTAATGGAATCCACCATGCAGGTTATAGGTTGTGAAAAACATGCATAAATGACACATTTAAACAGAATGCAAGTTGGATTCACTGTTCATCTTTTACAAGTGATACTTTTTTGTGTTTCTAAAAGTAAAATCACAAATGTCTATTCTTTACTATGTATTTTTATCTGAAAATGACAAAGAAAATACATTTCTAAATAAGAAAAACAACATTGTGAGTGCACATTTTTAAAAATTTTAAAATTTTTAACAATTTATTGTTTTTGTGGTATGAAGTATTGAGAGATTGGAAAAGCTCTGACTGGTCTAAACTGCAGTTTCCATGCCAATGTCGAAAGGAGCAGAATAACTCTGCCCCGAGGACGGAGCTCAGCTTCCCATATCTGACGGGTTGTTGGACATGAGCAAACTTTTTCAGACTCAATCAAAAAGCAGCCGAGTAATGCACTCCATTTTGCCTCAGGACATTATTCGTCACACATCAATTCAACAAAATTGTTGACTCTATTTGATTTTCCTCACGTCATAAAAATTGTTGGTACACCTCGGATGAAATTAATAGATGCCTTATAATGCGGTGCGTCCAATGTATGAAAGAAATTACAAAATAGGCCATTCATTGAAGGTGTGCCTCATAATCCAGTGCGCCTTTTAGTGTGGAAAATACGGTAAATGAAAATGTTCTTAATGATAATCAGATATTGCTGTTGAATTGTGGTTCAACAGAAATATTAAAAACAAACTCATGAAACACGCCTGGTCAAAAACGACGGTGCTTCGAGAAAAGGGACAATCAAGGTGTGTCCTCTAATTAGTATCACAGTCTTCTTCAAACTTGTCATCATTTCATTGGCCTATTTTAAGGGTGACAAGAAATCACGGTGAGGTTTGGTACGATGGTGGGTACCACACTAAATGTGGACCAGAGGAAGCGACGGAGAGAGTTGTCTCATTAGATTAGAAAAAAAACAAACATAATAGACAAGCACCTTAAATGCCAAGGCTTTAAGACAAGCTCGATGTTCCTGTGACTACAGTTGAACATGTTCAGAAATGTTGTCCATTTTTGTCCATTGTCTATTGATCAATCAATCGATCTCTCTCACCAATTAATAAAAATTAAGGCAAAAAGAAGACCAAAAACACATTGAGGATGCAAGTAATCTCATGTTTTTTGTTTTACTAAATTCCCCATGAGGACAGTATGCACCAAGACAGCTAGAAAGTTGTTGTCATGGCATTTCAAATCGCATTTTCTTATGTTAGGAGAGAGCTGAGTGCAGGCTGCCAAGGCCCCACCGCCTCACTCAGAACACACTTTTTTTTTAATCCATCTCACCGCGGTCTGCACACATATAATTTTCCGGCACCAGAAATGAACATGGACTGGTTTCACATGCAGTGATAATCCCGACAGTCAACTTTCACCTGGTGTCAAAGTGCGATTATTGAGGCGGTGGGCACAACTGATGCTTGGCAGCTCAAACTGAGGGAAATCACAAACGTTTGTATAAATAACGTCCCCTGAAACGGCAAGCCTGCAATTACATCACAGTGAATGCATCACGTGTGCTCAGCCGGCGACCGTGGTCCATTTCACCGCTCGAAAGCACCTTTCACACTCTCCTCTGTTCGCCCTCTGTCCAGCTGATGGAGCCGCAAATCGCTGCAAGAGCCAAAGTGGCCCCTGGTCGCCCCGCGGCAACACACGGACAGCCAAAGCTGTGTGTGTTCAACAGAGGCAGGATGCGGTGCAAACAACGCGTTTGTCGAAAAAGATTCTCTCGCCACCATGAGGAGGATGATGACAAAGACGACGATTTGGTAGTGGCAAGGAAATCAAGAGGAAAAGGGGATTGCCACAAGACTATTTCCGGGAGCTTTTACCACACTTCACAATCACACAATCAATTGGCTGCACATCAGCGAGGCTGAATACGCTTGGAATGGTGATGGCTTCTGGACCACTGGTACTCAAGACCTCTTATCCGTTTTCTAAAGCACTGGTAACCAAGGCAAGAAGCCAGCCAGGTACACCGGCCGTTAAGCAAACTGAGAGCTCTTATTTGCCACCTACACCCTCCTCATAAAAAGTTAAGGATAATTGCCTTTGGAAAGACATTTCAGGATGAGCCTAAAATGCATTGCAACCTTTAACGGTGAACTTAATATGACCTGCTTCATACTTTTGAATGTTCACTGTTTCATTATTTTTGCAAAACCCGCTGTTCTCTAACAAGGAAAGTTTCCAAAAATCCCCATTGATTTTTCCGGAAATGTTCCACTCCTAGGGACACTAATGCCCTCGGGCCAATTAAGTGGTTGAGATGACAGATGGGGTGCACAATACAAAACGGAAAACAACTTGGATAGATGCTGAATGCATTCAGTCATTGTTCCGTGATACAAGGGAAAAAAAAAATGAAAGAAGTGATCTCAACTTCTGTTTTTTTCTGTTGGCCAAAAATCCATGAAGGAACAACATCTTTTTTAAGGGAAACCATGCTTCGTTCAACTGGATCTTCAATGAGGAGTGTAACCAAAGTCAAGTCAACAGCATGAATTTAACAGGCTAGAAGACTGTCAATGAGCAGATGTGGCATTGATATAGAAGAGGCTTAAGGGCTGTTCACACGGGCAGATTTATTTCGGCGCTGCTCCGGAGTATTTTGTTGCGATATAAATTTGCACCGGAACAAATTTTGGGGAGCGTTCACACGTACAAAGCCGCTGAGCAAAACAGCTCGAGAATATATCGGAACAGCTCCACTTGCTTTCACACGGGCAGTTCCTGTTGCGGAACAAAACGACAGGAATGCGGAAGTAAAACATGCGCATGCGTAAAGAAAGAAGAAGGCGGGGAAAAGGAAATACCATTTCCCCTCCTTCTTTGTGATAAAATGGCTTCTTCTCCGGAGAAATCAACGATGTGGTCGATAATCAGACGCCGCAGGAGAGAGAGAAAAGACCCGCCATGTTTTGAAGCGCAAAATACCCAGGATGCATGTTGGCAAGTACCGGATGGACTCTCTGACACGTAGCGAGGCCACTCAAGAAGCGAGCATTTGCTCGGGAGCAAATTTAATTTAGTTATGCTCATACGCGCACATTTGCTTCGGTACTGCTTCAAGAACGAAGATTTGTTCCGGACAATTTTTAAACCACCTCCCTGAGGTGGTTTAAATTTGGTCCGAACAAGCTGTTTTCGGGCACTAGTCTGGAACAAAGTTGCACGTATGAACGCTCGAGAGGAGCAGTTGCGCAGTAAGTCCGAAATAAATCTGCCCGTGTGAACAGCCCTTTAGAGAGACCACATGTACTGGGACGGTTATCCAATTTCTACTAATATAACAAGCCTACATAAAATAAATAAATAAATAAAACACTGAATCATACAGCAATAAAAAATACACACTTCAATAAATTAAACACATAATCTCATCTATCTAACAGCGCTGTCCGATAGCAAGCATCTACTCATCCATTTTGACTTCCAGTTTATCCTACTGAGGTTCGTGGGGAGCAAGCCCAACTGAATTTGGGCTAACAACAGACTACACTCTGGACTGGTCGCGAGTCAATCACATAGAGACTGACCACCATTCACACTCACATTCACATCAATCAAACTTATTTAAACATTTTTAAAATGCAACCGTCATGTGTTTGAAGAGACAAAAAAAGAAAAGAAAAAAACCTGCAAGCAGAAAATGTACAGATGAGACAAAGAATGGGCAAATACCAAAACCAGGTTTCGGTATCGGGCTGATACCGGCCTTAATTTTAAGGTGTGGAGGCTGTCGATACCAGCCACCAATTCTTCAAAGAAAACATAACACTGAGTAACACTTACAGTGTTCATTGTGTTCACAATGAGACAAACCACCAAGAATATGATCACTAAAAAAATGTGAGAGAAAAAGAGACGTGCCAATAATGAATGGTGATATAGCGGGGGAATACTGTATTACAAATTCTCTCTCTCTCTCTCTCTCTCTTGAACGCACCCACGTGCACACATACACACACTCATACAGACTGCTTGGAGTGTCAGTCACTGGGAATTGACCTTGGGGGTAGGAGTCAGGGCTTTGTTCCATTGCAGAGGAACGAACCAACAAGAGTGTTGTCAAACATAGAAGTGAGGCAGGATGCCTGCCTGAATGGCAAACACGCAGCCCAGAACTCACAGCACACGTGTCACTTCGATCAGAAAGTGTGTAAAGGAACCTGACGTGAGAGAATCCCTCCTGCGTGAGCCTCTTCATTGGCACCGCCATGATACCGCTTCGAGCACATTCTCGCCACAACAATTAAAGGCGTTTGGTTCAGCTCTCCGGAGTTATGGCCTGGAAGCTCCCACGGCGGGCAGTTGGAGAAATTAAGTCATTTTCAGGCCCATTGTCCGTAAGCGCCAACAGTAGGCAGATGGCCGCCGTGGGCCATTAATGCTAAATTCACATGGTTTAAAGAGCTAACTACTGGTTTACTCACACACCTGAGGAGGTCAATTGAAAGATGAGGGACTGCGAGGAAAGGATGTCGACGAGGTTAATAGACAAGACACAAAACATAGTCAGAGCGAGTGGATGAGAGCTCTTTGCATTGGATTTCAAAGCACTGCTTGAGTATGGGGACTTGATGACAATCATTACCGCTAAGTAGATGCTAGAAAAATCTGTAATTAGTGCATAACGTAGCGCCGCCGACGAACACAAAGCGGATGAGAAGACAGATGGAGTGTACAATGGAAAACTGGAAAACAACTTTAATTGTAGCGGTGCATTCTGAGTCATTATTCTGCCATACAATGGGGACTTCTTCACTTTTTGTGTTCTTTTGTGGGCTGAAAAGCCACCAATTGGAAAACAAAAAGGACAATGCTTCCCGCTGTTTCAATGAATTCAGTCGACAGACTATCATAACGCTGTCCAATAACAAGCATGCACCGCGGGGCCTTGAGACATACATTTCATACATACGTTTCATTTGTTCTGTGGCTCATAACTGAAAGCATCCATTTCTCATTTTTCTGATCGAATGTATGGAAATGCATTTGTTCCCATGAAAAAAGTTGACGGCAATTCAAAGACAAGAATTGATCAGAGTTAGGTTGCAAATTTTAGGACTTGAGACTTGATTGTTTAAACCTTACGATTAAAACGATACACTGTCCATTTGCGCCGTGATGAGTTTTAAAAAGAAAAACGATTGCCTTATCAGGGTTTATTATTATGGCCTTGGAACAGAGGCACTTGTTTAGATGCCAGTGTTGTCAAGGAAGAACATCCGTTGCCGGACAAGAGCGTGACTCTTTGGCTTCTTATCAGGCTAGAGAGAGGTGCCAGACAGGAAGTGATTCTGTGATAGAGGGAGGCAGACGAGGGGAAAAAAGAACAGGAGATAAGGAATGTGTGAAAATAAGGAAAAACAGAGCTGTCCGCGTCGATACAAAGACAAACAATGCGATGCCGTCGCAAAAAATAACAAGCGGGCTGTACCTGCGAGGAAAATGAAACGCTTGTCAACGTGCCTATTAAATGCAATCAAGCTGCTTGATGAGCTTGCTGCAAGGTGTGAGAGAAAGGTGTGAAAAATAAAAATGCGCTTGCATTATTACGTGATTTTTTTTAAGGCATTAAAAAAAGACTATATTAAGTGACCTCTAATAATGTGATTCCTAAGAAACAAGCTGACAAATGTGCCTGATTAGACAAGCCCAGTATGCTTTGAGTTTGGCATTTGGTGTTTGTTGTTTTGTTTTGATTTGTGTTTGTTTCCTTAGAAACTCAAGATATTTTTACATGACAGTAGAACCTCAATTCTTGTAATTTATACATTTGAAAAATCCTGCTGAAAACCAGATTCTACGAATAATGAAAAGTCAATGAATCCATTTCCAAAATTCCCAAAAACTTTTACAGAGAATAGCTACAGTTTTACATATAGAAAACAATGTGAAATAAATATAAAAGGCCAATGAAATGGTTACATGAATACAGTACCTAACATCACTTTTAGCTTGACTGAAGACACTTATTGGTGTATGGAAGGCAGAGAGCAGGGGAGAGGGAGTTAATTTTTTGGAACGGGAATCCCCCCTGTTCGGGTTGATGTCCCACTGTTGATTTCTGTTTCGTTAGCACATTCAGCTTCCGTGATTACAGTTATTTATTTATTTATTTATTATTATTTTTTTTTTTAAACGAGAATGAAAATGGGTGGCCATGCTTGCACCAGTTTCGAGGTCTTCCTTGAATTCTATCGTGGATGTGACCTTCTTCTATCAAAGTGCCGGTAGCCTTCTTCGCAGTCACACTCAATAGATGCACAAAACAAGCAATGCTGTAGATTATGAAATGGTTGATATGAACGCACAGGGTGATGCTTGCTTCACGAGAAGCAAAGGCAGACTGAGTCATGAACACAAAGGATACCTTGCGTGGGTGCTCGATTCCGGAAAATGACTGGCCAAGTCACGTTTTTTGGTACGGAGGCCGAGCGGATGTTTTTTTCTTCTTCAACTGTGGTCTGGCTTTCCTTTCACTTTCAATCTCGCCTTTCCGCATGGTTGTACTGTCACATCATTGGTTGTCTTTCAATCAGCATTTGATCAGCCCATTTCAAGGACTGGCGGTCCGAAAAGACAAAATTAATGTAGCGTTTGAGGTCAGTAAAACTTTGTTTAGATAATTTGATTTTTAGATTCTATATAGATTTTTTTTTCATATCACAACCTCAGTCGACATGGATTCTTCCATTGCGAGGTGGCTTTCGCTTCTCTAAGTCACGCCTTCCCGCAAGGCCTTACCGTGACATCACGTATAGTCACCGTCGATGCAGTCATTGGCGCATTCCAGGATTGTTACTTCACTTGATCTGTCTTCTTACACGCGGCGGTGGCATGAGTTGCTCTTTAAGTTCCGCCTTCCTGCATGTTCTTACTGTCGCATCGTTGGTAGGCTTTCAACGGCCGCCCCATCATAAGGCTGCCTATCTATCTTGCCATCCATCCATCTGTCCATCCTTTCCTCCCTTCTATCCATCCATGTTCTGTACAATGGACTTGTGTTAGAAAGGTAAACTGATACAGTCCTTCAGTGGATCAGATTAATTCTGCCACCTGTAGTGCAGCCATTTTTTTCAAGGATTAAGATTCAGCAAGCATCACAGAAGTAAATGCCACACCATTTGGGATTTGCCTGCTGTCAAACACGACACGTGGCATCTAAATATGTCACCTCAAAGAGACAAAGAGTCTAATAGACTTCTCAGCGCCTCCGTTCAAAAGTTAATCCTCCAGAACCGAGTGTGCGATAGTGAAATACTTTAAACGTGAACTCCACTTCAACGCTGTTAACTGCGCTTTATGATGAAAAATTCAACAATTGGGGCAACACAAGTGAGGAGAGAAAAAGATCAATTTATGACTTTCCTACTTTAAATGAGATTAAATGAACCCAATAAAAGCAAATGGGTATGTGTTTTATGTTTAAAAACAACGATTGATCCCACAAATTTCATTTGGCGAGCGGGAGAAATGCCTCCTCGTTTTTTTCAAACTGTGCAAAGAATGTATCTATTTCACTTTGGTAGAGTGGGTAAACGTGCAAGAGGTGCGGCACTGAATTTGAAATATGTTTAATGGTATTAGTAAATAAGGGCAATGGAACACACACACACACACACACACACACACACACACACACACACACACACACACACACACACACACACACACAGCAAGGAGATGCAAACAAAGTGAGTCCCAGCACAGCAGCGCAGTCCACACAGGAGACGTGAGGTAATAAGGCAATTGCATCGTTACAAGTCGACGGTGCGAAATGATTGTGCAAAAACAATTTATGTGGTAAACGTAATCACTTGCATATAGAATCATGTGACATCAAGCAGACATTTCACTCTGGCTTCATTTACTGTCCAGCCAACCAGGAATCAATCAAGTATTCCATTTACCGGTAATTAGTTTTTTGTTTCTAGCATTTTTGTCTCATTAGTGATGTAATTCAAAGGCGGTATTGAAATATTAAATGCGCAGTAGCTGTACTATAACCATACATCCTATAATTTCTCCAATAGTGGTCACTACTCTAGTAGACGCCTTGCATTGATTCATCACCTCACCGAACAACGATTTTTTTGTCACTAACATTGCTTTCAGCAATTGCCAAACCCCCAGTTAGAATGCCTCTTAAACATAAAAGAAAAAAATTAGAGGAATAATGTTTTGCAATAATGTTTTTCAGCAAACCTGCAGTTGTGTAACATTGATTGTTTCAAGAGATTTAAAAAAAATGTTTTTTTTTTTACATTCTATTCGACTGTCTGTGGTATGACGAAGGTGTCTTTTGTTTGTGATTGGATGAGTGAGACCAGGGTGAGGCCAGTGGAAGGTGGAAAAGGACTGTGAGCGTGCAACCTCTGTCGATGGCAGTGGTTCTTAAACTGGGTTCGATTGAACACCATGGGTTCGGTGAATCGGTCTCAGGGGTACGACGGTGCCTCTGCCATGGCGGTTAAGACACACCCTACTCAAGATGTCATTTAGTTATGATACGCCCGCTTGGCCATCACTGGCAGCAGATGATCCCATGACATTGCTTGTCCAATCAGTGCTGCGGGAAATTTAGTTTGCTCAGGAGTCAGTGTGACTGTCGTGATAGTACATCATGCACAGCTCATTTTGTGCACAATTAATTTAAAAAAACTTATACTTATGTCTCGAAATTGTATTTACTTTTTTTCAGTTTTTAATAAATGCATTTTTTACGTGTTGAATTTATAAAAACAAAAATCCTATTTTTATTTTTCACTCATGAAGGGTTCGATGCATGTGCATATGAACGGGTTTGGTTCAGTACCTCTAACAAGGTTAAGAACCACTAGTCTATTGGATTAAGGCTGACAGTTGACAGAAACGCTGGTTGGATGTTGTCTTTGACAATATTAACTGTTCATTGTTATATAAGTGCGCGTTAACATGTCTGATTTCAGAATTCATACTTTTTAAATTTTTGTCAAACATTTGCACATGTTCACTGCGGTCCAATTGATGGCTGCACCATATTACCGTGTCTAATAAGAACGGGAATGAAAGTGACTTCCAAAAAGTAATTGCTAAGTTTCCTCGGAGCGCTGAACAATCCCACAGCAGCGGGAATTTGAAACACGACATACTGCATTTGCACTAATAGAAAAAGGAAAATCATTGGGAGTGTTAAACTTTCATATCTATAGAGACTTCAAACCTCAATGCAGAAGCGGGCCTGACACGGCAGTGAATTTAGATAAACATGAATCCTAACGAAATGAGACGTGTGCGCGCGCATACTATATTCATCAAGTCTCACTCATCTATTATGCATTAGCCTGCAACTTGACTTATCATGAGCAATTTGTACCAGTACGCCGCCGCCATCGTCCAAGTAGACTGGCTGGGATGATTGCTTTCGGTCAATATCTGACAAGCTTCAAAATCATTTCAATAAAAGCAAAATGTACTTGTACATAAAAGGCACGTCATATTGTGAAAGCTCACTTGAGGTTGCACTTAATGAAGTTTAGTTTGATAAAGGTGAACAAACACTATTCTTATGGCATCTGTTGTCTGAAGCTGAGCCCTGATTGGTTGTTACCAGAGCCCTGAGCAACTGTGATGTAATGTTCAGGAGACAGCAAGGGGTAAAAAAAAAGATGGACAAAAACGGGACAATTGTGGATCATTTTACGTGGAAAAAAATGTGTCTCATTCACAAGATTTTAGGGTATATCTCAAATCTGTGGTGACTGCCTGATTAAATGAAAAAGTATAAAGCGTTAAAGGAAGGTAAGCATATTAAGATCATTATTATTCCATCACTGTTTAGTCCACAAATATCATTAAAAAATACAAAAAGAAAGCTCCAAAATTAAGTTAACCCCCCCCCCCCAAAAAAAAACAACTCCCATATGAAATCAGCACAGCTAACTGTTAAAAATATCACTGATGAAACTTGCTTTCATTGTTCATTCAATTATGGGCATAAGCCCAATGACAAGCGAGTTATTCTATTTTATTCTAAAACAAAACAATAACACATCTTGTGCGTGTTTTGGGGGAAATTAGAAGATACTTTTGAACCGTGCTTTCTACTTCACTGTAACAAGTGTCTCCATAAAAGCCTGTGATGCATTATAGTAGCAAAACACATCACCATGAGGTCATCCTGGTGTCTCCTTAGCTATCCCCACCCAAAATGTCGTGACTATTTTCTTCCACACAAAGGAATTCCACACAAAGGATTAAGGTTGAGAGCATCGCTTGCCAGCAGCGTGTCAGATAGGGAATACGATAAGAATTTCACATTTGCTGCCCAAATAATGCAGCTAATCCTGAACAGTGCAGCGATGTCGACAGAGAGCGGCAATCAGAACAGCTGTGCGATATAATTGATCCCACGTGTGATACAGTCAATGGCCAAGAAAATCTCATTTCTAGGAGAGTGGTGTTTTCCTGCAGGAGCAAGGCTGTAAGATTGCAAATTTACAAAAAAGGGCCAAGGATATCATAAAGCATAATATTTACCTTTTAGATGGTGATAGCCTTCATTCAACAAGACAGTAATGACAAGGTGCCACATTTGCCAGCGTGAAACATAGTAGAAGGCTGTCACAGTGGTCTAAAGTGTAACTGTAGAAATTTATCCTACGCTTTTTGTCTCACTGTTCTCTGTGAAAGGTAATGACACCCAATGGGAAGACTGTGATCAGGCAAATTCCTGCCTTCCGTAGTGATATTACAGGCAAGACGGTGTCTTTGTCAAAGGGAATAGCAGAAAGCCAGAACTGGGGTTGTGAAGGTTCAACACTGCAATCAATTCTTCTGTCCTTCTTTTCATGGTGTTGTTCTGTGGAAAAGATACTGATATGGACCTGGCAATTTCCTGGCTTTGGAGATATGCTGGATCAGAATGTGAATAGCAGAACGCAAGACCCGAAGTATAGATTGCGTTGTGTATTGTGTTCATGTGTTTATGATATTTTATGGTACACTTGATGTTGGTTTTATTGTTTTGCTCTTATCACTGGTATGTGACTGCCTCTTAGCCTAGTCATGGTAAATGAGAAATGGTTGTCAAAGGACCTACTGGACAGATAAAGGTCACGTAAATAAATTATTTAAAAGGAATGCTTAACGCTTACTTTTTCTGCCTTGTTTCACCATGTTGCAAACAGTGATGGGCCAGTACCAGATTTCTGATGGGATAACAACCAGTTCTAAAATGTATTCTTGATTTAAATATTTTTCCCAATTCATGCAATCTATTCTATTTTGATACAACAGAGAATAAATCTAGACATTCATATACATTAAAAGAAACTAAATAATGGACTATTTGAAATGTAAAAAAAACAGTAAGATCATTTTTTTTTCTCAGAAAATAAGTCTCTACTTTTCTGCTCTTCTCCACTTTGTGAAATATGGTCAAAGCGGAAATGAGCTGATGTTATTAGCCTAACTTAGCCATGTTAACTTGCCTTGGTAGCAAGTCCATAGTATTTGTTTTACCAATTGGAGACACGCTCACGCTCATACCTGGTTGAAGAGAATTTGTTGAAGAGTGATAGGGTGTCGCTTGGGGAAATATTAACTCATATTAGAAGTATTTCCTGCACTAGCAGCCACTCTTCATAAACACGCTTTGCATTTCCTTCTTCTACCAAGCCATGAAAATTTTCTCAAAAGAGCCCAAAAGTCGTGGGACTCAAAACTGGTCAAACCAACAATTGGAAGTCGAGCGGATGGAAGGTTTTAGAGGTTTTGAAACCGTTACTTTTTAAAACCACGTTATACCTTGGCTCAGACCTGGTTGCTAGTCAGTGTGAAAAGGTCGTGACGCGAAATGCCTACTTGTCATGGTCCGACAAGTATTTTATACATTCCAACCGACGCTGGTTTCATTTTAAAAGAAGTGTCTTTGTTCATAACGCTGTCTAAAAAAGTCTGGAATAAAATGTCATCCACGGGCAAAAAATAAATAAATAAACCCTGCCGCTCCCTCTCTCCGGAGGGGCCAAGTATGAAGTATTCTAAGCGTCTGATTAATTTCTTCCTGGCTGCTGTCAGTAATAATGTCCTTCATTGTCCCTCCCCGCAAGAGGATATGAAGGAGAAAACATCCATATTATTGCTTTGAAATTCACGGACGGGAAGTTATGACAAGAGCAAGAAAAGTCTGAACAATGAAAAACGAAATAAAGAGAACGCTTGAAGTTTCCAGCTATTGTCACTGTTAGTGTCACTATTTTCAGGAACTTTGGCATCTTGTGTCCATCTTCACTCTCACTCTTATAGGAGTTGCTGTTTAACAAGATGTCACGACACAGCTGATAGAAAAATTTACGAGCAAAATGGTATCATGTTTGAAGTTTCATTTCATTTGGGCACGTCTAGATGTTTGGGTGCATATTCAGCGCCCCCAAATGCCTGTGCGCAAAGGTGTCGGCCGTTTGGGCGGAGGGCTCTTTGAAGTCCACAGTAATCACGCTACAGCAAGGAGGCGAACAGATGGAAGAAGGCTAGACTCGGTCACGAAGTGGGAATAAACAATTTAGGAACAAGGGTTGGAGAACATCAAAAGACGTTTTGGGAACGGGTGTCGTGCCCAGGTGGACATTTGTCATCTGCGAAGTCTACAACTTATTGATCCGTTGTAACACCAGATTGGAAGGTGTCAAAATATCGGTGGTTCAAAGCTTAAACCAAGGTAATCAAATCACTACCGAGGGGCCGGACTAGGGGCGTGGTATGCAAATATCGGGGCCGTGTATTTCTTCTATTTTGCATATGTAAACAATAAAAGTCCGACAGGAGCACAAGGATCTCTAAGTGTGATCACGGAGCAAATACCGTCGTTCGCTCTTCGAGATCTGCATCCGCCGATAAGAACGACAACCTTGCCTGTGTGTCGAGTCATTTGTTTAACTTTGTCCGGGTAAAAAAAATCTGACAACAGTTCAACCTACCACTCTATACAAGTCACACCAATTCAACGCGTCGATTAATGCCTTAAGGATAGCTTGACATTCTGAAAGAGGAATAGCTGTATTGTATCTCTTGTGCGCTCCCAAATATGAACATGGGGAAAAAAAAGATGGATTTTCTGTCTTGTTTGCATAGCTGTCATAGCGGCTAGGTAATATACCATATCGTGTCTTTGATGGTCGCAGCTGGAAACGTCTCAAGGCAAACTGTTAATCAATTAGTCTGCGGCAGGAACAACACATTACATCACGGCTCAGTCACTTAAACACTATGGAAGTGGACAGCCTTAATTAATTTCAAACCTTAATGAGTACCATTACTTTACAGCGAATACCCGAAGAGAAAGACGTCATATTACATTTTTCCGTGATCAACATCAATCCATTATCTGAGCTGCTTATCCTCACGAAGGTCGCAGGCATGCTGAAGGCTATCCCAGCTGTCTTCAGGCAGCAGGCGGGGAACTGGTCCACAGCCAAACACTTGCAGGGTGCATTTAGACAAACAATCATTCACACGCACATTCCCACTCATAAATAATTTTGAGGCTCCCTCAACAAGTTTTATCTCTGTTCTGGGGTGTGACTGAAAGAACAAGATCACAGAACGAAGCAGTTCGTTTCAGTTTCCTCCTTCAAAAATAGGGTGAGAAGGTTGGTCATCTGGTAAGGGCTGAGCCTAGAGCTCCTTTACATGGAGATGAGGTATCGGCACAGGCATCTGGTTAGGATGCCTCCAAGACCACTCCCTGATGAGAAGTTCGGGGACATCCCACTGGGAGCAGGCTCAGAGGACGACACAAGACATGCAGGAGAGACTACGCCTCCGTTAGCCAAGGAACGCCTCAGGAGCTCCCCGGAAGAGCTGGATGAAATCTCTCTAGAGTGAATTATTATGCAGGCCCCCATGAACTGAGCCCAGACAAGCGGTGGTAACTGGATGGATGGATGGATGTTTCATCTCAGCAAGAGGGTGAACTAGTTATTTGAATTGCCTCACAGTTCTCTGCCGGGCCACTCACCCACAATCCTCCTGATGATTACAAGCAGCATAAAAAAATGTTGGAATAATTTGTACAGCTGGAAGTGTGAATGCGCAAGCCACGTCTGCATTAAATCTTAGTCGTGAAGGTTGAGTCTGTTATTGTCTTAATATGATGTATAAATTATATGAAACCAGTGGTTCTTAACCTGGGTTCGATCGAACCCTAGGGGTTCGGTGAATCAGTCTCAGGGGTTCGACAGAGCCTGTGCTATGGAGTTTAAGACACACCCGACTCAACATGTCAATTAGTTATGACACGCCCGCCTGGCCATCAATGGCTGCAGATGATCACATTACATTGCTTGTCCAATCAGTGCTGCAGGAAATTAGTTAGTTATGACATGCCCGCTTGGCCATCACTGTCTGGTTCATTTTGTGCACAATTAAATAACTTATATTTGATACTTATACTAATTGTGTTTACTTTTTTCTGATTTTAATAAATGCATTTTTTATGTCTTGAATTTGTTAAAAAAACAACAACACATTTTTATTTTTCGGTGAATGTGCATATGAACTGGTTGGGTTCAGTACATGTAACAAGGTTAAGAACCACTGGTCTATGCTGTACATTGGTCTGTATTATACAGTAAGAAAAAACAGTCTGCCCTTGAATTTCAAATATGATAAAAATGCAATCATATTTGTTTTAACGATCTAACTGATTTTGATTTGCACATGTGACAGTGATGATCTATTATTCTATTCTCTTGTGCTGCCCACCCCTGCCCCTAAAACAAAAAAAAAGATTTGGTTTTAGTGTGGAAAGATTGGTGTGCCAAAATCTTGCTACAATGTCAATGTCAAACACCGTTGAGTCCATGGATTTAGCCCCGGCGGCCCAATGACGCCCGAGCTGTCGTCACCTCGCCACACCACTGACAGCATCTTATCAGCAGCTGCCAATTATAATACGGGCATCTTATCTTCACAAACCAATTAGAGGTGGAGCAGCTGCTGTGAGGAAATGTCAACAGCTCAGTGAACTTACCAGCCGACTTTATCTGGACTGGCCACTTTCGACTGTCAAACGAAAGGCTGCTGCAGAGCAATGTTGTGACATGAAAAGATTTCAGGTATGACCAACTTATTTGCCTGACTAAAGAAACACGTCACCTGTACGCAAAAGGGATTTTTAACGCTGATCCTGAAATGGCACTACAGACCAAAATGGGTGACTCCCAAGGGACTTTAGCATGCCTACTACAACTACTACTTCTACAAATACTACTATGACATCACACAGCATGTTCAGACCTGAATTAATTGTTGGATGAACCGTTTTAAAAAGTCCAACAAGACGAGCAAGAAAATGCAATCAAATGTCCCAAAGTAGTTGACACCAAGCACTAGAGTTTGACATCGTGTTTTCAATTTTCCAGTGTCAAATGTTGGACCTAAATGAAGTGAAGGATCCGTACTGCTTTTTGGCACCCTGTTATTATTGAGTATGCAACCAAAGTGATACCATCCCTAAAGCACAGACACACGGGTGGTAATTATTTTTAACCCAGTTCGCCCACACCCAGGCATTAAGGAGTTTACATGATCAGCATATGTAATAGTAAACATTTGTTGGATCATTGCATCACATTATAAAACAAGTACTGTATGGCCTGCAGGGGACTTATTTGTTCATGTTTATGTTGGAACAAGCTACCCCTAGTTTTAATATATCCCCAAAATGTATCCCACGGGACAGCTTATGAATATTTCTCGTGCTTTCCGACGCACAATTTGAGTGTGGTTTCTGTTTAGAGTGGGAAAGTGGTTGGACAACTCGTCACAAATTCATCAAAACTAAAGAAGCGGCAACATTTTTTGGGCAACTCCTGAGATCTTTAGTGCTAAAATAAAACAAATTCCGACAACATTATACTGTATGTGAGAATCTGCAAACTTGAGTAAAGAAGGGTACAAGCATCTTGATCAGCCCATATTTGAGTATCCTCGCGATTTTGATGAAAGTCAACAAAGGCCTGATTAACTATTCATGTCGCAAAAAGAGTGATTCTCAAACTGCAGTATTATGCGAAAGAATCACTGCCGAAGTTCTACTCAAAATATAAAACAAAGAAAAGACTCTCACTTGCTCACATTAAAAAAATGGTATACACAAAATTAAGAGGCAACAACAAAATGTCACATGTGGTATCATATCGTTTTATCTATACTTCTTAAAATAACGATTTTCGACACGCTACTACTAACAATTTCAAGCAATTTATTTCAAGGCTTAGAATATAATAGAAAAAGCCTGACAATTGTATGCACCTTTTGGTGTTTCGCTGATGGTGAGGATAAGCAGATCAGCTGATGGTGTTTTGGTGTTTTTTTTAATTTTTTATCAAGGATATTCTCAGAGTAGTTTCAATGACCATATCTTCCGCATTATAAGAGGCACCTAAAAGCCAACAATTTGCCTTTTAATCCGATAAGCTTTGTATATGGATAACTATTATAATTTCTTGGACATAGTATTCAAAATGTTCTAGAAAGTGCTTTGTTAGAGCTGCAGTGGTTGTGAAACCTCGAGATAAAAAAGCAGTACTGTATTGTATTGTGTTGTATTCCCTTTAGCTAGCTGTGTCTAGGGAATGCATAACACAACCGCAGTCTCTACTGTAGCTTCTATTCTATGTGCCTTATAATGCGGTGCGCCCTATATATGAAAACAATTTAAAAATAGGCCATTCATTGAAGGTCTTATCGTGCAGAAAATACGTTGGTAGTTCTTTGTCATTTTTGTTGAATCATGAGCAAACGGAAGACAAAGGGATTCTTAGGCCGGTTCAACAATTACAGTACAGTGTTTTACTTCGGACACGCACAAAAAAATTAGATGGGATGTGAAGGACATGAAGTTGTGTATCTTAGCTCCAATGGTTGTAAGTACATCCAGCTACATTCTCTGTCACGTCATTCCAAATCGCATGAGTGCTTATGTTCTTTAATGCAAGGTCTGACCACATGTGAGATATGGCGTGGATCTCTACAGTCGCTGAATGAATCGCGACTCTCGTAAATTTGTCGGCGCTGAGGTCATAGCAGTATGTTCAATAGGTTATCTTCTTCCTAATGGCGGCACGGTCGACTAAAGCCATGAGGCACACACACGCTGACGGCCCTTTCTGTGAGCCTCTTCGCGTCACGGCTTGAGCCAAATTGGACAGGGCTTTGCTTGCAGAACAATCTTTAATGGATGAGGTGGTGGCCTTGAGTTAATGCTTGAATGCAGCAGGCCCGTAACAGACAGACAGACGTAACATAGCATAAAACATTTGGAATAAACCACTCCCAATAACTATTTTGCATAAACAGCATCCAAATCCAAACACAGAAGGTTCAAAGATCCTGAATCCTGAACGTTTGTACTACTATGTGAGGGCGTTAAAGCACGGCGGCAGGACGACAAAGATGGCTTAAGCGGAAATAACAGATTTTCTGACATGGACATCAGGCAAGAAGAAAGAAGCAGCCAGTGAGGTCCAGCGAAAGCCCATCAGGAGATACAGTTGACAGACGGAAAGACAGGAATCAATGGTAAGGTGTTAAAAAGAAAAACTGGGGATTTTGAGTACAGACACTGACAAGAAACAGGAATGCAGAGACATTTTGCAAGTATATTCAGGGGAGACACTGAGTTTTGTCAGGGAAATAATCTTAAAACCACATACCTTTGTCAAAGGGTTAGGTGGGAAAAGATTGTTGCAGTTCTCATACATCATTGCGTCAGAAAACAACCTCGATGTCCAAAAATGAGAGCCAGAGGTTGTATTCCTTCAAAAGGCTGATTTTGACATGCTAAAGCATATAACCAACATTTAATTAAGACATTCTGTTGTGAATTTGTGGGGGAAAAAAATGCTGAATGCCTTTTCTAAAATTGCCTCAAGTTTAAAAGTCGATGTAGTTGTTATGTTTTGTTCAAGCTTGGTAGGAAAAACATTGTTTGCCTGCTGTGAAAAGAAATCAAACGGCGACTCTTGAAACAAGCGTTTCGCTTGGTGTCTTAATGCTGTTTGATAAATACAGACATTAGATGAGACCACTTCTTGGCTTTTATCTTTTTTTTTTTTTTCTGTCATTGAACCCACTGTGCCTGGGTCGCTATAATTTTGTTGTTTCTGTTCCTACGTGCCTTCGACGAGACGAAATGCCAGCTTTTAAATCATGCCCGGGGATGTGCTGTAGACAAACTACCTATCAAAGGCCACCTCTTAACGTTGAAATGATTATTCGGTGAACAAAAGATAAAAATACATCTGCAATTAAAAGTTGAACAACATTTCCTTGTTTGGGTGTATGAACTTAGTGGCATAAGCTGGATGAAACTAATCACTGTCAGTCGTTTTGTAGAGTAATACAATTAGTGCCCTATTTAGTTGTCATGAGCATCAGACGAAGACAACCCAACTGAGACACACACCACTCTATCAATTAATTTAAGTATGAAATTTGGATTTTTGTCCAAATTTGAGGGTATTATGCAAGACATTCTTTTTTTTCTTCAAACCAGCCATAGCACAGAACCACATTTTTGGAGGGAGGAGGAAAGCGACTACTTTATTACTATGGTGAGTGACACGAAGAAAATGTCTTTTGTTGACGATAGAAAGAAAGAAGCGGAAATGATATCTAGTGGATTTGCGTCATGATGTTGTCCGTGCGTCGCCGTTTGAATTGGCATGTGCCAATTGCCATGTTAAAGGGAGTGATTCATGTAATGTTTGAGAACCCGAATATTGATGGCATGTCAATGTCATTATCAATTAGAGTAAAGCTTAAATTTTCCAATACTAACAAGGCCATAAAAATGTAAGATTTGACAAAATCAATGTACCGTATTTTCACGACCATTCGGCGCACCGTATTGTAGGGTGCAGTCTCAGTAACGGGTGCTATTTCTGTATTTGACACATACACAAAACGCACAGTATTATATGGCGCAGCCAGGCATGGTAAAACATACGCCAGCTTAAACATATGGCATGCATGCACGCACGCTAAAAACACGTTTTTATAAAGGCAACGGAAGCAAAACTAAGTTCGGTTGTACTTTATTTAGCCATTTTACAATGTACTCACGTTTTCTCTTCACCTCTTACACGCCCACCCTTCACTCATTGTCGACTGGTACCTGCTAGGGACGTGCCTTTAGCGTCCTCTTACACGCCCACCCTTCACTCATTGGCGGACTTCCGCATGCCTGTCGTCACTCATTCCGCCTTTTCTCTATATAAACAGCGTGTCGGCCAGAAGCGCTCTCAGTCAGGCTTTGGAACTTGGCTCATACACTAGACGCATTATAAGGCATCCTGTCCATTTTGGAGAAAATTTTAGACTTTTAATGGCGCCTTATAGTCGAGAAAATACGGTACCCATTTTTTATGCCACTTATTCTGATTAGGGTGGCAGGTGATTGGGAGCCTAATCCAGCAGATTTGGAGCAAGAGGAAGGGAACAAACGTCTCGGTTTCGCAGCCAGCCAATGGCGGGGGACATATGAGAATCCACATTCAGATTCACACAAGAGATCATTTGGAGCAAGGGTGCACACACTTTTTCATCATGCGAGCTACTTACAAAATGACCAAGTCCAAATGATCAACCTACTTCATCTATTTATTTATTCCAAAATATACTTAGCATTCTTTCTACGAACAATTTATATTGGTGTATGACGAGCTGTCCTGCATTCAGATTCAGATTTTGAAAACTTTATTTATCCCCATGGGGCAATTGTCAATCAATTAGCAAATTTAGAGGGATGATATGTAGGTTCCTTTTTCATTTCATGTAATTGACAGGCAGCTTTATCCTTTATCAATAGTATAAAACTGGGAAGGCCGTCAGTGATGGAGTTAATGCCATGACAACTGCCGAGACTCCCTTTTCCAGCTACCTGTAGCTCACGATCTACATGATGGGCACTCCTGATTTGGAGTATTCAAATAACTTAACGTGTGGTTTTGGATTGTAGGAAGAAGCCAGAAGAGTACTCAGAGAAAACCCAACTTTGAACAAAATATCAGTGAGCAATCTCTCATTTATATTTTTAACGCGTCCACCAAAAAGGGAAGATAGTTTTGCGTGTGCTTTAAACTAAATTTTTAAAAACTGAAGTGGACAGCAATAACAATAACTTGTGCCAAATGAACGGCATCCGGAAAGATCTGGAAAGGACTTTCAGATAACATTTGGACCAATATGGCTTTGTAGTTTTTGCATATTGACTTTATCACAGGTGAACTTTGACATTTGGCACTTCCTCCCTTGCAACTCTTAATGTTTGAAGATGATGGGATGACAATTTGGACGTGTACTAAGGTTAATTTGAAGCGGCGATGATGAAGAACGTAATCGGAGATTATACTTCCATTCCGTTTACTTTGTCGCGTCTGAAAGGCAGAAGGAGGAAACGTTTTATTCTATTCTGCAAATCTCAACATTGTAGCAGCGCTTGCCTCAAGGTAATAATAGGATCGAGGCACAACAACATCCTCGTGTTCTGCTGTAATCAAACAACTTGGGGCAAAATGCACTTTTTTAACGTTACAGCATGGAGAGCTGGAGTCTGCCTGCAGGCTTCGCCATTAGCCTCGGTGAGAGTCCACCCAGTGCCTTCTGGCACCATTCATTATTAAGCTCTCACATGTTTGTAGGTGCTGCAAGATGGGGTGAAGTGGCAATAAATCTTTGACCACGGCAGTGCACACAGAAGCGACAAAGGAAGAAGAAGAAAAGAAAAGTCAAACATTTACTACATTGACTCTCTTGATGTTTTGTTGCTTTGGTTTGGCTACTTCGACGTTACAACAGGATGCATTTGCGTATTATTGCTGACAGTATTTGAACACAAAGGTTTCCTATGACAAAATGCAGCGACAAGTGGCCGGGGGTGTTTCGTTACCCAAGTGTTGAAGGGGGAAAGTGGAATAAATAAGAGGTTCTCAACTACTGTACGACTAAGTAAACTGCAGTCATATTCGAGGTTTTCGCAAATGACGAAGAATACATACCTGTTAGTACTGTTACATTGTCGGTCGACATGTTGGTGAACCGTTTGGGTTCAAATAGCCATTGTTTACCTCTCTGAGCTCCTCCACCCCGACGCACCTGCCAAATGCCTCAGGTAAGGTACTAGACACTACTGCAGGTACCAAGGACTAAGCAGAGGCTCAGAGGGGATTGAGCCTTTTCCGTTGCCGGTCTCTCTATTTGGAATGACCTCTCATTAAATTTTAAGCCCTCTCTGCCCATCTTTAAAACTCATCTTAAAACACATTTTTATTTTGAGGGCTTCTGACTCAGCATTGAGACTCAGTCCATATTTGCCGTTGTGTGCCATTTTTTTTTTCATTTACATCACTTTGTATGCAGCGACAGTTGCTGTCACGTGCTCTGCAAACAAAGTTGAGTTGAGTTGATCTTAAAGTGTTCTAACAAGGACATAGCTCTTATTTGTTAGCCTGTCTATGGTGTGTCCCATTTTGCACTAGCATTAAACTAGTGGACATAAATGCAAATATACGTGCTTGTTTTAACAACACAATGTGGAATTTCCCATGTTTTATGTTTACTTTGACAGTAAACATCAAGTGGGAATGGCATCAAAATACTTATAGCCTCTGTTTTGAATATTTTTTTTTCCACGTACAGACTGCTGCTCATGGCCACCACAAATTTGTCCTTGCAAAAAAAAAAAAAAAAAAGGCCTAACAACTGCTATTTTTATTTGGTTGCTCATGCTTTAAGACACCCAGAGGGTGAACAGAGTTAACAACAGGTAATACCCATTAAGGTACGGTATCACTTGGGTTGTGTACCCAATAGAAGGGTGCCAAAAGGTACCACAGATCCTTCACTTACGATATAGTAGAAAATGGAAAAAAACATTAAATGTCAAACTGTACTGCTTGGTGTAAAAAAGAAAAAAGAAGGAGAAGAATGCGTATGTGTACCAAGTTTCTAAGTTAACTTTCCTGATCACCAGCCAATTCTGTTCTGTGGCTGGTGACTTTCTAAAGTTACCAGCCAATCAAAATTTCCACAAGCCAATTCATTTCCTTTTTTTAAACTTTAGCTCCGCTGTTATCTACCTCCCCAAAAGTCTTGCAAAATTAACTGCCCAACATTGCTCTACACTGCTCTACAATTCATGTGGCTAGGGGAAGTTCATTTTCAATGCACACAACTTCAACGTTCAAAATCAAAGTTCACTGTTGCAAAAACGAACTACTTCATAATCCTTTTTTTATGTAGTTCTTGGCTTGGGTTGCCAAATAAAGTGTGTATCCCCCTGTATGTTTAGTTGGGTTTCTCCTGGAAGTCTTGTGAAACCTGGCACTCATAAAAATGAACTGAGATTAAAAAAAAAAAAAAAAAAATGTTCCCAGACAGCAGTACAAGTGGCTTCACAAAAATAAGGCAGAAATACCAACACGATTGCCTCAAGCACCACCATCCAAACTGGCTAGTAATTTTAACCCGCATTTGATGGGTGTTAATTTAAAACTCCGGTGTGTATGCCGTGTGTATGTAATGTTCTTCAGACATCAAATGCCGATTGCAAAATAACTAGTGCACTCCATTTATGCTGAACTGCTTCATGATGTGATTAACGTACAATAAGACGAACACAACTAGGGGGAAAAAAACAACAACAACAAAAAACAATTTATCAGTGGGTGGACAACACATCCAAAGGAAGGCAAGTACTTGAATGTTGTGAAAAGAGATTGACTACATGCACTGGCGAGTCAGTCAATGTACATTCTTAATCGCTGTTAGTGCAAAAGTGCAGACAAGTTAACTCTTGGGTCATGGCGCACACACAAATATGCACACACAAATCCCCAAATGAATAAGGAGGCGAGAGGCAGAGCCCTATATGCAGTCTGCTATGCATTTTAAATCCCTCCTCCACTCCTCCATCACCATCAGGACAGCACTCAGGATGCCGACGGCCGGTTCTTGCATACTGCATATTTGATTAAAAGGGAGTCAGAATGCAAAACTTAAAGTGGATTCATAATATCAGAGTTGAGGGTCGCAATCAGTTTTCCGGGTGCAACTGTATTTGCATAATTATATATTATCATTATAAATATCACTTGGTTGATGTTGCAAATCATGTTATTAAATTGGCATTTCATTCGGGGCATTTCTGACCTTGCCTTGCAACAATAGCGTGCTAACAATGAACAATCAGCGCCGACAACAACTCTTTTGTTTGGATCACCTGCACAAAAAGAAAGAAAGAAAGAAAGAAAGGAAGAAAGAAAGAAAGAAAGAAAGAAAGAAAGAAAGAAAGAAAGAAAGAAAGAAAGAAAGAAAGAAAGAAAGAAAGAAAGAAAGAAAGAAAGAAAGAAAGAAAGAAAGAAAGAAAGAAAGAAAGAAAGAAAGAAAGAAAAAAAAGAGGCGGTAATGTCATGATCTGGAAATGTCTCCTTTCAGTGTCACTGGTGGGTGAGTTGTGCTTCTGTCATTCACTTTTCTCGCGTGGCCAATAATCAGGGCCAGCCCTAGCCAATGTGGTGTCCTATAGAGAACTGTCACCATTAAATCATTTTAGATTTAATTATCCTATACGACTTTGCCATTGAATAATCCTGTCGGGCATCCTATATCCCAATTTCCAGTCACTATTGTTGCCAAACTTGGTCCCCACTGAGTATCTCACTCAGTGGACACCAAGAAGTGCGCTCAGTATAAACACGAACTAAACATAATCACTGTGGGGCCACCTAACGAGATGTGCCCCTAACAGGTAAGATCTCACTGACTGCAGTGTCAAGAGAGGGTATGAATAGTGAAAAGGTCATGTGGACATGTCGGTCTGTATGGCGTGCAATGCCTCAGGTAAAAGTTTCGCATCGACCAATTCTTGGTCCACTTTTTTTCCCCATCCCCAATTTGTTTGCATGCTTTTGGAATGTAGGAGGAAGTCAAAAGTATCAAAGCGGGGAGCCCAGATTCTAACCCTGCACCTCAGAACTGTGAGACAAATGTATTTGTTGTTAGGCAGAGACGAATTAAATCCTGCCTGCCAATTTATATGTACAATATATCAAACCCATACTGTGGACTTGAGTTCATTGTGGCTTTTTGCGCCAGGCAAAAAAGCAGCTTTTGGATAGCCTTTCATGTTTTGTTTTTCCTCTGGATATGAACTGTTGAAACCGGCAGCCAGTGTTGTCTCATGGTCCCCGAGCCTGTATATCACTGGTGCTGCTGTTGCTGTGAAGGTGCATACAAACATTTCGGACATCTTGGGGTCAGATGTCAGCAAGGCAGCCTATTAATTTATTGATCGATTGTTTGTTTTATTATTATTATTTTTTTTAAGGGCTCTTTATCGTGAGGGTTCAGGAAAGAGCAATAATCACGTGGGTGTCAGTGTTGAAAATATTCAATGGTGATGGTTGAATCTGTTTGATTCAGTGCAAAAAAAAAAAACGTGCGAGTCAGACAAACATCCTAATTCACCTCAACAGGTGGACAGGCTAACATGAAACAAGCGAGCTTTCTTCATTCCTGAGCCTAGCGTTGTGGTATATGGCTCGAAAGACTGGTGTTTTGGGACAGGGAGTGTCTTATTTTCTTATTTTGCTCAACCGTGATTAATTTTGACCCGATGTGTTAAAAGTTATATCACAGCACAGTTCAAAATCTGATGTCACTACGCTACTGCAGGTACCGAGGACTAAGCAGAGGCTCAGAGGGATTGAGCCTTTTCCGTTGCCGGTCTCTCTATTTGGAATGACCTCTCATTAAATTTTAAGCCCTCTCTGCCCATCTTTAAAACTCATCTTAAAACGCATTTTTATTTTGAGGGCTTCTGACTCAGCATTGAGACTCAGTCCATATTTGCCGTTGTGTGCCATTTTTTTTTTCATTTACATCACTTTGTATGCAGCGACAGTTGCTGTCACGTGCTCTGCAAACAAAGTTGAGTTGAGTTGATCTTAAAGTGTTCTAACAAGGACATAGCTCTTATTTGTTAGCCTGTCTATGGTGTGTCCCATTTTGCACTAGCATTAAACTAGTGGACATAAATGCAAAAATACGTGCTTGTTTTAACAACACAATGTGGAATTTCCCATGTTTTATGTTTACTTTGACATTAAACATCAAGTGGGAATGGCATCAAAATACTTATAGCCTCTGTTTTGAAGATTTTATTTCCACGTACAGGCTCCTGCTCATGGCCACCACAAATTTTTCCTTGCAAAAAAAAAAAAAAAAAAAGGCCTAACAACTGCTATTTTTATTTGGTTGCTCATGCTTTAAGACACCCCTATACTGTAAAAGGCCCCACAGAGGGTGAACAGAGTTAACAGCAGGTAATACCCATTAAGGTACGGTATCACTTGGGTTGTGTACCCAATAGAAGGGTACCACAGATCCTTCACTTACGATATAGTGGAAAATGGAAAAAAACATTAAATGTCAAACTGTACTGCTTGGTGTAAAAAAGAAAAAAGAAGGAGAAGAATGCGTATGTGTACCAAGTTTCTATGTTAACTTTCCTGATCACCAGCCAATTCTGTTCTGTGGCTGGTGACTTTCTAAAGTTACCAGCCAATCAAAATTTCCACAAGCCAATTTATTTCCTTTTTTTTAAACTTTAGCTCCGTTGTTATCTACCTCCCCAACAGTCTTGCAAAATTAACTGTCCAACATTGCTCTACACTGCTCTACAATTCATGTGGCTAGGGGAAGTTCATTTTCAATGCACACAACTTCAAAATCAAAGTTCACTGTTGCAAAAACGAACTACTTCATAATCCTTTTTTTATGTAGTTCTTGGCTCGGGTTGCCAAATAAAGTGTGTATCCCCCTGTATGTTTAGTTGGGTTTCTCCTGGAAGTCTTGTGAAACCTGGCACTCATAAAAATGAACTGAGATGAAAAAAAAAAAAGAAAAATGTTCCCAGACACCAGTACAAGTGGCTTCACAAAAATAAGGCAGAAATACCAACACGATTGCCTCAAGCACCACCATCCAAACTGGCTAGTAATTTTAACCCGCATTTGATGGGTGTTAATTTAAAACTCCGGTGTGTATGCCGTGTGTATGTAATGTTCTTCAGACATAAAATACCGATTGCAAAATATCTAGTGCACTCCATTTATGCTCAACTGCTTCATGATGTGATTAACGTACAATAAGACGAACACAACTGGGGGGAAATAACAACAACAACAACAAAAAACAATTTATCAGTGGGTGGACAACACATCCAAAGGAAGGCAAGTACTTGAATGTTGTGAAAAGAGATTGACTACATGCACTGGCGAGTCAGTCAATGTACATTCTTAATCGCTGTTAGTGCAAAAGTGCAGACAAGTTAACTCTTGGGTCATGTATTTGCATAATTATATATTATCATTATAAATATCACTTGGTTGATGTTGCAAATCATGTTATTAAATTGCCATTTCATTCGGGGCATTTCTGACCTTGCCTTGCAACAATAGCGTGCTAACAATGAACAATCAGCGGCGACAACAACTCTTTTGTTTGGATCACCTGCACAAAAAGATAGAAAGAAAGAAAGAAAGAAAGAAAGAAAGAAAGAAAGAAAGAAAGAAAGAAAGAAAGAAAGAAAGAAAGAAAGAAAGAAAGAAAGAAAGAAAGAAAGAAAGAAAGAAAGAAAGAAAGAAAGAAAGAAAGAAAGAAAGAAAGAAAGAAAGAAAAAAAGAGGCGGTAATGTCATGATCTGGAAATGTCTCCTTTCAGTGTCACTGGTGGGTGAGTTGTGCTTCTGTCATTCACTTTTCTCGTGTGGCCAATAATCAGGGCCAGCCCTAGCCAATGTGCTGTCCTATCGAGAACTGTCACCATTAAATCATTTTAGATTTAATTATCCTATACGACTTTGCCATTGAATAATCCTGTCGGGCATCCTATATCCCAATTTCCAGTCACTATTGTTGCCAAACTTGGTCCCCACTGAGTATCTCACTCAGTGGGCACCAAGAAGTGCGCCCAGTATAAACACGAACTAAACATAATCACTGTGGGGCCACCTAACGAGATGTGCCCCTAACAGGTAAGATCTCACTGACTGCAGTGTCAAGAGAGGGTACGAATAGTGAAAAGGTCATGTGGACATGTCGGTCTGTATGGCGTGCAATGCCTCAGGTAAAAGTTTCAGATCGACCAATTCTTGGTCCACTTTTTCCCCATCCCCAATTTGTTTGCATGCTTTTGGAATGTAGGAGGAAGTCAAAAGTATCAAAGCGGGAGCCCAGATTCTAACCCTGCACCTCAGAACTGTGAGACAAATGTATTTGTTGTTAGGCAGAGACGAATTAAATCCTGCCTGCCAATTTATATGTACAATATATCAAACCCATACTGTGGACTTGAGTTCATTGTGGCTTTTTGCGCCAGGCAAAAAAGCAGCTTTTGGATAGCCTTTCATGTTTTGTTTTTCCTCTGGATATGAACTGTTGAAACCGGCAGCCAGTGTTGTCTCATGGTCCCCGAGCCTGTATATCACTGGTGCTGCTGTTGCTGTGAAGGTGCATACAAACATTTCGGACATCTTGGGGTCAGATGTCAGCAAGGCAGCCTATTAATTTATTGATCGATTGTTTGTTTTATTATTATTTTTTTTTTAAGGGCTCTTTATCGTGAGGGTTCAGGAAAGAGCAATAATCACGTGGGTGTCAGTGTTGAAAATATTCAATGGTGATGGTTGAATCTGTTTGATTCAGTGCAAAAAAAAAAAACGTGCGAGTCAGACAAACATCCTAATTCACCTCAACAGGTGGACAGGCTAACATGAAACAAGCGAGCTTTCTTCATTCCTGAGCCTAGCGTTGTGGTATATGGCTCGAAAGACTGGTGTTTTGGGACAGGGAGTGTCTTATTTTCTTATTTTGCTCAACCGTGATTAATTTTGACCCGATGTGTTAAAAAGTTATATCACAGCACAGTTCAAAATCTGATGTCACTCAATGAAAATACATTTCTCTCTAATCAATACTGCTCATGATATATGCTACTGGAAAATGTAGACATTTGCCCCAAAATGTACAAAAATGAGAAGTTCCATAACAGTACAGTCATACTTTGATGCCAGCAGCACGGATTTCATTCATTCAACCAACGAAGTCCTTCCGCTCCTTCAACAATAACAAGCCATGGTTTACTCCCAAACTCAGGCAACTCAGGAAAGAGAAAGAGGCCGCATTTAGAAGTGGAGATCGGGCACTGTACAAACACGCCCGAAACCAATTGACAAAGGAAATTAACATCGCAAAGAGAAGCTATGCAGAGAGGCTGAAAAACCAGTTCTCTGCTAACGACTCTGCATCTGTGTGGAATGGCCTGAAAGCAATCACAAACTATAGAACGCCATCCCCCAAACAGTGAACAATAAGGGTCTTGCTGATGAACTAAACACGTTTTCTGCCGATTTGAAAAGGACACCCCATTTCCCACACTCACCCACCTCTACCAGATACTACTCTATCTACCCCCACCCTCTTTTTCTCCACTACAGATCCACGAACAGGACGTGAGACGGCTCTTCAAGCAGCAGAAGATCAAGAAAGCTGCAGGGCCCGACAAAGTGTCCCCTCCTGCCTGAAAGTCTGCGCTGACCAGCTGGCTCCGGTCTTCACACAAATCTTCAACAGATCCCTGGAGCTGTGTGAGGTCCCATCCTGCTTCAAACAGTCTACCATCATCCCAGTTCCCAAGAAATCGGCAACATCGGAACTGAACGACTATAGGCCTGTCGCTCTGACGTCTGTGGTCATGAAATCCTTTGAACGCCTTGTGCTGAACCACCTAAAGAACGTCACCGACCCCTGCTGACCTCTCCAGTTTGCCTACTGGGCAAACAGGTCTGTGGAGGACGAGTCAACATAGGTCTGCACTACATCCTCGAGCACCTCGACAGCACAGGGACCTACGCAAGGATCCTGTTTGTGGATTTCAGCTCTGCTCAACACCATCTTACCGAACTCCTCACCCCAAACTTCTCCACCTCGGTGTGTCCCCTACGATCTGCCAGTGGATCCTCAGCTTCCTGACGGACGGACACAACAGGTGAGACTGGGAGCGACAACATCATCAACACGCACCACTAGCACTGGAGCCCCACAGGATGTGTCCTCTCCACTGCTCTTCTCCTCTACACAAACGATTGCACCTCAACAAGTCCAGCTGTCAAACTCATAAAGTTCGAGATGACACCACGGTCATCGGTCTCATCAAAGACGGCGACGAGTCTGCGATCGACAACAAGTGGAGCAGCTGGAGCTTTGGTGCAGCCGACACAACCTCGGGCTGAACACGCCAAGACGGTAGAGATGATCGTGGACTTCAGGAAACATCCTTCTCCAGAGTTGCCCTCACACTATCCAACTGCCCTGTGTCAACGCGAGACCTTCAAGTTCCTGGGAATCACAGTCTCCCAGGACATGAAGTGGGAAGTCAACACCATCTCCATCCTGAAAAGGGCCCAGCAGAGGATGTACTTCCTGAGGCTGCTGAGGAAGCATGGCCTGCCACAGGAGGTGCTAGCAGTTCTACACGGCAGTCATCGAATCAATCCTGTGTTCTTCCATCACGGTTTGGTTTGGGGCCGCCACAAAGAAGGACAAAACCCGACTTCAACGGACAATTAGGACGGCGGAAAAATCATTGGCACCGCCCTACCCACTCTTGAGGACTTGCACACCGCAAGAATCAAGACAAGGGCACGGAAAATCCTCCTGATCCCAGCATCCTGCCCACCACCTTTCCAGCTACTCCCTCAGGCAGGCGCTTCAGATCCATGCACCAAATCCAGCAGACACTTAAACAGCTTCTTCCCTCTAGCCATTAACTCCCTAAACAGTCACTGACGTAGTGACTCTTCTTGTACAACAAATATTGTATCTCTCTAAAATGGTTCAATGATTTTCTGCACCAACTGTACAAACTGTCATAGTATTGTATTCTACCACTGATCACTTTAGCTCTGCTTGAAACTATGGTTCACTTACATTATGAAATGTCCTTCCATACCAATTTGTCATGTTCTTGTTTATGATGATACTAATGCAGCATGTATACGAGACAAATTCTTGTGTGTTCTACATACTTGGCCAATAAAGATGATTCTGATTCTAATTCTGATTCTGATTCATTCATCTTCCGAACCGCTTGATCCTCACTAGGGTCGCGGGGGGTGCTGGAGCCTATCCCAGATGTCTTCGGGCAGTACGCGGGGGACACCCTGAATCGGTTGCCAGCCAATCGCAGGGCACACAGAGACGAACAACCATCCACGCCCACACTCATACCTAGGGACAATTTAGCGTGCTCAATCAGCCTGCCATGCATGTCTTTGGAATGTTGGAAGAAACCGGAGTACCTGAAGAAAACCCACACAGGCCCGGGAGAACATGCAACCCACACAGGAGGCCGGAGCTGGAATCTGCACTGTGAAGCCGATGCTAACCACTGGATCTACGGGCGCCGCGCAGCACAGATTTGAGCTTGAATTCAAGACAGTGACTGCTTGCTGTTGAATAACCAAGACATTTGACCCAAACCGTCACAAATGAGAAGACAATGGTGTCATAGTCATGAAAATATATTTCATGACATGCTGCTGGAAGGTTAAGAAATTTGACTTTAAGATGTGTGCTTTAACATCAACGCCAAAGAAAAACAAACTTCACGATCAGGAAGACAGTACCTGATATGTTGCAACAAGAAGTTCCAGTCACTATTGTTGCCAAACTTGGTCCCCACTGAGTATCTCACTCAGTGGGCACCAAGAAGTGCGCCAGTATAAACACGAACTAAACATAATCACTGTGGGGCCACCTAACGAGATGTGCCCCTAACAGGTAAGATCTCACTGACTGCAGTGTCAAGAGAGGGTACGAATAGACTGTGAAAAGGTCATGTGGACATGTCGGTCTGTATGGCGTGCAATGCCTCAGGTAAAAGTTTCACATCGACTAATTCTTGGTCCACTTTTTTTCCCCATCCCCAATTTGTTTGCATGCTTTTGGAATGTAGGAGGAAGTCAAAAGTATCAAGGCGGGGAGCCCAGATTCTAACCCTGCACCTCAGAACTGTGAGACAAATGTATTTGTTGTTAGGCAGAGCCGAATTAAATCCTGCCTGCCATTTTATATGTACAATATATCAAACCCATAGTGTGGACTTGAGTTCATTGTGGCTTTTTGCGGCAGGCAAAAAAGCAGCTTTTGGATAGCCTTTCATGTTGTTTTTCCTCTGGATATGAACTGTTGAACCCGGCAGCCAGTGTTGTCTCATGGTCCCCGAGCCTGTATATCACTGGTGCTGCTGTTGCTGTGAAGGTGCATACAAACATTTCGGACATCTTGGGGTCAGATGTCAGCAAGGCAGCCTATTCATTTATTGATCGATTGTTTGTTTTATTATTATTATTATTTTTAAAGGGCTCTTTATCGTGAAGGTTCAGGAAAGAGCAATAATCACGTGGGTGTCAGTGTTGAAAATATTCAGTGGTGATGGTTGATTCTGTTTGATTCAGTGCAAAAAAAAAAAAAAAACGTGCGAGTCAGACAAACCTCCTAATTCACCTCAACAGGTGGACAGGCTAACATGAAACAAGCCAGCTTTCTCCATTCCTGAGCCTAGCGTTGTGGCATATGGCTCGAAAGACTGGTGTTTTGGGACAGGGAGTGATGGTCTTATTTTGCTCAACCGTGATTAATTTTGACCCGATGTGTTAAAAGGTTATATCACAGCACAGTTCAAAATCTGATGTCACTCAATGAAAATACATTTCTCTCTAATCAATACTGCTCATGATATATTCTACTGGAAAATGTAGACATTTGCCCCAAAATGTACAAAAATGAGAAGTTCCATAACAGTACAGTCATACTTTGATGCCAGCAGCACGGATTTCATTCATTCATTCATCTTCCGAACCGCTTGATCCTCACTCGGATCGCGGGGGGTGCTGGAGCCTATCCCAGATGTCTCCGGGCATGTGGCGGGGGACACCCTGAATCGGTTGCCAGCCAATCGCAGGGCACACAGAGACGAACAACCATCCACGCCCACACTCATACCTAGGGACAATTTAGCGTGCTCAATCAGCCTGCCATGCATGTCTTTGGAATGTGGGAAGAAACCGGAGTACCCGAAGAAAACCCACGCAGGCCCGGGGAGAACATGCAAACTCCACACAGGGAGGCCGGAGCTGGAATCTGCACTGTGAAGCCGACGTGCTAACCACTGGACTACCGGGCCGCCCGCAGCACAGATTTGAGCTTCTGAATTCAAGACAGTGACTGCTTGCTGTTGAATAACCAAGACATTTGACCCAAACCGCACACAAATGAGAAGACAAATGGTGTCATAGTCATGAAAATACATTTCATGACATGCTGCTGGAAGGTTAAGAAATTTGACTTTAAGATGTGTGCTTTAACATCAACGCCAAAGAAAAACAAACTTCACGATCAGGAAGACAGTACCTGATATGTTGCAACAAGAAGACAAGGAAATATAACCAAACATTTGCACAGATTTGCGGACATCTTATGTTTGCAGCATGACCAGCATTGCAATAAGGCCTTGACCAGATTTGTGTATTTGTGAAAATCTGCATTTATTTTGTCACGCAAAGGAAATCCAGTAAATAGTAGTGAAATACAACATCAGGGATTTAGATTTACATGTATTTTTAATTTCTAAACATCAGTCTCTGCTGGGTATTTTCTAGTATGTGTTCCATTCCTCTAAAAGGCTAGACCTCCCTTTGACATTGTGCAAGTCTTTCTTCCACACTTTACGACACGCACACACACACACACACACACACACACACACACACACACACACACACACACACACACACACACACACACACACACACACACACACACACACACACACACACACACACACACACACACACACACACACACACACACACACACACAATCTCAATGGGCAATGAGCTGTCAACTGTGAAAACTAACGTCACCTATTACATTATTTACCTGCTGACAACTCGACCGTCTGCTCGGAGTCAGAATAGTACATTCTTTCTTTATATGCATTACTCGTAATGTAGATTATTTATATTTCTATGTGATGTATTAAATATTGTATGATTATGCGCTCTGTTTTAGGGGCGGGTGATATGATTTATTTTTTTTTCCCAAAAAGTAAATAACAGTAAAATACTCTAAATCTGCATTTGTGTTTAAGAAGATTATCGATATTCTATGGCAATATTTAGCAATAGGGTGTTTCCAATGGATTTTGTGAATATTTCAGATTCAGATCAATTTAATCCTGTTTTACCTGAGTAAGAGACATCAGGAAATCTTGACGTGTAGCATGCAAAGGCCGAGTCAGAATGAAAGAATATCGATATTTTATTTGATCTATGGGTGATTTGTCATTTGATGACAGTCCTTAACACAGACGGTAAAAGAAATAAATGCAGCCGTTTTCATATACATCTGAGGTGACAACAAATAGTTTCCAAAATGTTCCCACACACACACTACACATATGATAAAGTCGGGTCCGTTTTGGGGAGAGTATCAACACTCGACAATGTAAAATTGCACATTGTGAAAGCAACTCTGATGATAATATTGAGAACAATGTATATTGCCCACCCTTACTATGTTTACATTTAATATTTTCATGCTATGTTTATGCGTGATGATGATCGGAATCAGCATGATTATCATGAAAGGATGTTTTCCTTCAACTGACCTGCGCAGCGCAAATATGACTTCGCCATGAACATATACAAGAACACTTGCAAATTGACTGATTTGTATTCAGTTGTATCTATCAGTCTGCTGCGGGTCTGGGAATCAGCCTTGGCTCACCACCTGCAGTGAGTGCTCAACAGGTCTGGAAGGAAAATCAGTATCTCTGGCTGCGTAATAAGCGTGATCAAATCAGACACGGAGGGTCCTCGCTGTGTGCCCGCGAGCCCCCGAGCTGAACCTTGCTTTGTGGACATTCAAAAAGAAGGAGCATGTATTCAGAAGCCAAAAAAAAGTGGCTTTTAAAATAGCTGGAAGCTTCACTTTCACACACACACACACACACACACACACACACACACACACACACACACACATTGAATTTGTGTGCATAAATGCCCAAATAACCTGGTCATGAACTTTTGAGTTGTCACTTTGTTTAAGTTGCTAACTGTGTGTGCCATGTCTAAAATCGCCTGGAGCGTTTTTAACTGTAAGACATGTAAAAGCAAAAGGTAATAGGCAAATATATTTACATTAAAAACAATAAATCACTCTTTAAACGTGCTACAAATTTTTGAAGGCAGAGTTTGCAGCGATTAAAGAAAAAGCAACACCAAAAAAACTAAACAAAACCCTTTTTGTCATAAGTGTTAAAGCGGCTGCAAGACTTGACAGTAGAACTATACTTCAAAGTAACTTTTGGAAATTCATCCCTCTCTGGCCCCATCTTGTGCCTCTATCGTGCTTTTGAATTCCTACTTCTTAACTTATTAGGGCATGACTAAACCGAGCCTGTGAGAGACTAAACCAAGCCCGTGAGAGACTGTCAATCAATTGATAGGACAGGGCAGACAGGAGATATCGTCATGTGTTTGGTGTGCTGTGTTGATCATCTCAAGTCCACCTCACACTATAAGAATAGTCAGATTTTTTTTCTCTCACTATGTGTGGGTTATCACATTTTAAAAGTTAATATAGTAAAACTGAAAATGTGTTTGGCATGCTTCATTTTAAAGAAACGTCCATGCAGTACCACAAGAGTCTTTTTGGCTTGCTTCTTTTCTCACCACCATCCTTCTTTCTGGAGGGGCGGTCATACTTTGATCCTGGCTCAAATCAGGTCTAGTGACGTGCGCCAAATTTTATGAGCTTCAATTAAGGCGTTCAACTTTGGATGTCAAAGCGTAAACCATTGCCACTCGCAGGATGCGAGGACATCTGTGTTTGTGTTGTCTTGGCTGTCTCGCTGAAACACTGTAAATAATCTATCAGCAGGGAAACATTATGTCTGAAATGAGGCAAATTCCTCAAGGGCTGCATCAGACAAGTCGTTTGTTTTGTTGCGCTCTTAAATGTACCCCTAATTTAATGAAGTGAAATTGCAGCTGGGCAATGTTGTTTCGAAAAGCGTGCGCTGTTAAGGATGTTTGCGTACACGCATGCAAACACAAACACACAAGCAACACGGATTATGAAGCGCAAAATCAAGAGTAATGAGAAAAATCTATCCATTAGTGGTCCCTCAAGAAGACTAAATCATCATGGATGTTAATGAGCTCCATCAGCAGCTGAGACCGCCCAGCTTGTATGTGTCAGACACACGAGTCAGCCAGTGAGAAGGCAGTATCGTCAAATGTGAGACGTGATTGGTTATCTTACGCCTAGAATTCTTGTCTAGAGTTAAATTGAAGAAATGACATGTAAAAAAAAAACAAAGAAAAAAAAATAGAAAAATGACTGACCTTACACTCCACAGGCGGGAAATACACTAGCATAAAACCTCCTCGGAGACTCGGAATATATCATCTCCCCGTGAGATAAATACTGTTACGTAAGAAACAACATGTCACTCTTCATCAGATTCTAGGGCAGACAGTAAAAAGTGACTATACGAAGGCCATGACTTGAACATGATGTGACAGGATGAGGTATAAACTACTGAGGGATTCATTGCATTATACCTAAAAGCTATTTGGCCAACGTGCATTATTTAAGAGGAGGAGGAAAGTTGTCCAACTCACTTAGGCAGGATTTACACTGCATGCTTCAAGTGATATAATCCAAGTTTTTTTCCTGCTCTCTAGCGGCACAGTTGAGAAATGTGTCATGGCAGTGAAAACAGAAAAAAAGAACAGGGGAAATGGGACACCTACAGATCCTCATCAGGCCTCTTTCAAATGTAGACAAAGAGCCAATTACATATCTGCAAGTGCACAGATGGAATACACCCCATCACTGCCAATCACAATACAATTGTTGGTTGATGTACGCCACGATCCGCATCTGACCAAACAACATATTAACACATTAAAAAAAACACCTGCTGTTATCTTCATTGGAATTAGTGTTTCAAAGTTCATTATATTCCACATATTCATATTAATGCAGACAATATTGAATTTTGGCGATATGGCATTACATGGTTTTAAATCATTTCAGTTTACCAACATTTTTGGAGCATTGACCATGAGTGTGCGCATTGGCATGGGCGCTTGAGAACGCCTTGTGGTTAACCATGAGTAGACACACATTAAGGAGGAAACGGTGGAAGAGCAAAAAAAATATTTTTTTTTGTCTTTGCACTCACGTAGAGCACGAAGAGCAAAAAAATAAATAAAATCTGATGTGACTGCCAGTGTGTGTACCGGGGCTTCATGTTGGCATGGCTGCTTTAGAGTGCCTCATTGTTGCCCCAGAGTGTGCACATGCCATGGAAACAAAGGAGAAAGAATGAATGGGATACAAGAGAAAAGTAAAATGTGACAGCAAGTGTTTGGACCAGGGATTTAGTGTTGTTTCTTGAGAGCGCCTCGTTGTTGTGGAAAGAAGAAGAAGAAAAAAAAACCATTATGATGACCTGATGTACAGTTAAAGCAGGATTTGTGATGGATGGACACTAGAAAGGATTTGAAACAAAAGTTTCAACTGTAATGACCTTTTTTTTTTTTTAGTCTTCTAGTATGAGTCTCTGAGTTCTCTCCAGACAAATTGAACCTCTTATTCAATTTGATATTTTAGATCTTTAATCGAAAGTATTATAGTGTAAATAAGCATACTTATGCTTTATACTTCATATCTCAGGCGTTTGCTGCCCCACAAAGGCTGAGGGGTAACAGAAATGTGGGCGGTTATGCCAACAGTGTTTGGATTGGCATGTGTGAGAGCAGAAGAGAAACAACAGTTGCGCTGAAGAAGTCGCTGCTTGTTTAACAACACTGACATTTCCATATGCATTGAAACTATGAAAAGCATATTGAGACAGCCGAGCTGCACAAGCCATGCTTTGAATATGTCATATTGTGTCAAATGTGGAAACACTTTTCGTGTAAAGTGAATGCGTCATTCGTAGGAATGCTTTATAACATCTTTAACTGCTTGACCTTTAACAAACGCTCAGCAGAGCAAAAAAAAATAAAAATGACCCTCAGAACGATATCTGCCTGAGAGACATGGAAAGCTTCTCAGGTAATTTCTATGCTGAGCCAATTTTTTAAAACTAAACATGTTATTTAAAGGGCGGGGATGGACAAGTACAGTAGAGAGTAGTTTAAAAGGTCATGTCCCCCCCCAAAATCAACAGGTTGGCATGTTAGACTAGTGGTTGGCACGTCCACCTCGCAGTTCTGAGGTTATGGGTTTAAACCTCGGCTCAGGCCTTCTGTGTGTAAATGTTCTCTGGATAGTCCGGATTCCTCCCAAATTCCAAAGACAATCATGTTAGATTAATTCAAAACTCAAAATGATCCATAAGAGGCGTGAATGTGAATAGTTGCTTCTCTTGATGTGTCTTGAGCCTGCCTGCCAACTCGTCCAGAGTGTTGCCTGCCTCTCGCTTTAAATCAGCCGGAACAAACTCCAGCTCACCCGCCATTACTAATGATCACAAGTGCTCCTGAAAATGGATGGATGGATGCAATTTACATCTACTTGGTAAAATTATTTTGTGAGTTTAATTACTGTACAAAAAATGTTTCAGATTGATAGATATAATTTTGCTAATTAGGATAAGTGATTCTGAACATGGAGGGTTGGATTGATTATACTGAGCATCCAGACCTTTTTCCGGGTGTCGGTCATGAATTCTATTTCCTCTTCTATGGTTATCATTGTACTTATCCTTCTTTGGTGACATTACAAAAGCATAAAAAGTATTTACTGTATCTTCGCTGGTGTTTATAGAGTCAATGTGATTTCATGTCCAAGTGGCTTCATTGTTGACCTCGGCTGTTGACTTAACTATTAGGACACTTCGAGTCTTTTTGTCACGGTACATTTTCCAATTATTCGCACTCCACGGAAAGGGAATTAACATGAGAAAGAAAAGCAGAGAAAGAATAAGGAATGGCACCTCCCAGTCTCAAGGATACTTTCTTTGGATGCACAAAAGCAGTTCATTAACTTGTCATTAGAAAGTCTCATTTTAACGCGACGGCAGGCGGGGCAACCTTTGGTTAATCTGAAATACAAAATAATTATGGGAGCGCAAAAGCCATGTGAGTAGACACACAAACAAGCATATGCAAGGTCAGTTGGCGTTAGTGTGAGGAAAGCAAAAACGGTTGCCGCCGTGTTGATTGGCAGGCGTAGTTGGCATGGCAACAGACAGTCAGTCAGGCTTACTCTCGACAGAGCGCTCAGAGATGGATAGACAAGCTGAGCCAGAGGACACACCTAGCAAGGAGCAGACTAAGCTGCTCTTTTCCGCCATAGTGATACAAATAATAGGATTAGGTAACAATTCCCATTCCGGTGATTTAACATTGGCGAAGTATGCGGGAGGGAAGACAACGCCGCATTTGCAATTCAACAAGCACACAAGATTTGGCATAAAAACCTGCCCTGGTTGAGTCAGTATCAATACCTGCAGGCAGGCTGGCTCGCTTCCTCTTCTTGCTGTTTTCGGACGTGTTTTCTAAAGGTGGACACTCAGTCACCAGTGAGCCGCTGGAGCTGTTGAAGTGCAGGGGGTCGTTGTTGGCGGCCGGATCAAAGGGCAGAGCATTGAGTCCTACGAGAGCAAAAGAAAGGCACCGCGTTAATAAATAAATATCGTCCGACATGGAAAAATGACAAGCGTGGGAAGACCACTCAAACATTGATACTTCCATATACTGACTGCTACAGTAAACAAGCAATGGTGAGATTCAGCATGGGATTGACAAACTGGTGATAGTCATACATTCCAGATGCACTCACCAAAGGTGATTTTCTCAGTTTTTTTCACACAATTTCACTTAGAGATGCACCAATACCAATATAGTACAGTATTGGTACTCATAAATATTCTCCAATACTGTACGTACCATGCTATGTCACCAGACTGACACATTGTTCTCCCTTCCAGGTAGGAGCCATTCCAGCCGTGTGCGCAAAACATTACTTTTTGGAAATGGATGAAAACAATGTGCTGTCGGTAACTCCACACATCTCAATGTCACTTTTATTGTGTTTTGTCTGTTTGTAGGATATTTTTCACCCGTGTGTCATGTAATTAATGCTGGCTAGCTGTTCAGTACAGCTGCCATTCTTGCAAAACATTAACTGTCACAGAACAGCTGCGTGATCTGCCAGATTGTGAGAAATGCTGGATTAGTCACCTTTTGCATAAAAATTACCATTCAAGGAAGGCACAAAAACAGCTCTACAAGAAACTGCATTAACAGAAAGAGCATTAAGTGCAAGAACTCATTTTGTACATTTTTTCCTCACAAAAAGAAATAAACTCCCTTATAATGTTGGCATTATTGAGGGAATATGTTTGTCCTGCATACCATTCCAAATATACAAAATATATCACACCAACTCACATAATATAGGGCAGTATGAGCATAACTAAGACATGTCTGACATCTAATGGCGATTGGTGATATTACAACTTAAAATGACAGTCGACCTCTGCATAGTCGCAGTTCGGCTTTGCATTCCAGCACCCATTTTTTTTCTTTTTTATGCAATGTTTTCTCATAGTTTGGATTTTTATGTGTGCTTTATGTGCGCATGCGAGTTGCTATTTTAGTCTGATGTCTGAGCGCGCCGATGACGGATTTAGATGGTGGTGAAAAAAAAACACCGAAAGGTGTTTTACTTATGACATTTAAGAAATGGGAATGCCAGTTGGATTTTTCATACGAATCATCTTAAGAAAGGCACTAAGCTCAGGTGTGATGTACGCATTTTCATTGATCCATTTATTTTATTGAATAAACCTGGAGTACACAACTGCTGATGTATTTGATTGATTGTGCATAGTTTTCAAACATTTACCCTTTAAATATTATACTTAATATCAGAATTCTTGATTATGAATATCTGTCAAAATAGAAAAATGGGTTCCCATGGTGAACGTTTACGGAACCCAAAATTAGTTACCGTGGTTTCCCGTTAGGTGATCCAACGGAACCGAAAAACGGTTTCTGTGAATTTCTGAAATCCTCAGGCGTTGATGTTTACTCGGAGAAGGTTAGAGCTGGGCCCCATGATTCACCAATTCAACCAACTGACATTAAATTGGCAGGGTCCATAGAAAAGTTGCAAGGATGTATGCCCAAATTTTAACGAAAATTTGAAGTAAGCCATTTTGCTCTGTAGCAGTCATTTATTGCCAATTCCATGGCTCCCACTTGGATGAACGACAAGAGCGACTGGGAAATTCATCCAAATAAGGCCAGTCAAAAGGAGCTACTCAAGATATGTATGTGGGTGGAGCATGGTGTGATTGTTGAATGATCAGTTAAATAATTCACAGTGAAAAAAAAAATCGGTGTGAGCGATGATTTATTGCTGCATTCCGCCTCAATTATTATTGTTATATGATTTTTTTACACACAATGTAAAAAAAATGTCATTCCTGTTACGAAAGGTACACCGCCTTGAGCTCCGAAATCAAAAGAGTCGGCATAAAAGCACTACGTCATGTTGGGTGGCCTCATCCCATTTTAAATGACAGGTCAACGCATGAATATGTTATGAACTTATACAGTACATATTCATTATTTTGGATGCATTGGAAGAGGAGAGTGCTCCCTGAGACAATAACGAGCCCAATTTATTTTGAGGCTTTTCTATTTTGCTCACTAAATCATTCTTTACACCAACTAAATCCATGTCATGCTATAAATGAGAAAGCCTAATTCAGTAATGAGTGAAGAGATCCACTTGGAGATCACTAATGAATCTTTGCACCGTGAATGCTTCCATATATCAGCACTTTGGAGTTAAATGTAAGCCTTCATAATTCACAGCAAAGTCCTGCAGAGAGTGGCTCATGAAAAATTCATGGACATTTCTTTGGCACTCACATTTGTTGTTCTTGCTTCGATGGTCTCGCAGAAACAACCCAAACAGCCACTATCGGTTAACTAGGCGCTGACACAGAACTGTGATTAGTTTGACAAAACTTGTCATGTAACCTGCACAACTTTTGAAGGACTCAGCGCAGTTTCATAGTAACAATGGCAACTTTCATGGTTGCTTTTAGGGCCAATGCAGAAGTTATACAGTATGCACAAGTGGGTGCATGTTAGGTAGGCAAGCTGTAAAAAGTTTGGCAGATGGTGTTTAAAAAACAAACAAACAATACATTTAAAAAAAACACAAAAAACAATGTGAATTGAGAAAAAAAATATTGAATGTATTTGTTTCAACGTTGGAAATATTTTCGCTAATGTGGTTTATGTAAAAAAAATGCAGCCTACACAGACATCTTTCTTTCAAATGCTTTGTTTCATTTCCAGAGATTTGTTAGATGCTAGTTTCAAAATTTTCTTTTTTTCACCACAAACTTCATACCACATCGAGTTAAGTAAAATTTGATCACTACATTCGATCCCGTACAGACAAGTTGCTTTAACTATTAAACTAAGACCCCTGCTTTAGACTCAACTTGACCTTGATTGATGAACCACTTAAAAAAGAAGCAATTTGCAACCTCAGTAAAAAGAAAATAATAACTTCATACAGAACCTGGTGTAAGCCACAGCAGTTTTCATTGTTGCTGTCAATTCACCAACAAGCTTTCTCCAGTAGAGAAAATGTGTAAACGTCGCAGAGGCAAGGGTCACGTTTTGATCCACCATGACAAATTGAGCCTATAAACACATTCAACAAGCGTGTGTGAGTGTGTGCACATACGTGTGTGTGTGTGTGTGTGTGGTGGGGGATCAGAGGGAATGGGAGGTAGTTGAGGTTGTTCGGTTTAGAAAGGAGAGTATTATTTTGAATAAAATCGGCCTGGTCCCCAGACAGGGAAGATGCCAGCTGCCTATAGCAATAATAATATAATACACGTTTGCCAACCTTCTTTTTTAAATATGACCTGGATATCTCTCTCTCTCTCTCTCTCTCTCTCTCTCTCTCTCTCTCTCTCTCTCTCTCTCTCTCTCTCAAAACTTTTATTCTGCTGTCTGAGCGGTAACAGGTATAGGTGAATACACAGGTTAATTGTACCTTCTGCCAGCTAGTAAACGACCATTTAATTGTACTGCCTGTCACTATATGCGGCAGGCATAGATACATTATTTGTAGGAAATAAAAACTAATATTTGGACCGCTGGTGTAAAACTGGATAATGATTTCTCACGGCCCGCTAATATAGTTGTGAATAACTGGTCTTTAACACTTACAGTTTAAAATACAGGCAAGACCACTAATTCCCTATATGCTAACCGTATGATTAAAAAAAACTACAATAAAATGAAGGTGTTTGTGTAAGCCCGGTCGAAATTCACTGCATCTAAAGTAATTGGTCGCGCCAGAACCAAATGAGAAAACAGTCCAACTCATTAGAGGTCAGCATGCAGCCTTTCAACAATGATATACGACTAAAACAGTCAGAGGTCCTTAAGGTTTCTTGTGTCTGGCAAGGACTTAGGTACCACAACTATTAACAGCACATGCAGAACCCTCCATTCTCACTCACATCCTTTCTGTAAAATGATGCAGTACTCCAACCTGCGGGTGAAGTTACACTTTAATAATAATGACTTCATGGCACACTGGCTGCCGGTGTAGATGAAACCTTCCGGAGCTTTACTTAGTGTGCTTCTAAGATTCTTTCGCCTTCCTATTTCCTTCCACACTTGAATCGTAGTCTTAAGAGCCTATAAACTCAATTGTACGGCATGAATAATGCAGATCGTACAGGGAATCAGGGTAAGTGGTTCAGTGGGGATGAACATAAAACTATAGAAGTCATCAGAAGCCATGTGGGGTCATTGGTTTGAACGAAAACCATTAAAATATTAACCATCTGAAGTACATTTGCTCGTCTGACTAGATGTTGCATTACTAGAGTGGATATAAAAAGTCTCCACACCCCAAGTTAAATGCAAGGTTTTTTTAATGATAATTTAAAAATTGTTGTTAGAGAAATCATTTCAAAGCTTTTTTTTCACATAATGTTACCCAAAACCTGTAAAATGCAATTTTAAAAAAAACCCTGAGATAATGTCTTAGCACAATTGTGCAGACTAATAACTCGGGATGTGGCTGTGTTCAGAACTGAATGTTAAATGGGTGTCAGCACACAACTGCTTCCATTTAAAGTGCCTCGAATAAACCCCAAATAAAGTTCATCTGTTCTAGTAGGACTGTGCTTACGTTTTCGAACGGAACCCTGGCAGTTTTGTGGTAACACCGACAAGTCTTTGGAATTGTTTTCCCTCACCTTGACTAATACCCCAGTTGAATCTTAAGAAAAACAGCCCCAATACATAATGTTGCCACCATCATGCTTCACTGTGGCTAGGGTGTTCTATTGGTGATGGGTAGTATTTTGTGTGTGCTAAATATACTTGCTGAGATTATAGCCCAAAAAGTTACATTTAGGGTTTCATTGGACCATAACACATTTTCTTACATGTTTTTGAGATTTCAAGTGAGTATCTTGCAAAATGTAGCCAATTTTGGATCAATTTCCTTGTGAGACAAAATCTTGCTATACTGCCCCATTGATAACTGTGATAACTTTCAACAATTAGATCTGGTGCTGTGGAAGCTTTCTGCAAACCATTGTGCTGTGTGACGACACAAATGGCAGGAAAAGGCCTGCTAGAACAGCTGAACTTATCTATCCTGTATGTCAAAGCAAACGCATTGAACAATAAACTGTGATAACATAGTGTATTGTGATTCTTTGTCACTCCAGGTTCCAACTTCTGCTATGATTCCATTACATGTGGTCCAGCGTAGCATCCAAGTCTTTTGGTATCGGATTCAAAAGCCAAAGCATTTCACATACATTAGTAATGCGGGTCACAAGCCTTCCTCTGATAACAAGACCGGCTGCCACGGATCACAGTACAGTCAGTGACAGTGACAGTCCGTGCCGGATGACAGCTGGCAGCTCTAAAATTAGCCTCCAGTCACCTGAAAGATTACCGATGAAGTAAAGATCATGGCTAGGCTGAAAATATTTTAACCATTACGAGAGCGAGTATGCAACAACATACCATATTACTTAAAATAAAGATGCTCTGCCACCAGTTAGTCAGCAGATAGGTCATCCACTAAAGACATAGGAATGCCTCACTCGATAATGTAGACGTCTCCCATCAGGGGGCAAAAAATAAATAAATAGTTATTGTTATTACGTGAGTGCAAAGACAAAAAGAATAGTTAAAGGTAAAAAAATATTCTGTTTGACTTCACTAATTCTAGAAAATCCTAAATGAAATATTTCTATGTTACAAGCAATTAAACAAAATCAATTTAATAATAGATGAAAAAAATATTTTCTATTTTGTAAATTACACAAAGTAATTGTTTTAACGAAGTGACATCGTGATGAGTGCCAATCCGGAAGTGTGGCGTCAATTTAAGACAACAATCGTGGGGCTCATTCTAGAAAGTGTACAAAGCCAGTCAGGCATCGATTCAGAAAGCGACGTTTCAAACTTCTCTGAGGGGATCCACGTGTTCAAAGAGTTGGAGGACGAGCAAGTTGTTGGCAAGATGTGATGATGTTGGATCGTATATGTAGGAGCCAGATGCTCAGGATGTGGAAAATGTTGTGCCTGAACGGCCGGACATGGAGTGAAGATGAGACCCATCGGGATTGGAAGAACAGTAAGCTATTGTAGCCTGCGGTTATTTAGCCTAGCATTATTGTTTGCATTTTGAGGCTGTGCCGTGCTGTAAATTGCGCACGATGGGATTACCTACTTGGTCCATGTATTCAAACTAGCACTGAGAACACAAGTCATAGTGGGTTGGTGTCCTACATTGTCATTGTGAAGGTAGTTCTGTTGCGTTGTCAGCCACTACGCACATTTTACATCAGCAACATCGTTGAAAACCATTCCAGAGGATTCCATCCATTGACTCATCTAGTTTGAATGTTTTCGTACAGGATTACAACCATGTACACGTATAATACTTTGAATCAAATGTTTTCATAAACAACAGACAGAGTTATTCATTGATTAGACAAAAACAGGTCGCAACAAAGAATGCTGGTTGACATCGGCGTGAAATTCATTCGCTTTGTTCCAATTTTCTGGTCCATTGATGTGCCCTATTCTTTTCTTTTTGGTCAACTGTTTGCCTGAATGTAAACAGTGCATCACCGCTCAGCACCAAGGCATTTCGCCGAATAACTCGATAAGAATAGCAAACAGCAGTTAACTGGACAATCAACAATGCATTATAATGGCTGACTGGGCGACTCGGCAATCTGTCAATGACGTCACTCGCCGGAGATTGCAGAACAAAAGCATTTTTGTGGTTAAGCGCGTCGCGATGGGTCGAACTATAAACCCGTGTGAGTTGCGTTTGAAAACAACAACAACAACAACAAAGGCATGCTTGAAATAGTTTTGGCCCCAAGTATTACTCAAAAGATGGTTGGCCAGGTTTACTTGACACCTGACCGTTAACTGTATCGCTACCTAAAAACAGCAGCTGAGGCACATAACTCAATTTAAAGCGTAGAGACTGACCACATGTTGTATGAGAATCTATGTGGAGTCAGGTCTTTAGAGAAGACCAGACATTGACATAGTACACTCCAAAATGTTGTTTACAACCACCTTGTGTTCAGACTTGGATGGATGGGTGGAAATACTGCGTCATCGTTCTCCGTAAAAGTCAACCTACATATGATAGATTAAGATTCAACTATGCAATAAAATGCAGGACATTAAACCTCTCCCACACCAATATTGTTATTGAAGAGGAACATTTTAATTAATTATTGGGTCTAAGGGGAAAAAAATGCAGCAGCTGCTGATGTCTTTAATAGGAGGCTAAGTATGTCGAAAGAATTCTGTTCATATTTTTGGCGAAAGGTTAATCTATTCCCTGATATAGTGACATTTGGAAAAGATGATGGCATCTGAATATCTTAGTTAGTAATTGTAAATGCTTCTCTGCATTGTACACAAACACCAGATATATATAAATATATTGGCATAAGTAATCAGAACATTGGAACTGACAAAGGTCAAAATGCAAAGCCACAATGCAAATTCGCACATTGACATTTGCAATTCTGATGTTTAACATTCTGGATTTTTACAAGTGGCTGAGGGACTACACATGCGGTCAGGAAAATATCAAAGTGGAGGCTTAGATTTTTCTTATGCATTTAAAAAAACAAAACAAAATGTTATATATATATCAGTCATCTCGTTACCTCTGCGACCCGCATCCTAGACGCATAATTTTCCCACGGGACGCACAGTTCCAAATAATGTGCGTTTTTGGGACGCAAGAACATTTCTCAGTCAAAACAAACAAAACAAAAAAAATGCGGTACATCTTTTTTTCCAGCAATGCAGTGTCGCAGTTCGACAATTGCCGCCATTGTTGTTTTGATCTTGTTAAGTAATGAACTCAAAGACTGAACCATGGGATGAAATAAGAACTTATTTCTCAGCAAATCTTGTATACCTGAATTAATTACATTTTTGCAGCATTTATTTATAAGAAATACATACATTTTATCAATGTACATTGTTGTTGTTTGTGTTATTATCAAATGCAATTGAATAAGTAGACCATTTCAGAATTCAAAATTTGGGACTCTCTAAATGCATAATGGGACTCATACTTTTCTGATCAGCGAGTCCCAGGGACTCGCTGGGGTTAAAGTGTATAATTATCACTGATATATCTATATATATAAACCTATAACATAGTTTAGTCAACTATTTAATGTCCGTATATGCACAATAATGTCTATGAGTTGACATCATTTGTGTTATCTACCCATTTTGTTCCTGGTTGGTCAACTTGCACTGGACTTTAATTTGTGCATCAGAGTGAATGACTCATCCTCCTGGCAACTATTTGAGGAAATGCCGAACAGTAAATACGGTCAATACCTTTGCTGTAATTTGCATGTTGACTCGTTTGTAAGTCTACCAGCGCAATGCCATCCTGTCATGTCCACATGTAAACAGAAAGAATTTCCCCTTAGACCTCGTCTGTCATTAACTCAGACGATGCGCTGAAGGTTAATTCTTTTAAATCTCATTTCCAATGCTCCCCAGTCCTCTAAACTTACTCAAAATCTTTGCAGTGGCAGTTTAATCCGCTTTCAGCTACCAGGGGCATGTGCCCTTTCTGCAAGTGAATAAGTGGCTATGTGTTAATGAGATGGCACAACGGTTGATAAGGTCATGTCAGCTTACACGGTCGCGCTCGTTGTCATAGTTTGGGCGTATAAATTCTTCGAAACAACACACAGGAGAGAACTGAGGCGTCATTAACTTCTTAAGAAGCCTTTGAAAGACACTTCAATCCATGCACTATATTTAGTCATATCCAAAAAAACAACAATTTGGATGGAGTAAGATTATGTTGGCTACGATTATATCACTGTATCGTTATGCAGCATAGCACTGAACGTTTTAGGAAAATGCATTCGGAAACGTTGCTTTATATTCAATCAAGCGGGCTTTGGGAGTATTCAAAGTAAAGGGGAGTTCTAGTCTTTATTACAGTAGCTCTAATTGGTGCCCACTTAGAGTACCGCATCTCTTCGAGGCAGTCTTTTCCTGACCATGAGCTGCAAAGCTATAGTCCGACTTCAAAAAGCAGGCCCACACCTTAGCAAGGGAGAACTTCAAGGAGAGCAGATGAGACGGTTTATTCCCTTGTGTGTCAATTAATGCGTTAAAAAAATAATAATAAAAAAAGAAGAAAAAAAAAGAAAGAACTCCATCGCTGTCTGTATTGTTTGTGGCATGCTTGCGGCATCCTCTCGTTCCCCACCTTGAAATGAAGTCAGTCTGGATCGGTATCCAAAAGCCTCAGACCCCCTGAGTAAGGATACAAGTGAGCGCTTCAGACGCCCACTTTCAAACGCCGGCTCGGCCCGTTTGATGCTATTTTGGGGATGTATTTTCCCGTACGGATCAGGAGGAAATAATGAACAGATGGCTATTTGTCATCCAGCATGACGTTTCAGACTGAATTGTGTTACGGGAAGCTTTGAAGTGCGATGGTGAGGTGTGATGATCGACGCCACACACTCTGCATTATCAAACACGTGATGCTACTGTTTTCCATTGTTAACGCGGTTATTTAAAACTACTGCTCAGAGGCCCTGACAGATGTCAATGTCAGCAACTGTAGATTTAGTTTGGACGATGACTGTTTTTACTCGCCATCAGCCTTCTTGCTGAAACTTTTGACACATAATTATCACCCCCGAGCATTAAATTACAATTTAATTTTCTGGGCATGTTACATATCTCGTCTTGAAGTAAAAACACATGCTTGTCATTAATGCTATATTTTTTTCCCACAAATTCCTTGGCTCTCCAGCAGTTTAATACTCAGCAACAGTTAGCATGCAAATGTGTCTGTCAGATATTTGTCGCGGGTGTGGGTTGGGGGATGTAGCACAATGTGAGATGTTGCTGCTGTTGCTGGAAACATCGGCTAGAGGAGAGGTGGAGGTCATTAGCTGGGAGCTGTCAGCAGTTTAAACAATGCAAATAAGTGTTAATTACTTCGAAGGTGAGTCTTTCTATGTATCAGTGTACCAAATTATCGCAATCGAGCCACAGTCTGTATGAAAGGTGGTTTCTATGATAGAACTCGATTAAAAACAAATAGAAGTTTGAATAGGAAGTCTCAGTGACTACAGTTGCATGGCTTGTCAATTTTCTTTTTGATTTTTAACCGCCCAATACATTAGCCCCACCAACAGGAGAATATCGGGAGTTAGGTGAAATAAAGACATTTGTTTAATTACTGGAAGAGTCCACCGTCATCAGCAGCATTGTTAATTCTTAGCTCGGGCAGTGTTTCATTCCATTTTTGCTTGACAAAAATTCTACTTGACATATATTCATATTCATAACTTGGCTTCATATAACCAAAATTTGAACCTACTTCCAGCCATTTTAGAGAATTCTGACATTTTCAAAACCCACAGCCTATTGTGTTAAACAATTCATCAAATCTATCATAAGAAAGAATATATTCTCTCCTTTCACAAGAAAAAATAAAAAGATTCTGCCTTTGTCCATTCTTTTGTAATCAGCAGTAAAAATCAGATACGTTGCACAAAATGCAGCCGTTTCTCCCAGTGGACTCACAAACTGAGCTGAGCTCATGTCTAAAATTGTCCGCTATCAATGTCATTTATTAGTGTTTGTGCATCCGTAAAGTTGTTTATGAGTTTTAAATTTACAAATGAAGAGAATTAGACACGCTCCCACTCCTCCCCATTGAAAAAAGATTAATTGGCAGCGAATGAGTTAATTGCATCTAGTCCATTAAACTTTGCAAATAATTTGAAATAAATAAATAAATAAACAAACAAATGGTGGTCAAGTGGTTCGCGCGTCGACCTCACTGAGCAGAGGTATCAGGTTCAATTCCAGCTCCGTCCTTCCTGTGTGGAGTTTGTATATTCTTCCCTTGCCTGTGTGGGTTTTCTACGGGTACTCCGGTTTCCTCCCACATTCCAAAAACATGCATGGCAGGCTGATTGAACACTCTAAATTGTCCAAAGAGTTGTGATTGTGAGTGCAAATGTTTGTTTTGTTTATGTATGCCCTGCGAGTGGCAGACAACTGGTTCAGGGTGTCCCCCGCCTACTGCCTGAAGACAGCTGGGATAGGATCCAGCATGCCTTGTGACCCTTGTGAGGATAAAGCGAATCAGAAAATGGATGGATGGATGTAAGTCCAATGTAATATTCTGGACTGAATCATCAGACAAGTTCACAATGTGACATTACAGAATTTTCCTTCCTGGTTTGGATGATCCCAAGACTTACCATGTGAACATTTTGCATCCATTCAAGGCAGACGACACCCTGAACTGGCTGCCACTCAATCACACGACACATATAAAGACACACAACTATTTACTTGCATTTGCGTGATCAATGAGCGGGAAGAGAACCGACACCACAGTCAAGTAAATGAACCACAACAAACATTGGCTCCATCAAATCCCCTTGTGAAGCATTTGAGATAATCTTTCAAATCACAATCAAAGCAAAAATAAAGATTTTAAGTGTCAGAGACATAAAGCTCTCATTCAGAATAAAATTACTTCTCAGGATAATTATGTTAGCTATTAATAACTTGGTAATTATATAATATTAGGCTAAACATTAGTTCGCTGATGTGTAACTTAGTTTAACCAATCTCATCAATGTAACTTTGTACATCCACCCGTTCT